>CP093830.1:6208077-6808077 GCA_033063855.1 Smittia aterrima
AGAAAATGTTGGTGAAATGCGATTGTCTGAGTCGATTGTGCAACAGAGTTGAAGGTTGAAGACAAAAACTAATCATTTTCTTATCTCCACAGATCTCGAAGACATTGTGAACGAAAAGCAAACAGTCAAGAGCGAACCAACCGATGATTCACAAGCAAACTTCTATGCTGGATGCTTCAGTCCGTCAGCTCTTTCGTTGTTGGCACCTCATTTGATGGCTCAGAATGCGGCGGCTTTGATGGCTTCTTGGCCAATGCAGCTAAGGGCTCAAATTGCGTCGTCAATCGGTTTACCGCATCCTTCATTCTTCCCGGGATGGCCAATGACTCCACCTCTCTCACACAAAAGTGGAAATTCTCCGCCGCCTCCAACATCTCCCATCTCACCAGCTCTAAGTCACAAGTCAGAAAAGTCACGGAAATTGAATAACAATTATTCAACAACCAACAATAATCACATCGTATCGACAACCTCAGATCATCTTGCTTACAAAACTTCAAATAAACGAAGCAAGAATCAAAATGATTCGAAAAATATTGAACTCACTGTACCTGGCTCAATCTCACCTCCTACCTCAAGCTCATCCCCGCAATCAAACGGCTCAGTGGAGCTGAATTCGATGATCGGCTCAAGTACCAGAGATCCGACGAAAGACAAAGTCTTCACATGCAAAGTCTGTAATCGTTCATTTGGCTACAAACACGTTCTACAAAATCACGAGCGAACTCACACGGGAGAGAAACCATTCGAATGCACGCAATGTCACAAGAGATTTACTCGCGATCATCACCTGAAGACTCACATGAGACTACACACGGGAGAAAAGCCATACTCTTGCTCACACTGCGATCGACATTTCGTTCAAGTTGCTAACTTGCGTCGACATTTGAGAGTCCACACTGGCGAGAAGCCTTACACTTGTGAAATCTGCAAATCTCGATTCAGCGACTCAAATCAACTGAAAGCTCATATGCTGATTCACAATGGAGAGAAACCTTTCGGTTGTGGACAGTGTCAGTCAAAGTTCCGACGTCGTCATCATCTCGTGAGTCACAAGTGTGGATCGTCTGTTGTGAGCGATCAAATGTCTCACAATTCAGAGGAAGGAAGCGAAGAGTCTATCGACATGATGAAGACAACGAGTCACTTCCAGAAATGCCATCAACTCCTGCAAGGCTTGAAGAATGCGTCGGAAGAACCGCTCAAGCTTAAAAATGAAATTATTCCAAATGGAAAACTCATGAAGAGCTTCATCGCAAAGTTCAACGAGACAAAGAACTTGCCACAAATCGGCTACATTCAAACAGAAATGCCAGAACAAACCGAGCCGGAAGATTTGTCAATGCATTCGCCGAAATCTCCAGTGTCAATGGATGAGTTGGAGGAACTCGAAGATGCAGCAACGCTGTACATGAGACTCCAGAATAAGAAACTCATAAAGTCTGAGCTGTAATCCGTTAGATGTGCCATTCGCAATCAACTCTCAATGTTCTTCTTCAGGGAATGCCAACCTTAAACAAAAATAAATCTACCTCGATGTAAACGGTTTTTGTAGTTTAAAGGAAAAACTTATTAACATGATATGCCATATTTATCAAGAAAAGTAAACCAAATCTAGAAATTTAAAAGAAATTATTTCATCGTCTGTACAAAGTCACATGATAAGCTTGTATATTAAAACTGTTTTGATGATTCTAATCTTATATTAAATAAACGAATAGCGAACAAAAGCATATTGGAATGAAGTCAGTGATTTGTTTATTTATTGGAGGAGTTCTCTCGAAAGTTTGAGGAAGATCAAGTCAGCGACTTTGAAATGTGTTCTTATCGCAACGACATGGCGTCAACATTAATTTCAATATGAACCCGCTTTATTGTTGTCGACCATCATAAAGCAGCCGTCTCGTTAAAAATGAATTCAAATTATGACCAACGAAGTTTTTCGCTCTCGAACTAATCATTATGTGAATGAAAAATTCATTGTCCCTCCAATGGAAAGGAGTAACTCGCTGCTGCTGTTATTCCCAAGTTAATAATTCATTTTTCAGCGAAAGGATAATAAGTACAAACCCATCATTTAACGGCAATAAATTTTGTGCTTGGTGCGTGTTGGAGCTGTAAACGAGAGCCATTTTCATGAGGAACCTTCTTCGCTCTTTTCCTGCTCGAAGCTTATTACTCATCGCAATTTCTTTTTCATCGAACATAAATAAAAATGCAAATCCGCTGCCATTACTTTCCTCCCCATTCGAGAGTTCAATTGTCGATGACGGTTGAGAAGCCGTAAAAAGGACGACGAGCATGCAAACGACGATATGTCGATTCAGGAAAATGGCGCAGAGCTCATTATAATTTCACCCCTTTTATTGAGCCATTGAGGCGGAAACGGCATGAGAGAGAATTTATGTCCGAAATAAATTTTAGCTCAACTCCCACCATCAAAGGCAAAAGGGAAGGGAAGAGATGGCGAAAGCCGTAAGACATTTTGAAAGAACTTTAACGAGCGACTCATGTGATCAAACCTTCATATGCCTCTTACTCAACTCTATCAATTTAAACACACACAGAGAATGAACAGAACAGCGCGTTGATCCGCCACGCACGCTTTCCGAATTAAATAAATCATTAAACATTCTTTCTTCATTTTTCATCCTCACCAAAAAAAATGTTTCAGTTATTTTTCTAAATCACCGTTAGAACTGATCTCAAAAGTGTTTTCTATTATTTTTTTTATATAAAGAGTTGTGAATAATCAGGAAGAGAAAAAGGATCGACACACAAACATCTGTCGAGTAAGACGCAACCGCTTCGATTATTCTACTTTCTGTTCATCCTCAACCGTGTGCCTCTCGAGTTTCCAAAAAACTGTAAAAATATTTTCAATAAAAAAAAACACGAAACGAACTGACAACCCTCATAAAAATCCCCGAAAGTCTAATTTAAACGCACACACAAAGGCACGGGGAACAGTTTTGTGAGCTTCACGCTGCTGCCGTCACTAAAATGAAACATTTCATCCCTTCGCAATCTATTCGATCTGCTCTCTGACCTTTGTCCAACGAACGAGAGAAAAATCTGTTTTTACGGAATTGTAAATTCAAAGAACGCAATGCGGAATTAAACGCAGATGCAATTTTGATGACGTCACGAGAGTCGAGAGCCTGCAGTCATTGTTAGCGCAACTTTTGTTTGCAATCGATCCAGGAAACGATTTAGAGAGAGGGACGATTGTTGATTTGGTCACAGAGCATTGAAGAGTTTTTAACGAGATCCTGTTGCTCTCCTCCCATCCAAGCGCCTTTCGATCGAATTTCTAATCTCAATTCGCAAGGAAGTTAATTCTCCTTCCACCCTTCAATGTCTAATGATTGATTCGATAAGGAAATTTAATTTCTTTTCTCTCGACAATCGATCATAATCGATATGTATAAGCACAGGAATGTTTGCTCAAATCTCATGTTCCAAATGGCATCGAGACTGTTCTGTTATCCAAGATAACTTCCCTTTATAAAAAACGAAGTTAAAACGTTGACAAATTATGAAAGCAGTGAATCCTTGTTAACCTGTTAGGAAAGAATTTTTATTTCTCTCTTATCGTCAAAGGTGCATCGAATCGAATGTCTTTATAAACTCACTGAAACTTGTCGCCTTCTCGAAGGGATTCGAGAGAAGTAACTAATTAATTCTTTATCTGATCGAGAGACCTTACATGCGCTAACGTTCTCCGAAACTCAAAGGAGCATGCAGCTAATCGAAGCAGGTGGAATTGTCTCATTATTGATACTTTCCTGTTGCGACTTACGAAACCTTTTTCTATCTCAATTCGTCGGGTTGAAACTTATCTGATTTATGAGATCGTAATAACAAATGTGAGGCGAATGAATGAAGGAATTAAACCATCTAATGTCGATCAAAAAGCATTAAACTCCTTATTGCGGTCGGGTTGAGCTCGTGCGTTAGTCAAGGGTTAATAATTTATAAGAAACCTTTCAATTAAGAAAAAAAAGGAAGAAAGCGATCTTTTCCTTCTTCCTGTCGATTTCCTTGTTACTCTCACTTTTTTACTGCCGCAACGAGAAGGATTACAAAGGGTTGAGCACCGAAAAGCCTTCAATTGTTTGTTTGTTTAGAAGCGATTTAAAATTAGTTGCACCAACAAATAGATTTTCTGCTGGTTTGGGGAAGGTAAAAAAAAGGTTTATTTGTGCAGTGCTCGTTGATAATTGGATTTAATCAAAAGATTTTTCATTTGTCAATGAAGTTGTCAACACAATCGAGGATTTTCGTAGTTGATTTAGGTTGAAATTATCTGAGCGAGGCTTCAATTAACTCGGCAAGACTTACGACTCCGTCTAAGATTTTCGATTGTACCGGAACACTTAGAGTCACCCTCAGAATATTTTTCTTATTTACTATCGAGTCACAGCGACTTCCTCTCACATATTCTCCACTTCTTCGATCATCTTACGCGCAGCATGCTCGCACCGCGGGTAAACAAATATTTCGTGGTTTTCCTTTTTTCTCTTTCTTTCATTAAAGAGCGCGTGTTGACACTACTGCATCTGTTATGAGAAGAACTTTCCCCGTCGATCGAAAGACACGTGGATACGACTAGAGTCGTAGTCGTCTTCTTTCTTTCTTTCTGCTCTTCTTCCTCGTGTGATGAAACCAACGAATTGTATAATTTGTTGAATAAAAAATGCTTGAGGTTGGCAAACGACGTCAATAAAAAAGGGATAAAAAAGTCTGAGGGGTTACTTTTCGAGAGATCATGTCAGGAATGGCGTCTTAACA
Organism: Smittia aterrima; assembly: GCA_033063855.1. Lineage (NCBI taxonomy): Eukaryota > Metazoa > Arthropoda > Insecta > Diptera > Chironomidae > Smittia > Smittia aterrima. Next base: position 6,212,872 of record CP093830.1, read on the forward strand.
CTCCTTTGATGATGGTTTGGCTTTTGTTCTCTTGGTTTGTTGTGAAACAATCAGATTGGAACAGCACAACATTTGGTGCGAGAGTAAAAGTGTTGAGCGAAGTTTCGTGAAGAAATAGTTAAATTGGAAAATGCAATCTGTCCAACCGCAAGACGAGAGATTTTAGTTTCCTGGAACAAACAATGGCCTGATGAAGCTTAAATATCAGCTCGAGTTCGTCAATGGACGGCGAACAAGGAAATTGCAAAATGCATCAGATTTCACTGCAATTAAAAGTCTGAGATTTCTACCTCTCGAGCTATGAGTGAAAGTTATTTGATTATTAAGTATTGAGGCTCTTTCATCGCTTTGCAAACGAGAAATCCTTGATTCCACTGAAATGGTCCGCCTTTAATTTCTGTCTTTTGTTGTTCAAACTAACCGGAAAAGTAAAATGTTTACCACAATCATAACGAAGTTGAAATGGAAAAGTGTCGAGTTACAGCTGAGAACGTGAAACTTTCGATTTCACTTCACGTCGTCCTTGCAATCAAACGAATTTAAAAAAACAGGAATAATTTTGATCGAATGTCGACGAAGGTCTGTAAGACTCTCTCGAATGTTTCGCACATGAAAGATTTTTTTTTCCTGAGAAATAATGGACTCGTCTCGACCTGAGCACAGTTATCCTCATTTTTATGGCTTCTTTTTTATTTTTTTGTGCTTTACTTTACTTTCATGTCATTTGCATAGACCTCGAGGCCATAAAAAAGAGCGAGAAAGAAAGAGGAAGAAGGCAACTCTAAGTTGTTTCTGGTGACAGGCCTGAGAATTATTTATTGCATCAACTTTTTTCCTGGACATTTCTCATTTTCAGGAGTTGGGACAATTTTTGACAGAAGAATATTTTTTTTTGTTGAAGAGTTTTGTGTGAGAATCTTGCTCTGTCCAGTGAAAGAAAAAAAGTTTTTAAATTGCTTACGCAAGTTGATTAATTCACGAAAGTTTATTTCGGTAGACTCATCAGCGAGAATCATTTAAATTCCAGGTAGAGGTCTTCATCATCTAACTCGCAACTGCTTTATTGGCGTAATTAGGTCAACCAACCTTGGGACAATTAGCTCAATGATCCAATTAAGACGTTTTATGCAATTAGGAGAAGTTAAAAAAAGAAAAAAGGATCCTTGGCTTTTTATCCTTCTAAAAACTTTCCCTTCGACTTTGGATTCGCCTCCTTCTCTTAACTGTGCAAATAACAATTTGCATTGCCCTAATTGCACAGACGAAGACTGATTTTTTGAAGAATTGTCAACCGGCAATAAAGGCAAAGACTCATTTTTTATCCCTTTCGAACAAAACACTCATAAAAAGTCAACAAACCAACGACGTTAGGTCAGAAATTTGGAGCAAGGCCTGGCTTGGAGTTTACTGTTTTCGTCAAGACAGTTTTATGAATTTATGATTTTACAGTCTACCGAGAACGAGAATGAAGTTGAAAGGAAATGTTGGAAGGGCCAGTGTGAGTTTGTCATTTACACAAATTTAAAGAATCTCGTCGTCATAAACTGGCGATCGTCCTTTTGTTGAAGCGACGTAATCGAACAACATTCACAGCATGATTCGTTCACTGACAAGTTTCTCGTCTTCATTCACGATTTCTTGTCTCTCGTCGCCGCCCATTCAAAGACGAATTTTCCAATTGAAAATGATTTAATTAAATTAGAATCGACCCTTTGTAGAAGGAAAACAGTTTTGGTTGACGTAATTAAAAGGCAAAGCTAGTTAAAGAATGAAGCGGGTTCTTAAGTCGTTAAACCACGAACAGTTCGTTTATTCAATTAGAGAAAACATTTTTGTCGCTGAACTGATTAGAAAGACGATATATAATCAAATTGAATAAGCTTAACCGCGTACGGCTTCGTTAGATTATGTCGACGACTTCTCGATCGATGAAGAGCAGGAAGTATTGCTTGAGACATAAATTGATGTTTGGAATGTAACGTCTTCCAACTCCTTTGCCATCTAATATTGCACATGTTCGAAAGAGACGAGACATTCATCCAGTCATTAAAAAATCCTTTCCAGCTGGTTTCAACTTCCTCATTCGTCGTTGAAGTGATCTCTCAAGTGTTTTGTTGTAACACTTGATAGGAACATTCATAAACAAGCATAATTTTCAGGATAAGACAAGCGTCATTAGCATGAGAAACGACGACGATGATGATTGAGTCGATTGAAAATGAGAGAAATATTTTTGTTAAACTGTCGAGAAGAGCTTCGTAGAAAAATAATGAATTTGATCTTTTCTCATCCCTTCCAGGTCCATTCTTCACGGGAGCAGAATGTGCAACAATAATGCAATTTATGTCACTCGAAGCCTGAAAAGGAGAATCGCATGTGACAATAAAGAAAGATCTTGTCATTGTGCGTTGTAAGAATGCTTTGCGACATCTTTAGTTGAGCTGAGCCTTTAAGAAATGAATTGAACGAGTTTTTCTCTATCTCCTTGTTTATGTGCTTTTCTGCTCCTTTTTCTGTTGCATCTTCAAGATGTGCTATGATGACCGCCAGCAAAAATTCTCCTGCAAAATTGTTTTCGAATGGCTTCGGGAAATATCAGGAGCAAACAAATTGATACCTGACGGAAAGGTCAGTGGTGTAGATGAATGGATGATGCTCCCATCACGCTACCTCTGTCTTGTTCATCCTTTTTCCGAGAATCGTCTCGATATCCTTTCACAGCAATGAATCAAACACTGATAATTTTTATTTCATCTCGAAATGTTTCTTTTTCTGTTCTTCTGTTGTTGAGACGATCATTAATTTCTTTTGGGTTTCCCTTTGCGCCTTTCGAATTGCAATACGCGCCAAAATGACCCATCGCCTTTTCTTATCCTTTTTCCAACTCTCCAACCTTCATCGGCCACATGTTGTGATCCCGATTTCGATTTCTTTTGTTGGTGAAATAAACAATTTCCTGTTACGATGCTTTTGTGCTTGAGAAATTGTATTTTGCAAGTCCTTTTGATATCGTTGCGTCAGCTAATCCAACTTTTTCTAATCGATTTCCCTTTCTCCGTTCTCTCGTGAAATGTCGCTTACTTGAACCATCGAAAGAAACTCTTTATGCGGTGCATTCAACATTTATGAAGCGATTCGTATTTACGAGTTAAACAAAGCGATAAAACAAAAGGATAACAGCGCGGTGCCTGCCAGCGATGTCTGCGCATATTTGTGTGAGAATGTGAACGCGGATTCGTCGAGAGACATAAATTGAAAACCAGTTGAGGTTCGAAAAGGATTAGAAACCCTTAAACATAACTTCATTAGCAATGAAGTGAATCGAGCGATCGTTATCTCCACAAAATGCGTTAATTTGTTGTTGCCTCATAAAAATCTTTGTTGACAGACAAATCGATGTACGAGAGAGCAATTGTGTCGCAATTTCGAAGGGTTTGGAAGGGTTCGCTAGCACTTCATCAAATCGAAAGCCACTTTCCCAACTCTCGACAATTTTTTTTTGTCATCAAAAACTTCCTCAAATAAAAAACTGTTCCTGATGCGCGCCAGGGCACGCGGCAACGTGAGGGGCTGATTCCTTTCACCGAACTCTCGCTTTCAATGTCAATGAAAAGCCGAACCAAAATTTATTTTTACATTAAAATTGTGCTTTAAAAAATCGTTTGGTGCCACATTTTTTGTTGATGCTGCGAGGGTTCTCGAAAGAATCTATTCCAGCTGTTAAATCGGTCTGTAAGAACGTAATTTAAAATGATTCGACGCACGATCCTCGAAAGATTTCAGGAGCTTAGCCAATGCTGGTCACTCAGGAGAAATATTTTTATTTCCAAAAAAAATAATTCGTCTTAAGAAAGAGGGAAACAACTTTTTTGTAGCCGTTTGCTATTGTTCGCTTGATCTTCCACCCCAAAATCTTATGCAGATGCATTTGCCCATAAAAAAAAGTATCGAAAATGACCGATTGTGTAACCGTCAGTTGCCTCTCGTCTCCCTCATCCCTTTCCGAAAGGTTTCGTTCTATTCAATCGGACCAGGCGATTATTTTACCTGGACAGAGACGAAGAAGTGAAAACATGTAATTTTGCTAAGGGAAATCAATGTAGTTAAATCGAATTTAATATTTGCTGTGCAGAGGTTTTTTCTTGCTTCGGACTTTCTTAAAATCTGACATTGAAACGAAGCATTTGGACATTTTCTTAAAATATTTTCGATTAAACTTTCAAATGTTTTCTTTCATCCTTTTCAAAGTCCTTATCGGAATCTATGCGATTGACTTCTATATATGAACTTGAAAGGAGAAAACATTCCCCTTCTTTGTCAAGCGTCCAGTCTCAACTATAATTGAAACGTCACCCGCAAGCTCTGATTTCATTTCCGGGTTGACTTTTATCATAAAAGTTTTATGAAGAAAAAAAATTTGTTGAAGAATATTTTTTTTAAATATTTTGTTAGAAATTTTTAAAAAAAAAATCTTCCGATTTGAGTTGTGCCGTGACCAGGATTCGAACCTGGGTTACCACGGCCACAACGTGGGGTCCTAACCACTAGACGATCACGGCTCACAGCTCAAATCTGTTACAGTTTGGTTTTGGCGTAATCTCAATTTAGTTCGAGAAAGAGTTTTATTTTCTTTTCATCGGTTCAATTGCGAAGGTTTTGGTTAAACGAGTGAAGTAGACTTGCCGAAGAAAAAATATGATTTGAAGAAAGAAAAAAGCCGAATCGAAGAAAAGAAAAAAAGAAGAAATCAGTGCGCGCATGTTAGTGAGCGAGATAATGAATGACTCAGCTTCTGACCGCTCATTTCACTGATAACTAACTACTTTCAATGCAAATTCTTTAGAAGATGATTCGAAAGTTGTAAAGTAACAACTGCAATTTACTAATTCTGCATTGGGATTTCACCTTAGTCCGGAAATTGATTAAACTTGATATCACGTGCACAGACTGTTGCGCCATCTTTTTGCAAATAGAACGAGCATCATGCTTGAGACATTTATTTCTTTCTTTTTGATAAAATAATCAAATAACAAGACCATATTTAATTAAGACTTAAATTGGATTGGCAGACGCAGTTAACTAAAAATATCAAAAACATTTGATAAATAATTTACTAAAAAAAATCAGAAAAAAAAGAAACAAAAAAATATTGAAAGGTCAAATGTTGCGATCTCGCAATTGCCGTGACCAGGATTCGAACCTGGGTTACCACGGCCACAACGTGGGGTCCTAACCACTAGACGATCACGGCTTTCAGACCATTCCGGTTGTTGCTTTGATTAAACTTAATCTTTACTTCAACCACGCTCAAGAAATTACTTTCACACTTTTTTACTGACTTTTTGTTTTCTGCTTCGAGCTACGGTTTAATGGTCTCAACAATCAGCATCGTTTGTTGTTGCTCTACAACGAGTTGTTTAATTGAGATCAAAAAGAAATTTGGTCCAAACAATTTGAATGATTTTCTTGATCATTTTGATTTTTATTAATTTTTCTCTGATTTTATTTACAGCTTTCGTTTGTATGTTCACATCTTGTGTTGGCTAACTAAAATTCTTGCCTTTTAAATGTAAAAATCTAATATTTATCCATTAAAGGTTCTTTTTTCAATTTGATGTCAAATTGCTTACAAAACTTAACTAAGAGGAGTCTACTAAAGAAACTGAATCGTTTAGAGAAGAACGGAAAATCTTAAGGCGGCCCTAGTTCAACATTCGCCAAAGGAGGCACCGTCGATGACTTGACGATAAGATTTTTTTGCGCTTCCTGTTCTCGTAATTCGCGACGACGTCTCTTGCTTGTCAGCTCGTGACAGTCTTGCAATTTCGGAAGATCAGGGGGCGGAAGCCTAAAGAAATAAAAACTTGAAAATAAATGAGAATTTGTTAATCGAAGATTAACTCACGTTTCTGGCTCAATGTTCTTCAACCATTGACTCTTGAGCGCATCATCTGCTGTGATTCTCTTTTCTGGATCCAACGTCAGCATTTTATCGAACAAATCGAGTGCCGAGTCTGGCATGTAAGCAAACTCTTCACGAAGTCTTCGTCGATATTGTTTCTTCGCTTGCAGCGTATTGAAGTGCGGTAGCTTAATGACATTCGGCCAAACGGCTGGAGTTGGAGAGCCACAGAGACGTGAAATTATTTCGAGCTGCAGCGGTTCTGAGCTGCCTTGGAATAACGTCTTCTTAGCAAATAGTTCACCTAGAATACATCCAACACTCCAAACATCGATCGATGCGCTATATCTAAAATCGTCGAACATTAGGAAAAACTATTTAAAGTGAATTTAAATGTCTTTGCTAACCTTTCCTCTCCTAAAAGTAGCTCAGGTGGACGAAACCAGAGCGTGATCACTTTGTTTGTGTAAGGACGCTCACGGTCCTCTGCATCACGAGCCAATCCAAAATCTGCAAGCTTTACCTCGCCCCTAAAAGAAAAAGTTAGTTACTGACTCGAAAGCAATGACAAAAGGTAAGCTTACTTATTATTCATGAGAATGTTGCTGCCTTTGATGTCACGATGAAGAAAATTTTTCTCGTGGCAGTACTTGAGAGCCCTAAGAAGTTGTTTCATGATACTTGCAATGTGAATCTCCTTAAACTCTACATTTTCGTTCTCCATCAGTCCCATCAGATCATGCTCCATGTACTCAAATACAAGATAAAACGCTCCACGATCCTTACAGAAATCCACTGCTTCCTGTTTATCTGTCACGATCTCACGAAGCTTCACAATATTTTTATGATTGAGTTGACGTAGAATTTTTATTTCACGAACAGCGGTAATCGGAAAACCCTCTTTCTCATGCTCAAGACGAACTTTCTTAAGTGCCACGAGTTCGTTAGTGTTAAGGTCACGAGCTTTGTACACTTGTCCATACGTTCCTGAAATAAAATCATTTAAAAAATTGTTGAAGATCATAAAAATATGTGAACTCACCTTCGCCAATTTGTGCCATGATTTTGAAGACTTCAACGCAACGTTCACCCCAATCGCCAGCTGAATTGTCTGAGCGTCGACGACTAATAATTTTTGGTCGCTGAGTTTTCGCTGTTCCGTTGCCTCGTACACTTGACTTCGATCCTTTTCGACCGAATGTTGCATCGTTCTCATCGTTGCTGAGCTCTTCCGTGCCAGGAATCATTGGTGGCATCGGCATATCTAGCAAACGCATTTTCTTTGATGGACCAGCAAACTCTTTTGGAGGAGACGGTGTTTTGAGCTCCGAAGGAACGTCTACGCCTGGTGGCATTGGTAGTTCAGTTGGTCTGTTCTTCTTTATCACAAACTGATTGTTTAACTCTGGAGGAGGAGGCGGCGGAGCAGCTGCTGCGTTCATTAGCGTGTCATGAGACGTGACTCCTGAAATTCCATTTGATGGAGGAATTGGAATGTCCTTGAGATCCCCGTTCGGTGCCTTTGGCTCACTCCCGTCAGGTGCATCAACATCAATAATCTTAGATGAAGTTTCTTTAAAGATCTCTTTGAGCATCTTTTCCTGTTTGTGCTTTCCTTTAACCAACTCAGCGAACAACGAAGTATCATTAATATTGATAGATTTCTTCGGCACAACTTTGGCTAGAAGAGAAGGCGAAGGTGACTTTGATGGAGTTCGTCTTGATGGAGGCGAAGGAGATCTATGATAACGTGGCGGTGAACGACCAGAACGATGTGCTCTCTTTCGCGGCGGTGTTGACAGAGACCTAAAATATAGAAGAAGAAGAAGAAGGTGTGAAGCACGCAATTGTGAAAAAAAGTATTGGCGGAGTCTTACCTTGACCTTCTTCGTCTATCACGGCCATATTTACGCCCACTACCATAGGGTGACGACGCTCTCTCTCTTTCACGATAACGACGACTGTCATATTCATAAGGCGATCCGTCACGACTCCTTGTTCTTTTACGATATGAGCTTGAACGTTCTGGAGTCGCGTGACGTTTCTTAGACGAAGCCTTCAATGATGCACTTGAAGACATTGACGAATGTCGTCCTCCTGTGATTGGTCCATGTCCTCGCGACGCTTCTTCGGCTAACTTTTTAGGCATTGGCGGTGTGTGAGGTGATCGGTAGTCATTGCGTTTGTTTTCAGTGACAGGACTCGCGTTAAGAATGGGCGACGTTCCTGGTGAAATTGGCGTGTACGCATCGAATTTGTTTTTTGGTGTGTAAGAGATTTGCTCAAGCGGCGGAGTTCCGCCTTCATCTGTCTTCTTCTCGCTCTTGTGTCCCGTGAGAAGCGCCTCATCGTCGCTAATTTCCTCAACAGATTCATCACTCGACTTTCGCTGCTTTTTCCTCTTCTTTGACTTTTTTAGTTTCTTATGTTTCTTCTTCTGTTTCTTTCGACGTTTAGTGGATTCACTAAATGTATCACTAAACCCATCGCAGTCCATGAGCTTTTCTAATTCGTCGTCGTCGTCGTCAATTGGCTCGTAAATGGAATTGTTATTGTTGTTATTCGCGTTTGTGCCAATGGTCGAAATTTCGTCGTCGCTGACGATCGAGAGGCCGTCAGAAGGAAGTTCGCCAGCTTCAGGAGCTGATAGCTCGTTGCTTGATACGTCTGAGTACTCAACCAATCTCTGGTTGTTACCAGGTGAGGATTTAGAGGGCTTCTTTGACTTCTTCAGTTGTGTCTTTGCACTTTTAACGCCCTTCTCCATGATCAGTTTAAGTTTCTATCACTTGAGGCCGGATCTGGACGATGATCCAACAGACTTTTTATTTGTGTCTTCCTCTGCTTACTATTCACTTTTATGTCATTATTATCAACAATTATCATAGTTTAGTGCAGTCACATTCACCTACAATGAGATAGAAACCACATGAGCTCAAATAGAAGGAAACTCAGTCGAGCTTCGGTAAATAACAAAGTCGAAGTCAAAAACTTTTTCTCGAGCAATGCTTGGCGCAACGATCTTTTCGTTATCATTGTAACACTATGTTGATACTTACTAATATATTCTGGTGCTCATGTTGACTTGCAAACGATGAAACGCGAAATTTCTCGAAAAATGTGATGAAATTTTTTTGCTGCGAATCAATTTAGCTCGTTTCTCTTGATATTCGTACTTCGAACACTTGAGCTCAACTGTTACAACTTTGCAGAGTTGTTCAAACTCAACACAAACTCATTAAACATTAACAAAAGTGCTTTTGTTAACAAAACTATTTTTCCGAATATCAAAGTCGTTTCGTATGTGAAGCGCATGTGAAGCGGATGTGAAGCGATTTAGTCTGAGAAATTGAAGCGGATTGAAATAATTTTTAAAATAATTTTTCGACAATTAAGGAATTAAAGTAAATAGCAAAAGACTCTTCATCGGTGCCAGCTAACATCAGCAACGAGCACCAGAAGTTTTATAACAGAAAACCTCAAAAATTAGTTTGATGAACACGGAACCTTTGTAACGGAAATTATACAACAGCATTTTGAAATGAGCGGGAAGGTTCTCAACAGCAACTTTTAAATAATTTCAAAGTTTTTGAACTTCGCATTTGCGTGTATGTCGCCAGATGACGCTTTTCAATTGAACTACAGTCTTCCAACGATTTCTAGATGCAGTGAGTCTGAAAAGCACCAGATGTCGCTTTTAATTTATGTAAAACTTGAATGCGGAGGGAAACTGTTGATGTTAAGGATTATTAGTTAATTTTCCATTTTCTTGGTTGAGTGAAGAAAACTTTCGAACTTTATTGCGTGACAAATAATTGAGACATTAAAAAGTGGAATAATTTTTTTACATTTATAATTTATTTTGTTCCTGACTCTAGAATGCTTAGTAATCAAAATTTTCTTTTTTTTATTGGTTCGATCTTTTAAGACCCTCGAGTCTGCTTTGGATTTATGGAATAAGCTTCAACTTCTTAGCTGTCTCGTTGTTGATATAAATGAAGCCGTCAAGATCTTCTTTGACGAAAACATTTGTTTTAATCGACACGCTGGCAACTTTGATTTTGACTGTAAAAAGCGCGATGCAATCTCCAAAGCCTGGTGGCAATTCATCCTCGTGATATTGAGGGGCACTTCCTTTTTGAAGTCTTTGAAATTGATCTCTGCTGATCATGTTTATTGGGCTTGTCGTGTTGACGATCAGTTTCATTGTCATGCCACCAACGGAACAATCGTAGAAAACATTTGTAGCTGGTGAATTCATCAATGGGCCATGAGCGGCTCTAAATTGAACAATAATATGTTTTATATTAATGTGAATTTAAAACTTTACTTACGCTGCTTGTGTTGAGACGGCGTTCTTCCGAGCTAAATACAAATCCGTTGAAAAGCAACTTTCTTGCGAATCTTGGCGTTTCCGTTTAATGCCAACTGGTTGATTTTCTTTTGGTGCATTTGGGGAAGGTTCCAAGATATTTTCTGAGAATCGGTTTAGTCGACTCTCTGAAGAAACGTTTCTTTTACTTCGGCAATATTCGACGAAGTGGCCTTTCTTGTTACAATATTCACATTCGTTTTTCAAAGCTTCACAGTTGGGGCTCCAGAAGCCATGATCCTTTGATCCACAGCGAGTGCAAACCACTTTCTTACCCTCAGAAATTAATTCTTCAAAGCTGAAGTTACTTTTCAAAGCCCTTTTTCGAAGCTCGCTATCCTTACATTCCTCAACGATTTGATCGAAGATGTGGTCTTGAGGAAAACGAAAGTTACACTTTGCAGCTTGACGGTGAAGTCTTTCAACAAATGAAACAAAATTTTCGTTGTACATTTGAAAGATGCGACGAAATTTGTATCTTGCTTCAATCTGGTTTTCCATATTAGAATTCAATTTAATCTTAAAACTTTTTATTAACTTATTTAAGCTGATGCTAACCCTTGGAGACCTCTTGCTGTACTAAATGAAATTCTCATCTCGTTCCTCGAATTTATAAAAAACATTTCGTCTTTGAATAATCTCAAACTGCAGAAACTGACGCGTGTACTATGATTCAGATATTAGCTATGCTGCGATATAATAAACAATAGAATATTTTTTTCCAGGACTGATCGTTTTAAGGGTTTTTCATCCGAAGGATGGGCAGCTATTTAAGTTAAGCGAAAGAATCTCAGAGCTGACTAGATTCGGGTCCACTTCGGACCAGTAGAGCCCAACCCCCTGTAACCAGTCCGACGGATGAAAAACCCTACAGTAAGTTCGGTACGAACTGCTACTGCCACTTGTTATTTCTTTTGGCGATATTTGAAATTTGATCCACTAAAATGATTAAACAATTAAAACTTTGTTTATGCTTTGGAAGAATTTTTGTTCACCAATGCTATTGACTACACACACAATAATTCTTTAATGACTTTTCACGGATGAAATCGTTTAATAGCCAATGGGTAAGAGCTTCTTAACTACAACTATGTATAACTATAAGAGTTTCTTTCCCGATTTATGTGTCACATCTTTTAGACTGAATTGAATGTTTCATAATTGTTTTTGTGATAAAGGAAAAGGAAAAGCGAGGAAACTACTTTCACATTTCTCTTTCTTAACTACCAAAGGTTTCAATAATTTGCTTCGTTTAAATTTAATGAGTAAACGAAAAGCCGCAATTTCGTCGCGTTTCATGCTCTAAATGTTGTGGGAGCTTTCACATAGCGTCAAGCTTTTTTACTTCACAAAGTGCCGAGCTTTTTTTTTACAGGAATCAAGTTCTTCTAATCAATGAATAAAAGCAATGAATAATCATCTCTTCTCTCTTCGTGGCTAATGTCTCTTTATAAATTATTGATATCTCGCGAATTCCTTCGAACCATAAACAATGTGCTAATTGTTTATAAAAGGATCAAGTTTTAAATGTCGCCAAAAATAATAAAACGCTCATTCCTGTAAAAAAATTGTTTCATTGTTTAATAGATCGCAGTAGACAGGCTGAAACCCAACTAGCTCCACAATGTGAAACTTAAATATTTGGCTAACTTCTCAACTCAAGTGTTGATATAACGAAGCCGTAAGCTATAATGAAACCTGTGATAAAAATTTTACGTAAGAAAAAGAAATGAAAAATTCCATTTTACTTTTATTAAAGTGTTGTGACTTAAATTGTGACACAATTGTACTCTTTAAGAAGTTTATTGAATTGCAGGTAATTTCAACTTTTTAGCTGTCTTAGCGCTCACATAAATGAATCCATCAAGATTTTCTTTGTTGACGAAAACGTTTGTTCCGACCGATTCGCTGCCGAGTGTAATGTTTACTGTGAAAGACGCGATGCAATCTCCAAAGCCTGCTGGCAATTCGTTCTCATGATAATGTGTGAATCTTTCATTTCGCAATTTTTGATATTGTTCCTTGCCGATCATGTTTATTGGGCAATTGGTTTTTACAATCAGTTTCATCGGTTTACCGCCAACAAAGCAATCGTAGTAAGATTTCGGCGTTGGTGGTAACACTAATGGAGTAAGAGCGGCTCTAAATTGAACGAGAATAAGTTTTATTTAATAGAAAAATTATTCTATGGCTTTACTTACGCTGCTTCTTCAATGACTGCATTTCTTTTAGGATTGGCAAATTTTTTATCATTCCGAACTAATTGCAAATCAACCGAAGAACAACTTTCTAACGAATCTTGACGTTTTCGCTTTAGATCAATTCGTGGATCTTCTTGCGGTGAATTTAGAGTTGTACTTGGAAAGCTAGTGCTTGGGCTTTGAGGTACAGCTTCAGAATTCTGTGAAAACTTTGCTGAAAGATTTTCAATTGCTTTTTGAAGCATGATTGGCTCAGATTTCATCTCGTTTCTCGAAGGTTCCAAAACATTTTCTGAGAAACGGCTTAGTGAACGCTTTGTAGAAACGTTTCGTTTACTTCGGCAAAAATCGACAAAGTGGCCTTTCTTTTTACAATGTAAGCAATTGTTGTTCAAAGCTTCACAGTTGGAACTCCAGAAACCGTGATCCTTTGATCCACAGCGAGTGCACAATATTTTATTACCCTCAGCAATTAATTCTTCAAAGCTGAAGTCATTTTTCAAAGCCTTATTTCGAAACTCGCTATCCTTACATTTATCAATGATTTGAGCAAAGATGTGCTCTTCAGGAAAACGGAAATTGCATTTTGCAGCTTGCCGCTGAAGCCTTTCAACAAATGATACAAAAGTTTCGTTGTGCTTTTGAAAGGTGCGACGAAATTCATAGATCTGTCCACTCTTGTTTTCCATTTTAAAATTTAATTCGATTATTAGTCTCAAAACTTCTTAATAACGTCTTTAAGCTGATGCTAACCCTTCGAGACCTCACAATGCACTGAATAAATAATTCTCGTCAGTCTTCGAATTTATACATATTCGTCTCGGCAAAATATCAATGTGTGGCACACATTGTGTGCATAGGACGACTCAGAGTTCAGCTTCGTTACACGATTGAAATCAATAATTATTAGAAGCTTATCACATAATTATCAACTAGTAAAATTATAGGAAAAATATTTTGCTCATTCTTGTATCTTAGAACAACTCGATAGTTTTTTTTTGTTTTTAATTTCATGCAATAACTATGTCCTTAGTTACACAGTCCTTAACTATGAATAAGTTGATTCAAAGCGATCTTGAACACGAAATGTTACACATTCTGAGCTCATTTTTTTCTACTTCCTCTGCTTCAACCACATTGCTTATCATCATTTTATTAACAAGCGCGCTTGAACGTGTTTAAGCGTGAAAATACTTGAGCTTTTATTTAACTACGTAGGAACCATTCCACGAAGAGACAGTCACAAAGGAGTTTCCAGTTGTCCAAGAACATTTTGGATCTGAAAAAAGAAAGAATGAGTTTTTCAAGGAGACTTTCCTTTTTAAATACAAGAAAATAAACTCTCGGGAGTTTATCTTAGAAACCTTAAAATCATAAAATCTTTCTTTGAATGAAGAAGGCAAATAAACTCAATTTCTTGATGTATTCATTAGGAAATATGATGAACGCATTGCGTCTCTTGCGCGCGATATACTTTAAAAGTCCCACGACAATGTTAAATTCATTTTCGTTATCAGAGTTCACAAGAAAAGATTTAATTGCAATCTTTATGATTTCCTGCAATTTTACGATTATATTCTTTTATCTATGAAATTATTTGACGAGTAGCGACCAAGTGCTGTTAATCACACTGAATAAGTCAAAATGCTGACTCGCGAGGTGTCGAATTTTCTGACGGCGTATTATCATATAACTTGAAGACTCGTTCTTTAGTTTAATTGATTATTTCCCTTTATTTTAATTGCTGAGGATAAATAATTTAAAGTTTTCATAATTATCAAATTATTTTTATGTTTTGAATTTATGGGATAAGCTTCAACTTCTTGGCTGTCTTGTTGTTTACATAAATGAAACCATCGAGATCTTCCTTGACGAAAATATTTGTGCTGATCGGTTCACTTCCGAGTCTGATTTTGACTGTGAAAGACGCGATGCAATCTCCAAAGCCTGGTGGCAATAAGTCCTCGTGAAATTTTTCGAATCTTCCTTTTTGAAGTCTTTTATATTGATCTCTGCTGATCATGTTTATGGGGCTATCAGCTTTGATAATCAGTTTCATTGCCATGCCACCAACGAAGCAATCGTAGAAAACGTTTGGCGCTGGCGAATGCGTCAATGGCGCGGCTCTAAATTGAGTGATAATAAATTATTATTTTATTAAAAATACAAAGGCTTTACTTACATTGCTTGCACCCATTGTGCGATGTCTATTGTTTTGTCGATTTGAGGTGAATTTTGAGTTGAGATTTGAGTGCTAGAGCTTGGAGTTTTAGGTACAACTTCAGAATTCTCTGGCAATTTTCCTTGATTTTCAATTTGTGGTTGAATCTCCTCTGGCTCTTTCTTCACCTCTTTCCGAGAACGTTCCAAATTATTTTCAGTCAAAGGGCTTGGTAAACGTTTTCTTGAAATGTTTCTACCAGTTCGGCAATATTCAGATAAGTGACCTCTCTTCTTGCAAATTTCGCAATTCTTGTTCGCAGCTTCACAGCTCGAACTAATGTAATCGTGATCCTTTGAACCACAACGAGTGCAGACTATTGCCTTGCCCAAAGAAATTAACTTTTCCAATGTGAGATTACTCTTGAAAGCTTTGCTGCGAAGTTCTTTATATCTACACTTGTCAATGATTTGATCGAAGAGATGCTCCTCAGGAAAACTGTAATTGCAGTTTTTAACCTGACGTTGAAGTCTTTTCACAAACGATTCGAAGCTTTCATTGTACTTTTGAACGATGCGACGAAATTCGAATCTTGCTTCACTCTTGTTTTCCATTTTATAACTTAACCACCTCGACACTTGTCAATCACTTTGATGAATTGATGATATCTCTTCGATAGCTCTTACTGCACTGAACAAATAACTTTCGACAGTCTTCGAATTTATACAAAAAATAAATAGATCGTCAGCAAAAAATCGTATTTGTGTTAACGATTATTAAAGAACTTTGTTGGTTTTGTTGCGACCGAAAACAATAAATCTTCATGGGTTTACTCGTTTTCAGTAAATCTTAAAAAGCATAAGAAATAATGTTCTCCATATTGTTGGATTTTAGGGCTCTTAAGTTTCTCACGAATAATAATAAAAATTGTCTTGCTCTGAATGTCATTAAAAAAAACTCGCTGATAACGTTTTGTCTTTTGTCGTAATTCATAATCGAGTGTGAAGGAAAACATGTTGACATCGACCTCAACAGTCCTTAACTAAAATTGTAAACCCCCAGCCAGCCATATATTAAAACGAGCTT
Source organism: Smittia aterrima (assembly GCA_033063855.1). Classification (NCBI taxonomy): domain Eukaryota; kingdom Metazoa; phylum Arthropoda; class Insecta; order Diptera; family Chironomidae; genus Smittia; species Smittia aterrima. The sequence continues at coordinate 6,228,594 of CP093830.1, forward strand.
TTTGACAGAGCTGAGCTCATCGTGTCCACCTCTAGCTAGCTCCAGGAGGAACCCCGTTCCTTTAAAATTCTCGGTTGTGGAGACAATTCGATAAATCAAAGAAGAGCTTCGTCTCGACGAACGGCATAGGCTCATGGGTTAAACTAGTCATTCAATATTTGAAAAGGATAGTTTTTAGACTTAGACCCAAGATGAGATAATTAAAAATAAATAAAAAAAATTCACATGTCGACCAACTGCAGCTCGTTATATTTTTATGACTTTTTATCTCGTTTTCTTATTTATCACGTTTTTCTAGATATGAACGTCGCATTGATTCCAAGAAAAGGTCAAAAAAAAGTCATAAAAACTGAAAAGATAATACAATCGATGCACAACTGTTCATCGCTTCCTAGAAGTAGATAATTTACGAACCACGATAGGCCAATCATAATTTGTTTTTCTAATATTTTAAGTTTTTTTCATAAATGTCGAAAAAGTGTTTTTATCAGCCTCGACAATTTAATCAGTCGCGATACGAAAGTCTATTAATCTGAAATTTGATTTATCGTAATTCGACGGGATCTCTTCCAACAATAATATGAAACTGAAAATGAATTTCGGATATAAAAGCTCCATTACGATTAAAGAATATTACTTTGCCTGGACAAGTAATCGTTTCTTGAAAATGGAGGAAGACTAGTTTTTAGAATGAAAAACGATTTAGTGATGAAAATCTTTGAAATTTATTGCGTAATAATTATTTAAACGTTTTCGGGAGCACACGTTGTCGCTTCAAAATCGAATTTTCAGTGAATAAGCAAAAATGACTCTTGCTGACGCGAATAAAAAGTCACATTTTGTTTCTTCTTATTTTAGTTGACGATAATGATAAATATTCGTATTTATGAAATTCTGCTTTGAATTTTATGGGATCAGTTTCAACTTTTTAGCTGTTTTAGCATTCACATAAATAAATGGATCAAGTTTTTCTTTAACGAAAATGTTTATTCCGATCGATTCACTTCCGACTCTGATGTTACTCGAGAAGAGTGAAGTGTAATCTCCAAATTCTGTCGTCGACAATTCGTTCTCGTGATAATGTGTGAATCTTTCATTCCGCAACTTTTGATATTGTTCCTTGCCGATCATGTTTGGTGAACCATCAGTTTTCACAATCAGTTTCATAGGCAAGCCACCAACAAAGCAATCGTAGTAAGATTTTGGCGCTATTGTATGCACCAACGGTGTAGGAGCGGCTCTAAATTAAACGAGAAAAAGTTTTATTTAATTGAAAAACTATTCTATGGCTTTACTTACGGTGCTTCTGCAATGACTACATTTCTTTTAGGATTGGCTAATGTTTCATCATCACCAACTACTTGCAAATCCTTTGATGAGAAACTTTGGGATGAATCTTGACTTTTTCGCTTAAATCCAGTTCGTGGATCTTCCTTCGATGAACTTTGAGATAATCTTGGAATGCTAGGGCCAGGAATTTGCGTTACAACTTCAAAGTCATTCTCTAACAAATTCGTTGATTCATTTTCGAGTGCTTCTTGAATCACCTCTGGCTCTTTTTTCACTTCTTTTCGAAAAGATTCCGAATCATTTTCTGTCAAACGACTCGGTGGACGCTCTGTAGGGACGAATCTTCTGCTTCGGCAATAGTTTGATAAGTGGCCTCTCTTTCCACAGTTTTCGCAATTCTTGTTCAAAGCTTTACATAGCAAGCTTCTGTAATCGTGATCCCTTAATCCACAACGAGTGCATAATACTTTCTTGCTCTCAGAAATTAATTCTTCTAATGTGAAGTTACGTTTGAAAGCTTTGAGGCGAACCTCTCTATCCCAACATTTTTCAATGATTTGATCAAAAATGTGCTCTTCAGGAAAACGAAAATTACAGTTTTTAGCCTGACGTTGAAGTCTTTCCACAAACGATTCGAAGCTTTCGTTGTACTTTTGAAAGATGCGACGAAATTCGTATCTTTCCTCACTTTTGTTTTTCATTTTAAAACTCAATTTGATTAATTACCACAAAACTTGTCAATCACTTCAAGTGTATTCACTTGTGTAAACTGATGCTAACCCTTCAAATGCTTTTGCTAAACTGAACGAAAAATACCCGTCGGTCTTCGAGTTTACACAAAGAATTCGTTCGTCAGCAAAATATCAATGTGTTGGCGACGATTAAAAAATTTCGGTTGTTCTAGGCTGAAAGTAATAAATGTTCTAGGGTTGCACATGTTCAGCAAATGGTAAAATGCATAATTTTCTTCTTAAGCATTTTACTATTTTTAAAAGGATAAATTTTCAAGTTCAGCCATAAAAAAAATTATGACAGCCAACGAGCTATGTCTTGCACTTTTATGACTTTTTTTTGGCTTTGAATTGAGATTATTTGTTTAACGGTGCATCTCATCTGGCTGGCTTTGACAACCGCTCAAGTAAGAACATTATTTCGCCTTTACAAGGAATCTTTTCTTTTCGTTCGAACAAGCCCTTTTTTATGATTTTATTAATCACCTTACGAAATAAAATAGTAAATTAAAGATTACGAAAAAATCACAGAAAATATTCTGTTTTCTCTTTTAAGTTGGAGTGACTAATATATTGAGCTCTGCTGCTTAAGTAATTTGGATATTTGAATATCACTGAAATATTTCTCTCTGTTTACATATAAGCAATGTATTCAAGTGTTTTTCTAATCTGCTATCAGATGTTTCCTGACATCTGCTTCAGGTTCGAAAAGCACGAATTTTTTAAGAGTATCATTTGTGAAATAACCGCGAGACAAGGCACACTCGGAACTTTTTTTCTTCTAAAGTGCCACGACAATGTTAAATTCATTTTCATTATCAAAGATCACAAAAAAAGATTTAATTGGAATCTTCGCGATTTCATGTGGTTTTACGATTATATTCTTCTATAATGTGAAAGTTTTTGATTTAAAAAGTGAGTTTGTGCTTTCGAGGTTTAACCGAATTACAAATAAATCAAATGAAAGAGAACTCGAACCAGGATATCTCGTTTGGTCACCGCAGTGTAAAATTGTTGATCACGATCCGTTCGCAAAAGAAATAATGGCAGAATTCACTAAACAGACCTTTGAGCCTTGTGCAACACAGAAACAGTTGACGTCCATCGAACAGAACTTTGAAGAAAATGTGGTTCGACTAATATTTCACGACGATGCGAAGTCAATATATTTGAAAAATTCGTCAGCTCAACTTAAGTGTTGGTATAAGGAAATTGTTCGTGATAATGAAGTTTCTGAGCCTGATAAACATTATAAGTAAACGGATTTAACTTTTTTCCTTAACACAGATGACAAATTAAATATTTTCCTAGATTGAAAGAGCCTCAATTTTTCGATAAATCAATTAATCTCCCATCACCACTCGAATCGATTATTGTTCAATGTAATGCGACCCAGTCAGTAGAGATCAACTCAACTACGGAAGACGAAATAGTTTATAAGAATGCTCATATTGTTGTTCGACGTACTCCAGAGCGAGCGAAGATCCTCAACAACTTCAAAACTTTATATCCACAAAAGAAACCTCTCAGTGTGCTAATGATCGGCATTGATTCAATTTCAAGACTAAATTTGCTTCGAGCGATGCCGAATACTTCACAATATCTTCATCAAAATAACTGGTTTGAGCTCGACGGATACAACAAAGTAAACAAATTTTATTTCAAAGCTTTGATTGACAATAATTTATTTAATTTTTAGAATGGATACAACACATTCCCTAACTTAATGGCGATACTAACTGGAATAGATTTTGAGAATGAACCCGAGAGATTGTATAAGGGATGTGGCAGAACAGCTTATGGAGGACTCGATAAGTGTCAATTTTTATGGAATTATTTTGAACAAATTGGCTATGCAACTGCTTATGCTGAAGACGAGCAATACATGCAAACGTTCAATTACTGCCAAAGTGGATTCGTAAAGCCCCCAACCACGCACCAATTTCGAAATTTCGCGCTAGCAGCTGAAGATTTATTTGGAAATAGGCCAAGGCTGCAATGTCTTTTCAATCGACATTATGCCGATTATGTTTATCAGTACGCGATTGATTTTGCAACTGCCTACAAAAATGATTCGTTCTTTGGTTTATTCTGGACAAATACTTTCTCTCACGATTGGATTAGTGAACCTTCGAGTATGGATGACTATATGAAGAATTACTTGGAGCAAATGGATGAGAAAGGAATTCTTAATTCGTCTGCAGTCATTTTCTTTAGTGATCATGGCCCACGCTACGGACCTTTCAGGGAGAAGTTGCATGTAAGATAACTTGATTAGATGATTTTGAATAAGAAGATTTCTTTTTAGTCTGGTTGGTATGAAGAGCGTTTACCTTTCATTTATATTTGGCTTCCAAAATATTTCCAAGAAGAAAATCCAGATTTCGTTAGAAGTCTCAAAAAGAATCGAAACAGACTGACAAGCACATTTGATCTTCACATGACTCTTAAACACATCCTCGAATTGACTGGAAGAGTTGGAATTCTTGATCCGCCTGAAGGCTGCGCTAAATGTCAAAGTCTCTTTAGAGATATTCCTTTGGATCGAAGTTGCTCTGATGCTGGACTTCCAATAAATTTTTGTGCTTGCTCTGATTTTAGGCTCATCGAAAAAAGCAACGAGGACTTGGAAAAGTATGCGAATTTCGTCTTGGGCTCTATCAATAATGAAATTGTTGAGATAACGAGATCGATGAATTCTACGACTTGGAAATGTGCGAATTTAACTCTGAGATCAATTGAAAGTGTTTCATGTTCGAAATCAGAAGAAGACTCAAACAAATATTTAATCAAATTGGAAGCTTTGCCATCGGAAGCGGTTTTTGAAGCAATTATTCGAGAGAATGATGAAAATAACTTCAAGATGATTGGAAGAGTTTCGCGTCTCAACAAATATGGAAACCAAGGAGACTGTGTTGATGATTCTAATCATCGTAATTATTGTTTCTGTCAAAAGAACGAATAAATCTTTTTTCTAAGACTTTTATTAATTGTGACCAACTACATTCCTGCGACTTTATCTCTATAATGTCCTCGAGTGTGGTTTTCAAGTTCTCCTTTTCTTGTGAATCCTCTTTTACAAATCTCGCAGTTGTACGGTCGACTTCCAGTCTAAAATACAAAAGTTTAATAAATTTTCTCAAGTTTTATTTTGACTAACTTACGTGCTTCATCATATGACGCTTTCGATCAATAAAGTGCATAAATGACTTATCACATAAAGTGCAAGGATAAGGTCTAAAGAACAAAATTCATTAGCTTCTGGTTTCTATAAAAAGAATGTCACTAACCGCTCTCCCGTGTGGATCCTTCGATGAATATTTAAATTCTTCTTTCTTGCAAAGCTCTTTTTGCATCCTTCGAAATCGCATTGGAACGGAGTCTCCATCGTGTGAAACTGTCTGACGTGGTCGTGCATTTCGTATTTCTTGTAGAATCCTCTTTGGCAGAAATTACAAACGTATTTGGTTCGTAAGTGCATGTTGTGCATGTGATTGAATAAATAAGATTTCAGCCGAAATTTAATGCCGCAAACGTCACAAATAAATTTCTTAATTTGAGTCGACTGAGCATCGATCAAATGTTTCTCTTCGTGATTTTTTAAGGCGACATGCGAAGACAGGATTTTACCGCACTGCGAGCAAGGATTCTTTTGTGGCTTTTTAAGTGGATTGTTTGAGTGTTTATTGCGCATATGAAGCTCGAGATATTCCTGAATCTTGAACCTACAAAGAGACAGAAATAAATGTCGATGTTAAATAAAACTGGGTTTGCTTACTTTTTGTCGCAGAGGCTGCAAGGTAACATTTCGGATTCAGGAACAAAATCATGTTTGACCCGAATGTGGTTCTGAAGTCGATGGTTTGATGAGAAAACGATTCCACATTCACATTGATGAATCTGTCTTCCTGTCACAGTCTTACGAGGAGCAAAGCTTTTCTTGGCAGCAGCTTCTTCAGTGACATGCTCAATACTTGTTGGCACTTCTATTGTGTCCTCAGCCCAAACTTCTTCACAAATTGGTGTATCATCGTACTCGATTATTTCATACTCTTCCTCTGGATCTAAAGACTCTACGATCACTTCTTCAGTCTCATTTTGTTGCAATTCGCTTTCTTTAAACTCTAAGTAGAATGACTTCTCGGCTTCTCTCGTTTGCTTTCGGAAGAACTGATCAGCAAGAACTGCGACTTTCTTTAAACGCGCTGCATCTTCGACTTCTTTCTTACACTTCACGCAAATCAACGCTGATTGAAAAGACTCCACGATCTAAAAGAAAATTCATCAGTGAACTAAAATTCAAGTTTGTTTACATTTGATTCTTACCACAACTCCGCAAACATAAAACAAATCGACAGCGACTTTGTAATCGTCTTGAAGAATCAGCTCAAAGGCATCATCGCCTTCTTCTGTGAGACATACTCGACATAGTCTCATTCTAATATTTTATTTGCGCGACAATTTTAATTTTCAGAAAAAAAGTTTGTTTTGATTTTACAAAATAATATTTCCTACCCCTTGCTAACATTGAGCTTTGTCGGTTGAAGAAGGCTTTATTCGATATTCGTTTTTTTTTGTATTCGATAAAAATTTAAGATATTTATTATAGTTTTTCTTTGCGAAAAGAGCCTTTAAAAAACGATTGAAAATCTTATTCAAATGAAAACCTTTATTTCCTTTTGATCCAAGAAAATCTTCCAATTAAGATGTGATCCATGGATGTTTATAAATTTGATGAATTTGCATTTATCTCTAATTGATTGTAAACTTGAATTTGTGAGATCTGGTTGGTTCATTAAAACTATTTTTCTCAAGTTCTTTAGGGAGCTTGCAATCTCCTCAATAGCTTCATCGTTAACAAATTTACAATTATCTAAGAACAATTCTTCTATATTGCAATGAAGTTCAAAGAAACACGATGGGCAATCGCCAATGTTCGTGAGGGTAAGCTTTTTAATTGAAGGAAGTGCTAGCTCCTCTAAGCTTCCGTCTATTAATTTTAAGCTTTCAACTTCTAAAAGATTCTCCGAAATTCTATTCAACATTCTCCTGTTTCTTACTCGCTTGAGTCTGAGATGTTTAATGCTTGGCATCTTCTCGAAAACTGTCTCAGGCACTTTGTTTCCTCTCACATTAAGCTCCTCAACCGATGGCAATGTCTCGAGATAACTCATCGAGACATTTGACAGACGAAGACGTTTCAATGACTTCATTTGATTCAGCACCGATGACAAATCACACAAGTCAACGTCAGATATCTCAACTTCTCTCAAACTTTCAACATGTACTTCGAGAAAACTTTTCAGATGAATTGTCTTTTGGAAGAGACAATCGATGAGTGAGAACTTTTCTAATCTAAAGCAAACGCTGTCCAGTGAGTTGTCAGAGAATAAACTTGTCTTACAAAATCCTGTCAACGAAAGGCTTTTCAGCTGAACATGCTGAAAGCGAAGCAGTTGAATGAAGTCAGAAAAGTTGTCAAAGGTGTCACGTTCATTCTGAGTCAAATTAATTTCTTGGACGGCGCAACCTCGAATGACACGAAACAGTCTTGGATCGCTGACGATGCTTGTTAAGCTTTGAATCCTGAGATTTGGCTGCGGCTGTTTCATCACGTTTGGAACATCAGAGAGTGAAACTCGCTCAAAATTTAAATTGTTCACGTTCGGTGTTTCATTGAGAATCTTGCGGATTGAGTCAATCTTCAACTTGCAGTTGACAAAGCTCAGCGTCTTCAGATTGTCTCCAATTCTTTTAAGGATTCCGTAATGAATCGTTGGTTTGTAGAAACCAATCTTGAGATTGATGTATTGTCGGTTTCCAATAGTTTCTTCATCTCCATTCAGTTTCCTAAACGAAAGTTGAAGCTTTTCCACAAGCTTCGAACTGCCAATCACTTCATTGAAGACGTTACTCACTGTTGACAACGCAATCAAGTCGCTCCCCGATAAATATTGGAAAATTTCCAACAGAATTTCCTCCGGCAGAAAATTCATTTCGCTCGCGATAAAAATATTCCGGAAAATATGTTCACAAAAACATCCGCGAGTTAAGAGAAATTATCAAGAGGAAAAAGCGCTCGTTGTGCAAGAGAAAAATTCACGCGACAGTCACAACATAGAAAGAAAATTATTTTGCATATTAAGCAGCGAAATGCCGGAATGTAAAAAGAGATAAATTAAATTATGATTGCCAAAACTTTAAGTTTTAAGGGAAATTTAATTTCTCACGGTAAAAGGGTTCGAATCCCAAAAAAAAAATTGATGGATTGTATGTTTTTTTTTTATTCACTGTATGTGTAGAAATTTTTTATTCACAAAATTTCATTAATCATTTTTGTTAATTAGAGCAAAAAATTTAAAAGCGTTAGATTTAAATTTCTATTTTAAAAATTAAAAAAAAAAATTACAAAAAAGTTGCCGTGACCAGGATTCGAACCTGGGTTACTACGGCCACAACGTAGGGTCCTAACCACTAGACGATCACGGCGTCAAACTCTTTCGAGTTGTGTCGAGGGTTTGGCATAATCACCACATAAACTAAAGCTTACTTTTGATTTCTTATTAAACCGGTTAATTGCTCTAAATAACTTGCAGACTGAAATAGTTGATTAACGTGAGTAAAAGAAAATTGGAGAATTGAACAATTCACTTTTGGATTATGAATAAGAAGAGAGAAAGTTCGAGCGTAGCGACGTGTTTGGAACAAAATCGAATTGAAACAAGATTTCGCTGTGAAGATTGCGAAGCGAAATCTTCTTGAGATTTCGAAGGAAATCAGAAAAAGGTTAACAAAAGGAGGGAGAAGACTTATCGACTGTGGGTAAAAAGTCTTCAAGATTAAAAGCTCTCTCGGAATAAAAAATGAATTGACAAGATTCGTTTAAATCTATTTTCGGGTTTGCCAAGGAAATTCGTTGGAAAATGCACAAAGAATGATTTTCAATGGAAAACGTTCGAAATGAAATTGATTGAGTAAAAGCCGTTCTGGTTTGATGCTTGTCAAGTGATTATTTTATTCATGCTTTGCGCGTTGTCATTTCAAGTAATTTGATCAAACTTTTAGAATCAATCGCGATTAAAATTTCATTTTCCTGGTCCAGGCATTCCACCGGCTTTACCGTCGCCTCCAGCGCCTCCGCCAGCTTGATAGAGTTTAATTATTCAGAGTTAATTAAGAGTTATAAATTAGGTTTCACTCGATATTCCTTACCACCCATTCCTCCTCCCATTCCGAATTGAAATCCTCCACCAGCGTTACCGTTACCGCCAAAACCTGAAAGTTTATTTGTTCATTGAAAATTCAATGAATACTTGGTAAGTCTAAATTGGTTCACCTTGAGCCATTGCAAACTCAATCAAGAACAAAACGACAAACACAAATAAAGCGATTTTGTCCATTTCCAGTTTAAACTTTAACTTCAGCTTTTGAAAGTTTAATGATACTTCAAGTCAAAACTGCAGTTGCTTTTATACTCAACAAACTAATCGAGTCAAAGTTTATCTTGACAAATCACCATGCAAAGCAAACATCAATTTGTACTTTGATAGAGATCGACGTTCGTGTTCGCGAATCAGCAGCAAAATGTAATTATGATCTATAAAGCTCATCAAAAACATTTTGCAACTTTATTCAAGATCAAACGAGAAAATGTTTGCGACACAAAAACATGATTGGCCTTTGGCGAAGTAAATTAATTTCTAATTAAAAATATTTTCTTTTCCGCTTATTATTTTGAAAAGCGAGGGAGACGAAGAGCGAGAAGTCAATCTCTAGGAAAACATAAATTTAAAGATATTTAAATTGAAATTCCTTGGATTCTTCATGTTCATAAACTTTTCCCACCCTCGCCACGTCGAGAACGACTCAGGCAAAAGGAATTTTAATCCTTTTAACAAACAACTCCACAGCCTTCTTTAAGGAGGCCTGGGGGCGTTCGCGAGAGAGAAGGGGGCCGCGCTAGGTGATGTTAAAATTTATGATAATCAATTTGAAATAACAAATTTTTTTTCGTTGTTCAGTCTTCACTCATTGTCGAATGAGTTTGAAGTCGAAGAGAAAGAATGAAAATATGAATATTCGCAAAGTAAATAGCGCCGAAAGGCACAAGGGGTGAGATCATAAATATCGTCGGCAATTAGTTCCATATGGCACGAATCTCTCCTTAACTTTATTACCCGAACCCGACTCAAGTCTCTCAAGCAATTAAATCGTGACATAATTTACGATTGCCCCAGTTTTTCGAACAACATAATGAATATTACACTTCACCCCTTTTCGTTTCTCTTCTTGAGCGAAATCTGTTAAAATGAAAAGCCGTCATGAGAATAATGTCTCATGTCAGATTTCCATCAAACGCACTCAATTCTTTAAACCGATTTTCTTATCACGAGGAAATCCAACTGAAAAAATATGACAAAAATATTCTTCCTCTTCCTCGCCGTCACACATATTCTTCCTTTCGACTTCGTTCTTTTTTTACATTCAATAAAAAAGGAATAAGAAGTTGTAGAACGTGAGCAGAAAGCTAAAAATTGTCACGTTTCCTCGACTTGCTTCTTCTTCCTTAGCTCGGTGTGCGAATGTTCTTGCAGGTTGTTAATGCTGTTTGCACAGCATCATTTTCGAGCATATGGATTCATTCTTTGCAATTTCATGCATGAATTGAAGAATATAAGATTTATGCTTCAAGATTTCTCGATTTCAAACAATTCTTGCTCGCCACCCTACGTCCCCTTGCTCTCTCTCTTTCTTTTTCTTTATTCGTCGTCATATTTCTCTTAGCAGCAAGGTGCCGATAACGAAAGGTAAATGTAACATTTTATTATTCTCGCGCTTGTGAAATGTCGCTTTTATTTATTCTTGGGACGGGTAGGTTCATAAATCACGTCACGATGTTGTGAGAAGGGATGGGTTGAAAGGTCAGCGACGTGTAAGAGATGACAAACATTACGCAAAACTCCAATCGCTCTCGCCTCCACTCAACGACAACTTTTCCTTCTTTTTTCGAGCGTAAATCTTTATTTTGTTTGACTTTTGAATTCATTTTTCTTCATTAATCAACGAACATTTAATTTTTCATTGCTTTATGAGAAGACGAATTGTAAACGAATCTCAAAGCGATTGATTAAATTGAAAACTTTTCCTCGCTTTACAGCAATAAAACGAAAAATAAAGTTAATTTCTTATATCGATCGAATTAAGTTAATTGAACAAATTTATTTCTCCTTAATCGATTCGATGTCATAAAAGTTGACAATAAATTTTCATTCAATGCTGTCGCACTGAAAATTTCTCAACACACATCGAGAGGTTTAATCAAAAGCCAATAAATCTAATTGTAGCAGTTAATCGAGCAGATGGTAACTTTACCCTTATCGTGTCAATCGGAGTCAAATGAAATTTGAAATTGAATAATGCTAAGTGGCAAGGAAGGGGTGAACGCAAATAAATAAAAAATCAATCACTTCCTAAATGCCTGGGTGCCTGATTTCATTAATTTTGAAGAATCTAAGTGATCACATCCCCTGAAAAAAAGAGAGCCTAAAATTGGAGTAGGTTTAGTCAACGAGCGTAGGCGGGCTTTGGCATATGAGAACGAGGGAAATTCAAATCATGTAAAGCTACCTTTCGAAAAAGAGAAGAGAATTCGGTGCTCGTAACGAAATCAACGAGATAAGCTGGTGAATGTTCCGCCATCCCATTTTAGATCTACATTGTTCTCGTCCATCTCTAATATCAGAAAAGTCTTCAAAGATAAAACCTTTCATTTTAATCACATTTCATCAAGCAACAGAAACGCTATTTTAAGACATCTCGCCCTTACGATCGCATTCAACCCTTTGGCCTTTATCCTCGTCCATTCCCCTGGCTACGTTCACTCAAGCAATCCTAATCAAATCCTCGAGAAGAAACTTTCATTTCCATTTCAATCAATGATGTAAATTTTCTCGATTTTCGTATCTAAATCCTCTTCTCTCTCCCTCTCTCACTTCCCCTCGGCTTCACTCGCAGGCTGCGGCAAAAATGGAAACAAACTTTGCAAAGCATCGCAAAGATTTATTCAATAACATCGATTTAAAATTAAATCGGGTCAGAAAATCAAATCCTCTTGACGCTGTTTGCTTTGAACCCCTTCAGGCACCCCCGGTCTAAGAGTGGGAATTTTTCGAATCGAAAAAATGTGTAAAGGATTACATCGAGCGATGGGGTTTTGTTGTTTTGAAGAGGCTTTCAACTTCCCTTTTCATCGGCAATTTCGTTAAAATGTTTTTGCTGTCTACGAAATGAAGTCCTTAGCTCGGAATAAAAAGTTTCCTTTCCCATTCTCTTGTGAAGTGAAATCATTTCTTGTTTATTTAGCGTTGGAGAGCGAAAGAAAATAAAGTCGATCAAGAGAGAAAAAAGGGTAGAGGACGGAAGCTTTACCAAGAATTTTTGAAGAATTTTTAATTCGATCACTCGCTGAAAGGTTGCCAATGGAAAAGTTTCACTGTGGCATTCAATTAACGTCACCTTGCGAAAGTCACAAGTCTGTAACATTTTTGCCATTCGATTAATTGAAACTTTTCCTTGCAACAACTAACTCCCAATCGAATGTGAAGCGATTAAATCTGTATTCTACTCCACGCCCGCACCCGTTCATTCCATCAATTGGCGAAATTAATGAAATCGGAATTTGATTATTCCATTCAATTTCCTCTCTCTCTTTCCCTCATGCCACCAGTCCATCCGTTCGTTCGATCGCTCGCTTGCCTCAATTCAATAGCGTACGAGAATCATGAAAAAAACTATTTAATCACTGTACGAAACACGATGAGTTGCGTTAAGCTTTATTCGACCAATATCACAGATTTGTGCTAAAAGCTGAAAGACGAAGAAAGAATTCAATGGAAGGAATTTTATCGAAGGAAAAGTATAAAAGTAAATTGAGCATACAATTTGCTAACTAATCGATCCTATTGCAACATAAAATCGAACTCGAAGAAAGAAAAAGTTGGACAGAAAAGTTAGTGAACTAAGAAGCTTCTTACCTCGTTTGGTAAAGTGAAAGTTCGAGAGAACGAACGACGAGGAGTTTCAGATGAAAATTGGTGAAGATTCTTTGGCGTTGAGGCTAATTAAAAGGTCAGTCAATTATAAAAACACCAAACTTTCCCGTCTTGTTTGTGAGCTCTCAAGCGATTAAAGGGCCCGGGAAGTAGAGAAAAAGAAGAAGAAGAGCAGTGTCTGACAGCGAACGAGGACGAGATCCCCAACAAGCCATAAAAGCATCCGACCATTCGCTTTAATTTAATTGCTTTTCTCATCTTCGCCTTTCGCCTTCGATTCGCTCCTCTCCGCCAGGCTTTAATCTTTTATTTTTGTTGTGCAAGACAAAATACTTTCAGCTCCGACCGTTATGTTTTCTTGTTCAGTAGATTGCATTTTAAATTTTCCTCTTTCTCTCTCTTGTGCGCTGCACAACTCTTCTTCGTTCTTCTGCAATTTATGTCAAGCAACTTTCTTTTTATTCTTCTTTCTTAACCAGTCAAGATTTTGGTGAAGTTTGCTGGTGACGTCAATGACTTTTGTTTGGAGAAGTTTTTGAATCGGAAAAGTTTATGGGAAATAATTCAATTTTTGACTTGAAAAGTTTTAATTGTGACAAACTTACACAATTGTCCCCAAGAAAAAGATTTCATGTAAATTGCAATCAGTTCTTGCTTCTTACGAGATAAATTGTTAAAGACGGAACATTGAAGGTAAATTTTGCATTATTTTCGTAAAACTGAATAATTGAAAATTTAATTCAATAAATTTCCATCAATTTCCCTCGCTTCTCTCAACGGGATTCGAGTCGAGCAATCAACCTGTGCTGTGAACTCATCGTTCGTCATCGATACGTGCTTCGCAATTCTTTTTTAAAATGCTCTTTTTTAAATCGAGTGTAGGTTTCTTTTGTCACTTGATCCAAGTCGATTCGCTCCTTGCCATAGCGGAAGCCTATTGACTCAAATAATTGGTTTAACGCATTCACACCAAAGATTGAAAAAAAAACGTTGAAGCATGTAAGGCGTATGGCTTCCTTCACTCTCTCATTCTATCTCAGCACGTCTGTGCTTTCTTTTCTTTATTGGAAACGTCGCATGAGTATAAATTGAATAATTTAGCGACAACTACCGAAGTAAATTGTTTTTAATAGATTTTTATTGCCTTTTTATGAATGCGATGAATTGACATGACATTTCTTTTGTGTATTAAAGGTATGCTCTAGACTGAGGCGTAAAGTCATAAAATCTCCATCGAATTCTCCAATTTGTTCGTCGATGAGATTCCGTCGGAAACTGCTGAATCCTGTCACGTTCTATCACGCTTGCCGGAACTTGACAGTTCATCATGCCTTTTCGAGCAATGAATATTTTGGGTTGCGATGTTTTACTGGTTAATTTACAGTGTTTATTTTACCGAAATTAAAATTGACTCTCTGTTGTGATAGTGCGCTCGCTTTATCGTGAAATTATTAATCAATTATCGTTTGTGCTCTCACATGGAAATCATTCGATTCATTGTTTTAAAGCGGTCGCCATAATCATAATTGCATGATGATGCTTAACTGCATAAAGCCACAATTTTATGTTTTCGGGGAAATCTTTCAACAACAATCTCCACTCACTTGAGTTCCTCTCATCGAGCTTGAAAACTCTTTTATCTCGAGATTGATTTTGAGAGCAAAACTCTTTCACTTCTTGAACACATTTTGCATTGTGCTTTAAAAATGCAAAATGCTGGAAAAGTTTTTAAAGCCAGGGATTAACAGTGCGGCAGGCAAAGAGCTGAACACTTTAACTCAGGCCCAAAGTTACTTTTTCTTGTAAAAGTTTTTAGACACTAAGCTTCATTGAACTATTCTAACGAAGTCTTAGTAATTTCCATATTTTTCACGTAGGCTACAGTCTGATGATATTCCCTTCGTTTATTCTCTTTCCTTCTTTCTCTTCCACTCCACAGCTCCCCTGGCTGCCTGGGGGAAGCGATGTGTGAAGTAAAATCGTTTTTAATTTTCTCCAAACGAGCGAGACAAAAAAAGAAACATGAAAAACTTTCTCACTTTGAAGTCGAGTGAAAAAGTCCTCGAGAAGAACGATAAGGAAAAGAGCCCTCTCAAGGAGAAGTAAAATTCTCGCACAATGGATGAGAACTGCAGAGGAAGTTTTTTCCGTTAATGAAAGTTTTTTCAAGATGATGGATGGAACGAAATTAAAGAAAATCTCCGCATTGGCGTCTCTTCAACGATGATGCGGGTCAGTTAGCGGCGAAAAGAGCTTGCAACGAGACATAAACGAGAATCGCGAAGATGTTCAAAATGTCATAATCCCGTTAGAGTCGCTCTCTCGCAGTAAAGCCATATGGTCACTTCCTCGTACTGCGTGCATATTGTTCTTCTTCTCTTCTTATGCGCGAAAAATGTGTGCTACTCAAGGTTGTCGACCTGCAACTCTAACCACCAACGTTAACTTGGAGTACGATGCAACTTCTCTTCATTTAAATTTTGCAAATTTGAATTTTCTGTTGGTTATGAAAGTCTCGCTCGCTTGCTCACTCTTCGTCATTCGTTCTCCCATTACACCGAAGATGATTAACATTTCAATTATGAAAAGTCTTCGAAGTACTTCACAGATTCAGCAACTGAACATTGTTTATTGCATTATAAAGTTACAAGCAACACGAGATGAGGAGAGAAAATTGAAATGCATGCATGCTTGAATTACATGTTCGCATCCTTAATATTTCATTTGCAGATTATCATCGCTAACAAAACTTTGTCGTTTTGTCGTCATTCGTCGTTGGTTGTGTGTTCAGCAGCCGTTAGTTGTGTGTCATTTGCATAATGCATCTCTTAACTTGCTCGGTGCCATTGTGGAGAATCGTGAAATTTTCAATGCGATGATACAAGGTGATGAAGTCGACAAATGCAGATCATCATGCATCGGAGTTTGTTTACATTATGAAACTTAAATCTTTGCAAACTGAAAATGTTTGTTTTCTCCATCTCCCAATGTCACTGGGAGCTCTTAATTTGCATTTATCTGAAAAGCAAACGAACACAAGGAGAGTGAGGGAATTTGCATATTTTTAAAATTTTAATTACTCAAGAATTTCTTGCCTTTGTTTCTTAGAAGGGGAAGAGTTTAAATTTGGGCACAAAAGTTAATCATCGCCACAAGCTTTTGGTTAAAACGAGTGTCTCTAACAGTCAGAGGGGAAAACAACAAGAAGAAGAAGAAGATAAACGTCACTTTAACCCACAACATGCAACGAGCAAATTGTGATTGAACTCACGCACGTTCCCCCGCTGACTCGCTCCGACACAACAAGGAGACACAGCAGCGGGAGAGAGAGACAGTAATTAATTGAGGTAATAAAAAAAATCATCTGAGATTATCGCGCAGATCGCTGCAGAAAGAATTACTCGAACAAAAAGACGACGAAGACGACGACGACGATGAAGAGAAGAAGTTGAAAACAACAGAAAGCAGCGATTGTGGCGTAAGGAAGAGAAGTAGCATTCGACATCATGCAAATTCAATTTCGCTTTTTCTTTTGCTCGTTTTCAGCCTTTCCAATAAAAATGCAATATCATTAATTAGCATTTCGCTTGTTATTTTTAATTGATATTATTTTTCATTTTCATTTTTATTGCTTCGTCCGCTTGCTGCTTACTGTGGCGGTGCATTTGCTTGAGCTATTGGCAAGCAGCTTACAAATAATATAATTAAAGAAATATTTGTTGGCAGAGAAGAAAACTCGTTCCTACACAACGGTTGCAGAAAAGGAAATTAATCTCTCTCCGGTTAAGTCGAACAAAAGTTTTTATTCATTTTTTTTCCTTCAACTGTTCTTGCCGCATTTTTTCATTCTCCTCTGTCAAGGGGTTGCGTCTAGGAATAGAAGAATGTTTCTGACAAAAGGGTTTTTGTATCGTGAAATATCTTGCTATGTAAGCGCATTACGCTCGTAGCTCGAGAGAAGGAAAAAAGCTTCTCGAGAGGGCTGCATGTGAGGGTCGCAAAAAGAGCAGAGATTTTCGGGTGGGTCGTGCAGAGATTACGTGAGTTCAAGTATACCATTCAATAAATTCCACGAAACCTTTTTTATGAAAAGTTTGATTAAATGTTTCCATGACTTTCGTACAAATCCGCGTTAAGCTGAAATAAGGTTCTCTAGCTTTAAATGTTGAGTAATTTATTAAAACTTCTCACTTCATGCCTTCAAGACATGATTCTAAGCTCATAATGGATTTATTGCTTCCCTAATCAATGAAGAGTCCCTCTCCGAAAGCTTCTGGTTAGAACTTTGAGCTCATCGCAACTGAGGACTCATAAAGTTCTGCAGTCGATGTTGATATTCCATCTCTGGAGAAAAATGGAAAATGGCATGCACAACGAAACTTTCGGGAAGCTCTTGAGAGTAGAATTTTTTAAGCATTCACGGAGAGTTGTGCAAAAAGAACTCGAGAATTTCAAGCTTAGCTATAAAATATTGAGAAATATGTGAAAATTGTTTCAGACGGTTACAGAAACATTCTCGGCAACAGAGCAGCACAAAAAAAAACATAAAATTATGTAAAAACGGTCATTTTTCATGATAAACCAAAGTTTCTTCGAACTGTCCAGACTCCGCACTCGAGAGTAAAATAAAGCACAGCTTCGAGTCTTTATGATGTAAATATTTGTTATTCAATTTATTTATTCAAATAATACAGTTCCCTGAAAAGTGTAGAACGACAGTACTGTCACGTTCCCTAATATTTATACATTCTTGCATGATCTCTGCTCGCGCAAAGCGACGTCGTCGATGCTGAGAAAAAAAAGAATCTTTGTGGAATGTTAAAGAGCAAGAGAGAAAGGGGGAGAAAAAAATTAATAAGAACTCGTGTGCCGCACTCAAAGTGAAAAATGAAGGATCGGGAATTTTCTTATGCAAGCAGAGCCAATAATGTGAACGAGCTGCGGGTGAATAGATTTGGTGAAAATCGGCAAATTCCATTAGGATATCAAATGTTCTGAAAAAGAGGCGAAGACGAAGAAACCCATGTCGCTTGAAAAATGATTGCAATACTTCCGCTCTCAACTTACTTTTAATATGCAAAAGCTTTTAGATTGAATTTTGCTTGCATAAAACATGTTGAAGAAGGAGGTGGATGGTTTGTGGGTACACAGAGAGAAATGATTCTCGAGGAGAGAGAGGGCGACTGTGGTTGAGTTCCAAAAGGTGTTTTAAACTAACGATTTATTGCTCTCGAAAGTTATCCCTCTCGTAAATTTTCCAAACGATTTTGTTGCTCGTAGGGCAAATCGATATTCTCGCTTTCTTAGCATGATTGCTTTCATAGTTTTTTCTCCACTTCTTTTTCATCAGGAAAACCGAAGCCATCAGCAAGAACTAAACCCATTTTAATCAACAATAAATCAACTCGGCTACCTCCTTAGTTATCAATCTTTTCCTTCCTTCCTTCCGCTCCTTAACGATTTCTTTCCGTTCGATTTCGGTTACGTCCGAAGAAGCTTTTGCAAAGAGACTTGACATTGACTAAGTAAATTGGAATTAAATAATCATTTTGTTTACGAAAGCGGGGACAGCGGGGGCAGGTCAGACTCAATCTTCCATTCTTTCCGAACCGTTATCAAAATCAAAATTGACAAATTACGTCCTCAAGATAACGAGTCTATTCTTTTCGAATCAAGAGGCACACGAGATGATAAAAAAGCATATAATACAGAAAGGGATAAATAGGATTAGAAGCGAGATTGAGAAGGAAAAGCAGAGCTTAAGGGAAAAGTTTTCTTCTTCATTCTTTTTTGCACAACAACTTTGAGAAGAATAGAAGCGAAGATAAGATGGAAAACTTTTGTTTTCATGTTGGTCAACATAATTGATTGGCAGTGAAATTAATTTCTCGTTCTGCTGTCTCTCGTGATATCAAGAGACTGGAATCAAAGACTCTTTCTTACTTTACCTGCAACAACTGCCACTCAAACGACTCTCTTAGACACTCTGCCAGTCGAATTTATCTTCATTTGCATCAATTTCGAGTGAAGCCACAACACGAAAGATAAATTTGCCGCTTCCTATCTCTCTCGCTCCCTCTTCTTGCCCGCAAGTGGTTGCTTCCCGTTGTAATTCCATGTCAAAATAAAAAATCGCAGCCATTTCCTTCTCGAACAAAAACACTTCGTTTTAATTTTTCCTACAACTTTTATTGCTTGACGTTTATTGAGACTTTAATTTCTATATCACAGTTACTTTTCTTACAGGTTTAGTATCAAGATTATCGATTATCGTCGTACAAAGGACTCGCTTCGTCAATTATGAAGGAAAGGAAAAAAAAATTAAAATTAAAAAACAATTTGTCATGTGAAGAAGATTTTCAATAAAGAACGTGAGGTTCTTACGTCGGATTGTGACTTGATGATTGATGTGATGAGCAGCTCTCAAGTCTCAACAAGTAAAAAGAAACCTCACAAACTTAAATAGGCTTCCCCTAAAGTTTAAACTTGTCATGTTTTCCCTCTCACAAAGTTTGTGACATTTTTGATGAAAGATTACTTCATCGCGATAAGGTTTACGGTCGGTAAAGTTTGCACTTAATGTCATGTCGAGCATGTGATCTCTGAAATTTACGCAACAAGCGAATTTTTTTTCATATTTTAAATTGCTCGTAATCCTTCAAATCTCCTGAGCAACGCTTAGTTACTCGAAGCTTATTCTTCGTTAATTTTCCTCCAGTTCATCTTCATCGTTCACGACATGACTTCACACAAAAAACTTCCATTTCTATGCCTTTATCTCAGTGACGTGCTCCGCATGTACTTAGCATTCATCTTTTAAGAACATTAGTCAGACTGTGCACAAACATGCATCAAATCCGATGTTGTCAAACTTTCACTTAACTTCGTTCTTAGCATTTTTCTTGAGGGGAGAAGAAACGAGGAAGAATGTGCTTAGAAAGAAATGAACTCTACAAATCTTTGAAATGAATGTCTCAAGTGCTCAGCTCTCTAAAAGATAGAGCGGGGCGAAATATTCTAATCATTTTCCTCTACGTTTTCTAATTTTACGAGTTTGGATTATGTTTGCTTCTTTCACTACGATTTTACTTTTTATTTTTTTTCTGCTACACATCGAGAAACTTCTATCATCGTTCATTGCTGGGGTGGATTTATCAGCTACGTCACAAAAGTCTTTCTCTAGTTGAGAAGACGAAACTTCTTTTGAAATCACGAAAGTTAATTTTTACAAATTTTTTAAATTTCTTTGACTACTTTTACTAAACTTTTACGAAGTGACGCAACTTTTCGTTCGGTCCCCAGTTTGCCTTTTACATTTATTCGACCAAACAAAATGCCGTAAGGACTTTTGCTTCTTAGGATTGTCTCAATGCTAGTTTTCTCTCTTCTTGTCAGTTTTCCAAAATAGAAACTTCGCTATAACTTACCGAGCAATGGCCGGGACAACGACAATCGTTCTCCTGCCACCCTCTCAACTATGTCACATGATAAAACATTTTCTTTCTCTTACGTTCGACTAGGTTTTTGCTTTTATTTCGAC
Source organism: Smittia aterrima (assembly GCA_033063855.1). Classification (NCBI taxonomy): domain Eukaryota; kingdom Metazoa; phylum Arthropoda; class Insecta; order Diptera; family Chironomidae; genus Smittia; species Smittia aterrima. Next base: position 6,249,206 of record CP093830.1, read on the forward strand.
CATGAATTTACTTGGGGGACGCATGATGATTACAAAACAACTCATGTAAATATTTCTTATCCCTCTTCCTCATCTCAATTTACAAAATTGAGTTCTCAGCAACAAAAGTTTCTCTTTTTTTTCGTCTTCAGTCTTCGTTCGATTGATATTTCTGGTTTTTAAAAAAATGTCCGATTCGATATAAAATTGATTAAGTAAGCGAGTCGTGAAGCGCTCGACCGAGATGTAGAAAGCAAACGGCGAAACTTGATAAGAATGACAAACGAATCGTAAGCGAGCCGCTACTTAACTCAAGCGAGAACGTCGAGGGATTGCTTCGAATCGCTTTTCCCTTCTCGTCATCTTCAATCACGTTCGAATTCTCGTCGATGTCACTGTCGGGTCGGATAAGCTTGTACGACGGGTTCATTTGCGTCGGAGGACAGATTTGGTCGGGTGGACGGTAAGGTTTGGTGATATTTGGCGGAGTTCCTGTTATCTGTTGAGGACGGACAAAAACAAACAAAAAAAGTAAATTAAGTTCTGAGCCCTCAATGGGAACATTTCAACGCCAACTCACTTTACTTGGCACGTAGGCGCTGTTGCACATTCCGTCGAACGACGATGTCTTGATGGTTCGCTCGAACGTGTAGAATTCATTCTTCCAATCGTAAAGTCTCAAGTGTCCTTCTAACGTTCGCCCCGCGTACTTTTGCGGACTTTTAATCACCATTTGGTCTCCAGATTTCCTGAGGAAATTAAATTCAATTATTTTTTTTGCCGTTCCGCACGGTTCAAGTGTCATCAACGCTGCTGCTTCTTTCTTCCACTTCTTCTCGCTTTTCCTTTTTAAACTCACCCCAAATTCTCAATTCCCAACGCTTTCAACAGATTCGCGATGTTTGACTGCGAGTAACATGACACCAACTGCTCCTGCTTCGGGTAATACATCAAAGTTGCCATGCAGACTTCTTCATCTGCCGATTCGCCGCCAAGCGTAAATTGTTCTCGTTTGAACGTGTTGTAAGTGCATTCGACGGAAACATGATCCCCCGGAAGAATCTTCTTCACTTTATCGAACACACGATTCTCCAAGTAATTGGAATTCAAAGATGATTCCATCGCAAGTGGTTCGATCTCTTCGCCATTCCTCACGATTCCGAGTTTTATCTTTCTTCCTAAGCTATGTGTCTGCATGTTGACGCCGAACACGTTAATGCCTTCGGGTGCAAGGGCTTTTTGTGTGCATTCGGGTGTGCAATGCGCAACTGAAATGATTCGTTTGAAGCCAGGCGCAATAATATGAAGGAAATTGGGTCGAATCGCGATTGAGAGTGTACCAGCATCGAACTTCCTTCGAATATTTGTTTGATAAAGTCGAAAGCCCGAGCTATCCTCGTGACTGACTTTATCCCCAATTTGATAATGAATTTCAAGAAGAAAATTGTCTGTAGTCTCTGATATTGGATAACCAACATCCTTTGGATATGAGAAGCCCTCGCTGCCTCTGCTCCAGCTGGCAACGACTGTGAAACACTTTCTATCCGACTTCAATCTATCGTTGCATTCCTCATCGTCATACGATGCAAGATTATCGATCGGTGTCTTGCACTCATAAATTCTCATGAACGTAATGAACTTAAGGGAATCGGGAGACGAGAATACCGGCTCATATCGAACAATTTGATTGCGATTGACGTCTTTCAGCTTGTGAGTGTGACACCATTTAAGTAACTCGGGCGACGACTCGGAAAGTTTTACTCTCCCACTCCGAATCTCAAGTGATTCTATCTGATTGCGGTCGGGCTTTTTCTGAGAGCTTCTCTGAAGCAGCAGAAGGGACTTCACCGGATGAATGGCCATCATGGGATCAGGTAAACTGTCCTTCTTGATCTGACCTCTCTTTGGCTTCTCTGAATGATACAGAAATATGACATTCATCGTATCGTTCTATAAGAAAGATGAGGAAATAAAAGGAGAAATTAATTGTCGTTCTTAATTGCGTCGTTTGTCGTTATCTGCCGCCTCTTTTTACGACAGCACACAAAACGGTCCTTTTATGTGTTTGACACCGCAGTAAACGACATGAACCAGAAGAAAAGCTTTTTTCTTACCGTGATAGGAACATCAGACTTATCATCGCACGTATTGAGCTTCCGACGGAATCGAAGAATCGTGTGAGTTGCGTTTTCACTTCCCGACAACAGCACATAATCTTGTGATGTGTCGACGACTGGCTCACCAGTTGAGCTATGTGTTTTTATATGGCAATCCTGCAATGAGAGGTTTACGGTCGAGATGATGAAAAAATATTTCCCAGAATGAATAATTAAACTCATTTAAACTTTTTCTCAAACAAATACACAAAAAAAAACGCAAGAGGAAGGGTTCGAGCAAGTAACCAAGCGCACATGTGGGCAAGAGGCAAGAGAGAGACTCTTGAAATATAAATTCGTTACCACCCAATATAACTGTCAACGTTTTGTTTTAATACCGGAATAAGAGTCGCATTAGAGGCAATAAGAAGCTGTAACAAACGAGTAGAGATTCGTTGGTTGGGGGATGAGTGAACATTCAGCCACAAGAAGACTTCGCATGCTATCTCTTTGGTTATTAATGACTTAATCAACGTACAATCCCCATCGAATCTATTCCCACAAAACTCCCGGGTTCACTTCATGCACATGAGCTCGACCGCTCGCCTTTTTCCGCTTTGCGGTGAAACATAATTTTTCGCTTCTTTTTTCCCTACGCGCGCGTTGAACATTTTTATTTCGGCAAAAGGGGAAGTAATATTGTGAGGGGTTAATTGACCAATTCATTTTCCTGCCAGCTAAATTGGATATGAGTGAGGATCGCATTGTAATTGGATAATCGGTCGTGAACACTCTTCGTGTCTTTTTATTGAACGCAATTGAGTTCGAGTTGCGGGGGAAGCAATAAAAAAAGTTTCCCTGCGTGCCGCTGTGTGCTCTAATAATTTCGATGTTCAAGTTGAATCTTCATCTTCCTCTGCTCGGGTTGTGAAAAGCTCATTGACTTGGCGGGGTTTTTGAAAGGGATGGAAGTAAAAAAAAATCGATAAATTTCAACCTTGGCTCGCATTTCACACTCCGAGGCTCTCACTAGCTTGCTTTGCACTCTATCAGAGATAGAAGAGCCATGTAACCATTAATAACTTACAAAACTGAAATTAAATCGTCAATCACTGTCGCAAACGAGATGAAGAGAGAGAGAAAAAATCCCGGAGAAGGGAGCAAGAAAAGGCAGTCGAAGCGATAAGAAATATTTAATTATGCATTTGGATAGACGTTGAAATTGATTTATTATGTCTTGAACTGAATAACTCCCATTACTGGCAATTATACATTTGCAGCATTTGAATGTCTGCCTTCGAATCCGCTCACTCACTCGCCAATTCTAAATAATTCTTACTCGAGCAAGCTTTAAAATGTTGCAAACCCGTCGCCGTCTCCATCCAAAAGAGAAACAACAGCAATAATCATAATTGGAAGAAACGATGAAGCAGAATCAATAAAAATTATAATTTAATTCCTTTGTTGATGCAGAGACGAGCGCAAAGCAAACGAAATGCTTCGAAAAGCAAACGAAGGTCATTAAAGGAAATTTAATTTTAAACAGTAAGTGGCTTGATCATCTGAATCATAACTTATCAATTATTATTGCTCCCCAAAGCTGCTCGTTCGTTCTCGATAGGGATTCGTGCCAAAATTATGTTTCATGTGAAACCTCAAAGATATTTCCGTAATTTATGGTATCTCACTAGAAAGCAAGCTCTTGCACGCTTCATTGTTTTCTCTCTCGGCTCCCCCTTTTCATTTTCCCTCAATCTTCTCTTTCTTGGCATTGTTCTTTCCTGGGTTATTAAAATTTTATGAAACTACAACAAAAGGGCTCTTGTGACATCAAAGTTGCTGTTGTCGTCATGTGCACACAGGATTACTTGGATAATGTGCACTCTTCGTTGTTTCACAAAGGCGAAAGATAACGAACTGAATACTTTGTAGTTTGTCGTTTGACGCGAAGGATTATTATAATCATGATTGCGTTTGAGCTCAAGAGTAACGAATCGTGAAGAATTGCTCTTCAATTACGTAAAGAAATAAAAAGTTTGATGGCACCACACATGCAATTACATAACTTACAGATAGACATCATTAAAAGAGATACTCACATAGAAAAAAGTGTGCCCTTCATCGATCCAACCGATGAAAACGTCAGCACCATAGATTGTTCCATCTCGCGAAAAACCAAAGCCCAAATAACCATGCGAACGCACTTGCACTTCGAACAGAATATCAGGCTCTTTCACCGTCCATTGTAACAAATAGTTTTCATTCAAATACACTGCATGATCCCACATTAGATTAGCATGGCTTTGCGCAATCAGAATCGCCGCCAAAATCAACACTTTCACTTTTGTCAACAGCTTCGTGTATGACATGTTCCACTTCGGGGATGCCATTCGAAATCAGCCGTTTCGAAACACTTAACATGAATGTTATGCGAGTGGAAAAAGTTTTTTATGCTCCAGGGATGAGACGAAAGAATGTTGATGGCGGTTAAATGTTCATGGTGCGATTCACTGGCAGGTTGCTGCTAAAAATAGAAGAAAGAAAAACATTTATTTCTCGAGGTAAGTTTAAGTAATTAAAACATATTTCGTCAATAAATCTTCGTTAAACTTCTTTCAGAAGCTTTTCATATTTTTCTTCTCTTTCTTATTTAAGGAGAATGAAAACATATTTTGTGTAAAGTTTGCGACATAAATTCCACTTCAATTGAAAAATACCAAACGAGAGAGAAAAGTCTTTGCGATGCTTGAAGAAACTTTTCCCATTTTCGAGTCGAAATCCAATTTCTGTGTCAATATAAGAAATTTTCTCCATTTTCTTTCTCGCCGTCATTCTTCGTCGCTTGCTTTATATTTTTGTTTATTTATTCAATCAAATTTTCCACTTGGCACAATTGTCATCGCCTCAAGGTGTTTCGTTCGACGCTCTCTTGTGAGACATACAATTGAGAGTCATGTAGACCAATTTGGATGTCGAATTGATGAACGAAAGGAAGGGAAATGATGTGAAGGGGAGCAGCACACCAAGGATCGCATTGTTATCATTCGTTGCGTGTGGTCGGAGATGCTTCATCAATTATGTAACGAGCAACAACGGAAGCAAACGATTCTCTTTAATCCCAGAAGCATTCGCAGACGAACGCTTGTTGTTCCTCTTTCCCCTAAACCACCTTCAAAATCCAATCTCAAGTGAAACATTTTGACTTTCAAGATCAGGATTCATCGTTATTTAATTGCCATTCAATTCAAAGCGAGTGAGTGCGAAATTTATTGAATTCTAAGCGCGCGCTCTAGTCTTAATGATGCTCAATTATTTCGTTAATTCGAAAAGCAATTAGAATCACTTCCGCTCGTATATCACTCTCGCCCCGCGCTCCTCTCCACGCCGATTAATTAATTTGACTTGAAGTCGACTTCAAAGTTTACAACAAGATTTTCGTTAAAGCAACACAAGATTTATAAATCTCAGTCGAAGAGTGGAAGTGTCGAGAGGCGAAATAAGGCGAAAAAAAAACAGAAACATGTCACCGACTTGTGGAGCTATAAATTAGAATCATAACGTCAGCTCCACGCAGCGGGTGAGCAATATATCGGGAGACGATCAAGGGGCTGATGCTGTGGGGACAAAGCGTCGTGAAATAAAAATAAGCGTCGTAATAATATCTCGAGAGAAGCAGAAATAAAAAGGTATAGAAAATTCATATTTTATAAGTTGTTTGATTTATGACATGCCATTGCGCATTTCTCTCTCTCACTCTTCACGCTCGTTCTATTCCCGTTGTTGTTTGTTGGTGATGGTTCACCAGAAATTGTTCCCTTGAATGAGTTTTTGTTTTTGGAGACACAACTCGCATTTATGTATCTCCCCGAGCAGGCGAAAGCGATTATCTAGGTGAACGATTTTTCCATTCCACATCGCACGACAGATGAAACATTTCACTCCTACGCGCTATAATTAAAATTTATCGTGATTAATATTTATGAGATCAGTTTTTTTTCGGCGGGACCGTGGAATGAAGAAAAGTTAAAAATGTCTCCGCAAAGCGATTCTTCCTCGTCTTTTTGTTCTCACTCAATTTGAGTTGATTCCAAGTTATTTTCGACTATTTGGAAAGAGGAATTAAAACGACGTGCGAGTGTTTTAAAGTCACTTATTATGAGTCATTCATAAAAATGCCTTCATTAGCGTGCGTAGGTTCGACTTACAACTCAATTAACATTATTTTTGGTTTGCTTCCTCTTAGCTGTTGTTGTCTAGCGCGAGGGGGAGTGAATTTTTGATTGGTTAATTAGAAAGACGTGAGACCACCTTGATAACAAAACGAGAAGAGGGAACTTTAAAAAACTGCTGGCATAAGCATTTGAAATTTGCTTCATTTGTAAAAAAAATGTAGCGAAGCGTTTTTAATTGGGAAAAACCATAAATAACGTTACCCTCGCCTTTCTGCAATTGAAATGGGTTTTTTCTCAAGCTTCTGAACTCATTGAAAGATTGAACTCAAGGTCAGTCAAAACAACAATCGCAAGTGGCCAGCTCAACCATGACGAAATTTTTTTAGCAACCCATGTCTGGCTCTATTGTTTCTCTCGTCGTTTCTCCGGTTTATTGATTTTCCTATCATCGAACTTTTCCTTTGCGCTTCTTCCGCCTCTCATTGAATGTAAGTGACTCCCCCACATCACAAGCAACATAGAACGGGTAGTTTTTCATATTATTTGCTGTTCTTGGCATGAATCTCTCTTGCTCTAGTCTCTCATGCCAGCTGAACACGAAAGAAATAAATACAGTAGTTGCCATCTAAGATAGAAAACATGTCACACAAATGACATTTTTCGCAAAAGACAAAAAAAAAGCGGTTGAAACGAAACTGCTGCACCTGTTTAACTTTCAAGCTACAGCTACTGCTGCTGGGAGTGAGGGAAGGGTTTGAAAGTGATATCTCTTTTAGTCGCTCATTGAATAAAATATATTGGCATCGAAATGTAATATTTTGTTACGAAATTCCCATTCGATCCCATAAAAACAAACTGAAATGTTGCAGAAAATATTTCCTTTCTATTCTCCCATGTCGCTGGCTGTCGGCTCCTTTTCTTATAGTCGCAGTAGAATAAATAAATAAATAAGATAAGATAGTAAGTTTTCGGTGTTTACTATTCTCGAAAACATTTTCATTTGAATTTCTCTTTCGACTTTTAGTGAAAATTGAATTCGTTCCCGTGCGAGTTGGAAGAATAAATTTCTTGCTATCATCTTTGTAACAAGAATCGAGTCGACAACACAGAGTGAGTGAGAGAGAGACGAGTCTCGGAAAGATTTTTGTTTGCTGATAGCGAAACTATTTTTCTTCTGAATTTCTCAATTAACTGAAAGTCACAAGACGAGTTTTCGTCGCTCAACGTGATTCCATCAAGTGGACATTAATTAAGCGGCTCATTAATTTATTTAATTTCCATTTCGGTCGAGTTGGGAAGCAAAATACATTCCGAACACGATGCGATGGGATAAAAGTTTTAATTGATCAGAAGTGCTCGATAAACAAAAAAGGTCAACAACAATGACAACGAGTTGAGTTCTTTTTCTCATCTCTCATAAAATAGTTTTCGCTTAAAAACCGCAGAGCTTTACCTTTCACGGCGAGCACTGTGCTTCGACGACTCTCCATTTGCATTTTTATCCTTTAATCCATTAATGCCTTTCTGCTATTTTAATTCAACTTTATTTTTATTTTCACTTGATAAGCGCGCACACCAAACACAATTTTTATTTATCTTTACACGGATTTTCCGCTACATTTAATTTCGTTTTATTTCCTTTGCATTTTGTTTGAACTTCTTAAGCTTTTACGATTTTTCTTCGTTTACGATTTCAGATTTTTCACATTTTTCCACGTCAAATATTTACTGAACACAAAAACAACTGATTTTGTTGCAAAGAAAATGCGCGGCACCAAAAATCGTTTCACGTCTTCTCGATTCCAGAGCACACGACAAACTGAGGCTCGCAACGAATCGAAAAAGAAAACTTCCAACGTGCGTCCAGAGTAACGTTACTTACGTTAACTTAACGTTCGTTACGTGCGTTGAGTCATTTGTTCGTCGTCTTTTCACGGTCAGGTTGCATAGAAATATGCAATGTATAGAAAGAAAGTGGAAACCAAAATATACGGAAGCGATGCGCGCGGGAAACTCGATGATTGTAAGGAAACTCATTCATTACGGAAGCCTTAAAACATTTATAAACGAACCTTTCGATCGTATAAATTAAGCTTTATCGCATTTCCCTCTATTTCACATGCGAAACACGACACCAATCGCCGTTAAGTGGAAATGCTGCTAATCTGCTTACACTTAATCGCATCGAGTGTCAACTCAATTGAAAAAAATGGTTAAATTGCCTAGAAATCAATATTGGAAAAAATCTAGAACTCCACGCTCCCCAAGTTAAACCCCATTAAGAAATAAAAATATCGTCGAAAGGCTTTCATGCGAACATTCAACTTCAAACGTAATGAATTTCTTAGCATTGGTTTGAGTTACTCGTAATTTATAGACGCTACCCTCGCCAGTTTCGGTCAGAATTTCCACATCACCGACGTCAGGGCTCATGCCTTTGACCAGGCTCTCTCATTAGATGAACGCACATCTTTAAATTGGACTTTATTACGAGAGCGGAACCATGGAAGCATGAAGAACACTCGCAAATAAGCAAGTTCAAGTATTGAGGAATTGCGAGGCGGCATTTGTTACGACGAATGATAGAAAATAAAAAAAAGAAGCGAAAAAAAAAGTTTTTTTTTCGAATTGTTAAATTTGATGGAAACAGAAAAGAAAGAAAAATAAAATATCCGCACGCAAAGAGCGAAAGCGGCCTAATCTGAAAATCCCTTTCAGCTTCGTCTTCATGAGAAAAGTTTTCTTTTGTGTGTTCAACTGATAAGAAGTCAAAAATTTCCTTCGACAGATGATGATTGAAACACAACATGAGAGCAAAGTTTTTGGAAATTTCAATTTGGTTGAAGGCTTAACAGGGAATTTTGAAGTTTTCCTTTTGTTCCATCGATTTTTCAGCTTTTTCCCTACAAAGTTTACGATTCCGTGTTTACATAAATAGTCGCTTAACGACTGTCATTTGCTTTCAAACATGAACCTTGGTCAATTGCCTATAAATTAAAGGGTGAGCTGTTGGGTCTAGGCTTGAGCAAACTCATTTCTAGGAGAGTTCACTTTGAAATTCAAAAGAATCCATCGGAAAGTGGATTGACAAACTTTTTCAATTTCCCGAGCTACTTTCATCAACCGCGTTACTAAACTTCCGACGCTTTCCCAGTCGTCACGCAATAATTGTTTGCTGAGCTACCGCGCCAACCCGACTTCGGAGTCATTAAAGAGTGAACAAATATATCGACACGTTGCATGATTGAGCTTATCGTCGTTCCCCGTCAGTCATAACTCACAGCTTGGTAAAGCATTAAAATGTGAAAATGATTAAAAAAGCATAAACAAGTCGTTTTAAGCTTAGAATGCTCGCAATCAACTCGCAACGGAAATTTATTCCGTCTCCAGAATTGTTTTAACTGCAATCAACTCTCTTTATTTCTCTCTTAGCTTGAATCGAACCGTCATCGATTTGCATAAAAATCGTCTACCTCAAGGATTATCGGTCTTTGTAATCGATTGCGAGTGGATTTAAGAGAAGCAAGAAAGGCAGATTGCAAACAAATGCACAATGAGAAGTGGATGGAGAGAAGAAATGGTAAAAATCATCATTCACCGTTTCGCTGTTTTTACTTCTTTTTGCTCACTTAGCATAAAATAAAAATGCAATCAATAATGATCTTTTTATTTGATTCTAATTGATATTAATTTGCCTCTCTCTTCGCTTTTCTCCAGTCATCCTGAGCTGCATTTCGACCGGATTTCTCAAGAGACGCTTCAAAAAATCGGACGGAGAGCGGAAAAAATCTGCAAATATTTGAGAATGGGATAAGCGGCGATGAGGAAATTCTATCCTGCTAGACGTTTTAATCAATTTTTAATATCTACAGGAAAAGAATGAGAATGAGAGGAATTCATAAAGTTTTATTGGACACGGATATGGGGAAGAATGGAATGTGATGTAGCAATTCTTTAGAAATAGTTTCTTACAATTAATATTCTCTCATGTGACTCTTTCTCTAAACACCCTTTACCTTTATCTATCCATATCATCATGAGAAAGTTCTGGTTATCTTGCTTAGTTAAACTAAAAATATTTCAATCCTCAATGATTCAGCAACCCTTTTGCATTATATCCCGCTTAACAAGACCGAGAAGGAACAAGTTTCTTATGCGTCGAGCGTTCCGTTATGGTCCCGTTTTAATTAAAATCAATTACGTGTTGAATTCATTTCCAGATGGGAAATCTCAATTTGATGGATAGGTGTCAGAGATCCTTATTCACAATAATTAAAAAGGATAACCGAGGGACAAGAGTGAGCGGAGCTAAAATACGAAGTGACAGTTCAGAATCCGATTCGAGTCCCTTTGCAACGAGCATCAGAAGTTGTTTGCCGTTTAATTCGAAGTAAATTAACAAGGGAGGTTGAAAATTGTACGAGCATGGATATTTTATGAGTGATGTTACGAGTTGAAGTGGAATGAAAGGAATTTTATGGAGAATTTCAAGCGTCAAACATTTCTCGTCGAGACTAAAAATGAAAGAGCTTAAATGATGAAGAAAACCTCTTCAATATCCGAATTTAAAAATACGTTTTTCTACCGATTATTCTGGAGTGAGTGAGTGAGTGAGAGAGAACGTACTGACTGCGCTTTTCATCATTTTTCTTTATTTACCAATTCAATGGTTTTGCATGCAACGAGCATCGTTGGGAGCTATAAAATTGGTTTCATTGAAATAGAAAATATTGATCCGCACATAAATCTCTCTACCGCTTACGCTAGTGCTTCGAGTACTGCTCCTGCTGCTGCTGCTTTTGCGAAGGGAATGACATTCGCTTATGACTTTATTTCGAATTCCATGGAAGTGCTGAGGGAGTTTTTCACACGCAAACCTCAAATTTGATTTAGAGAAAAATGTAAAACGTGAAAGGAAAAAGAAGGCGAGGGGCGAGAGGGAGTTGCACTTCAATAAATCACTCGCAAACGCAAGCTTCGACTCAAATCGAGACGTTTTTCTCATAAAAATGTCGGATCATGAAAATGTGAACACGGAAAGTCCTTTTCTCAATTTCACGCACGACTCGTCGTCACTTCCTACCAATTGAAAGAAAAAGAAAAATTAAGTCACAACACAACTAATAGAGGAACGTTCCTGCAAGCAATATTGAGTTTCATATCCGGTTGGAAAATTGTTTTAAGAGAAGCCCTCAACAATCTCATAGATAAACAAGTGGTTTTCGTTAATTATGTTTATTGAGCACGAAGTGCAAACAAATTTTTCTCGACTATGTGAAAGTCATGATTTTTTAGGGTTCTTTGAAACATAAAACAGAGATTTAGTCATTTAAACATGAAGAGAGGAAGAAGAAACTTAGAGAAAGATCTAAGGAACATGTGTGTAAATATCTCGTTTCTATCTCTCTCACTCCTTCTTCTTCGGCCAGAATATCATGAAACAAATCAGTGAATGAGATTTTAAATGAAACAGAAGGAAGAGTTGTTGGGATTGTTTCAAGATTGCGTCGCATGCCTTGTCATCTTTGATGAAAATTTAATGAGAAAAGAGTTGAAACGCAGAAGTTTCGCTTGTGAGTTAATGAGAAAAGGTTGTCTTGTGTCTCTTCAGCAATTAAGAACGAAATTCATGTTCGGGTGTGAACAAAAGTTACGTCAGAAAAATAACATCACAGAATTTATGATTGCCCCCATCGAAACCGTTTATTCTTTGACCTCAAAACAATCAAATAAACTTCACTCATATCTAATCACAGCGCGTGACGTGAACACTGACGGATCCCAAATGTTTTACAGCTTCTTTAATAAGTTATGATCGCAGACAGCGTCGAGAATTGTTGAGGTTTCCGTTGTTTCTCGAATTTTCTCATATTGCAAAATTAAAATAAACTTTTGCTGAATCTGCAAACTAAACTTTAAACAAACTACCATCAGATTTCCCTTAGATCCATGCTCCCTCATCCGATTACGTCACCTCATCATAACTTTTTCAAATCTCGAGGTAGAGAAATTGATTCACAAGGCATCAATTCTTCTTTACATTAATGAAATCATTTGAGCGAAAAATGAGAAATTAATGCGGAGCTATTAGACCAAAAGGCTTATTCAAAGTCGTCTCGGGCATGTTCGTTAAAAATGAGCTTCGACGTTGGCCAAGACCACGAACGGTTCGAATCGAAGAAGAAGAAGATGAAAATTGAAATATTAAAAAACTTATAACTTTATTATGTAAATTGATTTTTGAAATCGTTAATAAGAAAGAAACAGAGAGAGATAGAAGAATCGAAAAACTTTAATGAGTCGCGCGGCGAATATCTTTACAATAATCGCGGCGTGAGATGTCCAGTAGGATTTCTGTGTGTTTCTCTCATTCCGTGCCATCGCTTGATTCCAATAAATTGAATTCTCGAACTAGATGCTTATTAATATTCAGATTACTAGTTGTGCTGTTGCTCTCGCCTTGGTATCGTGCATAAATTAAGACCGAGAGCTTCAAGTAGAGGCCTAAGAGATTATGGAATTTAATTAAATCGATCAGGTTTAAGTTTCGAGTTGGATAGAAGCGAACAAAACTTTTTGCTCTGTTGTTTGGGTTTTTCGGGAATGGAATTCACAGACGCAAATTGTTTTTAGTTTTGTGGGGCCTCGAGCTCTTTTTATTCTACTGCATAGAACATTTATCTTCATTTCACTTCTCTATAAATCATCGTTCAAAACTCAAAACTGACCAGCCCTCGAACAAAAAAAAATGCAAAAAAATATTAGCAAGTTCATTAAAATTCTCGCATAAGAAAAATATTCTGTCGAAACTTATTACTTCCTTCGATTCTTCGAATCGCTTTCGGTTCGCTCTTTTTTTTTTGACGAACTCACCTTCTGCATCTTAATGAGAGTTCATTAAATGCTTTGGAACATTGACTGTTACGCTCATCAATCATTCATTTCTGCTTCTTCACTGTCGAATAAGAGACGTCGGTCGAAATGTTTTGGCAAACTGAACTCTTCTGTTCAGGAGTTGTTTGGAAGCATTGTCAGTGATGGTAAAGTTCAGGAAGCTCCTCACGTAATATCTCTTTGACCCCGCAGCTGTATCACTCAACAGAGTTCATGAGCAATCATCTAAAGCCTTCGTTCGTTCCAAGCTTCTCATCAGACGATCCTTTTGTAACTTTTTTCGAATCTCTCGCCCACCACCCTCCAATTAAGTCCATGAAAACTTTCACATTTTAAAAAGATAGTTGAGCTGAGCTGGATCTTTGTAGCCTGGATGTTGATTCATTAAGGAATTACAGTGGCAATCAATGCTATCACGTTTCAAAGAAGGGATACCGAATAGAAAGAAGGAACTTAATTATTTTTCCTTGTGCAGCAACATTAAGTGCTTCGAGCGATGGAAACATGAAAAGAATTCTCGTTGCAGGAAAAATTAGCGCGCTCAGCTTTTCCTCGCTCGTTAACGAAGCTGAGTGGAAAGTGCCGAGAAACATGAAATTTTTTAATTCAACTTCCGTTAACACTGAAATTAGTTTTGAGAACTTTCATTTCAAAAAAAGGAGGAAGAGCGATGAAAAGTTGAATCTGCGATTTATTTTGTGAAATCAGTTACGAGAGTTCAGCTCCAGCGAATTGAGATTGCATTGCAGTGAGATGGGGGATAAAGCAAATTGAATAACATCAGTAGCCCCTTCGTGTCTCTCACTCGAGGGACACATAAATCAACGCCAAAGTGGGCGAAAAAATTGCGGAAGATGAAAAATGAATTCTCGTAGCAATCACATGTCCAGATGAGAACTCATTTATCCATTGTTTCTTCATCTCAAACCATTAATCTTTCATTTTCATTCGTCTCTACAGGAGAGAATGGATCCAACTTTTTCAATCCAACAAAACGAAACAAATTTGTTACGAGAATTTTTCAATTCAAGGATTTTAATTGCTTTCAAAGGAACAAAGCCAAACGACGATGATGAGAAAGCGAGATGAACGTGACAAATGTAAAAATTCAAATTGTAACGTTGACGAGGGAAAAATGTTGAATCAACAACTTTTTTTTATTCGCCTTTTCGCCTTTGACTTTGATTGCAACTCGTAAGCCTTTGATGAAATGCATAATGTGAGATCAAACGTTTGAAGCTAATGTTCTACGGAGTGGAAAATGTTTCGCACGACTCAAATGAGATTCCTTTAAAAGTCGAATGATGCAAATGCGCCTCAAAGGATTCATTGTTACCCGCACATCAAAGATTCATAACTCAGAAAGACTTGAACCTTTCGCGCAACACTTTTCTTCTCTCCATCGCGAATGAAGGGCTCTCAAATCTTTTGATGTCTCTTGTGGAAAATTGCAAGGATTTTCATTTCGCGATAATGCTACTTGAAGTCTCTGTTCGTTTCAGCTAACATTGAGTTTTAATTTCTCACTTTCTCATATGAGCCTTGAAGAAGCTCTAAAATAAATATTCCAATGATGAATTTCTCATACGAAAGTTCGTGACAGAATTTCCAAAAACTTCCCCAAAATGAAGCTAACAAAACAACATTGATAATCGTAAAACTGCAGCATTAACACGACTGTCAGACGACAGTGAAATTGTTTCGTACTAAAAATAAAGTTCATCGAACGAAGCTACAAATGTTTTATGTCGGATAATGTTGCTGCTGCTGTCTTGTTCCTAAAACGACATTCCAGCATTCTCGCACGTGCGGGTAGACAAATAGCGGCAATTACCAAACTAACAATTGTCTTAAAAGTTGTAAATTATTGAGCGATAAAAAAAAGAGAAGCAGACTTTGTCATAAAACTAAAATTGGAAAGTCGAACACGACATAGATGAGTCATTGTGCTATTTCCACGTCAAGTTTATCGGAAAATGTTCCGTGAAACTCGACATTCAAGCGCCGCTACCTTCAATTACTGCAAAAGTCATGTCACAACCCGTCAAACCAAACACACCTTTGACGATTCCGTGGAATGGTGTCACGCTACGAGCATAAATTATCGGACATTAATCCCGTAAGGCAACGCGTCAGGCGGCGACTAAAGTGCTTCGTAATTGAGCTTATTTCTCAGAGCTGGGCGTTCATGTTGAGTCGAGATCCTTATGAGCTTCGCGAAAGAGCTTGAATATTAGTTTTATGGCCACTACGTCAACCAAATACGCTTCATCGAAATAATATTTTACGACTTAATCACGCGACGACTGTTCCGTCATTAAGTTGAGCCCAATGACATGGAATGAAAAGGAAAATTTTCTTCCGTTGGTCGGCAATTTAACGACTGATGATTGATTAGCAACGTGAGTGTTTCTAAAATTAGAAAATCAAATGAAAATTGGTAAATTAATTGTGCGAACAGGTTTGTGGGTTTCGTTCTGTGGTTTGCGGTTAGGAAAGTTTGGCAATCGGAGGTGAATAGAAAAGCTTGCTGCTCTGATTGCAACGTTGAACAACAGCAATTGCAGTTTTCATCGCTTGCATTCAATAAAGAAATCTCGAACTAAGTCAACAGCTGTTGCAGCATAACAAAGAAGCAATTTAAAAGTTCAATAACAGGAGCAAATACTTGAAGGGATGTTTGAAGAAAACAAACTTTCGAGGATATTGCTGAGAGTTCCTTCCGTTGATTTGCAAATATTGCAAGTCTTTGAAGTCTTCAGAAACTTTTTTTTTCTCGTCACGAAAATCGACGTTTTATTTCTGACCTACTTCAAGTTTCTTTAATTATTTTCCGAAGCGACCACAAAAAGTTTATGAATTTTCTTTGCTTCAGCAAGCAGGGGAAATATTCTTTGTTGATAAATCCGCTTGAGAAAAGCGCCAATCACTTTAAATTGCTTCAAAAACTTTACCTCCGAATGAAGCAAGAAGAATGGAAGGAACTCAATCTGTTTTGCTACATTTGCTCGACAAATTACTTTTTTTTCTTTGTTTTTATCATTGCTGCTTTGAAAAATATTTGTTTGAGAAAAGTTTTGACTGAAAACTTTTGTGGAGCTTCTGAAGAGTCGAAAATGGCAGCTTGCGCTTTGTTTGTTGGCAAGACGAGAGAGAAAAAAAGTTGTAAAATCAAAGCCTGTTCGATGTTATTGATGACATAAGTTTTCATTTCTTCTTGGATTGTGGAAATTCATTAATTTTCCCAATGAAAAGTCTCATCGAACGTTAAGGTTTGGTGGAATCTAAATTGGAAATCACAGCAATGACGTTTCGAATTTCGTGAAACAATGCGAACGAGGATTACGAAACGAAACCGAGGGTTGGTTGCTCATCTACGCTTTTCATTAATATTTCTTGATGAGTTCGAATGATTTTATCGGAAAAGTTTCAAGTTGTCATGAAAAAGTTAATCAATCTTAAAAGAATTTAAATGTTTCAGCAATTCCTGAAAATATGTTTGAAAAGTTTTTATAGATAATTGAGAAGTTTCGTTGGGGGGAGAATTCAGAAATGAAAAAATATTAAAATTTTTCCTGATTCTAATAAAAAAAGAAAATTAAAACCTCACAACGCTCGAAATAAACATTTGAATTGTTTGAGCCGCTAGATGACAGCACAAACTTTTCTCGTGCAAAGGTTAACGGTTTCTATTTCGGAGAACTTCTCAGTGAGAAGAGAGTCGCATGACTAAAGGGACTTCCAGGTAGAAAACTTTAAATAGCTCGACCAATCACAGCCTCTGAGAGCTAACTAGGAATCATTTGTCCAACTTACAATTGTTTACTTTTTTTAAACCACAAAAACTAAAAAATAGATCGCAATAAGTGCATCTCTTCAGTCGTAAACATCATTTCATTGTTAACACTTGAAATAATTGAAAATATTTTAATCGCAATGGGTAAACAAAAGTCGAGAACAAACATCAAAGCGCCAAATAGTAAATTGATGGCTAAGCAGCAAATACAGGCCGAAAAGAGAATTAGAAGGGATGAGGCCAGAAAACGTATGAAGCAGAATAAAATAAATTTTGAGAATGATTTCAAATCCAGCGACAAACCTACAACTTTAAACAAAGGAAAATCAGCTTCAAGAAACAAAGGAAAAGATTCAGATGTTCCTTTGGCTGCCACAAATATCAGAGAAGTGACTTCGTTGCCAAGCTTGACTTTCATTGAAGGAGAGAGCAAAACGATTCACTCAATTCAATCGTCGAACCAGAGTTTGTGGCCTCAAAATGATCAAATGTCTTCGGCTTTGCCATCCGTTCCATGTTTATTGTCAGAAATAGAAGTTTGTGAAGATCCTACAACAGTTCCAGTTGAACCAGCAATGAAACATCCGACGAAACCGACGAGAGTTTTCGCATTCTCAGCGAATGAAACGTCATTCTTGCCATCAACAAATAGTTCGTCACCATCGAAAGCATTGCATGAAGATTCGAAGAAGACGCTGTCATCAAGACATCAAGTGTTGACTAGAAAGAAAGAAAAAGCTTTGGGAAAAGGTAAAATTGTCAAATCAAAATTGTTTTCGTCATTAGATAAGTCCGTCGTCCCTCCAGTGGCAATTCCGATTGTTCCTTCATCAGAAACATATTTTGAAGTTTCCATAAACGTTCCAAATCTATCAAAAGACGAGCACACATCAACAAACTTCTATACAATTTCAATGAAGATTCCGAAACCAGTCCCAATCACTTCAAAGATGTTTCTTGTGGACAGTTCACTTGATATTCCTGTGGCAATTTCTGAAACACAATTTGATTTCACGGCAACTTTGCCCAATTTGATTTTAACAGATGAAGACTTTGACTTTCCGACGACAAGTGCAACAGCAATTTCGAACAATCAAAACATTTCATTAGACGAAATCGTCAGTCAGGCGATTGAAGAATGCATCGTGAAAGCAAAAGCTCAAATGGAGACTTCCTCTGATTACATTATTGACGTTGGCAACAAACGAAAATTAACTACTTACTGTGATCCATTGGCAAAGCGGCAAAGAATGGACTTAGACGATATGTTCAGTAGCTGGTTTTATTAAAAACTAAGTTTTAAATTGTTTTGTAAGATATTTATTTTAATAAAGAAGTTTTGTTTTAGATGAAAACTAATTTTTCTTTTTATTTAACACCAATCTTTGTCTTTTCCGCATTTGCTCTTGAACCATTTCGCTTGAAACTTATTTGCTGGTGACATTTTCTCGATGATTTTATCATCAAAGTGATCGCTTCTTGGATAAAGTCTCAGCATTTCGCTTCGTCGAATGTGCTCGAGATAAGATCGACGGGCAATGGTGAGCTCTCGATCGTTCATGCAAGTTGAGCAGAGTTTACAAATTTCCTTTTTACAGTTTAGACTGCAATTATGTGAAATGCAGTTCTCTGCGTCAGTCAAGAGATGATCAACAGTCAGCAGTGAAGATTCCTCTTTAGCACTGAAAAAATTAACTTTCAATTTAAAAACATTTTTAAATAAAAAGATTCAAACCTCAAGCGATGACTTTGAAAGAAATTGATGCCAATGGAACATTGAATAGCACTGTAGACAACTTGTTCGAAGCTAAAACTCAGGAATTCAAATTCTTTCTTGCGAGGAGTCATATTTGGGCTCATGTTGATCTCCATCAAATAAACTTTTAAGTTTTTGTCGACGATGAAGTCGAAGCGAACGAGCTCAAAGAAATTATCGAGAGAAGGAAAAGAATTTCCTCCTAAAGCTTTTTCTTTCGAGAGCAACAATTTCACAATTGCGTTGTCAATTTGTGACCAAAGTTGTTGAATGTCGTATCCTCTCGATCTTAAGTGAGCTTCAATTGAATCCTTATACGAATATCCCATTTTCGAGAAATAGTTATTCAGCGAAGGCATGTCCAAAATAGTTTTGTAAGAATCAGCAATCACGTACTTGTCCCGGTTTTTGATGTCAAACGGATAATAAGGCAGCGGACAGAATCTTAGTAAAACATCGCTTTTAAATCGATAAACTCGAAGGGGATCGAGTGAACTTATCATCACATAAACTCCCATGTCGAAGGCTCTGTCATCGATCAGCAAAGGATTCTCAACGAATTCTTGATAAAATTTATTGTCGTAAGACTTGAAGTTTATGTCGCTGAACTTCACGAGCTTAACTCCTCGGTTTGAATCACTTTTAACCACAAACTGTTTCTCGGGGTTGAGCTTCGTGTAATTATTAAATTCCAATGACATTCGTGGAAACTGAAAAGCACGAGGAATAAATTCAAATCGATTTTGAGTTGTCAATATTGATTTGTTGGTGATCAAAGCGATGCCTGGTAGGTGATTAAATCGCTGACGTGGCTTCAACTTCTTCAGGAAAGGAGAGAGTTCTTTCAAATTAAATCCTTGATGCCAGTAAACGTCACAATTTTCGTCTGAGGAATTCACTCGTTCATGACCAAGTCGATCGAAAACTCTCTTCAATGTTCTAAGATTGTCGTTTGGATTCCACATGTGTTTGATGTATGGTCCATACCTCAATGTGAACGAATTCCGTTCGGAACATTCAAAGTTGATCCATGAATTCAGAAAAATTGCCAGCAACGTAATCGAAGCAAAAACGATAATAACTTTTTTTACTGGATTAATTTTCGATTCCGAAGAGCTTTCGTTCGGATTTAACTCTTCGTTAACATTTTTTATTTCTTTCTCCATATTTTGCTTCTTTTATTTTCTTTCTGTAAATTGCAGATCAGTTAATTTACTCGCAGAAGAGAGACTAACTTTGACACTAACAGAATTAAACTGAAAGAAAAATACTTTTTCAGACTCTACTTAAGTTTTTTGCACAATAAAGTAGATCGTGACTTTCAAGCGACTTTCTTTCAAAAAAAAATCATGAGGGAAGTCTCATGACTAAAAGTAGATCACGACAAATTATATAACTCTAAGAAGCTAGTGTGACAAATAATTTTATGTAGACTCAAATTTCCTTGCAATATTCCTATGCTATGGAAGCTCAACAACATGTGGGATTTCCCAAAATTAACTTTTCAAGTGGTTTCCAGGTACCTGTGATCAGTACCTCCTTTTTTACGCCTTCTTCTCTATAAAACTGGAGCATTTCCGACCAACTGCATTAGTAACAATTGAATCTCGAAAGAAGTTCAACAGCCAATATTGCCAGCAGAAGTTAATGAGATTCAAACTGTAGAAGAAATAACAAGTTCGATGTCATCATTCGATGCAAATTACCTTCAAAAGGAATATGATGAAGACATCGGCTACTTGCTCGACATTCACATCAAGAAGATTAAAGGTCAAAAATCCGGGATCGAATATGAAAGCTATGAGCTCGATCATGACTACTCACTTCATTCACGTAAGACAAGGGAGATGATGGAGAATTGTGATATCTCACCAATAGACCCAAATCTTTACCAATAGTTTAAATTTTTACGTACATAAGTTTTTTTTTGTAATCTTGATTTAAATAAAATTAAATTTTCAATACAAATCATTATTTCTTCTTGAATTTTATTTTACAGAATTGTAATTGATGATTTCATAAATATTTGTTTTTGATACAAGTAAAGTGCTGAATTTCAGAATTTGCTTTAGTTTAAATCGAAGAAAGATATTTCACTAAGACACGAAAATCAGCAGACTTTCCCTAAAAGAACCATTTTAAAGAGCTTCAAGTTTTTATAAGAATTTTAACAGAATTTTCTATTAAAAATTTCTTTATTTAGAATAAGATTAAGTTAGGCTCAGATTGTTATTTGAAGTATCGCTTGATTCTCTCGAGAACCATTGGCTCCCCACTTCTCAAACATTCCGCGATAGTAGGAATGAGTTTCAGGATTTATTTTTAGGTAATTGCATAAGGCGCCGTGATGTCTGCCAAAATTAGCTTCATTCTCACCTTATTTTTACTTTAAAGTATTTGTCTGAACCAACATAGATTCAATGTCTTCTTGTCGATTTATTTTTTAAAAAGGAGAAGGGATGTCGTTAAATCGAGTGTTACATTAGCAATAATAGTTTTTTTTTAATTAAATTTTCACTTTATCTCGCTTTTGTCAGTCACTTTTTAACCAAATTTAATTTTGCTGATGCATTTCGGCTTCTTTATTGACAGCCATTCTCAGAGCTGGTGATTACAAATAATTTCTCTTAATAAATGCTTTTTTAAACAATTTTCTTTTTCTCACCTTCTCTTTTTCCTTTCCTGAACTTTTTCAATATAAACATTTTTCCTATGAATTCTATGATTCTTAAACAAATTGAAATAATGTCGAAGTTCGTCTTTTATTTAATCTTTGAGAATGATTAGTAATCATAAGACAGTCCCCGTCTGAAATCCTTTAGTAGTATTGGTTGATTGGTTACCGCTTCAAAATAATCCAGGTAGCTAAAGGATCTAATTTTTCCTTATAAATATCAAACTTTTCTTCACATGAAATCATAACTGCGTTGAACGTCGAAGAGAGAGCATCGGGAAATCGAAGAAGCTAAGTATCGAAAGACTTTATCATGAATAAAAAAGCTCAAAATAAATTATCTGATCTCATCGCAAAATCAAAATCTGTAATGGTCCATAGACCACAAGCTTCTTCTATTCCAGATAAACCAGCGACAGTCATAAGGAAAAGAATGAAAGGTCCGGAGATATTGTCAGGACCATCATTGCCGTCGCTGTCACCAATGCCGTTCAAGAGTCAAGAAGCTGAAAAAACTTCTAGCACTGGACTTATCCGATCATCAGAACCAATCAAATATTCATCGGCTATCGCGTCAAAAAAATTAATTCCGAAAAAAACAGAAACTGGTGATATCCCGACGAGAAAGGCAACAAGACCAGTGTCGATGGGAAACATAATGTCTCGAGCAGCTCCGAGTAACGTGCCGTCGATAGAAGCCATTGCCGCAGCAAGTCTTTCTTTCCTAAGTCCCGAAAGTTCAAGCAGTTCTTCGTTGCCAAATTTGGGAGCTGCAAGAAAGCAAATTACGCCGAAGAAAGCTCCAACATCAAATTGCAAGTACTCGCCAATCAGTTCAGATGAAAGCTTTTTTAGCCCAACAGTTAAACCTCGCTGCCTAAACTTAAATGAAAAAAGCAAAAATGAAGCTCCGATTCCAGCGGAAGGTTTGAAACAGATGCTTCACGACTTGGAGGTATCCGATAGCGAGGACGAAGCAAAAATTCAACCGGAAACAGCAGCAAAGCCTTTAATAGTGACGAACATTTCGATTGTGTCAGGTACAAAGCCGACGTGTGCACCAAAGGTTGATGAAGAAGCTCCAAAAGAAGTTCCTTCTAATAATGGGAAAAGGACAAGTTTATCGTTCGATGATAAAGTTGACAATTCCACAAATAAATTTTCTAATTTCTCTTCACAGGTTCCACCAACAGATTCGGACAACATCGCAAAACGTCAAAAGAAAGATGATTCTTTGTTAAAAGTAACATTCTTAACTCCGTTTAGAGTGATGTCACATCAAGATCCGAAAACCATCAATCGTTTGGAGCAAGTCGGTTTCGACGCAATGATAGCAACGCTTACAAATGAAATTTCTCGAAGAAATATTGAGAGGTTTCGTGCAATGGAGCTCGAACCAAACATGCGGCCTCGACTCAAGCCTTTGCTTACACCTTTCACCTTGCCTCATCATTTAAGAGAAATTTTGCTCCTCGCTCAAGTTGCTGCTATACAAAAGAAGACAAACGAGCGCAAAGAAAATGAAAACAGCAAAAAATATATTTAAAGATACAAAAAATATGGAAAAACACCAAAAAAAATTTAAAAACTTTAGTACTAATCTTAATTATTTTTTTAAATTTATTCTTCTTTTCCTTAAAATTTAAAAAGAAAGCTTTAGCAAAAAGCTCAAGTTATCAGAATGCTTTCATGAAAGCGTTCGAAGTTTTTATGAAAACGTCTGAAAGCTCTGACGAAAAAAAAATCAGAAATCATTTAAATCCTTCAAAAAGAAATTATGAAAATTTATTTTTTAGTTAAATATTATTTCGCACTTGAAGCGAGTAAACGAAATATTTTTTATAAACAACAAAAGAAATTATTAACAGAATTGTAAACAGCATGAGAATGATCGGAATTATCAGCCAGAAAAGTCCGATCATCAAACTGTCGAATCCATTTGGTTCATCTTGAATAAAATTTGTAAGATTAAGAGATGCGTTGGCTTTTGTTTCATTCAAACTTAAATTTCCAGGAAACGTCTCGTTCGTCAAGGAAGCAGAAACCTTCAAGAGCCTTTCAATGAATTCCTGCAAGTTTCTGTCGCCACATCTTGACGTAATATCGATTTTAATTGCGTCTAAAGATTCTCGTGGGAAGCTTGAGTCAATACAGGAATTCTCTCGAAACGAAACTGATTTTAAGTTTTGTAAGTTGTCGAGAACTGAAGGCGAAATCTTAGTCAGCTTGTTCCATGAAAAGTCTAAGTACTCAAGGTTTGAATTGAAGGCAAATAATTCTTCGTTGAGAGTTTCAAGCAAATTTTTTTTCAGCGAAAGCTTTCTCAAGTTCACGAGATCATTAAAAACCTTTTGAGGCAACACTCGCAGCTTATTGCGACTTAAATTCAAATTTTCTAGTTGCTTGTGGTCCTTAAACAAATCTGACTCGATCTCATCGATTTCATTTCTACTCAAATCGATAATCTGACAATCGAACATTTGTTCTAAATCACGTTTGTTGATGTTCATTGATGAAAGATAATTTACACAAAAACTTCTTCTCTGGTTGCTCTTTCTTGTGCAATTTATTTCTTGTTGAATCGGAGTAAGTTCTTTGTAATGATGATCCAATGACGGAAACTCAAAATCAGCAGTTTTCTGAACATATTTGCACTTGATTTTCTCACAAACTCCGAGATCATAGCAAAACGCAGACTCCAGAGCAATGAAAACCAAAATGAACCTAATGATTCAAACTTAGAATTAAAATAAAATAAATAAACTCTCTACGAACCTCATTTCAAGCGATGTCGATGACTGGAGAGAAAAAGATGAACTGACATCAAAAGTGAAACTTCATAAATCTGATTTAGAAAAATGCAATTGTTGCATTTTTAATTTGAATGTACTTGACAGAGACTTCTTTCTCTCTCATCAATATTGTGAAACAACAAACACAAATAATTTCCCTCATTTGTTTCGATTGCTATCATTTGATTTTAAATTATTCGAGAAAATAATTACGCAACCGATACGCGTTAAAATTTAATCGAAATCATTTCAATGTTGCTTGATTAAAAGTTTGATTATCTTCAATGGACATTGGTCATTTGATTCGATGGAATATTTCATGTCAACTATGAACCAACTTCTTTATGGAAATATTTCGAAATCGTAATTTTTAAGAATGGGAGCGAAAGGATTTTTTTTAATTTTTTCTGTCCAAACATTCCCGTTTAACCCTTTTTGATTAAATATGCAAATTCCCTTTTTTTCTAACTTTCGTAGAAAAATTGATTCAAAAGTAATTACAGGACCGCGAAATGTTTAGCGAACGGAAAAAGTTGGGTTGATTCTATTTTAAGCGAGGAATTCATTTTCTTTGGACATCGCGAAGAAGTTTCAATCGAACTGCAATTTGTGTTTGACATGATCCTCAACTGAACATCGAATGAATCTCATAATAAACAACTTCAACAGTTGATTTTACCGACAACTGCCGAAGAGTTAAACTCCAACTCGCAAGTCAATAAATCATGTTTCACTCGACCACAATACGTGACATACAAAATCTCCCTCGAGGGATCGAGGGGCAAGCAGCTTCATTGTCAATATTTTAAACATTTTATCGCCTTAATTTCATCTCGTTTATAATTGAAATCAATAATTTGTAATTAATGATAATCGTTGACTCTTTGTGTTCATTACATGAATACCTCTGGAAATTAAAATGTTTGGATAGTTTGTAACCAAACAGAGAGTAGTGACTCCTGAAACGAAGAAATCATTTAAAAATTTATTTATTTGATTGTGAAGTGATAATTCTTCCAGAAACGAAAGCGTTTTTCTCATTTATGTTAATCATTTCGAAATGATTTAAATTTATAATTTAATTTTACAGAAACTCTCGGCAAACCCGTTTAAACACGCTTCATCCCTCGATGTCTTGGTTTGATGAAAGCGCGGAAATTGCGAGAGAAAAAAAATCGCTTAATTTATGAGTTTTTTCCTTCGCTTTTCAATTTAATTATTTGAGGCCACAAAAAATTGTTTCAAATTATGTTGAAATTATAAATGTAAACAAAAGAGAAACGCGCAGAGTTTTTTTTCTGCTGTTTTGCGCAAACATTTCTCGTTTAATTCCTCAACCCTTTTTGATTAAATATGCAAATTCACTTTTTTCCGCTCGCTTCACCAAAGTATCGATTCGAAAGTAATTACGGATCGCTAATGCCATTTAATTATTCCCTGCAATGTCATTCTGGAGTCTTCCTCTGTCTTCGATAGGCTTAAGAAAAAAATGTCACAATCTTCCTTTCGGGGATTTTTTATGTTAATTTGTTACGTGGCCATCGTGATTTTCTCCTCGTTTCGAAGCAGCAAAGAGAACAACTCTGTGAACCACAAATTTCCATCGCAACATAAAACAGTTATCGAACTACTCAAATAACTTGATTTGAGCGCATCATAGAAAGTAAATAGAAAGCATTCTTATCGAGTTTCGTAACGATTTGAACGGAAATGTAGAAAATTCATTTACCTCCTTGTTTGGTCCACTCAACCCACATCCGTTCAACTTATAAAACATGAATATCATCTACCTTCGCTTGCTTGCATCCACAGTTGAATCACATGAAGCATGAAATTTTCGTGTGAAAGGTTGGAAAACACATCAGACGGGGGTGTGAGTGATTGTGAAGGAAAAACTATGAAGGAAGACATAAAACTTTCGGAAAATACAAGCAAATTTTGTCGATGAGGGATAACTGACGAAAGGGTCAACGAAGTTTAAGATTGAACTCTTTCGAATATGAGAACAAAACTTGGAAACTCTCCCAACAATTATTCAATAACTTATCGGTGTAGTCGTAGAGATGCGTTCCATAACCATGGCCCCGGTCATTTGATGCACTTGCTTAGGGAATAGTCGAATCTATTCAAATTAATTAATTATATTCGAAAGAGAATAAGTCCCCGGTTTTCAAGCTTTTTGTTATTGTCTGCATAAAGGTTCGCACTCATTTGCTTGTAGGGACGAGAGACGACGACGATGGAGGAGGTTGAGAGGCGAAGTGGGGAGTGAGTCAAGCCACACACTTTCAAAAGACCAAAGCATTAGTTTTAGAAAATTAGAATATGCTAATGTGTACTTATAGATAGGAAAATGGAAAATTTACAATTTCATTATTGTATTGGATAGTAAGAGATGAACACCAGCAAACATTGTGGCTAGAGGAGCTGTAGGCAGAATGGGAAGTGCTCGTTCTCCTTTCGAAGCATTGCACGAAACACATTCAGCCCATTCCAAGCCCAAATTAGAAAATCTAATGAGTGTGAAGGATGTTGTGTTTCATTATTCATCATCGTCTCGATGGAAAAGTTTTTCCTCTACTCGGAGAAGAGAATGTTTTGATTTTCATTCTCCTCAGTTCTCCCTTACATTTGAAATGTAACTTTTCGCCCAAGCAAAAAACAAAATATTCCTCAAATAGAAATAAAAGCTTTCATCAGTTGAAACTTCTTTAAACAGAAAAAATAAAGGAGCTTTCGTGTGAGATTGTGTTAGTGTTGCACAAAAAAAATGTTTTTTTTCGGTTTTATGCTTCGAAGTGCAGCGCGAGAAAATATTCTTCGTTCTCTCGCGTTTAATTCTCTCGCTCTCGGTTTTTCTTCGCTCTCGGATATTTCTCGGATATTTTTCTCGATCCGACCTCGTGTTTCTTGCAACTTTTCTGCAAACACTTGGCGTGTATGGGTGTGCGGATCGAGAAGAATAATGAGGAAATGTTCGATGTGTAGAGTGAAGGGAGACGAACGAGCGAGCGGTGTGAGAGTTTCTGTTCTCCGTTCTGTCCGATACATACGGACGAACATGCAAAGCCGGTCTCTTTTCTGTCGGCTTGGGGAGGGCGCCTTCTCGATATAAAACAAAAATAATTTTTTATTTCAGTAATCAGTTAATTTTTAAATTTCGTTGCATGCGGAATGCTTTTCTCGTGTTCGTGGTTGTCTCAGACGCTTGGCCGGCGCGCAACGAGAGAAAAAATATAAACACACAGTCAAGGGGCGATATGTGTGCACGTATATAATCGAAATAAGGAATGAACCCTTTTTCCGACCCATCCGATGAATAATAATAATAATTATAAGTTTTCTTGTTTTCTGGATGGCAAAGTTGAAGTCGACATCGTAGTTTGTTATTTACGTTTGAGGCGCGTGGATCGATGTTTCGCTGTTAATGTTTCTCTGGATATTTGAGCAGTAATAAAGAAATATTTCTTTGGATTTTTTGAGGAACGTCAAAAACTTTTATTGACAAAAGAGAAAGAAAAAAAATAATAATTCGAAACTTCTGTTGGTGAAATGTGAAAAATCGACTACGACGAAAAGTGATTTAGTGAAACAAGTGGTGGAATAAAAAAAAAACTCAAAATATTTAATGGATTTAAAAATAAACACAACAAGAATTTCTCCATCGGCCACACGATACGCATAACGTTTCTTACATCTCATCAACTTGCGTAGGTGTCATCATTAAAAAATTTAATTTCTTTTTCTCACTTCGACTTCTCGGCCTTCGCATCGTTGAAGGAAGAGCGGGCGAATTTAAATGATGTTTGATGTGACAACGTGAACGATATTAAAAACATAATTAATTCAGCTGACTGACAAAGTATCATGACGTGTTGTGAAAATGTCACTTTGGAGTTGAAAATGTTTACTGCCGAGAGTGAGTGAGAGCGAAGTTTATGTGTGAATTCGAATCTTGTTTGATGTCGTTGACGACAATCATGATAATCATGACAAATGTGCGGTAAAGACTCTCTCAACCTTCCTGTGGGAGTTTGAGTTGACTTTGGTTTCAAAAGGACTGAGGTTCTTGTGTTAAAACGTCGTTGAATATTGAAGACATGTGTCGAAGAGATTGCTGACCCGAAAGTGAAGAATTCTTGCGGTTGACAAGATTTCGGAATCTTGTGGAAACTCAATGCACGAGAATCTTGATTTCTTTGTATTAAGATTAATTCTTGTTTTTAAAAAATTGAGAAATATTTTTTTATTGCTTTGTGGGTTAGGGTGAAATGTTTTTCTCTAACTCTTGAGATCACAGCTCAATTCTCTTAAAATTAATTTTCTGATTTTTCTAAAATAAAAAAATCTTAAAGTCATCAAGTTCCTTCAAACGAAACCGTCGGAAGTTGTTTTCAATTTATTTCAATTTCCCTTTCCTTGAGGAAAAAAAATTGTCTTCAGTTTCACAAAAGGAAAAAGCATCAAGATCATAATCGGAACCAAAAGAAACATCGTGTTAAACGCTGACAACAGCAAAATACAAGACCGACCTACATCAACATTGTCGCGTGCTCGTCTTTCTTTTACGGAAAAAAAAACTTTTTCCCCCGCTCACTGAAAAAATATTTATAACAGTTTCTGTGGGAATTCCGGAGCTTCCTTTCTTCTCTGTCTGGTGTGCGTTTGTTTTTTTGTGGAGTGTCTTCTGTGGTTTATGAATGTTTGCTCATGGATATTTTGCTTTAGTATCGTGTCGAATTATTTCATATCTGAAAGAATCTAAGAACGGAATTCGTTGGCTAATGATTGCGAGTTGATAAACTAATGGTCGATTGGTTTCACATCAAAAACTTCTCGAGTTGTTCAAGAGATTAGCTTCGGCCCGACACGATATTCAAATTAGCAATTAAACGCGAACTGAAAGCTCAAGAAACAACGGAAAACAGAACTTGCAATTGAGACTCGCGCTGCATAATCAGATCGATACACAATTATGCTTTTAATGTAGTCGAATGTGTGTTCATGTATCGGTTTGTGAATGTTCAAGCGACGAGACGTAAGAAGAAGAAATGATTTCTTAATGAAACAGCACGAAGAGCAGAGAAGAAAAAGAAGAAATTGAACACAAAAGTGCAACAAAAATCATCAACGAAAGTCGATCGCAACTGAATGAGTGGGCAGTTGAGAAAGAGAGAGAGAGAGAAACTTATTAAGAAGCAAAAGAAATTAAAGCAGATAAGATTAAGAACGTTCAGCGAAGAGTTAAACAAGAAATGAAAGACCACCGGCAAACGTGAGCGAGAGCAAACGATCGAAGCATAAATATTTTTGTGATTGAAGAGCATAGCGTTAAATCTTTTTCTGATAAGAACAAATCGACACGGCATCGATTGAAAAATAGAATTTTCTCTGACTCAGCTCAACTCAACGACATTCGTTCGCGCTTGTTGTTCATGTTTGTTTGTTCCATTCTCCCTCGACTCGACTCCTTTCATTTCGATGACTAATTAAACATACTTTGAACCGTTAAATTGGAGCGATAATTGTCACCAGCGCAGAGTTGAGAAAACTGCGCCATATGCGAAGTTGGAGCTCTCGAGAACCAGTCGAAGCTTGTTTAATCGGCAATTATGCATTAATCAAGTCTCAAATCAATTAGTTGGCTTTACAAAGGCTCCAATTTCAAAACGGGCAATGATTAACGCATTAAACGCTCAACTTAGGACAAAAACAGGCAGAGCAGGCAATAACTCGCCGTCGTCGAGCTTGCGAGTGAGTGTGTACAATCAAAGTCATTGTGAATGTAAATTCCTAATGAAAACTTACACAACTGGATGCAGAAATGCAATTGGCAACTTTGTCCGAATGATTGTTTCGATAATTCATTCCAAAGGTGATTATGTGGGTGACTACATCATCTTAACAATTTTCGCATTGTTTGATGATGAGAACAGATGGAATCATTTGGATGGTTCAACTGGTCACCCATCAGATATTATTCAAACGGCAATTGTAATTAACAGCTTTTCAATTGATCTCATGCATTTCTGTAATGCAAGTCGCAAGTTTAATGCTGCAATAATCGAGAGTTAATTAGAGAAAATATCGACTTTGTCGCGAAAATTTTCTCCCTGAGCTTTGTCATTGTCTCAAAGTCTCTGACCATCTGGCAAGCAGTCAAATAAAAAACGCGTTTCTAATAATTGAGTCTAATTAAGTGAAGCAATTCACAAAGACGCCAAATACGGTTAATTTGTTTGTGTTCTCGAAGAGAGAATGACTGAGTTTCTTCTTTTCCGCGCTAGCCCGTTTAAATATCATTCTAATTATTCGTCAAGGATATTTTCATTAAGCATAATTAAGTTCGGAGAGAACGAGTTTAGTTCAGCGATTCTCATTCATCACACTTACACACACGCAACAGAAAATTAGCGAGTGAAATAGTCTGTGACATTAAAGCGAGTCAGTGAATTCAAGAGCATCGAAGTTTAATTAATTTATGAAAAGTTCTTGAGATCATTCTGCTCCTCATCGTCATTAAATATTGAGAATCAACAACGTGAGTGGAACAAATTGAGGCGGCTCTAAGAAGGGGAAATGAAAAACGAGAGTATTGTAATTGCACAACAAGCACATTATAATTTTGTTAACATTAAAACAAGCACATAAAGATAGATGCCCGTTATTAAATTAACACAAAGTTGCATGCTAATTGCCTTCGAGTTTTCAACTCAATTCCTGTTAATAATATCGTTCGTTCAAGGCGCACTCATTGAAGACTGTCGAGCTCTCGAACAACAAACGTGTGAGTGGCGCGTATTTATAATTTCTTAGCTTTTTTAATTAATGAGATCAAAAGACTTGCGTGCGTCACAACGTGAAAATTATCACAGAATCGAGAGAACAAAAAAAACCAAAATTAAATGAGGAAAATAATCATTTTTCACACTCGGACGTAAGAAATGTTTCGGGGAATTTCAGCAAAAAGATTCTCGTAGTTTTGTAAGCGATTATTAATTGTGGCTCGGGCGTAATCGCGAGTAATTTATTGTTTTTGGGGTCGGCTGAAAAATTCCGTCACAATTGCATTAAAAAAATAATTTTCTTAGAAAATGTGAAGTCAAATTGAATTCTTTTTCAATTAAACTCAGACGAAACTTGCGTACGAGCCAAAACTTCATCAAAACACAAAACATAATTACACATTTGCGCGCCACTATAATTTCATTTCATTCCATACTTAATAACGAGTCGTTGAGTAAAATAAAAAAATTTGCTGAAGGAGAGTCTTCAGTAACGTTCACTGACTCATTTCTCACCCCTTCTCGAATAAGGTCGACGAGCTGAATTGTTGATGTAATTACTCCCGCTTTTCGCTAAATAATAATCGCTCGACAAACTTCAATGTGTTTTCCAATTCGATTTCAAATTTAAATTTTCAATGCAATTTCTGCCATTTCGATTAATTTTTCTTTCTTGCTTTTAAATTTTTCATTAATCAGAAGGAAAGGGTCGCTCGAAGCCTAATTCGATCGCCAAGCAGGGGGTTAAACGTATTGATTTTTTACACATTTCCTCATTAACTCAATTTTTAATTTGATTTTTTTCTCTCCTTCGTTTCTGCTGTTGCTGAATCGATTGCGGGATTTTGCGTCGTCGCGTAACCCTTTTTATGCAAATTCGACAGGATTTTTTTTCGCTTCCACCCCTTCATTACAATTTGTAATTTTAATTTTTCATGTTGAGTCTAATTAAACCCTCTTCCTTCTTCTTTTGTCTTCGCCACTCTTGCTTTGGTCGTCGCTCGAGAATCTTGATGGTGATTCATGCCGCATGAGCTGCTGCTTAATTTCACTTCTTTCGTCAAGTTTTGATTATGCATTCTCGGTTTTTATTTCTCATTATTGTTGTCGTCAAATGATTGCAGCGTGGCAATTCAACTTATCCACTTATCATCATCTCCACCATCATCATCGTAGTCGTTGTTCGTCGTAATTTCCACAAAGCACATTTTAATTATTATTTTAATCAGTTTTTTCCTCTCGCCGTCACCAGGAAGACTTATTGTCGTTGCTGATGTTTTGAGTTTTCGGTCATTCTGATGGAAATGACTTTGTGAGCGGCCGACGAGAAGAGACAGCGACAAAAATTGAATCAAAAATAAATGAGAATCGAGACAACAACGGCGAACGAGTTAATGAGAGAATGGAAAATGTTTGTCGATGACCGAGAGGGATGAGAAGTTGTAAGAGATCCTGTCTTTGCATAATTTATTGTTCGGGTAATTTTCCCTTCGAAATCTCAATCGTTTCGTTCCTCAAGTCAGCGTTTTCTTCGAATGTGTTAGTCGATGGTGTGGGAGAAGCTGAGGTGAAGAAAACTCAATGAAAATTTGCATTTTCGATGAA
Source organism: Smittia aterrima (assembly GCA_033063855.1). Taxonomy (NCBI): domain Eukaryota; kingdom Metazoa; phylum Arthropoda; class Insecta; order Diptera; family Chironomidae; genus Smittia; species Smittia aterrima. The sequence goes on from CP093830.1 coordinate 6,281,755, forward strand.
ATCTTTGCCGAATAGAGCGACCAGGACATGCTTGAAAATGAGATTAAGTGACAAGAATTGTCCGTGATTAAAATTAGTTCTAAACTTGTCGATGAAAATCTTTTCTTGGTTTCAACGAAAGGAGGACGAAGGTGGCAATGGTTTGCCTCCCTAAACTTTCCGTTTGCATGTTTCATTGAAAATTTTCTTTTCGATGTGTTAGTTTTAAAATCCTTTCGAAGCTTAAAACTATTTTCTAATGTAACTCAAACCACTTGGAGTGTGAGAATGAAGGGCATTTATTAGTCTCCTTGCAAGCCTTTTACATGGACGAATGAATTCATTTTCTTATTTGATACTGCGACTGTCAGCACAACATCAGCCCTCGCTTCTTCCAGAGCATTATTAAATAATTTCTAGAAATAAGAAGAAAAGTCTTCGAGACGACGATGATGATGTTAGTTTCCAATGGGTTGCTTCTCAAATCCATCATTAGATGGATCTTTACTTAAATCGTCCCCTCTCCATGCCTTCGCTGTTTCAAATCCTTTCTCGCCTAGCCGCATCATAATGGAAATTCCTTAATTAATTTAAAGGAAAGATTTCTGTAAGACTTGTGGGTTGGGTTGAGAGATGTTCAAGAAAATCCTGAGCGAGAAAGGCTTTCACAGTGAGCGGCGCGTTGAATAATTTAATCACAGGCTTTGAATTCAATCGATAGACATTCGAAAACTTCAAGTTTGACGCCTGCTAACTCATAATTAGAGCTAAGTTTTCATATTTTCCTCTTTACAGATAAGCGCTCAGCTGTATCAACGATGAAAGATTAATAAGATGAACGACACCGTCGAGACAGGAAAATGTTGTGACTTGTGAGTTGAACAGACTATGGAGATTGATGTCAAAGACGAAGAGCTGAATAACAACAACAATCAAAGCACAAACGGAGCTTCGAAGCTGATTGACACGATCAACAATAACGTCGACTGTTTGTTCGAAAAATTCAGTGAAAGTGCGACGAAGATTGACGCGGATGAGAGCTCATTGCCATCGCCAAAGGCAATGCTAGAGACCATAATGCCTTGCGAGAAACTCTGCAACAGCTTCCGGCAAATTGCTGACGACCTTGGCGGTGGTGATGTGATAAAGACACATATAAAGCATGAGATAAGTGAACCAAAACTGGGAAGCGACGGAGAAGAGTTTGGACGAGATCAGTTTCCTTTAAATTTGAAGTCGATTCGACATGGCAACGAGTTGAAACATGCATTGAATGTGAGTAGCTTCGTTCATTTTTACATCAACGTCAAGATTAATGAATCTGGGCACGAAAGTCACCACCACTGATGTTTGCCTTCCCTTCTCACCCTCAATTCACCTGCTCCCGACCCTCAACCCTTTGTTATTTTTCCATCATCTCATTCCGGTTCACAATTTGATCCATCGCAACATTTACAGGACACACGGCACATGAGATGAGATTCGCATAAAAAAATTCTGATGCTTCGTACGATGCGATTTAATTTATTTTCAAACCTCCACTCTCACTCTCCACCCCATCCAACGAAGTCATCAGAGAAAAAAATCGCGAAAAAATTTCTGCCCATTGTGACGGTCATTGTTGATGATTTTTTTTTGTTTCTGTTCGTCCATCGGCCGACTCGTTCGCTTTTCTGTTCCTGCTCATTTCTCATTCTCCGAAGTATTTTTTTTCATCGCAATTCAGAGAAAAAAGTTAAAATAAAAATTCGTTTCGTTCGCCAAATGGGGTTAAATTAACGCCAAAGCCAAAGCGAAAGCGATGCGAGAAGGAGGAAAATTCGACGCCGAAATTTGTGCATTGAGAACGAATCGCGCAAAAAAATCTCTTCGTGTGTTTGTTCATTTCCTCAAACTCCACGAAAACTTTTCGTGTTCTCCTCGTCCTCGATGTGTGTCCAACGAAACGCGAAAAAAAATCCCCGCAAAAAATCATGAAAATATTTTATTATTGTTGTGGACTTTTGCAGGCTCAACGGCAGCGTCTCCGTCTCCACACAACGGACACACATCGATTTTCTCTTTTTCGTGGATTTTTAATTTCATTTCGCTGGAAGGAAAATTCGGCAACGGAATTCAGTAATTTTGATTATTTTTCGAGTAAATTTTGAATTGTTAATTATCGGAAGCTTCAAGCGATCTTCCCAGAAAGATTATTGAGCAATCATCCATTGATGGTTCGGCTAACACTTCTGTCAACTTTTCTTCGCCTCAACAAGTTCAATGAAATGTTCTCACTTGCTTTAACCCAAACACTCGAAGCTCGTCGGCGATTGCAGAGGCGACAACAACAATAAACGTTGTTGATGTAAAATATTTTCCCTCTGAGGTATTTTTCTTTCTTTCTCGTCGTTCGCATAACGTGAGTCGTCGAGGGAATCCCGAAAAACGGAAAAAAGGGCAAACGACTCAAGCGATGAGAAAGGAAATTCCTTCGCAACCTTTTTCCTCGGTTTGTTCTCACAACACTAAACGCCAGATAAAAGTTAACCGACAACCTGTTGATCGCTGACATAAGAACTTTTTCCTTTGATGAATGGAATGAGAGTGAAGTGAATCGTCTTGGGACAAAGTTCAAATTGTTTTTTTGGGTAAAATTTATTTCACTTCATTAGCTTTCATCCGAAGCGATCGTCCAAGGAATTTATTTAACAAACTCTTCTTGCGTATTCGATGAATTCTTTGATACTTTTATCTCTTCGGCTTCAGTCTGCTCAGTTCGGATTCTGTTGCGCCACCGGCGATCATTAAATGAGATTTTTCTTCTCTGCTTAATTTCATTTTCTTAAATTAATCAGCGAGAGAGACGAAGAAAAATTAAAAATTGTGCAAAGATTTTAATTTCGTTGCTCGAATAAATTTATTATTAAAGCAGCAAAACATTTCGGCGGTTTATAATTATGCTGCCATGAGGGCATCAAACAAGCGTCGAGAGTTTAATTTTCTTTCTGCATTTGCTTCGACGAACTCACTCGAGCCCTTGAGACTCATTAAACTGTTGCGCATTTTTATTTCTTTCCCGGCTTCGATGAATTTATTGCTAATAATTATACATTTTCATAACAAAATAAAAAATTAAGAACGAAGCGAAATGAGAAGGGAAAATGAGCCTTTAATTAATGTTTGGTTGGCTTGAGGAGTTTCGACGAATGCAGAGCAGCTTTGAAGATGAATTCGTGTGAGTGAGGAAGATCAGTGACGTCATTCACTAAATATTAATTATATGCATCATCTTATTTCACCGATATGGGCATTGGCACTTAATCATCGCTTTCTTCTCTTTGCTCCTTCTGTCCATCTCCGTCTCGTTCACTCTTCCTCCTCTTCATGATCCGCAGTTTTAATCACATTTTATGCGACTGCGAGCGAACGAGCGAAGAGAAATGAAATCATTTAAATTATTATTGCATTAATGCGATTTATAATGAAGCTGAAAGTTTATTGCGAGATGTCTTCTTGCAGTTGATGTTGAGAGCGCGAAAATCTGGCAACGCGAACGAGCATAAATTGTGTCGAGAAACTAAACAATTCATCAAATTTAAATCGTCACTTGAAGGTCAGCAGAGCGATTGCGCAAAGAGATCTTTAAATTTTAAATCTCTTTGTCGTTCTTGACGACAAATCAGAGCTCGAAGCAGAACTTCAGCCTTTGAACTCAATCGCAAGTTGCGTCAGGAGCTTATTTGTGTTGGTTCTTTAATTTAAATTCTTAATTGAATTTCAATGCTCAGCTTCGTTGTTCATGTTGTATGCAAATTATTGTTCGATTTGAATTTTTCTCGTTTTCATCCTTTGTTGGCGAATGATAAACATGGCGAGCTACAGACATGACGTGGACTGAGAAAGAGATGAAGACAAATGAGTTTAAAAGATTTTTTGTTCGTTTGATGAGTTCAATCGATTTCGTTGCTGATTAGTTTTGAAGTTGATCAAAAGTCGAAAGCATCGCAATTGTCACTTCTGTCTCGTCACCTCCATTCGACAATTTATTCCGTCATCATCAATAATTCAACAGCTTATTTATGCTGGACTGGGATGTTGACAGACGGCGACAGCGATTACTCAAGTTCTTCAGCGAAATCTCAATTCTGATTCGGCCACCGCCACAGCTTCTCATTAGCCAACGATCGAGTCAACTGCTCGACGTCATTATGCAAAGCGAAAACAGATTTTCCAGCATAAAGTTGAATTATTGAAATTTATTTAAATTGAACGAATCGAAATCATTATCAATCGCGAAAACATTTCCAACTCGCAAGACGATTCAATTTAATTAATGAACTTTCCAACATTTTTTTTTCTTCATTTCCTTCGATGCATAATGAACTGAAGAACGCTGGCGAGTCTTTGCATAAATGCAAATGCGCCTTCTGACCATTCTTGATGCTCCTGCACTCGCTAATGGATAACGGCGACCACCAATTGACTCGCTTTAAGCTCAAATTGAACTTCATTCAATGTTGTGCTGGAATTGTTGGGCGATGTAATCAATCTTCCGGTCAATGAAGAAGAATGAAGAGTTTAAAAATAATTGAACGACTGTTAAGATCAAAAATGTTATTTGAGCGCTTCAAAATGAGAAAAGAATTATTTTTCTTATCGATTTATTAGAAATAATTGACCGCTCCCCGTTTACGTATCGTTGTAGATAGATTGTCAGATATTGTAAATTATTCCCGAGTGAGTGGCACATTTGTATTATGCAAAACGACTTAACACTGTTTGCCATCGTAAGCGAATCTTTTACATTTTATGCTCTCTTCGAAGGCTTTGAAGCTTCTCGAAATGCCCAACAGTGTCCGTAAATTGTGATAATGTGCCAATGCACAATAATTCATTAAGTCTCCGCTTTAAGTTCATCGCAAATTATTTCTTCTGCTGCCCCCCTTCGCAACATTCACATTCGTTTCTTTATCTGTTTCTGACTTCAACTCGCATACACATTTGTAATTTCCATGAGCATTAATTACATGTCCATTGTAATATATGCGCGGATAGCAGTTTTAATGACATAAATTATTAGTTTTAAAAGGAAAATGAAAGATCCGAGAGAGAAATGAGTTTAATTATAATTTATGAAAAAAAAATTGAGATCAAGAAGAGTTTCGGATTTCCCTTGAAGGTGAAGCTTATTGGAATGCTATGGTGACTAGTTGTCTTTAGAGGAATCGATTCAGGATCAAGCAGATGGGTGACTACGATCGAATCGATTTTATAGGTAAACGCTCTTCCTCCAAGCTTTTTGCGTGTGCGGTATTTGAATTGCCACCACCGACGTTCTCCTCATCTTCATGTTCTTATGCATGTGTTGCAAGCTGTTCAATACGAAATGGCATTAAGCATGCAACGAATTCTTCTTCCTTCTTCGTCTTCTCGCTCTTCGTTCACATTCACAATTTCCACAGAATTTTTCCACTCACATATCGATTAATTTTGCCAGCTTCACTTCAATCCAGCAGCAGCAGCACCAGAGCTGGAGAGAAAACAAGAAATCATTGCGAGCGATTCAATTTATTAATTGCAAATGAAAATTAAATATGCAAAGGAATTTTTTCCTTCTTTCCTCCATTCCCCTCTTGATTTGATTTGCTTCTGGTGCCTTCCGATCTGGGCTTCGTATGTGATGGAACATATTTCATGGAAATAACAAAAAGCAAGAGAAGGAATTGAATTGAAAATGTTTTACTTAATTTGGAGAAATAAACTTAATTAAAAGAAGCTTTCCGATCATTCAATATCGACGCTTGGGAAGATTTAATGCTTCGCCGAATGTCAAACCTTTTTATTTGCTTTTTTTGAAATTTCATTCTACCAGCAACATCAAATCGACGAGACGAATCATCTTACGATCAAAGTATGAGGGTTATTAAGCAACACTCTCATTTAAATTAATTCAAATATTTTCTAAATTAATCACAATTGAACGAAACGAATTTAATGATTGAGGCTTGGAAACAAAGCTGACAGAATCATCATCAGCGAGCGAATCGTCTCTTCTCCCATTCGCGCTACATTTTAATTTCTTCCAATAATTCTCAATCATTAAAAGTCGTTAATTTATTTCAATTGAGGAGGTTTCGGATTCAATTTATGGCGAGTGAGTGACTCGAAATGATGAAACTGCCTTTCGAGGGCAAGAAAATAATAAGAAACGGAGAATATTTAAATTAATAGCGATCAATTAATGGGGTTGAGACACTCAGGGTATCGTCAACAGTTAAAAAACCTTTTTTGTTAAACAAATTGAAACATTTTAAAGTGAGTTCGTGAGACTTAACTTTCAATCGTCTCCCTTTCTTGATCATTTCACAAACACAAGCTCAAGCAATTGTCCTCACATTCACATCGAAATAAACTTAATTAACATTAAATTTTCATCTTAATGCACGTAATAAAATTGCAAAAGTTGGTTCCGAACAGTCTCTCGACTTCTAAAATATTTCCTTGACCACTTTCCGCCTCACCCTCTAACACTTCGTTAGAAAGTTTTCAAACATTTTCATTGACAAACTGTTTCTGTGTCGACATTGTGTAAGACGAGGAAAGGTGGACGAAGGTGGAAGAAGGGAATGATTTATGGGGTGTGATATTAATTAATGGCAGGCAGCATTTTCCACTTCTTACCCTTCTTTCCATAAAGAAGAAACATCGATGACTAAAGACGAAAATTACCCAGAGTCGAGAAATCTCAGCAAAAGAACCCTCAGAAACCTCTTTGCCTCCCTCAAACCCTTTTCGTCGAGCACTTCTCTCATCTAAAATGCAAATTTTGGCGAAGCGAGATTGGAAGATATTTAGAGACGATGCTCCTGCAGGTTGAGGTTCGGAGAGGGCGAGTGGGTTTGGTAAATAGACACACTCTACCGTAGCCTCAACTCTTTTCTTTCGGATATTTTAGAAAATTGAGTTATGCATATTTTCTTACCTTCCAGCAGACGAAACATTACGAAAGCGCTCTCAGAAAATGGACAAATTTTCTCGAGGAAATAAATTAATTTGCGAACACTTTCCCTCCCAGTCTTCACTCCTTCTCTCTTTATTTTTCGGTTTAATTTTTGCGACTCGAGATGAATAATTTTCCTCTTGGATTATAACTTTGTTATGCAAAGGCTTTACTTCATGTAGAGTTTAGACAACTGCTTATTATACAGACCTACGTATGCAAAACATCGTCTGAGGCATTTGATTTGCAAATCGAAGTTTTCACATGCACTTTTTGTGCAGCTCGTGCTCTCTGCTTGATGTGTCATTGGGAAAGAGGAAGGAATCGAAAAACACGCGCAGAAACGAAGATTTCAAGCAGAAATGGAATAAATTGCAAATTTGATTTCTATATTTGAATTGATAGGGATCAGAGTGTTGTGCAAAGACTACATGCTTTCCTTCTTCATTTTCTTTCAGATGGATAAACTTGAGTCAATAAGAGAAGAAGATTATGGTCAATGTGACAGCCCGAAAGCGAAGAAAGTGTTTATCAACATGTTGGACTCTCACATGCACTCGCCGATGCACTCGAAACAACCAAAAATTAAATCAGTCGATGGAAAATCAATAAATCTCTCGTCGCCTTCGTCGTACACGTCGTCATCACCTTCATCGACTTCTTCTTTGTCATCGACATCGAACGTTCATCATCAAAAGCAAGCGATGGCCAACCAGGCTCTAAATGGATCTAGTGAGTACATATCAAAAGAAACTTCAATTCCTTGGCAGGTTTCATTACAGAAATTTAAATTTACAGTGCACGATATTCTCAACATGCCAAACTTCAATCACTTGCAACAAATGCAACCAATTGGAGCGGGAATTCAGAATCTCACACACCGCTCAACGCCTTTGAACTTGGGTGGAATGAGTGGAGGAGGTTCATCACCTTTGATGTCAACTGGACTGCCGATTGGTCTTGGATTGCCTCAATCACCACAAATGCCGCAACTCGTGCTAGCTAGCGGACAATTAGGTCAAGGAATTCAAGGAGCGCAAGTTTTAATTCCAACACCTCAAGGTGAGGATTAACTTTTTATCGTGACTTGAAAACTTTTATTTATTTCTTTGCAATCACCAGGCATAACTTCACAGACGATTCTTACGATTCCCGTCTCACAACAACTTCCAACAAACCTTACCATTGACCAATTGCTTCAAGCACTTTCTGTAGCTTCTCAAAAGCAACAATCATCAGAAGCAGCAGCAAATACAAATCACATACTGTCGAATGCTCCAAACTTGTCGCCAAGTACGTCAGAGATTTCTTTAAATTTGAATAAAGTTCTAACTTTCTTGATCACAGATCCAATTCTACTCAATTCTCATCTGCTGGCCAATGGAGCTCAGCAACTTTTATCGATTCAACCTCAACTTCTTGCTCTTCAACAACAGCAGCAGCAACAGCATCAGCAACAACAACAGTCACCAGAAAGCCATCCATTCTACAGGAAACTTCAACATGGTCATATGGAACCTCCTGAGATGAACTCACCGCCGCTTCACTCGAGAAAGGATCAAATGAGCATCAACACGTTTAAGATGAGAAACCGCGAGATGAGTAAAAGACTTGCGAGAATGTCAAGACCTTTGAATGGACATGGAGATCAACATCATCACCATCATCATCATCAGATGGAAGCCGAATCTCACTCTCCAGCTGTTTCTCCGCATGGTGCGCGAGTTCCAACGACTAACGGCGAAACTTCCCACAGCTCGTCAAAGCCAATCAGCGTTGAGTCTTCACAGCGTTCTCCATCAACTCCCAAACCTTATCACCAGCCACCATCTCCTTCGAAAAGCAACATTGAGTACCGTGCGATGCGAGAATTGCTAGCGGACACTGAAAAACGACCCGACAGCCATTTCTCATTGGAACAAAGTCCTTCACATAACGGATCTCACTTGAAAATTAATCAAGCTTTGCAGGAGACGTTGGCAGAAAAAGCAGAACGAGAATCGCCACAGCCAAATGACAATCAACAGTCGAATGCACTGCCATCATCTCCAATGCAATTTTCAAATGATTCAAACTCGGGAGATGGACGATTTGATGATCTTCAAAGTGAGAATTGAATGAAATAATTTGAAATAAAACTCAAACATTTTTCCTTGATCAGCAGACGAAGGTGCGGGAAGTCAACGCGATGGTTCCATTCCTGAAGGCATCGACCTCGATGAAATCAACGAGTTTGCTCAAGCATTCAAGCTACAACGACTTTCGCTTGGTCTCACGCAAACACAAGTTGGTCAAGCACTGTCAGTCACTGAGGGTCCAGCCTACAGCCAAAGTGCAATTTGCAGGTAAAGTTTGCCTTCTTTCTATTTTTAAAGCCTGGTCTAGCTTTTTAAATCTTGATGAGTCTTAGCTTGAAAGAAGACGAGTCTGCATTCGGATGCCAGGATGTTTTTTTGTGTCTCTTAAATCAACAAAGAATTGCAAAATATTTTATTATTTTTCTTCTTCTTCTTTTCTATGCTCTCCTCATAAATCTAAATAAACGAAAATAATAATTTATCATATCCGTACGGACAAATAAATTCTAAATTTTCGCCATGCGCAGTGCCCTTGCCGCACGAATGTATGCCGCTGTACAACTCTCATCACAACAACAGCAAATGTACGTAGAACAATAACAAGAAGACGAAGCGAAAAAAAAAATCACGATTAATATAATATCAAAGATTTATCAAATAGTTTTTCCTCCTTTTCGATTTGCATTCAACATTTTTTTCCTCCTTTCCGTTGCACATATAAGAGAGCGGATGAGCGGCAAGAGAGTGAACGAGCTTTCGGCGGCCTTCGTTCGATTGGGGGATGCTTATTACACGTGATGATGAGGAGCTTGTGGGGGCGAAGCAGAGAAAAAAAAAGTCGGGAATTTTTCTCATTTGCGCGCTTATTTCTGCTCTCATTCGCATTCGGCATCTGCACAATCGCACGACGAGCTTATAGGTGGAGAAAAAAATTCAGCTTCTTTTTCTCTCGTGCCGCTTCTCCGCAAAAAAATCAGAAGCATTCAATTGATGGACAGGCGATGAAAAGGCTTTCAAGACACATTCGATGAGATCCTTGGGTTTTCTTCAATTGACTTCAAGTTCAAGAAAAAGCTTTTGCTGAAAGCTCCTTGAAAGTTTTCTTAAAAGCTCTTTAAACAAAACTTTTCAACTTCTTTTCTCATTAAACATTTCCCCGCGAGAAAAAATGTGCATCCTGCCTTGAAATGCTGGGTGGAGCCTTGCGCTGACTATACACGAAGTGATGCTATCCCTTGTCCACATAATGCATGTTTACATTTAGTTTTTTAGTTATTTCCTCTATTTACTTTTTTTTTATTTCGTGGCAAGCGTCGCTAGAAGAGCGAGGAGGAAAAAAATGTTCTCGCGATAAAAAATGAAATTCTTTTTCCACACAAAATGAATGGCCAGGGCATTGCAGGAAGTCTAAAATGCGTTCAATGAATAAAATACGAATAAAAAGATTTTAGGAGAATTATTTCTAGATAAAAACTTTTTAGAAAATGTCCTGGCATTCATTGCGACGCTTTGTGGAAACTTTTGATAAATCTTTGAAATGTTTATCGCGTCTTAGATGACAAAATGTTTTAACGTTCACCATGAACTTCATTTAGGTTCGAGAAGCTCGACATTACGCCTAAAAGTGCCCAAAAAATTAAGCCCGTACTTGAACAGTGGATGAAGGAGGCGAAGGGAAGGTAAGCGACCTTTTACATTTAATTTAAAGTCCGCAAGAAAACAAATTCCATTTAACCTCAACAGTAGATTTAAAATGGGTGACAGTCCAATGTCAGATTTCATGGGAGTTGAGACATCAAAGAAAAGAAAGCGAAGAACTTCATTCACTCCTCACGCTCTTGAAATACTCAACTCGAGTTTTGAAAGGAACACTCATCCGTCAGGTGAGTTCATAACTAAATTAGAAGTTGTCAACATTGATTAACTTTAATTTCTAACAAAAGGAACGGATATTACATCACTTGCACAAGCGTTGGGATATGAACGAGAAGTCATTCGAATATGGTTTTGCAATAAGCGACAAGCACTTAAGAACACCGTCCGAATGATGTCGAAAGGAATGCCAAATTAATCTTTTAATGTGTTTAAGGAATTTTCAAGCAGTTCAATAATTTTATCACCTGAACATTCCTTTAAATTCATCGCGTCTTCTGTTCCCATTTAAAGATCGTTCTCAGTTGAAAACCGAAGTTCAAAGTATCGAATCGTTTAAATGTGGGGAAGTTCATCATTTTCCGTCGTAACAACTCGTTGAGATGTGAAGAGGAATTTATGAGATTCCCCTCACCCGCCATATTAGTTTCTAAGTTGTTCAGCTTCATCGCTGAGAGAAAATTAATGTAAATAGCTAAGTCGTCTGTAAATTTTGATCAAAACCTTTAGATTTATTGAAACGTCCAGAGTAAAAATTTATACTGAGATGAGAAATATCTTTCGGCCAAGAGTTCCTAAAAATTAAAACAAATTTTGTCCCCATCTTCGGTTCTTCGATGACCTTCCACGTCTAGTTCAAAATTAAAATTAAATCCACCTTCCTTTAGGCGAATCGTCTTAATTTTTGCTCTGAACAATGCAACAAAAAGAAAAAAGAGAAAATTGTCATTTTAGAAAATCTCATAAACGTTTGAGTCTCAGATTAATGTTTAAGAAATCTCATGAGTCTAAGAGAGAAGAATTAATTTAATTAATGTGTAAATGCACGAGGAAGAAACTTTTTAAAAAAAATGTAGCGAAGAGAACAAAATACAAATTTCATGATGGAAATAAATTTATTAATAAACACAACGTGATTTATAAATGTGTTAAGCGTAGTTTAGTTTGTCTTTAGTTTATAAAAAATACTTTAGGATAAGAAGTACATGATGCACTGGAAGCTTAAGTAATCCTTTAGTAAGTACAAAGGATATCGTCAAGCTTTCACAACTTGCCAGCCGACAGTCGACGACTTTTTAAATTTCATTTTTAAACGAAGAGGATTTTCAGATTTGACTTGGGGCTTGGGATATCCATTAAGCTGAAGAGCTTCATCAGCCTGACGTATATTGCATTTTTGCTGAGTTTGTGATTGATAAGTAGCAACGGAATTTTGATTTTGAGTTTCCGCTTGTTTTTCCATTGTCTTCATATTTTTCGATGCTATCTGAGGTTTAAGAACTTGACGAGGTTTAGAGACTGGACGAGGCCGCATGAATCCACTTGGAGAAAGAACATTCTCATTATTCATTGTGCTTTGACGTTTGAGGGTGAAACTTGTTTGTGCCAACAAATCCTTTTCGAACGATTCCTGTGATTGCAAATAATCTGACTGACACTCAATTATTTGTTTGCCGTGACTCATTTCGTTATCAGTTTTAAGTCTTTTGGCTGATGGCACGACGAAACCTTCTTCATTATTTTCTTCTCCTTCGCTGCATTGCAACTCGTTTATCATAAGAGCTACATCAGACATTGGACCGAATCCATGACGACGAACGTTATGAGCTTTATAGAATCGAGTCTTAACAATCATTCCGCAGTAACTGCAAATAACTGAAGCATTGTTGTTCATCGTAAAAACATTTGATCTCATTTCTTCTGCAGATCTTTTAATGTTGATTTCATCTAAAAAGAAAAAATAATGTTTAGTTAAAAATTGAAATAAAAAATTATTCTCGTTAAATTTACCGTCGCTGTCAACATGAGAATATCTCTCCCAGAATTGAAATTCCAAAGTTTTCAATATGCAATCCATAGCTTAAGATTCTTCTGATATATTCGATGTATCTCCTTCAAGATCTTGTGACTTACTGATTCATTATCGTCGAGATAAGAAGAATTTATAGCCTTAAAGCAGGTAGATCATTATTTTTAGGATTCGTCATCGGGATTTAAGGGGACCAATCGGAGAACTTCGTAAAAGGATGTTCTAAAGATCGTAAAGCGATCTTGAAGTGTCGAAGTTGTTTTATGTGCTTTTAGCACTTCTTATAATTTATCTTCGCAGCATTGCTAAAGAACGTGTCTAACGCTTTCCGAAAAAGAAAAGAAGTTCCCTAAAAGATTTTTCCGACAACGCTTTAATAAATTTTTGTTTTCGTGATCAAACTAATTTGTCACATATTTCAAAACCAACATTGAAATTTAATCACACGCAAAGCTTAAAGAAATTGTTCACGCCAGTGGCGATTGAAACACGTTTGTTATGCTTTGAAGTACGCTTTTCAACACTCTCCGGAACAAAACGGGAGGATGCGGGGATTTTCCTTTGAATTAAACCTTTTCATCGCAAGTGAAAAGTTGAAATGTTAAAAGCGCTTCACGGAAAATATATTTTCTCATGGGATAATAAATTGTGAGAAATCTGGTTTAATGAGATTTTTTGCGTAATTTAATTTTCATCATAAAAAAGCGTTTAAATTCTCATGGAAATACTTTGCCGCTGAATGAGCTTTGGGGAGAAGGAAAAACTTCCCACGACATTCTTTCCGTCCAATGAAATAAACTTCTCGGCTTTCCAACCAGTCAACCCGCGATATTTCATAAAATCAACTGCATCGAAAGCACAAAAAGAATGAAATAAATTCGAGAAGAAAGGACGAGGAGTGAGCGGATAGTCGTCGGAATAACAAAACATTTTTCAGCATTTTTTCATCCGCGGCGAGAGAAATTTTATTTTGCGACTTTGCTGTGGACTCACATGAATATAAAAGCATACACACAATGGACAAAGCAAATAGCAACGACGATGACGGTGGAGCGAGAACTTAGAGGAGGAAAAAAATCGAGTAAAACAAATGATTTTTTTGTGTTTTTATATTTTTTCGAACTTTGCCCATGGAGAGAGGGAAGTTGACGTATGTTTCCCCCATGAAGCCCTCACACTCCCCTTGAGATTTTTCCCGGCGTTAATTCAACTCCCGCTTTTACATTTCGAGCACGATGAATTTATTTTTCCCCCGCACTCGTTCCTGTGCACGACGCAAAAAGGCATCAAAACTTTTTTTTCGCGATATTTTTTTTGTGAATGTCTCATTGGATGCACAGGCCATAATGAGAAACGACGAGATAGGAAAAGCGAGTGGACGATAGATGGACGTTCGAGGCAAAAAGAACTAAACTGCACGAGAGCTGCTTTTTATCGTTGATTTTTTATTTCGGGTTCTTGTCTATCGGGAGTGGAGCTTCAATTTAAATTGAGTGGATAGAAAATTTTTGTGAAGATACGCTCGGTCAAAAAATTGTTTGATTATAAAAATGCATACAATTTTGCGTTGTTGAGTTGAAGTTTTAAATTGAATTTGAACAGCTTGGCTTGTTTGTTGAATGCGTCACAAGAAAAACTTGACTCGAAGAAAAACTTCACATAGATCTCTTCGCCTGCAACATTTTATGATTCAAAAGTTAGAAAATAATTTCTTACTACATCGAAAATTTACATGCAACACAATTTACATGAACAAACAGAAAGCAGATACGTTTACTTCTCACTCCAATTCATCTCATGCTAGTTTAAGGCTCAAGTGGGTAGCATTTTCTAGTCCTCGGCCTTCCCCTCTCCAAACTTTCTTCTCGTGTAAGGATGGAAAAGTTTCTCCCGAAAAATCATACAACAAACCAGAGAGCGCAATCATGAACATCATGAAGCTTAGATCTAAGGGAGAAAATTCGGTGCAATCGCCCTTCCTTCTAATTAGTTTCACCTCATCGTGCCTCCCTCCGTCCATGCATCTACTTACTTACTTGATTTTCGGCAAGGGAGTTCGCAAAATAGAAAATTTTAGTTACGATGCTAGGGCGGCTATTCAACCCCTTCCTCGTAACTCCTAAACATGAACGAAGAGGTTGGGGAGCGAGCAAAAGTTGTTGGACGTAATTTAAATGAGAAATTTTCCCTTCTCATTACGTACACTCACCACTGCAATAAATTCACACTTTTGATTCACATTTTGCTTTTCGCCCACATTATTGTTTGTCATTTCATTACTTGGGATTATTTTCAAACCAACACACAGCCGAGAACGGCACAGGCAGGAGAGACGAAGCCCTCTCTATTCAATCGATAAGTTCGAGGTGGAAGAAGGGAAACGAATTAAAAACGCAATAAAAAAATTATAATCAGCGAATCGCCCCGCCAAACGACCTCATTAAGGTGCACGACGGCACACTCAATTGAGCGACTCTCCTTAATTTCTGTTTCCATTCGTAATTTGCCAACGAATTATAGAGCAGCGTGAATGTATAATTACAATATTTTTTTTGGCGTTGAACGAAGGAGAATTTGAATACGGACGGAAACGGGCGAACAGTAATAAAGCCTCTCATAGAATATTGTTCATTAGATAACATCACCTAACATGACAGCAGACTCGACTGACGCTCTTCTCCTTTGCCTCGATTCAAACACACAACGAATGCAATACATAAAGATTTGAATATAATGAATTAATTTATTTAAAATTTGCAGTTTTCATAGTCGGAGAGATGAACCTAAAACATCCTCTTCGCTATCCTCCCATCCACACCAGCCGTCAGAGATATCTCGTAAGCCACCCTTCTGATTTAGTTATAAATTTGCTGTGTTATTTTCCGAAAACTTTTGTGCCTCTTTCATTTTCTAGTCTCATATTTTCCCTCAAACTCCAAAACGAAACTCTTTATGCTGTTGTGTGTATGTGCTTCATGGTAATCAGTCCTGGGACATGGGTAAGAGGTGTGAGTTGGTTTGGGTGAGAGTGAAAAGATAGACGATACACATTTATGGTAATGAAACTAAATTAGATAGCTTAGGCCATTGGAAGGTAGAACGAGCGGGGGGAAGTAGTTTTAAGAGAAATGTTTCACAATCCTGAGCTCTTTTTGGAGATTGTAGGTGGAGAATGTTTGCTACTACACCACATAGAGTCGCCACCCCGTGCCTTGCTTCATGATAGATGAATTAGTTTTATGAAACCTTGGAGTTTTGCAGACCTTTTCCTGCATCTACGAAAATCTAATTTACCCTGAAAAGTTCAGTGAGTGTTTTTCCGAAAAATAAATTATGAAATGCACTTTTCTAATGAACGTCTCGAATTTTGTTGGCAAAGAGCAAATTGGCTGGAAGGTAACAGAAGACCCCTTGCGTATACACATTTCACTCTCGACAATAATCAGTTTTCAATTAAATGTCGTGGAGTATTTAAACAGCCACATCAATTGATGCACAGGTGCCATTCATCATCGTTTTTCCTCTCGTTCGATGCCGTTTTAATAAATCGTTAAAAACTCGATTCCTCTCCCGAGGCGGTTTAAGTTGGGGGCGCCCACGCAAAAAAACATATCATTATTTAAATTATATGAAAATTCTCCACAAATGCTATTATGCTTTTGTTGTTTTTAATAAACCAGTGTATAAACACTATTAACATGACGCAACAGATGATACGAGATGTGTGAAAAAAATAAAATCTTTTTTCATGTCGACAATGGATGAGCGAAAGTTTTGCGTTTTCAAGAAAAATTCGCAACGGAATGCCTTTCATCAGTTAACTTGGGGAATAATTATTCAAACTAAATATGGAAAAGATTAACAAAAGCTTTATTTTTTACACTTTGATACTGTGAACAGCTTGAGGGTAACTTTCTCAGTGGCGTCGACGCTTTCAATGTTAGCAAACCCTTGCCGCCCACACTGAATCAAACATTCTTCTCTCAATGGAACAAAAGAGTTTTTGTATTTTTAAACAACAGATTCTTGAAAAAAAATTCATCCTCGTTTCGTGTATCAAACAATCTTTTCCTTTGTGCCCATCGTAAGTACATTATTTCATTGTTGCTGCTGTCATTCTTCAAATGAAACGAAAACAAAACCTTGTGCATCACAATGCATCATCACATATCAGCAACATTATTTTACATAGTTCAATGGACGATGTCAAGTGTTATCCTGAACTTCCTGTGCCGCGTGCATAATAATGATTGCTTTCAGCGACTACTTAAAGCTATCTATTGTTGATGGTGAGCACAAAGCTGGAGTGGATACGGAAGATAAAAGAGAAGACACCGCTCGAGTCCTTTTATAATAAAAAGTCTTTGCTCTCCCTTAACAAGCATCATTTCGTAATGATATCCTCCATAGTTTGAGCCATGCTTATACAATAAGTCCAGTAATTAGTCATAATGAAATAGCTCGAATAAAAAGCCAAGGAGAGAAGGAGAGCAGCCCCCAAAGACTCATATAATTACGCTAGCGCTAACAAACGAGAACATTCACGAAAAACATGCAGTTCGAGAGAAATGAGAAGCATTTAATATTAATTACTACTAATTACATAGAGCCACCGAGCGGCCATAATTATGTGGCGGACGATTATGAGAGGGAGGGAGGGAAGGAGAGGCGCTAGTTTTTCATTCCGCAGAGACGGTTTGTAAAAAATGTTTTATGATTAAAGAGGAAGAAGGAAAAGTTTCGTAATTTGTTGTTAGGCAGAGCAAGAAAAACGATGTTTGCATGAAAGTTCAATTGAGACACGTAATTAGGTGATTAAACTTATGATGAAGGGCGAAGTAAGTTCAATTGGAGTGGCAAGGATTTGAGAAAGAGAAGAGGACTCAACTTCAAATTGATGAATCAGCAGATTGTCGCTTTGACAGTTTTTAATAAAATTTATAGATTGCGCAATATTTCTTCTTCCTTTCAATCACAGTTTTTATTTCCTTCATGAGCACTGTTGTTCTCCAAATTTTAAGAAGATTTTGACTTCTCTGAAAATTTGTTGAGAGTCTCATTGATGTCCAGTCACGAATCTTCAAAATCCTTCACTTATTCAGATGACGACAGTAACAAAGAATATCGCAATTATAACAGACCGGTCAGTACTCGACGTATAGATAGATGATTGTTCGATACATAAACATTCACATATCGACTTTCCGTCTGCATTATTTTTTCCTGCAAAAATCGCCGCTTCTCCTCCTTCTGGAGTCCTCCCTCTCTCGATACATCATTCGATGAACACTGGTGTGAATATTTAATTTACATTTTTTTTCTGCTGGACGCTAGAAAAACTCGTTCTCCGCTAGAAACTCGATAAAGTATGAGGCGCTTGCTCATATATCCTCGGAACAGTTTTTTCCATCTCCGCTTCAAATGATGGCGATTTTTTTTGCGAATACAATTTTTTACCAATTCGATATCAGCATAATCACAATATATGGCATTTTTCTCTCACATACAGCGAAATGAGGAAAAAAATCCCTCCGAATGTGCACAAACGAGCAGAGGGATGGGCAGTCGAGAGATGTGATGGGAGAAAATTAAAAATACGAGGAAAAAATTCGCGCCGTATATTCAAATTTATAGAAAAGTGAAGGGATATGTGCAAGGTGGAGTGAGGAGAGTGAGCATTCGTCCTGTGTGGGGTATAATTCATTTCGAGAGGGCATCATAACAGAAGCGATATTTTTTTAAACTCCCTCGCGCCACCTTCACCTTCCAAAAGGGTGAGAAAGTTTATTTTTCAGTTTTTTTTTTCTCGCTGCTTTTTCCAGCATCAGAGTGAACATCGAGGGCGAAAACTGAAAAAGAAGTCCTGCAAGCATCGGGGGTTGATGATTTTTTTTTCTCTCTCTCTCTCACTCCACATCGCTTTGCTGGTGGATTCACAGTCCAGTTCGCCAATATCGCTTTTGCTGTTATTCTTTTTTTTCGTGTGTTTGCTGCTAGAAATAAAAATCCAAGAGAAAGGCACTGGGGGAGTTGGACAGAGGAAAAAATAACAGCGAAGCCAAATATGAACATTTCTCGTGGGGAGCGAGTGAGAGAGAGAGCGAGCCATGATTGTGTGGAAAGATATGAGTGGTTTTTTCGCCAGTGGTTTCTCTACTGTTGTCGCTCTGTCTGAATTTTAGTCCACTACTCTTCTTCTTCTCCGTCTTGTTACAGTTTCATTACGAGTCAAAAAGGTATTCTCGTTTGAAATAGCAGGACTCAAGTTACGAAAGAATCGAATTCTAACACATTCGATGCAGATATTCATTTGCACATCTCTTTGGTCATTACTGGAATGAATTGGCGAGCGAGAACAACACGAAAGGATTCTTTATCCCTCCCAAATCGTCGCCACCTCACATCATTCTGTGTATAGCAAATATCATCTCAAAATTCAAGAGTATAATTTATTAATTTGAATAGATGATGCAATTTTCGAAAAAGAGAGACATAAAACAAGGCTTTCCTTCTCGTCGTTCTCGGCCCCTTCTCTGACCACATTTTGCATAATGATGATTTTGCATGTTATTTTCGTAAAATTTTATGCCTGCATATTTTCTCTTCCAGCCTTTTTGTCAGAGAGGGTGGGAAAGCAACCCCAAACTCCGTTTGCTTTGATGCGAAGAAGAGGCTCGTTTTTCCACCTTACACGCAAATAATTTTATGCATTATGGAAATCAAGCATTGGGACGAGGAGCACCGAGCTGATGTGAAAGAGTTATATTAGATGGCTTAGGACGGGCGGGATGTTTACGCCTTTTATGAAAAGTCTTCATGTTCCGAGCACTTCTGCAGGGCGAGTGTTAGATGCTCATTTGTACGTTGGCTGTTAGAAGGGCTCTTATGTCATTGAGCCTAGAATTGTGGACGAAACTAAATGTGAGTTGCATATTCCTCACTTTGATATTTATTTACACTTCAGGGTGAAATTTTCCGAGAGGAATTTCTTTTGCATTCGATTGAAAATCATGAAGTGATTAGATGCCAAATGTTGGAATTTTCGTAAGTTACGTCACGAGAAACTTTCTTTCTTTAAACTTCAGAAATCTACAAATGACATCAAGAAGAAAATTTTAGAAATCTTGTGACGCTTTCGCTGAATTGATCCCACAAGAAATTCACTTTATGTCCACTGCAGCAGCCACCGTTTTTTAGCTTCACATTTCCCATTTACCGAGCTCGCTTTGAGACGCCATACATCAGCATTTGCAGTAACTCAACCTTCTCCTCGTGCCACTCAACCCTCGGGGGGCGAATCTCATTGCAAAACATTCAATAATAAATCAGCTCAGCTTTTTTTCTCGTCGCTTGTCCGATTATAAAAATCGAAATGCCTTTCCTTCTTTCTCGCCTTTTCCTCGCTCCGCTAATGGAAATCATAGCGAATACATATTGCATTTTCTCCATCATCAGCATCATTATTCTTTTTCCCCGGCGTATTTATTCTTTGTCTCGCTTCCACCTTAGAGGCATCCTCGCCGCAAATGCACACACAACACATTTTTTATCACGAGAAAATTTTCGCGCGAGGAAAAAGGCAGCAAAGCGCCTCGACATTAGCCCAGGATTGGTCAGAAAGCATCATAAACATAATTTGCTCCATACTCGGCAGTCTCTTTTCCATCGTAATTTTTTTACCGCTCGA
This sequence comes from Smittia aterrima, assembly GCA_033063855.1. Classification (NCBI taxonomy): domain Eukaryota; kingdom Metazoa; phylum Arthropoda; class Insecta; order Diptera; family Chironomidae; genus Smittia; species Smittia aterrima. The sequence continues at coordinate 6,302,163 of CP093830.1, forward strand.
AGTCCACGACTACGTCGATTGGTTCCCCCTTTGTACGATTTTTTTTTCGGACGCGGCGAAAAAAAAACGCTAAATGAGGAACAGAAAAAAAAGCTTCGCTGCTCAAACCGGAGAGGAAAATAAATTCTACTTTCAGCCCTCTTCATCACTCATCCTCTTCTTGAATTCATTTCCGATGTTCCATTTTTAAATTTCATTCGCTCACATCCACCCCAAACCCATGTGCTCGTTCGCCACCCGTCAATGCTCACGATAAAAACTTGCATCGAGGAAAAACTCATATTTTCTTGTGTGGAGCGATGATCAAGAGACAGGCTTCGGGAAAAAAGCAATTTTATGTGTTCATGTTCGATGTAGAAAGCGGTTTGCGGGAGAGAGAGAATGACGGAAGAGATGAAGTTCTCGGACATCAATCGATATAAAATAATTTTATTCAATGAATGTCAATAAGAAAAAGAAAAATATTTTTTCTTGAAAGAAGAAAAAAATAAATTTTATTGAGATTTTCAAAATATTTTTTTATTTCAATTAAAAATATTTTTTAAAAATCTTCATTTTACAAAATCAAGAAGTGTTTCTCGATTTTCCGCTCAAGTTTTTCAGTGAAAATGTTTACGAAAAGAAAATTCATTTTACTTCACAGCTAAAAGATGGCGTAAGGATTTTTCCATCATTGTAGCTTCAAAGAAAAGATTTCAACTTCAGGACGACAAATCTTTTGCTTTTTCTTTCTAAATCATAATCGCTGCGAATTTCACTGCTTTGAACTCGCATCATGCGAACCGCAGCAGAAAATTTACCTGAAATATTCAATTAGATCCTTTTTTTTACTCCTTTAACTTTATTGCCTCGCGATCCTCCTCAAAATTAGCCTCTTTTAATAATGAGTTTAAGAGACGCATTTGCTTGAAATAAATCAGTTCATTATTAGAATTCAGTGAGTGCACTTCGCTTCTAAGCAAATTAAATTAGTGAAAATATTCTTGATCTGTAAGTAAACGTGATCATCAATCATCATGGAATCGTTTGAAGAATTTATGGGAAATCAAATGCTTGAAATTCCAAGGCTCTTTGAAAATGATCCTCATCGAATTGCTTTGCAACAAAACGCAGCTCTTAGAATTGGACGCGATCAACGAACACCTCAAACAAGAAATATTGTTGAAGGAAATGAGAATAACGAGGAAAATAACGGAAATGTTTGTCGAAGACCAAGAAGAATTCAAAACAAACGAGTTCTTCCGCATAGAGTTATTCTTCCAAGGGAAGAGGTAAAAGTTCCAGAAGCAGCGAAAGCAAAAAGTTTAGAACCAAAAGCTTCGACATCATCTGCTGAACCAAATGTAGTGAAATCAGTACAAATTCCTAAACCGATACAAGCAAAGAAAGAAGTGCAGCCACCAAGACAAATTCCAGCAAAAGTAAGAGAGGAAGTTGTTGAAGCGGAAGAAGAAGTTGCTGAACCAAAGAAAATATTAAAGTTGAAGCCGATTATGGATTTTCTCAAAGAACCACGTAGACCAAATCGTCATGGAAATCGTCCAGCTTACTACTCTTACATTGAAGAGGACCTCGAAGAAATACAAAAAGCAGTTGCTGCTGAACAAGCTGTTTGGAATGTTTGTCGTCAATATTTCAGCGTCGGAGATGTCCCCGATGAAGTTTACTGCAACTGTGGACGCCGTGAAGACGCAGACTTTGAAATGACTCCATATGACAATGTCACTGAGATTAAAGATCGACGAAACTTGGGTGATCATCAATACACGAAAAGTCATTAATCAAATTCTTAAGGAACGCTGCCGCCCGTTGAGATAAATTTTTAAATTCAACTTTAATTCGAGAGATCGCTGAGCTTTGTATTGTTTTGAAAAGACTTAAGCAGAACAAAAAAAATTTCTGACATGCTACAGCTGAAAAGTCTAAGTCTCGTGGAGCTGGGTGTACTCATTTCTGCTCAGCACTAGTGAAGTACTAAAACGGGGGTTATGCGTCCTTAACTACGCCTTAGTTGATTTTTTCGCCTCTACGTGAGGTGGTATGGTCATAATGTCAGGACAGGTAGAAAGAAGGAAGACAGGAAAGAGAAGCTTCTCATTTCAAAACATTTGTTCATTTCAGATTTTGATTTTTCTTCTGAAACTCATTAAAGCTTCTTTCCTATAAAATTTCCTTATGTCGAATCTGACCTTTAGTATTTACATTGTATTTAAATTGTATTTCTTGTAATTGTATTTTCATTCAAATATATTTCAATAAAAAATAAGAAAATCAAAGGAATTTTTTCATTAATGAAATTTTTTTCCGTTAAGAGATTAAATCTCACGAGAACCGTGAATGAAGTTCAATTTGAGCTTAAAGCGAGTCAATTGGTGGTCGCCGTTATCCATTAGCGAGTGCAGGAGCATCAAGAATGGTCAGAAGGCGCATTTGCATTTATGCAAAGACTCGCCAGCGTTCTTCAGTTCATTATGCATCGAAGGAAATGAAGAAAAAAAAATGTTGGAAAGTTCATTAATTAAATTGAATCGTCTTGCGAGTTGGAAATGTTTTCGCGATTGATAATGATTTCGATTCGTTCAATTTAAATAAATTTCAATAATTCAACTTTATGCTGGAAAATCTGTTTTCGCTTTGCATAATGACGTCGAGCAGTTGACTCGATCGTTGGCTAATGAGAAGCTGTGGCGGTGGCCGAATCAGAATTGAGATTTCGCTGAAGAACTTGAGTAATCGCTGTCGCCGTCTGTCAACATCCCAGTCCAGCATAAATAAGCTGTTGAATTATTGATGATGACGGAATAAATTGTCGAATGGAGGTGACGAGACAGAAGTGACAATTGCGATGCTTTCGACTTTTGATCAACTTCAAAACTAATCAGCAACGAAATCGATTGAACTCATCAAACAAACAAAAAATCTTTTAAACTCATTTGTCTTCATCTCTTTCTCAGTCCACGTCATGTCTGTAGCTCGCCATGTTTATCATTCGCCAACAAAGGATGAAAACGAGAAAAATTCAAATCGAACAATAATTTGCATACAACATGAACAACGAAGCTGAGCATTGAAATTCAATTAAGAATTTAAATTAAAGAACCAACACAAATAAGCTCCTGACGCAACTTGCGATTGAGTTCAAAGGCTGAAGTTCTGCTTCGAGCTCTGATTTGTCGTCAAGAACGACAAAGAGATTTAAAATTTAAAGATCTCTTTGCGCAATCGCTCTGCTGACCTTCAAGTGACGATTTAAATTTGATGAATTGTTTAGTCGCTCGACACAATTTATGCTCGTTCGCGTTGCCAGATTTTCGCGCTCTCAGCATCAACTGCAAGAAGACATCTCGCAATAAACTTTCAGCTTCATTATAAATCGCATTAATGCAATAATAATTTAAATGATTTCATTTCTCTTCGCTCGTTCGCTCGCAGTCGCATAAAATGTGATTAAAACTGCGGATCATGAAGAGGAGGAAGAGTGAACGAGACGGAGATGGACAGAAGGAGCAAAGAGAAGAAAGCGATGATTAAGTGCCAATGCCCATATCGGTGAAATAAGATGATGCATATAATTAATATTTAGTGAATGACGTCACCGATCTTCCTCACTCACACGAATTCATCTTCAAAGCTGCTCTGCATTCGTCGAAACTCCTCAAGCCAACCAAACATTAATTAAAGGCTCATTTTCCCTTCTCATTTCGCTTCGTTCTTAATTTTTTATTTTGTTATGAAAATGTATAATTATTAGCAATAAATTCATCGAAGCCGGGAAAGAAATAAAAATGCGCAACAGTTTAATGAGTCTCAAGGGCTCGAGTGAGTTCGTCGAAGCAAATGCAGAAAGAAAATTAAACTCTCGACGCTTGTTTGATGCCCTCATGGCAGCATAATTATAAACCGCCGAAATGTTTTGCTGCTTTAATAATAAATTTATTCGAGCAACAAAATTAAAATCTTTGCACAATTTTTAATTTTTCTTCGTCTCTCTCGCTGATTAATTTAAGAAAATGAAATTAAGCAGAGAAGAAAAATCTCATTTAATGATCGCCGGTGGCGCAACAGAATCCGAACTGAGCAGACGGAAGCCGAAGAGATAAAAGAAATGCATAGGATTGATGAACGCTTACGCATCTAAAACGCATTGAAGTTGTCATGAGAATAAATAGTTGTCACATAAGTTGTCACAGTGAAGAAAAGAAACTTAAACATTTCAAATAAAACTTAAATGAATCAAACATAAAAAGAAGCTACGTCTTCAGAGTAATGTCAGAGTAGTAGCTACAAAACTCAAGTTGAAGAAAGAAACATGGAACCTGTAAGAGTAGTTCACCTTTTAAATGAAATAAGTTTTGTGTTACAACTTTTATCAATTTTCGCGAATTAAGAGGAAATACATATAAAGGTAAATATTCCAATGAAAATTTTTGTTTATTCTTACTGGATTCAATATGATTTTAACCTTTCAAGCATAATCCCTTACAAGCTTATTAGAATTCTACTGGTAAAGAGAATTATTTTGAACCATCACATATAATCATATTGGGATCCTATTAGAATTATCTGAAAAAATTGCACAATTTCTAAAAGAAAACGTTAAGATCATAGATCTTTTAAAATCTGAAAGAAAAAATCATTTTTTTTAAAAAAAGCGTTTTTTGTACTTAATCTAACAAACAATGTATCCAACATTGCGCTACAAAGTCCAGCTCTGAAGCATTTTTTTTTATTTAAATATTTCCTAACTTCCCGAGTTGTTATTTTTTCCCGAGTTGTTATTCTGATCGGTGTCTCTGCAAATATCGCCTCGACAGAGAGGACAGGGAAAGGGAATCATTCGATTTTTCATGCAATTTTTGACCCAACGACATAGGCAATAAGAGCAAAATGAATGATTGCAGTCGGTTACTATCTCTTTGGAAATTTCACCGATACAAATTGCGCATATTTTCTGTTCCCCTTCCGTGTCATCTGTCATCATTTTCTTTACTTTTGGAAAAGTAGTGTCTCTTGATGTTTCTCCTGCAAGGGTCCCAATTCTATTTTTCACTTTTGGAATAGTTATGTCACTTAATGTTGCTTCTGTCAGCTTTGGAATTCTATCACTTTCCATATTATTTGATACCATTTTTGTTGATTGGAGTAGATCTATGTTTCTTGGGCTACGATCGAAATGAGAATGAATGAGATTTGAAATTTTCTGGCTTTTATACAGAAAAAAAAGGAGCTGAAAACTAATGAGGTATTATTTAACAGGTAAAAACTTTTTTTAACATTTATTATTATTTAACAGGTATTGAAGCTGTGTAGTAGTGGGATCATCGACGAGGATATTTCACATCTATCAACTCTGCTCTGAATGGCACGCTTTCTCACTGTCCCCACATTGGTTCACATGAGAAGAAACGGCTCCACGAGGAAACTTTTTAAATTAAAAAGCAGGTAAAAAGATCCTATAATGTTGGAGCTATAATTATTGAAGTGTCGTGTAGAATGATAGAGGGAGTTAGTGGCTAATTAAGTGAGAACGTCAGCACCTTCCATTATTTTTCACCTCTCAAGTTGAAGTCTTCAAGAAATTAAAAGACTCAGAGTGTTGATCAACAGGTTGCAGGATAAATTTTATGTGGAACAGTAAACGTTATGAGAACAAACCGAGGAAAAAGGTTGCGAAGGAATTTCCTTTCTCATCGCTTGATCCCTTTTTTCGGGATTCTCTTGACGACTCACGTTATGCGAACGACGAGAAAGAAAGAAAAATACCTCAAAGGGAAAATATTTTACATCAACAACGTTTATTGTTGTTGTCGCCTTTGCAATCGCCGACGAGCTTCGAGTGTTTGAGTTAAAGCAAGTGAGAACATTTCATTGAACTTGTTGAGGCGAAGAAAAGTTGACAGAAGTGTTAGCCGAACCATCAATGGATGATTGCTCAATAATCTTTCTGGGAAGATCGCTTGAAGCTTCCGATAATTAACAATTCAAAATTTACTCGAAAAATAATCAAAATTACTGAATTCCGTTGCCGAATTTTCCTTCCAGCGAAATGAAATTAAAAATCCACGAAAAAGAGAAAATCGATGTGTGTCCGTTGTGTGGAGACGGAGACGCTGCCGTTGAGCCTGCAAAAGTCCACAACAATAATAAAATATTTTCATGATTTTTTGCGAGGATTTTTTTCGCGTTTCGTTGGACACACATCGAGGACGAGGAGAACACGAAAAGTTTTCGTGGAGTTTGAGGAAATGAACAAACACACGAAGAGATTTTTTTGCGCGATTCGTTCTCAATGCACAAATTTCGGCGTCGAATTTTCCTCCTTCTCGCATCGCTTTCGCTTTGGCTTTGGCGTTAATTTAACCCCATTTGGCGAACGAAACGAATTTTTATTTTAACTTTTTTCTCTGAATTGCGATGAAAAAAAATACTTCGGAGAATGAGAAATGAGCAGGAACAGAAAAGCGAACGAGTCGGCCGATGGACGAACAGAAACAAAAAAAAATCATCAACAATGACCGTCACAATGGGCAGAAATTTTTTCGCGATTTTTTTCTCTGATGACTTCGTTGGGTGGAGAGTGAGAGTGGAGGTTTGAAAATAAATTAAATCGCATCGTACGAAGCATCAGAATTTTTTTATGCGAATCTCATCTCATGTGCCGTGTGTCCTGTAAATGTTGCGATGGATCAAATTGTGAACCGGAATGAGATGATGGAAAAATAACAAAGGGTTGAGGGTCGGGAGCAGGTGAATTTAAGGATAATGGGATGTTCCGATGAGACTCTAAAATCATATTCAAGTTTTGAGATATTGAAGATGATTTCAAATTTTGTTGATACGCAAAACACGAAACTGGCTTCATTCGTTCATTTAAACTTTTGCAAGTAGATTCATAAACGCTCTTGCTCATCGGACGAAGTTTATCCTTACACAAGTGGTTCGAGTTACATTAGAAAATAGTTTTAAGCTTCGAAAGGATTTTAAAACTAACACATCCAAGAGAAAATTTCAATGAAACTTGCAAACAAAGTTTAGGGAGGCAAACCATTGCCACCTTCGTCTTTCGTTCGTCGAATCCAAGAAAATATTTTCATCGACAAGTTTAGAACTAATTTTAATCACGGACAATTCTTGTCACTTAATCTCATTTTCGGCAAAGATTTTATCGAAAATGCAAATTTTCATTGAGTTTTCTTCACCTCAGCTTCTCCCACACCATCGACTAACACATTCGAAGAAAACGCTGACTTGAGGAACGAAACGATTGAGATTTCGAAGGGAAAATTACCCGAACAATAAATTATGCAAAGACAGGATCTCTTACAACTTCTCATCCCTCTCGGTCATCGACAAACATTTTCCATTCTCTCATTAACTCGTTCGCCGTTGTTGTCTCGATTCTCATTTATTTTTGATTCAATTTTTGTCGCTGTCTCTTCTCGTCGGCCGCTCACAAAGTCATTTCCATCAGAATGACCGAAAACTCAAAACATCAGCAACGACAATAAGTCTTCCTGGTGACGGCGAGAGGAAAAAACTGATTAAAATAATAATTAAAATGTGCTTTGTGGAAATTACGACGAACAACGACTACGATGATGATGGCGGAGATGATGATAAGTGGATAAGTTCAGTCATGTGATGACAACAATTAATTGACGACAAATGGTGAGATTAAAAATCCGAGAATGTATAGTCAAAACTTGCAATAAGTTAATCCGCAGCTTATGCGATGCATTTATAAAGTTTTGATTATGCATTCTCGGCGTTTGTTTCTCGTTGTTATCATCAATTGATTGCACTTATCCACTAATGCCGCATCAATCAACATCAGGATTTTCGAGCGACGTTCTAAGCAAGTGTCGTGAAGACAAAAGAAAAAGATAAAGATTTCAATTCGATTGGGAAAACATGGAAGAATCAGTGGAAGCGGTAAAAAAAATATCAATCCAGTTGAAACTAAGATATCAATAATCCTTAAAACGGTTTTATTTTAACTATTCTTTTATAATAAAATAATTTTACAATGACTTTGATAATCAATGTTTTATTGTACACGCTCTCTCGCAAGCTCGACAGCGGCGACTTATTACGTTCTGCTTGTTTCAGCCTTAAGTTGAGCGTTTAATGCGTTAATCATTGCCCGTTTTGAAATTGGAGCCTTTGTAAAGCCAACTAATTGATTTGAGACTTGATTAATGCATAATTGCCGATTAAACAAGCTTCGACTGGTTCTCGAGAGCTCCAACTTCGCATATGGCGCAGTTTTCTCAACTCTGCGCTGGTGACAATTATCGCTCCAATTTAACGGTTCAAAGTATGTTTAATTAGTCATCGAAATGAAAGGAGTCGAGTCGAGGGAGAATGGAACAAACAAACATGAACAACAACCGCGAACGAATGTCGTTGAGTTGAGCTGAGTCAGAGAAATTCTATTTTTCAATCGATGCCGTGTCGATTTGTTCTTATCAGAAAAAGATTTAACGCTGTGCTCTTCAATCACAAAAATATTTATGCTTCGATCGTTTGCTCTCGCTCACGTTTGCCGGTGGTCTTTCATTTCTTGTTTAACTCTTCGCTGAACGTTCTTAATCTTATCTGGTTTAATTTCTTTTGCTTCTTAATAAGTTTCTCTCTCTCTCCCTTTCTCAACTGCCCACTCATTCAGTTGCGATCGACTTTCGTTGATGATTTTTGTTGCACTTTTGTGTTCAATTTCTTCTTTTTCTTCTCCGCTCTTCGTGCTGTTTCATTAAGAAATCATTTCTTCTTCTTACGTCTCGTCGCTTGAACATTCACAAACCGATACATGAACACACATTCGACTACATTAAAAGCATAATTGTGTATCGATCAGATTATGCAGCGAGATAAACTCTAGATCTTGTTTATTAAAATCTGAAACTAAAAAATATTTAATAAACTTCTTTTGAGTTTTAATTTCTTTTTCTTTTTTTTATTTTATTTAAATTGGTTGATAGGGTTGATTGAGTGACATTCCACAAGTCAAGTAAGCGCATCCACAGTAAAACGCAGAGATTACAAATGAAAGAATGATAACCAAGAGAAGTCCACAAGCAAAAGACAATGCCATGAAATTGATCTCGAAATCCTCCGTCGCCGACTTTACTTTTACTGTTGACGTTTCATAATTGAACACAGATTCAACCTCTAAATCTTCCGAAACTGGGAAGCTTAAAGCCGAGTAGGTCACAAGGAAAACAACGAAAAGTTTAAGCAATGTCCTAAATAAAGAAAAGAAAAAGAATTAAAATTGAAAATTCAGCCTGAAAAAATATTCTTACTTCATTTTTGTTTCGTCTCAAATCACTCAAACGATGTTTATGTCTCCGAAGTATTTTTGGAATGAGCTGAAAATATTTGAAACAAATGCATTTTCGTTTGAAACAAACAGAAGGCAGCAAACATTTGAGATAAGAAATTTATTGTCTTCTTATCTCTGCCAAAGATTGATCATCACCGTGAGATTCATAGAAAAGTTTTAGTGATATTCGAATATCGGTTTGGGAGATAAGAAATATTTTGAGAGAAGATTCTTCTCAGAAGAAAATTTACTCATCATTTTTCGCTCAACTATCTCAAAGTTATTGCTGTCGTCTTAGGCTAACAACTTGGTCTTGTTCCATTATTAACGATCCTTCTAAAACTTTATTAAACATTAATTATTCAAGCCATTTAAACACATTACAAGCATCTCTATGAAGCAATAACCATAATTATTTGGGCATAAATATATAACAAGAACCATTATTATTGTAATAAAAACAACGATAATGATACGAGCTATTTTTTGAAAAATATAATCAACTTTATCGCAGTTCGAAATGCATTCAGGCGATTTCTTCTCCGGATAGCCTGAAGCCGAAAAGATTGCAAGGAAGACAACAAAAAGTTTAAGCAAAGTCCTAAAATTAAAAAAGGAAAATGTTTGTAAATGAAATTTAATTTGAAAAATTTTTACTTCATTTTGGTTTCGATCCTTCCGAATTATTCCAGATTCCGGAATGAGCTGAGAATTTTAATTTAATTGAAATAATTATTTTTGTTCGAGACGAGAGAGAAGCGACCAAACATTTGAGATAGGGCGTGTGATTTTGCAATCTTAATATTGATTTTTTCTTCTTGAAAACACTAATTAAAATACCTACAAAGTATAATTGATAAGTAAATGTGCAGGAAAATATTTTTAGATCTTACCTTTTGAGTGTCGATTGCTTTTAAAAATTTGTTTCGACTTTCAATTTTAGGAAATAATATTTATGAGTTGGTAAATGTTTCAAAAAAAAAGTTTTAGATTTTGATTTTGAATAAATGGTTTTAAATTAATTAATTTCATGTGTTACTCGTTTTGCGCACAATTGATAATTCTTGAGAGGATTAATTGTGAGAGTACTTGAAAAAGTGGCGAGAGATTTAAACTTCAGTTTATATTTTTCCCCGTTTAGCGTTGACCGGAACAACATTTATTATCACTAAGCATCATCGTGAGATTCTTAGAAAAGTTTTCGTGTTCTCATATTTGAATTACTCACTTGGTGATAACAAATATTATCAGAGAACAAAAATTAACTTATCACTTTTTGCTAAAGTGTCTCAAAGTTAAAATCTCAAAATTTTAGCTGTCGGCTTTGGCTAAAGACTAACATTTGTTCATTGATAACGATTATTCGAGATCTTCAACGAAAATTTTAAAAGTCAGAAATTATTAAGATTTCTTTATTTCCATTAGAATCGTTCATACTCGCGATTGTATGAAATTCTATAATCGAAGTCAGAACATCCACAACAAATAAGAATAATTACAATTGAAATAATCATAATCATGGCAATTCCAAAAGCATCCATTAAACTTAAATTGATCGCCTCCGACTTCATTGTTGTCGTCTCCGGAGAGCTTGAAGCCGAGAAGATCATAAGAAAGACAACGAAAAGTTTAAGCAAAGTCCTAAAATTACAAAAGAAAAATATCCGGAAATGAACTTTTGACTTAAAAAACATTCTTACTTCATTTTAGTTTCGTCTCAAATGATGTTTATGCTCCCGAATTATTTTAGGAATAAAATTAAATTTTTCGTTGAGATGAGAGAGAAGCCAGCAAACATTTGAGATAAGACATTTGATTATTTCAGATTTGATTTTTGCTCTAGAAATCGCTAATTACAAAACCTACAAATTATAATTGATAAGAAAATATTCACCAAAATATTTTGGATCCTACTTTGTCAACCCATTATCACAGCGAAATATTTAGCGTCACCTTGGGATTCTTAGAAAAGTTTAAGTGATCTCATGTTCAAATATCTCACTTGGTGATAACAAATATTATCACAAAAGAAAAATACGAAAACAAAAAGTAACTCATCACTTTTTTGTTTTTAGCAAAAAACAAAAACCTTTTATTATCTCCGAAAAAAGCCAATTTTTAATCTTAGTTAATCATAACATATTAAGATTCATTGAGTCTTAAGGCTTAAGTACGAGCTTAACTTTAACTGAAGGAGCTGCTTCAATGAAAGTATTTCTCATGTTGGCTAACATTTTAATTATATTCGCAGCTGATGGTTTGCTCTTCAAAGACTTTACAAGTTCGGCGATCATCAAATTAACTGAGTAGATGAGATTGTAGAGGGCCGTTTGACCTCTTGGTCTACAGCAAGATTTCTTATTGTCTTGAACGAAAATATTCATATCGCGACTGCAAATCATTCCGCTCTTCAATGTCTTCAAAAATTTCGGATCAAAAAGTCCGGTGCTCGTAAACGTGCAGATTGGCGTGACGATTCCACATTTGCCCATCGCAAACGCTGAGAGAATTAGTTAGAATCACTTTTTAAACTTCATGACTTGTGGTATACTCACTTTGACTTGTTAAACAAGCAAGAACAGCGAAAAGCAGAGAGACTTTGATGAACATCTTACTTCGGAAATGGATCAAAATAAAATGAATCCAATGAATAATTTTAGCTGTCGACTTAGGCCGCAACACTTGTTTCAATAGAGCAAAACGAGTCCGCGTCATCGATACCAAACTTTTAGCAAGTCTGTTTAAAAAATCGAATTGATAACAATTCTTCTAAAACTTTAACGAAAATTTAAATAAAATTTTAAAGCTCTGCAGTCATCAAAGTCTTCATCGAAAATTCTTTGAGCTTAAAATCTTCTTCTTCTTTTAATTTGAAATATCATCGAAGCTCATCTCCACCTTAAATTCAAATCAGTTTCAATCTGCCGACTCTTTCATGCTTTAGTCCGCGTTAAATCGTCTTCGCATGACGATGATCGCAGCACGGAAACAAAAAGTATTTTTATTTCTGTTATTTTTGTTCGTTTATGGCTTCTACGTCAGTGTCAATAATAATTTCACAAATTATGAAGTGACAGACTTTTATGACGAGAATCCAAAGTTTCGGAATTGGCTTGATACAGAACTTTTAGAAAAAGACAAGAGCAGAGTTGGATTGGGTGAACACGGAGCTGATGTCACTCTCACCGACGAATCTGAGATCGCCTTGAACGCGAAACTTTACGCAGAAACAGGTTTTGCAGTTGTTGTTAGCGATAAAGTGTCAGTTAATCGATCGCTGCCAATCGTTGTTCACGCAGATTGCAATAAAATTGAATATTACGCGAATTTACCGAAAGTTTCTGTAATTATCATTTTCCACAATGAAGTCAAGAGCGTTTTGCTCAGAACAGTTCACAGCGTCATCAACCGAACTCCCAGCGAACTTCTCCTTGAAGTTATTTTAGTTAACGACTTCAGCTCGAATCCGGAACTTTATAAACCACTTCAAGATTACATCGCAAATAATTTCTTTGATAAAGTTAGGATTAAGAATCTCAAGAAGCGAAGTGGTTTGATCGTAACGAGGATGGAAGGCGCTCGAATCGCGAAAGGAGAAGTTCTCGTGTTTTTTGATTCGCACGTTGAAGTTCACTTCAATTGGCTTCCTCCTCTACTTCAGCCGATTGTTGAGAATCGTCGAATCGCAACTCTTCCGATTATTGATTACTTTAATCCAGAAACTTTCGGTTATTACGATGGTCAGGAGAACTTTCAAGGTAAATTATGAATCCCTTCGCTTTATGATAACTAACTTTTGATTATTTTAGGATCTCGAGGCGTTGTCGATTGGTATCTCGACTTCCATGAACTCCCGAAACTTCCGAGAGATATTGAAAACGATCTTAAGCCTTTCCCTAATCCAATAATGTTGGGCTGTGCATTTGCCATCGACAGGAAATTCTTCCTGGAAGAACTTAAAGGCTACGATGAAGGCTTGCAAATATGGAATGGAGAAAACTACGAATTGAGTTTCAAGCTTTGGATGTGCGCTGATGGCCTTTTCACTGTTCCCTGTTCGAGAGTGGCTCATTCATTCCGAAATATTAATCCGTCAAGAAATCGAAGTGAAGATTACGTAGCAAGGAATTTCAAGAGAATCGCCGAAGTTTGGCTTGATGAGTTTAAAAACCTTCCAATGCTTCTTGAGCCGAAACGATACGCAAACGTCGATTCAGGTGACTTGAGTCTACAGAAAGAAATTCGCAAAGGACTCAACTGCAAATCATTCAAATGGTTTCTCACTGAAGTTGCTCCAGATATGATCAATTATTATCCGCCTCTCATTGATCCACCAAAGTTTGCATCGGGAGCAATTCAGAGCATTGCGAATTCTCAATTTTGTATTGAAAATGTTCATGAGAAACTTGAAATTGCTGAATGCTCAAACAATTTGCAAGAACCAGGAGCGAATCAAAAATTCGTTTATTCATTCTTCAAAGACATTCGACAAATTTATAATCGTCACGAGCTTTGCATGGACGCTTATAAGATCAGCTTGGAAAACTGTAATCATTTGCCGTTTGGCAATCAATATTGGATCTACGACAAAGTGAGAAATGTTCTAGGTGTGAGAGTTTCACAATTTTTATTTTATTTTTATTTTAGAATACAAAACGAATTCTCTACGCGGCATCAGATGAAATAAAATGTTTGACTCTTCAACTTAGCAATAAGACTTTAACCTTAATAAGTTGTAACAATGATCGAACACAAATGTGGAACTTTGCTTTTGTAAATGAAACCGCTTATGAGTCATTCAACGACATTTTCGGATATGCAAGCATTTTGAGCTAGCAAAGACCTTGAACTTCAAATAAACTATTTATTTATTGCACATAAAGTGTCAGAGGTTCTGACTCAGAATTCTTATCAGAATTTATTTCTATTTGAATATTCATAAAATTTTACCAAAATTCTTATTCAGACGACATTCAAATTAGAACGCGATTGCCGTCATAAAATCTTGGAAAAGGTTGGAATGCAACCTTTCGGTTTATTGGAGTGACGAGAAGATTCTGAAAAAATTATCATAACAAATTTGTCAAGAATTGTGGGAGGAATTGAATTTTTATGTTGCATTTGCATTTTCCTGGAAAACGATGACCATTGCTGACTTGTCGAGACATGCAGATTTCATGAGAAACAAAAACAAATGAGTAGACGGGTTCTGTTACCTAACGCGAAATAACATCCTCCCACAATTTTTTTTATTGTCATTCGTTTCTGCTTTAAAAATAATTTTGTATGTTGCACCTTGCCTTGAAATTTGTCGGATGAGATAACGAAGCAGTTGAGATTGCGATTGCATCTGAACTTGACATTCTACGAAATTGTGCATCAAAATTAAAGATTTCTATATTTAATCGAGACTAGTCCAGTTATTTGTTACGTGATTCTGAGTTTCTACATATTTTTACTTTAACTTAATGATTTAATTAATTATTTATCAAATCAAACATCAGTGGAAGCACCGGGATGATGACTTGTTGATGTAGATGGCTTTGGTTGAACGAGCTTGAAAGTTGGAGCAATAATATCTTCATCTTCTTCAATCTCAGCAGTTGGAGCTCTTGGAGCATTATATTCCTCGTCGTATCGTCTACGATCGATCGTTCGCTGTTCGAAATCTTTTTCATTCGTTTCAGCGCCTTTGATTTGTTGTCGTCTCTTCTTGTAGATCTTCATGTGAAGGAAGATTAATCCAACGACAAGTGCGAAGGCGAGAAGAACGAACAAGCAAGTTTGGATGACAAAGTCAGGCTCCTGACCGGGATGAGATTTTTGCATGTAGAGAGGGTTCCCGTCTAAAATAATTAAAATTTATTGGTGACTTCAGCTTACAAATTTTTTTGTTTATTGCTGCTCTCATTTATTGACCCACGAGCGCATCGTTCAATTAACATGCTCGTGGGAAATTTGATGAAACAAATTAAAAATTGACATTGAAGTCAAAACCTTTGAACCTTGAAGATAATTGAGGAAAGTTTTGCGCAACATTCGCGACAATACCGCGTTGCTGAATAAATTTAGTTCGCGTCCTTTCTTTTGTTTATCGTCAAGGTAAACTCAAGTCACAGGTGTTTTCTTCATCGCACGCTTTTCAAACACAAAACTCACATTCTTTGTTGCTGAAAGCGATTCGAACTCTCTCTGACTCTTCTACATCTCTCATTTTCTCGTCCAAACGAATGTCAATGGGAACTTGATCAGCTGAACGATCAAACGAATCATCTTCGTCTATCGGGAGTCCATCTCGATAACTGATCATTTCGCAACTTTTCGACTTTGTTTTCTAACGAGAGCAATTATGAGAAAACTTTACTCAAGCACCGCCAACGAACAACTGACTCGCTTTGACTCGTCTCGTTACACAAAAGTTTTTTTTTTCGTTGTTCAATTGCGATCTCATCGACTTTGCGTGACTCTTTAGTGTCAACTGAAAGGGGAGAGGCAGCAAATTATTTAAAAGTTTAGAAGAATTCGAGTTAGACAAGAAGAATATTTCTTTAAGAGTTCTCCACTTTGGGGTCTAATTTATTATTTTGTTCTTATCGTTAAGTTACGTGATTTTCAAAGAAATTCTTTGAAAGAATCTAAATTATCACTTTAATTAAACATTTAAATGCTGATTTGATTATCTTAAGTTTACGCTATCGGTTCAACTGTTGAATGACTTCATTGTAGGATGGAGGAAGATCTTCAGCACTTGCTGGACGATCAGGTGCAGTTGGATGAGCTGATGAAGCGACTTGTTGGTGCGGAGTTGCTGAGATTATGTAACCACCATCCTCTGAGTGGAAACTTGGGGCTGACGGAGTAATTGGTCGATGAACTCGTGAGTTTTGAGTTTCATTACGTCGTTCATTCATTTGTGTAAGTCGAGGCTGCTCACGGCTACGCGTTGCTTGGTTTGGCCTTGAAACTCGAGCTTCTGGGTCTCTTCGGTTCTTTTTACAGTGGCGGCATTTCTTATGAAGTAAGTGCAACACTATTAACGCCACTATAAGGAAGATGATGAGTGGCATGAAGAAGATGATTATTGGCTTGAATCCAGGTTGTCGATTGTCTGATGGGTAAGCGAAAGGTTTGTCGTTCCAGTTAGGTTTATTAATTTCATCTAAAAATATTAAACAAAATTAGTCTCAGTTGTTCAAAACTCGATGTAACTTACGGTATGAACCAGCATTTTGTTTCCATAGAACTTCATTATCAGGGAAGAAATTCGGAAAGCTTGGCCATTGACTCGACTCCGATGGCCAATCCGGAAAATCTCGTTTCTGCATTGTTCTCTCTAAACTTTTACTAAAATTGAACTCGATCGATGATCACAAAACTTTGGAAATGATCAGACTTAACTTTGCGACTAGCTAACTAGAAGTTTAAACGAAAAATATTTTATTATAAGCAGAGCAACTTCTTGTTTCGATCAATCGATGACGTCACTTCTGAGAATGTATTAATAAAGTTTTCGGAAATGATCATCCGAGCGCAACATTTTGCATTCGAAACGTTGGAGAAACCGGCGTTTTTCTGATGTTGCCTTCTCTGTTATTGTTTCAATGTTTCACAAAAACTATTTTCTCTCATTGCGAAATCAGACATTTTATTATAAAAACGGTTTGTTTTGACGTCGCTTTTTGTTTGAATGTCTGGAGCGACTTTTTGATAAGGCGAACAAGTTTTTGCTCCAATGAAAGCGGTGAATCATTCGTTCAGTGGCAGTGCTGTTAAAAGAGCTTCCCTGAAGCATTCATTCAGTTTTTCCCTTGAACTCTCTGAGATTATCCATTGGCGACTTTCAAACTGCAACGCAATCTTTGTAGGATGGCAATGAACTATCGAAAGCAACGACCGAAGAATATTTCGGAGGCGGACTTGGAGATCTTTGTTGACCTCGATAACTATCTGATGTCTCCAGTTGTGATGGCACGACAAGTGTCGCATGTGTAAATGAGTCTTGCGGGAAACGACGTTGTCCATGAATCATCGCCATTCTGTCTCGATGACGTTCGTCAATTATTTGGAGCCAGTTTGACTGCATTTCGCGATTTCTTGTTGATCCAAAATTATTCGAATGATTTCTTGAGTGTGCGATAATATTAGCTGCGCTCTGTGGTGTGTTTGCTTTTTTGATACAAGCAAGACAGCAACGAATGCAAATGCAAAACACAGTGAAAACGATAACCATCGGAATGACGAAAGCGATAACGTGACGATTATCAAGACCTGAAAGCAATTAAACTAAATTAAAATTCTTCTCAATTTATTCGTTTTATTTTTGATAGTTGAACTTACTTTGCTGTCTCCATGCATTGTCGAAATTATCATAAGGCGACCTTTGAAAATTATTATTATCAAAAGACGATCTGGGAAACTCGTCGCCGTGGTATGTTTGATGAAACGGAAACTTTTCGTTATTGAAATCCATGATGAGACTTACTAAGATGATGTTGCTAACTCAAAGCACTACGATGAACTGAAATGTTTCTCCTCCATGCGCGAAGTTTATACGAAACAATCGCGTCAACAAGGCATTGAAGAGGAAAACGTGGCGCCAATGAGTCACCAAATGAAAGTCCCGCAGAGTCAGTGACGTCAATAAGTTAACCGCAAATGCATTCGCAAAGGAATTTTTCTTCTGGTTAGTCTCGTGATACTTGGAACATAAATATTTTTGTTATCTTGTTAAAAAAAATTTGTTTTATTTTAATCTGAGGCTTTATCTTTGCATTGCGTGCTTTGTACATCAATTCGATAAGCTCAAAAGTCGATAATAAGTAGTCGACAATAAAATCTTTTAATGTCCTTGAAATCTAGCGAGAATTATCTTTCTCTTCATTAAAAAGCTTCTTGAGCTTCTTCAGTTTTCATTTTTCGAATCGCTTCTTCATAAGAAGGCGGCAATTCTTCAATCACTTTCATTGAGCGATTAATTAGACTCGAAATATTTGAGTCGTTTCTTGTTGCGTCGATGAAAGGAGGCGGAAGGTCCAAGAGTTCATTGGCGAGTGGAGCTGTTGGCGCTGGAGATTGGAACACACGACGAGAGGCAAAGTTGATTCTCTGATTTTGACGTTCGTCGATTCTTTGAAGAATTTCATTGACATTCGCAAAACGAGACGTCGTCGTTTGAGATTCTGGAGGCGTTAGAGCTTCGTTTCTTTCCTGCGCAGTTTGACTGAGAAAAGCAGTTCTTTGTCTGTGTCGTTCATCAAGGCTTTGAAGCATTTCGTTGACAACTGCGTAACGCGACGACTGATTAGGAAATCTTTGTTGTCTCCATTGTCTATTTTGCGATATTTCTTCGGATCTTTGTTCAGTGTCAGGTGCATTCCTGGAGCGGTGAAAATCAATTATTGATGAGTATGAGTGAGGATTAATGGAAGTCGTTAAATTATCAAATGCAGAAGCGTCTGTTGTTTGTTGTTGAGATCGGTTGTCACTATTGCGTCGAAGAGGTGGAAACTCCGCAGAATTGAAATTATTTGTTGAACTCTGAGGTATCACAACCCGAGTCGAACTCGTTTGAATTATTTCTTCGTTTTCTTCTGCGATCGGCGCAATTGATCGAACATTTCTTTGTCCTCTCCTTTCTTCAACTTCTTGAAGTCTTTGCCTGTGTCTTTCATCAATTTCTTGAAGTACATCACGAGCGGATGTAGGAGCTATTGAGTGAAATCTTCCATGATGTGCTCTCGTTGCAGGCATTTCTAAGAGACGAATAGCTTAGTCTTTTGTTTATTTATTAATCTAAAAATAGAATTTTGTGAAAGTCGAAAAGCTTTAATTCTCCTGGAAACTCACGAAGATTGTTTTCTTCTTAGCTTTGGATGACTTTGTTTACCTGTTTGAACTAAAAATCCAATTTCCGTCGTGTTATCTATTCCATTGACAACAAGCAAAGCTATTGCTCGAGTTGAATAAATAATAAGTTCGCTAACAACGCAGACGATTATTCGAAAATGTTCGCTCAGCGACGACTGAAATGCGACTGAACATCGCTTCGCGAAAACATTCGACGAAGACACGCTGAAACAATCGCTACTACTACCGAGAAAACTCTAAGTTGGTGCCGCGAATCTCATCGACTCTCAATAAAAGAAAGAAAAAAATACTTTCAATTCAAACATTTTTTTATTAATTAGTTGATTTTATATTGCTGGGTCAACAGTTTGAGTCTGTTTGATGCATTCTTCGTAAGATGGAGGAGGATCATCAGCTGAAAGCTCAATCGTTGTGTGAACAGATGTAGATGAAGTTGGTTGTACAACGTTTTCATCTGGAGCAGTTGGGGCGACGATTTGTCGAGCAAGTCTGTTTCGCTCTGCTATCACTTCAATGTGAATGTCAAGATCATTACGAAATGGTTTCTTTTTCCATCTCCCTTTCTCCTGACTTTCTTGTAATCTTCTCGCAACAAAGTCTGTTGTCTGAATATCGAGGTCACTGAGAGATTGAGTTCGCCCCGAGGTCCCTGCAATGTTATGAAGCAAATTGTTGTGTCTTCGACTCATTCGTTTTGATTGAACTGCACTGGTAAAGAAACTTTTTATTTATTCAGATTTTCTTACTAAAACATGCGCTACCAAGATTAGTTCGCTCACGACTAAAAGTTTCTCTGTTTACAAGAAAAATATTTTTGCGTAAAACATTCGAGCGAAGAAAAACATCGAAAACCACTTCTGCGTATTCTCTGAAGCCTCAACAAGTTATCGATTTATATAAAAGTATGAAATAAATATTCGAATCAATTATCGTTTCCTCTCCAGCTGTTATATGATGACGTCAAGTTCATTGGGTAGATTTGACACTCACGAGCTTCGTCATCTTGCGTCGCGTATGACTTCAAGTATGAGCGATATTGATAATTGTTCGTTCGTTCGAAGCTGTCGCAACGTTCAAGTTTCTCGATTATCCTTGGACTCTTATCGTCATCAACAGAGCGAGTTGAATTGTAATAATCTTTGATAAAGAAGAAGATGAAGATCAACAGAAAAACACCGAAAATTGCGATGGGAATCCAATGAGCGATGTCGGAGAGTGGAAAATTCATTTTTTCCTTCTGAAATTATTCAAATTTGAAATTTTGCAAAGTTAATTTCTTTTTTCCTCTCACGTTTAGCAAGATTTTCGAGGCTAACTCTGCCGTGATCCGCTCACAACTAAATATTTGGATATTATCGGAAAGAAAATGAGAACGGCGGGTAAGGCTTTCAATCATCAAATTATCGTAAACACTTTGAAATATTTGTAGCAGACGCTTCGTTAGAATCAAATTTGTTAGCTCATCTCATCAAGATTTGCTGCATGATTAAGATTTCCATTAATTGATTCTCTCGATCTCGATCATCTTGAGCATCGCAAGGTCGCAAAATTGAACGGCACTTTGTTGTTCTTTCTTTTTTCTCGGAAGCTTTGCAAATTTTATTTTCACTTTTCTTCACAGATTTTCTTTCTGTTTCACTTTTAGTTTCGAAATAATCTTTGAGCGCGAAAATTACGAAAATCACAACGAAAATTGTCAGCATAGTCAGTGGAAAAACTATCTGCCAAGTACTCATTTCTCTTCAATCACAATGAGACAAAGTAATTAAACAGCAAACTCTTCTGTATAACGATTGATGTGCGACTGACTCGAAAAAGCCGAAAAATAATTTTTGTTTTCGTGATGAGTCCACGCTGTGCGGTCATCGGAAAAATTTGATTTCGAAAGCAGATGTTAAAACAGAAGAAAATGCTTCAAGTGTTTTTCACGATTTGATTTGTGTAATTCATATCGACTTGCAGAATTTATTTTCGAATTATTCTAAAGGAAACAGTCAATCAAAATTTTTTTTTATCTTAAATTCCGTAAGGTTTAGAGTCATAGGATGTGAGGCTATGACAGGTTCAGAAACAGTTCTAAGCTCACTTCTGAATCAATTAAGAGATTTTTTGAATTTCACATGCGAATGAAAATGTAAACAAAGTCATGTTACCAAACAATTGTTTCGCATAAAAATTTTAGCGTAAAATGTGAATTTTATTAAACACTTCTGGAAGCACAAAGATTTGCGGAATTTATTTGCTATTCTAACAATCAATCAAAATTTTATTTATTGTCTTAAATTTCTCAAGCAATCTTGATAGGAAGGTGGCAAGTCTTCTGAACTACTTGAGTTTGAAATAGGAGCAGAAGGTTCAGGTGCAGGAACAGCTCTAAACGATGCCACTTCGTTTCGATTCTGAAGCTGAAATCGCAGAAACTCATTCTCAGCGGTCAATTGTTCAATTAAAGGAGTTTGATCGTGGTTCGGAAGGTTTAAACGGCTTGTTTCGCTTTGATGCACTTGCTCGATGTCCCTTCGATGATTAATTAGTCTTACATTTTGAACAGGACCTTGAATTAATCTTGTTCCTGTTGGCTCTTCTCTTTCGATTTTAATGCGAATGTAGCGAATTATTCTTCCAACTGCGATGTATATCAAACATAGAATAAGTACTTGCCATGGAATTCGATCAAAAACTAAAAGAAAATCACGTTTGTTTAAAAATTCTCTGACATTTTAAGGCTACAACTTACCGCTATCTTCATTCATTAACTTTTAATAGATATTAATCCGCAACACTTGGATCACTTCTGAATCAATCAAGAAATTTTGTGAATTTCCCATGCGAATGAAAATGTAAACATCAAGTCATGACTCACGTTTTGACGTCAAATAAAATATATGTTCGCGCATAAAATTTGGCGCAATATTTGAACTCTCATACACTTCTGATTTGTATGAATGATATGGATTCACAGAATTTATTTTCTATCAATTTTAACAATCTAATAAAGCATAAATTTTGACAAAAGTCTTTTAATCTTAAATTTCCTTAGCAATCTTGGTATAAGGCGGTGAATCTTCTGTTAGAGCTGTGGCAGGTTCAGGAATAATTGACGCCGAAGTTATTTTGCTGAGATTCTGAAGTCGAGACTGCAAGAACTCATTTTCCGCTATTAATTGTTGAAATAGAATTACCGCTGTTTTCATTCATCAGTTTTTAAAATATTTATCCGCAAGAAGACTTTTCACAACAAGACTAAGCTCACTTCTGAATCGATCAAGAGATTTTTTCAATTTCACATGCGAATGAAAATATAAACAAAGTTTTGTTACCAGACACGTTTCGCATTTGTAGGAATCGTAGAGATTTGCGGAATTTATTTGCTATTCTTAGAACAGTATTCTATCTAACAATCAAAATTTTATTAGTTATCTTAAATTTTCCAAGCAATCTTGGTAGGAAGGTGGCGAGTTTTCTGAACGATGTGAGTTTGAAACAGGAGCAGAAGGTTCAGGTACAGGAACAGCTCTAAATGAAGTTACTTCGTTTCGATTCTGAAGTTGAAATCGCAGAAATGCATTCTCATCGGTCAATTGTTGAATTAAAATAGTTTGATTGTGGTTCGGAAGGTTTGAACGTCTAGTTTCACTTTGATGTACTTGCTCGTGGTCCCGAGCTTGCTCCAATATTGCTTCCGCTCGCTCTTCTTCAGATTTTTTTCTGCAAAAATACTGAATAATCTTCGCGACAGCAATAAATATCAAACACGGAATAAGAACTTTCCATTGAATTCGATCAAAAGCTAAAAACAAATCACGTTAGTTAAAAAATTCTCTGGCACTTTAAGGCTACAACTTACCGCTATCTTTATTCATCAACTTTTAAAAAATATTAATCCTCAACACGACTATCCGCAACGAGACTTGGTTCACTTCTGAATCGATCAAGAGATTTTTTGAGTTTCACATGCGAATGAAAATGTAAACATCAAGTTTTTATGACTCACGTTTTGACGTCAAACAAAATGTGTGTTCGCGCATAGAATTTCGCGTAATATGAACTCTTGAACACTTCAGATTTGTATGAATCATATGAATTCACAGAATTTATTTGTTATCTATTGAAGAGATTCTCTGTTAACAATCAATAAAAATATAAATTTTATCTTAAATTTCCTAAGCAATCTTGATATGAAGGCGGCGAATCTTCTGTTGGAGCTGTGGCAGATTCAGGAATAGTTGTCATCGAAGTTATTTCGCTCAGATTCTGAAGTCGAGACTGCAAGAACTCATTCTCAGCGATTAGCTGTTGAATTAGAATGGCTTGATTTTGGTTCAGAAGGTTCAAACGTCTGGTTTCTCTTTGATGAACTTGATCGTGGCCAAAGCAACGACAGTTTTGTCTTTCACTTTCAACAGGAGTCTCGTGCAAATTTATTTCCATAAATTCTTCTTCAGCTTTATCCTCAGCTTCGTTACTGCACATGCACCAAATAATCAACACGACGAGAGCGATCAGAAATAAAAACGGAATAAGTGCTGAAAAGAAATCATTATAGATTAAAAATTCTTTGCCAACTCAAACTAAAAACTTACCGCTATTCATCAACTTCAACAAAAAAATCCTCGAGACGACTTCTCACAACAACACTTGGATCACTTCTGAATAGATTGAGAGAGTTTTTGAATTTTATATGCGAATGAAAATGTAAACATACTCTTCTATGACTCACGTTTGTTGTTACCAGAGACTTTTAAATAATATGTGAACTCTTGAAGACTTTTGATGAATCATACGTATCGATTTTGCAAAATTTATTTTCGTTTTATTTTGAAGGAAGCAGTCAAATTCAATCTAGTTTACTAACATTCAATCAATATATTAATTTTTATCTTAAATTTTCCAAGCACTCTTGGTAAGATGGTGGCGAATCTTCCGAAGAATGTGAGGTTCTTGCTGGTTCAGGAGCTACTCCGTTTCGATTCTGAAGTTGAGATTGCAGAAATTCATTCTCAGCGATCAGTTGTTGGATTAGAAGAGTTTGATAGCTACTCTGACGGTTTAAATGTCTAGCTGCACTTTGATGAACTTGTTCGATGTCCCTGCGATGATAATTGTGTCTTACACTTTGAATTGGAGCTCCGTTTAATCTTCTTGTCACCAACTCTTCATGAGCTTTAGCCATCAAATACTCTTTAAACAAAAAGTATAAAAAGATAAACACAAGACCGCACAGCAGCGTCAACGGAAGAAGTAATTTTGCGTGAAACCAGTGAAGTTGAGTATCAGCTGAAAGCAAATAAAGTTAGTTAAAAAATTCATTTACATTACAAAAGTCTAAAACTTACATCCGCTGTATTCATTCATCAACTTTTAAAATATTAATCCTCAGGAAGACTTCTCGCTACGAGATTCAGTTCACTTCTGACTCGATCGAGAGAGTTTATTTTTTGAATTTCATATGAGAATGAAAACGTAAATAAAGTTTCGTGAGTCATGTTACGAAGAAAAAGAATTTCATTCAACAAGTTTGTTGTTACCAGACACGTTTTGACGTCAACCAAACTGTTTTAATGTGCGAAACACATTTAGCGTGAAATGTGATCGAACTTTAGAAGATGCTCTCGTTACACTCGAAAAAGAATTTTATTTCCTGGCTCCATTAAACTGAGAGTAGTGCAAGGTCGAAGGCCGTAAGCTGCTCGACACAAGTTCTTGAGCTCCAGTTCCTTTTGTCTTTTCCTTCGATCAAAGAAATGTTCTTTAACTAGGGCAATCAAACAAATTAACAGAAGAATCCCGAGCGCCACCCACAGAAAAATAAATCCAATTGATGGTCCGTCATTAGTCATCAAAGTTGCTCCGTTATCTTTGCAAAAAAATGAATTAAAATAAATCACAAATGAAGATTGAGATATTTACTTGGTTTAATGTTGAAATTAACAACTGGCATTGCTTCTACGCTTTTAATTATTTCCTGCGAAGCAAAATTCGATATTTACGCTCCAAAGGTCGACACAAAACTGAAAAGAAAATCTCTCGCGACCTAAAACATTCGAAAACATGCTCGCGATAAAATATCCAAACATTGAGTGTCTAAGAAAAGAAAATTTACATTCGTAACTCATAAGTTTATTAATAAAATTATAATTCTCCTACAGAGAGAGAAGATTTAAAATTAAATTATCGCTCCATAGTTCGACCAATGGAAATGATTTTTCAGTTGCTCGAGGTACCGCAGTCGTTCTCTGTATTTGAGATATTCCTTAAGTAAAGAAATTAAAACTGCCATCAAAACAATTCCAAATGGAACTAAAATGAAAATGTAATTGAATGACGGATTGTTCTCGCTGACCACTGTCGTTGCTTTTGAGTGGAAATCTGAAAAATGGAAATAATTAAAATCAAATAAATAAATAATTTTCACTCAAGTCTTACCTGGTCCCATGTTGAAATTAACTCCTGGCATCTTTGAGATTTTTCCAGATGATTCTTTTGAGGCTCCACGAAGTCGAACTTGTTGCTTCAAAGATCGATAATCAAGTGAGATAAAGAAAAATCTTTTGTCACAGAAAACATTCGAACTCGTGTGACTTGAGCATTCAAGTAAACATCAAATATTTTATGCTTACATGAATCAAACAAGATCATAGACAAATCTCATTGAATTCTTATTAAGATTCGAATGTTTCGACAAGCCTCTTATTTAAGTAAAAAAAAAGTAGAAAAGAAAAGTGCACACCGAAAACTGTAGCAATCAGTGTTTTATCTTTGAGTGAATCACAGCAATCTTTATCAGTTAAAAATGGAATTATTTGGTGATTTCGAAGTTGATCAAACTAAAACTTACAAGTTTACTGTTCGACGCATCGTGTTTTGGAATAAATATTACGAAGGAGTTTTAGGAATCAGCGGAACCCACGCCGAAGGAAAAAATAATAAAGATGTCGAAGCGATTTCGTTTACAAACTTGCCAGTTGGTTCCTTCCCTCGACTTTTGAGCTGCTTCTTCCCAAATTTAAGAGCAGTTACTGTCAACAACTGTGGATTGGAGACAATCACAAAGCAAGATTTGAATGGATTAACGAACATGAATCAACTCTCATTGAATGGCAATAAAATAACGACTCTGCCTAACGATCTTTTCGAATCGACGCCAAACATCGAAATAATTTCTTTCTACGGAAACAGAATTCGTTACATCGGCGACTCAATCTTCGATCAAGTCATCTACTTAAAGTACGCCAACTTCAAGGTAAACCACACCATCGACCACTGCTTCAAGGATGGAAGAGGTAGATTCACTTTCGAGGATCTCAAGGCGATCATCCACTCAAATTGTCAACCCGACAATGGACGCGTTATCGACGAATATTTTTTGAAGCTCAAAGCCTTTGACAGCTTCTTGACTCAAATTTTATCATGAACAATTCAATTGTAAACTTAATATTTTTATTAAAGTCCTTGAGATTCAAATTCGTCTTTTAATGAATGGTTGCTAACACATTTGATTCAATATTTTATTCTACTAAGGCTCTTGATAACGACCGTTCGTATCAATATTAGCGACTTCTCGTCTTCTCGCTGTAATCATGAACGATAATAAACTGCTGATCGCGATTAAACCTCCCGACACGTAGAATGAGATCGCCCAGCTGTTTAAATAATTATTGTTTATTGGACATTGAAGTTCAATGAATTTAAATAATCGTTTACCTTCCAGTCGTTTCGTAAATCCATCCAGCGAATGGAGTTCCAAGAAGAAGTCCAAGTCCTTGCATGAAGAAGTTCAACCCAATCGCAGATGCGAAATTGTCAACACCAACAATCATCTCAGCGATTTTAGGAATCAACACATAGGCAGAGGCAAATGTGAAACCGAAGAGAGCGCAGAGCACCGAAAGCAAAGCAACGCTGTTGCCACACATTGGCATCAGAGCTTCAGATATTCCACAAACTATGAAGAAAATAAGTGTTAATAACAATTTAATTAAAAGAAATGACTTCTCACTTAATACACAAATTCCATTGAGCACTACGACGTTTGTGACTTTACGATCAGCGAGCCACCCTTGAACAACCATTCCTATCGTTAAGAAGAATCCTATCGCTGACAGGAACCTTGCACTCTCACTCTCTGTATAATCAAAGTCTTTGAGCATTTCCGATAGGAAATATATTGCAGTGTTGTAGAAAGCGTATATGATGAATGTGGACAAGCCAAGGAGAGCAAAGTTTCCGTTGCGGAAGAATGAAAAGTCAACAAAAACTTTCACTCTGTCCATGAATTTCTTTGGCTCCATCGTCCCCTCCGAGAGTTGTTCTCTTCTGTCAATCTTCTCTGCTCTCCTGACAGCATCTTCTTCAATTTTCCAAAGAGGATCATCCAAAAAGGCTCCGACAAGAGCAATCGACATGATGAGTCCACTGAGACAAATCATCGTCAGCTTCCATCCAACTCTTTCAAGAAGATAAGCTGTGATCGGTGGGAAGATGAATGTTCCAAAACCAGTCCCAGCTGATACGACACCGATCGCTAAACTTCTTTTACTATCGAACCATCGCTCGACGGTAAGAAGACCAACAATGTAAGCTGAGCTGAGTCCTAAACCTCCGATTACACCAACTGAAATGTACAATTGCTCCACCGACGTACAAAGCGATGACGAAATGAATCCAATTGCTCCAATTGCACTTCCTATCATCGTCATCTTCTTACAGCCATACTTCTCAATCAGTTTAGACATAAACGGACCAAATAGAAGTGGCGTGGCATAGAAAATTGACCCAACAAAGGATGTTTTCGTTTCGCTTTGCTTGAAGTAGATGAGCCAGGCAGAGTTGATTAGTCCCAGCGGATAAGAAATTCCGTCAGCGATTAAATAAAGAAGGAATGAACAAAACACTATCACATAGCCATATCCTCCATCGGGATATCGTCGAGCGTGCAGCAGAGATCCATTGGATGTGTTGTTACTGCTCTCCAAATTATCAATCGACTTGTTGTCTGTTGACATGTCTGTGCTTCTGTAGTTTTGAATAAAGCCTGACAGACGAGAAGAAAATGAAATTAGAGAGCAAGTTCACTTATCTCGTCTGCTTACTTATTATTTTACAAATAAAAATAAATACAAACAAGTATATTCTCGACACAGAGAGCAAACAAATTGAAATTATCAATGGTTTCAATGCGAATGAAGATTTATTTATTTCCCAACGGAATGTTTGAAAGATCATGAAGCGAGCATCGTTTGAGCACGAGAACCTTGATTTATGTTCGAGGAATTTCGATTTGAGATAATTAGCTTGATCGTTTGACGTCTCATTAACGAACTCAATTTATTTTGGTCATGCTGTCCCTTCGTACAAAGCAAGCCAACATTGGGAATACCCCGCGAGGTAGTGAAACAAAAAAAAAGTTTTCGTATCTTCATGTAAAAACGATCGACAACTACTCGCAACATTTCCGATAAGAAAATTTATTGGCTGTCACTTCTATCGACACACAAACATTATCACGAATTGTCTAATGTCCGTATTACCTTCTTCTCTTCTTAGATTATGCCTCAAGTTCATCTCTTCATAGTCTTCTTTGTTCCCTATGACGAATGTTCACGTTCGAGAGAGAACGAAACAAAAAAAATCTCGCGAAATTCTTCGATGCCTCGTGGACAGACTTATCAGTTTAATTCGAGTTGTTTGCGCGATATTAGCGTGACACTTTGTAACGACTTTCGAATGTATGCGCAAACTTTACAACACACAACACTTTGTGATTAACTTAATTCGACATTATTGTATTCACTTCTTGATCACTTGAACCGACGAAAAAAACTGAAATATCGAGAAACCTGAATCAGAGAACGTGGCGCGGAATGTATTTGAAGCTCTCTAACGATCTGGCTCGACGCTCGACTCAAATGAACTGAGCACGCCAATATAAACAGTAAATATATATGAGACTTCGCGCGGCACTTACGAGAGAATGAGAACGCGAAACATTGACAAACATCAACTCATCGCTTGTGTTTTGAGAGTAAATTGGATCATTAAACACGCGATGATAACCTTTCTCGTTTTTGTTTTGTTTCTCTTGCTTCGATTATTTAGCTTGATCGTTAGGTTTTAGAAATAAATCGAGGAATGAATTGATGTTTTGGCGAAAGCTTTAGAAAACAGACGCTCGTGAGGAAACTTCGTTGCTATGGTGATTGTTGAATGTTTTTTCGAATTTCTTATCAACAAACATTACACAATTCCTATAAGAGCGGGGGACAAACTGAAACATCGAATGAGTAAGTAAGAAAAAATTCTAGAAAAGTTTAAAAATTTATTATTTCAATAAAAGAAAACCCAAATCACTAAAGCTAAAAAAAAAGTCAATTTTCATGTTTCTTAGGTCACAAATTATGAATTAAAAGTCAAGACCGGTATCCAAAAAATCTCTTAACATCAAAGTGATTTTTCTTGGGAAGATCTTCAGGACTTGACTAAGGAGCAAACAATATTTGGGAATGCTGATCTCGCTTTTATTCTTTCGGATTCCATCAACGATTGCTTCCGCTGCCTTATCAGCTCGAATTGATCCAAAAAATCCAGGGACTCTCAGTCTGATATCATTTTCAAGGTTCTCGCTGACGATGAAGGGGTAAATGTGAACCAAAGTTGTTTTAATAGTCTTGCTTAGCTTTCCGACACGAAGTTCTTCAACGACTGACTCATACAAGCCTTGAATTGCAAATTGTGAGACACTGAGAGCGAGTTGTTGAGTGAAGCCGCTAATTGCTGCAACGGACGTCAAGAAAACGATGTGACCTTTGCCATTAGCTTTCATATGCGGTAAGATTGAATCCAGAAGCTGCGAAAGATGATTTTAGAAGAAAAAAATAAATTCGATGAGGTCGATGTCTTTACTAATTATGAGACGGATGCATTTAGTTTTCAAGATGCACTGACGAGGTCAGTAGATTAGAAAAATTTTAGTGGAAAGTTATCAGCCACGAATTCTAATTCAAAAGAAAGCCGAAGATTTGATAAGAGTGAAATTGAATCTTACATAAAAGTATGAAGTGACTGAGATGTCGATCGTTTGCTTAGCTGAGGGAGGATTGTTGACAACAGCACGAGGCGATGGAAGAGAGCAGCAGTGGAACAACATTGAGATGTCTCCAATATTCTTTGCGATATTATCGATTGTCGTTTCGACTTGATCTTTGTCAGTAACGTCGCATTGATAATAGAAAGCAGATCCTCGACCAGCTTCCATCACGTCCTTTGATGTCGTTTCCTGTTCTGGGTTTTGTATGTCAAGACAAATTATAGTCGCGTTGTCTTTCGCGAGTCTCAAAGCAAGTTCACGACCGAGGCCACGCGATGAGCCAACAATCTAGAGAGAAATGAAAATGTAAAATATGGAACCGCATCGAGAACATTAATTTCTACTCACAACTGCAACTTCGCTGACCAAAGTCTTCTTTGGAAGAGGAATGACTGTGAAAATGAAAGCCAGCAACAATTCCTTGTAGGCCATCACTGCCATTACCGCAAGGTCAACACACAAAATAGCCAATTGATAAGCTCTCATAAAGATTTGAACTGGAAGTCCGAGGTAACCGATGTGCTTTAACCAACCTTCCATTCCTGATTTTCCTTGTGAACGTTGAGCGCGAAAATCCTGAGAAAACAATGAAGAATGTTTGGTTTCTTCTTTGCTTTGGACTTTGATTTACTTACAGCGCCTTTGATGGAGTTTGCACTCATGATTCACTTTTATTCGACTTAGCACGATTAATTGCAGAACTTGCACTGGAAATATTTTCGATTTAACAATTTTGTAACTTTCTTCCTTTTGAGCACTTTCGATGCTTTTACTTTTACGATTTGTTTGCGACTAATAAAATCTCTAACTTCGATTCACATGCGGACTTGCTTGTTATCTTATCATAAATTTTTCTTCTCTGTTCGTGTCGGTGCTCTGACGAGAGAGTTGAACGCGATGCATTGAGCCGCGTTTGTAAATATGGGTCAGTTAAGAGAAAAAGAGAATAAGTAAAAATCTTCAAGACAATTCAAACAAAAAAAAATTAAGAACTTTGGAAGCTTTGGGGAAAGCTTTCGAGTTAAGTTATTTAAAGCTTTTAAGAAAATTCGCTTTTAGAGCTTTTAAGAAATAGAAATAAACATTTTACCGCCTCTAGAAATTTTTCCAATAAAGGCATTGACAACATTACTAGCAATTATCAATATTAAAATCGAGGTCTCAGCAACTTTGTTAACAGTGAAATTTAAAGAACTTTCCACAGCTCTAACTGTCGACATGTTTTCAAATTTACGTTTTTCGATTACGAAACTAACACAGTCAGCTTTTGTTATTTTACCTCGGAAATCAACGAGTGAACTTAATTTCAGTTTTCTTTATCAATTCGGACTGATAAGGTGAGATTTCTATTTTAATGAGTTCATCGATGGATTGTTTATTAAAATTACTCAATTTTTAGTAAAAGAAGAATTGCGATGTCTGGTTTAAGCGATGCCGAAGCAAATGCACTTTGCCGCAAGTCGGATGAATCGACGAAGGATTTTCTGTTCCAACAAACAATGTATCGCATCAAAGATCCACGTCGATCTCTCCCTTTCTACTCTGAAGTACTCGGAATGACTTTGCTTGTTAAACTCGACTTTCCCGAAGCAAATTTCAGTCTTTACTTCATGGGCTACGAAAATCCATCTGACGTCCCTTCAGATCCAGCAGCTCGCAAGGTTTGGGCAATGTCGCGAAAGGCAACAATTGAGTTAACTCATAACTGGGGAACCGAGAAAGAGGAAGGCGAAGTTTATCACAACGGTAACTCTGATCCTCGTGGATTTGGACACATTGGAATTATGGTCCCTGATGTTGAAGCAGCTTGTGCTCGATTCGAAAAGTTCAACGTCGATTTCGTGAAGAAGCCAAATGACGGCCGCATGAAAGGTCTTGCCTTCATCAAAGATCCAGACGGCTACTGGATTGAAATCTTCAACGCAGGAACTGTCCCAACTTAAATCATTTGTCGCCTTAAAAATTCCTGTGGAAATTTTGTAAACTTTGAAAGAAAATAAATTTAAAATCATTTTAATGAATTGAAGTCTGAATCACTTAAATCAACATCCTTTAAATTTCATTTCAACAACAAATCAACTCGAAAGAAATCAATTGAACGTTACGTTAGTTTGAGCGCGTGATATCGCTTCCAAGATTCGTTGATAACGATAAGTGGTCGGGATGAATACTTCAGTCAATTACACACTCAATTCGATTTTAGAACAGCAATCGGCGCTCTGATAATCCAATTTATACGATTGTATTGAACGAGTGAATAAATGCGAATGAGATATAAATTTTCACTTCATTGTTGTTTGAGTTTCCACAAAGTTCAGTCATCTTGACCTTTTCGTTCAGTTTCTCTCGCGTAATAAACTTTTGAAAAGAAATCAAAATGGCACTTGACGAAGAACATCCCATCTACGGGGTAAGTTGATGCCATAGATATTACAGCTGCAGCCATTAATTTATTATTTTTTCCTTTAGCCATTCTTTGGCGTCATGGGAGCGGCCAGCGCTATCATCTTCACTTGTAAGTTTGCCAAAGAGAAATCAGACAAAGGAAAATCTTCATGAATAATTATTCTCTTAGCCCTCGGAGCTGCTTATGGAACAGCCAAGTCAGGAACTGGAATTGCCTCAATGGCTGTGATGAGACCTGATCTGATCATGAAATCTATCATTCCCGTTGTTATGGCTGGTATTATTGCTATCTACGGCCTTGTCGTTGCTGTCTTGATTGCTGGTGGTCTCCAAGAACCCGCAGATTATCCTTTGTACAAGTAAGTTGACTTAAGATGAAAATTATTGAAGAAAATCAACTCATGTGATTCAACTCATGTGATTGAAACAAGGAAGATAAGGAACGAAACATCGTGAGGCACTCGAATAATCATCACATGACGTTGAATTGCTAATCACAATTTATTAGCTTTCGATAAGCGACAATTCATGATTACAAGAACCAAATCAAACGATTGCTAAATCATTTCTTCTTATTTTTCTTCAGGGGATTCACTCATCTTGCTGCTGGTTTGTCTGTCGGATTCTCGGGATTAGCTGCTGGTTTCGCCGTTGGAATTGTTGGTGACGCTGGAGTCAGAGGATCAGCGCAACAGCCTCGTCTCTTCGTCGGTATGATCTTGATGCTGATTTTCGCCGAAGTATTGGGTCTTTATGGATTGATTGTCGCCGTCTACTTGTACACCAAATAAATTAGACGCAATCCTCAATCAAATGCTTCATTTCGTGAAATATTTTGTGATGTGTTTGAAAAGGTTTTAGTGACACGGAAGATGGAAAAGTCAAGTTCATTAATTTTCTTTTTGTGACTTAATTTCAATCTCTTCCGTGACAATAAAACTAAAAGTTTTCGTAATGATTCCAATGTCAAGAGCTTATAAAGATTGAAACAACTTGAAAGTTGATGCTGCTTCTAAGTTGTTTCTCATGAAAGGACAGAAAAGCTTTTGACAAGAAAACATTTCGGAAACTTTCCTTAGTTTAGAAAAACTTTTATTACTTGCATAACTCAAATTTATTTCCTGAAAACTGTCGCGCTAGGTTTACGATCAAGTTCTGATAAGTTCTGAAAGCTAGAAAATTAAGATTACGCAACTGTTGATTTCCATTTGCTGCGAATCAAATATTTAAATAATTCGTAAGCAATCATTTAAACAGAAGACGATTTCTCGCCAAGAAAATCATTAAATAAAAATTCGAAAGAATATTTAAATTCCCATTCAAAAGCTTGTTAACTTTTCTGCTTTGCAAAGATGTTGTTTATTGCATCAATTCACATTAAATGTTTATTGAAATCTCGGTAAAGAAATTGGATGTTATGTTTAAAACATTATCAATGATTAAATAATTGAATAACAGATGATGGTAAAAGAACAACTAAAGAAATATGAAGGGAAACACCAGCTGTTAGAAAACCAATGAATGCCTTCACCGGCCATGCAGAAGGTCATGTCGGGGTAAGTATAGAGATATTTCACAGCGGCGTTTGACATGCACGCGGTAATCAATGAATTGAATGGCTTACATGAAGACTTTGGGGCCTTGCCAGGTGCTGAAATTTTTTTATTATAGCTTTAAATAAAACTAATTGAAAGAAAAACTTACGTCGTTCTCCTGCACCTTTAAAGACATTGAAGAAATTAATTAAAAATGGTTTTTTGTATCGTCAACTTACTTGGTGTTGTCGCTGTATTAATTATTGTAGAAACAAATTGTTATTGACAACTTTACCATTCACAAAATTTTACTTACTTGGTCCAGCAGTTGTCGCTGCAAAAAAAATTAAAATATATTTAAATGCTTTTTAAAAATATTCAACTTACTTGTTCCAGAAGTTGCTGCGAATTTTGCAGAAATGTTCATGTCAGAAACATCAATCGAAAAATATTTCTACTCACTTGATGCTGCAGTTGTGGCTGAGGAAATGATTAAATTGGTTTATTGAGTGTAAGTTTTTTTTAAATCATTTAACTTACTCGTTCCAGAGGTGGCTGAGGATTGAGTGGAAACGTTTTTATCAGAGGCTCTAATCGAAAAACATTTTTTACTCACTGGTTCCTGCAAAAATGATTAAGTTGGTTTATTGAGTGTAAGTTTTTTTAAATCATTTAACTTACCATTTCCAGATGTGGCTGAAGATTGAGTGGAAACGTTTTTGTCATTGACTTTAATCGAAAAATATTTTTTACTCACTGGTTGCTGCAGTTGTGGCTGAGGAAAATATAAAATTGGTTTACTTAGTTTTTTTTTTTCAAAAAAAAAATCATTTAAATTACTTGTTCCAGTAGTTGCTGCGGATTTTTCGGTAACGTTAATTGTCAGACACTTGAGCCAAAAATAATTGTATACTCACTGGTTGCTGCAGTTGTTGCTGCAAAAATGATTAAATTGGTTTTTTGAAGGTAATTTTTTTTAATCATTTAACTTACTCGTTCCAGAGGTGGCTGAGGATTGAGTGGAAACGTTTTTATCAGAGGCTCTAATCGAAAAACATTTTTTACTCACTGGTTTCTGCAAAATGATTAAATTGGTTTATTGAGTGTAAGTTTTTTTAAATCATTTAACTTACCATTTCCAGATGTGGCTGAAGATTGAGTGTAAAAGTTTTTGTCATTGGCTTTAATCGAAAAATATTTTTACTCACTGGTTGCTGCAGTTGTTGCTGAGGAAAATAAAAAATTGGTTTACATAGTTTTTTTTTTTTTTCAAAAAAAAATCATTTAAATTACTTGTTCCAGTAGTTGCTGCGGATTTTTTCGGTAACGTTCATTGTCAGACACTTTACCCAAAAATAAATTTATACTCACTGGTTGCTGCAGTTGTTGCTGAGGAAAATATAAAATTGGTTTACTTAGTTTTTTTTTTTTCAAAAAAAAATCATTTAAATTACTTGTTCCAGTAGTTGCTGCGGATTTTTCGGTAACGTTCATTGTCAGACACTTCAGACAAAAATAAATTTATACTCACTTGTCGCTGGAGTTGTTGCTGTGGAAATTATTAAGTTGGTTTACTGAGTTTTCCTTCTAAAAAATTTACTTACTAGTTCCATTAGTTGCTGCGGATTTCGAAAGAAACGTTCTTGTCATAACTTTTTCTTATGAAAAATATAACTCACTTGTTGCTGCTGTTGTTGTTGTCGTATTTGCTATAATAAAAAAAATGTTATTGCGATCTTAGCAATTTTTTAATATTAAAACTAAATTAATGAATGTTTCTTCGATTATCATATTTCTTTAATTTTTGGAATATTCTTTTACTCTAACTAATAAACTTTTTGTTGAAGTTATTGCTTTTTTACAAAAAATTATTTTTTTTGGAAAAGTTTTATTATTAAATTATTTTTTAGTTATAATTGAAATTTTAACTTACTGTCCTGAGCACTTAAGCCCTGCGATAATAGAAAAGATTTTTTTTTCATTATTCAAATTTGCACAGAGTTCCACTTCAACAAACCTGGATTGCGACGATCAAAACAATACACGAGAAGATAAACTTAGTCATTGTGGAATAGATTCAAAGTTTAAATTGAAACTGTGAATTTTAATTTTTGTCTCGCCTTTAAATATCCTCAAAAACTTAAAAAAACTCAGGCTAGTCTGTGAATAATGTTTTTGCTTTGACGAACATTAAGCAATTGAAAAAAATATTATAGGTAACGGAATTGGTATATTCACCTGAGAGAACTGGATAAAGTTTTTATTTTCTCGAAGTGTGATGTGAGGTAGAATATCACAAACAGTAGCAAATAAAAAGGCTGAGTCAATCTAAAAGCCACATGTTAGCCGCTGACTTCGAAAATATTTCACTCGAATAAGTCAAATTGAGTGATGTTAAAAATATTATCAAATATTTCTTAAGCATTCATTTGAACGAAAGATAATTTCTCGTCAAGAAAATCTCTAAACAAAAATTCAAATGATATTTTAACTCCCATTCAAAAGCTTGATAATTTTTTTTTTGCAGAGATGTTGTTTATTGCAATAAATCATGTTAACACGCTTGAATCGATTAAATTTTTTGGTTTTAGGTCTCTACAACCATTAAATTTCATTTGAAAAATTGGGTGTTATGCTTAAAACCCAAATGTGCTATAACAGATGACGTAGTAGGAGCAGGCACCCCAAAAATTACAATCTTTTATAGAATACCAAATGCTTTCGTCCCACATACAATAGTAAGACTGCTGGGGCATAAAATATGTGTATGTAACTACAGTGGCGTTCCAAATGCATCTATTATCCATTGAATTGAATGAAATCCCTTTGCATTGAGACTTATTGGCCTTGCCAGGTGCTATAAAAATATTTATTTTAACTTCAATTAAAATGGATTGAAAGAAAAACTTACGTCGAGGTTCAGGTGCAGCTGTAGGTGCAGGTGTAGGTGCAGGTGCTTTAAAGAAATTGAAGAAATTTATAAAAATAATCTTAGGTCTAATCAATCCACTTGTTGATACCGTTTTTTTTAATTAATATTTTAAAAAACTTAGTATTGACAATTTTAACATTTACAAATTTTACTTACTCGGTGCAGCAGTTGTTGCTGCAAAAATAAATAAATTTATAATTTTGATCTTTTATAAAAAAAAATAGTTACTCACTAGTTACAGTAGTTGCTGCGGATTGTGAAGCAAATATTTTTGGTCAAAAACCTCTATCGTAAAATATTTTTTACTCACTTGTTGCTGGAGTTGTTGCTGCGTAAATTAACAAATTAGTTTATTAAATTTTCCTTTAAAATATTCCAACTTACTCGTTCCAGAAGTTGCTGCGGATTGCGCGGTAACGTTCATATTAGAAACTTCAATCAAAAATCATTTTTTACTCACTTGTTGCTGTGGTTGTGGCTGAGGAAATGATCAATTAGGTTTACTAGATTTTTTTAAAATTCATTTAACTTACTCGTTCCAGAAGTTGCTGCGTATTGTTGTTAAAATTCATATCAGAAATTTCAATCGTAAAATATTTTCTACTCACTTGTTGCTGGAGTTGTTGCTGTGGAAATGAACGAATTAGTTTATTAAATTTTCTTTTAAAATATTTCAACTTACTCGTTCCAGAAGTTGCTGCGGATTGCGCGGTAACGTTCATATTAGAAACTTCAATCAAAAATCATTTTTTACTCACTTGTTGCTGTGGTTGTGGCTGAGGAAATGATCAATTAGGTTTACTAGATTTTTTTAAAATTCATTTAACTTACTCGTTCCAGAAGTTGCTGCGTATTGTTGTTAAAATTCATATCAGAAATTTCAATCGTAAAATATTTTCTACTCACTTGTTGCTGGAGTTGTTGCTGTGGAAATGAACGAATTAGTTTATTAAATTTTATTTTAAAATATTTCAACTTACTTGTTCCAGAAGTTGCTGCGGATTGCGCGGTAACGTTCATATTAGAAACTTCAATCAAAAATCATTTTTTACTCACTTGTTGCTGTGGTTGTGGCTGAGGAAATGATCAATTAGGTTTACTAGATTTTTTTAAAATTCATTTAACTTACTCGTTCCAGAAGTTGCTGCGTATTGTCGTTAAAATTCATATCAGAAACTTCAATCGTAAAATATTTTCTACTCACTTGTTGCTGGAGTTGTTGCTGTGGAAATGAACGAATTAGTTTATTAAATTTTCTTTTAAAATATTTCAACTTACTCGTTCCAGAAGTTGCTGCGGATTGCGCGGTAACGTTCATATCAGAAACTTCAGTCAAAAATTATTTTTTACTCACTTGTTGCTGTGGTTGTGGCTGAGGAAATGATCAATTAGGTTTACTAGATTTTTTTAAAATTCATTTAACTTACTCGTTCCAGAAGTTGCTGCGGATTGTCGATAACATTCATATCAAAAACTTCAATCGTAAAATATTTTCTACTCACTTGTTGCTGGAGTTGTTGCTGTGGAAATGAACGAATTAGTTTATTAAATTTTCTTTTAAAATATTTCAACTTACTCGTTCCAGAAGTTGCTGCGGATTGCGCGGTAACGTTCATATCAGAAACTTCAGTCAAAAATTATTTTTTACTCACTTGTTGCTGTGGTTGTGGCTGAGGAAATGATCAATTAGGTTTACTAGATTTTTTTAAAATTCATTTAACTTACTCGTTCCAGAAGTTGCTGCGGATTGTCGATAACATTCATATCAAAAACTTCAATCGTAAAATATTTTCTACTCACTTGTTGCTGGAGTTGTTGCTGTGGAAATGAACGAATTAGTTTATTAAATTTTCTTTTAAAATATTTCAACTTACTCGTTCCAGAAGTTGCTGCGGATTGCGCGGTAACGTTCATATTAGAAACTTCAGTCAAAAATCATTTTTTACTCACTTGTTGCAGTTGATGCTGCGAAAACGAATAAATTGGTTTACTAAATTTTCGATCCAAAATTCTCTAGTAACTTACTTGTAGCTGCGGTAGTGGACGTAGTTGCTAAATTAAATTAAATAAAAAATATATTTTGCAGAGTCTGATGAATCTGTCTTTGTATAATATTTGAAAAAATATTTAGCTTTTAAGTAAATTGGTAATTAACAAAAGTAGAAAAATTTCACTGAAAAAAATGTAAAAGGTATAATTTAAAACTAAACTTACGGTCCTGAGCACTAAGGCCCTGCAGTGGAAAAGAATTTATTTGTTGCTTTTATTCAAATTTTCACAGAATCCAATTTTTACAAACCTGGATTGCAACAAATAAAACGAAGCACGAGAAGATAAGCTTAGTCATTGTAGAAAAGGTTCAAATTTTGAAATGAAACTGAGAAGTTTACCACTTTTTCACCTTTAAATATCCTCAGAAACTGGAAGATGATCAGGCTAGTCTGTAAATAATATTTTCCCTGTTACGAACTTTAAGCGATCGAGAAAATTTGAAGGTAACGGAATTGAGTAAATGATCTTAATATACTGCATCTCAGAACTACGGTCTGTATATATTTTTTCCTGGTGTGTTCTGAACGAGAACATTACAAAAACATTTGGCAAAATTGCCAGCGGAAGAGCAAACTCTAGGTAAAAGGTAGATGAAGTTGCTGACGTCGAAATTATTGTTCTCAATTAATTGAATGTTAAAACTTTATGTAAATATTATGATATTGTCCCTGAATTTTTAGGGTCATCAAATATTTATCAACTGATGATTTCTTGATGACAGCAAGTTTCTGTTTACAAAATTCGTCTAAGATCCAGACACCAAAAATTTGAGACAAACAGTTTGTCACAAACTCAAAACATTTTATAACAAAACAATTTCTAAAGACTCTACAGGCACAACATTAATGGCACATGATAAATCATAGTTTGGGTTTCATGAGCAAGTTGAGTCCAATGGGAAATAGTGGGAGGCTCTGGAAAATCTGTTTTAAACGAAATTTAATAGACAATAAAGTGATCAATTAAATGCTGAGGTAGAGGAAAATGTGAGTAATTCTTTTCAAAGGCATTGACGTAACGCCTCGTAGCATCATGTGATGTCTGTTCTGAGCTCATCTGAAAAATAGTTGGCAAAAGCCAAAAAGTGTTGTTCCCACCTTTAACAAACCAGATGTTTGTCGTCATGCGACGCGACGAAGAAATTGATTAATGGAAAATATTTTCACAGGGTTGGAAAAACCCAATGGGGTTGACTAAATATTTAGAATTTTGGTAAAAGCTCCAGGAGCTGTTTTATGAAATTAAAGATCAACATTAAAAATTTATCTAATTTAGAAGTTTGTGTTAACCTGTAACCCTGTATTTGATAAATTGAATTTTCTTGCGACAAACAATTGGTTGTCTGAGGCTCACACTCTGAGCGAAATATTAATTGAAAATTCACAGTTGATTAAACGCTTTTTTCAATAATATTTGTATTTCACATTTCGCTCGTTGGTCTTATTCTCCGGCTCGACTAAGAAAACTTTGCTTGCGTTAAACTAATTCCAAATCGAGCAGTCCTTTTTGATCGAATACAGGCAACATTTTCTTCATGATTCGTTGAAATTTTTCTCCTTTCAGTAATCGTCGCTTAAAATTGGTCGATCGCTCGTCCCTTGAGTGATGAGCAATAAAATCGTTGTCAACATCATCGGTCGTCATAATCGGAAAGATGACACTTGTGTAAAGCAACGCTGGATAATAAAATGTTATTTTTCGATATAAAAACAAAACTGTTCTTACCGTAAAACAACTTTTTCATCATTTGCAACTGAAAATCGTGCAATGTAGGATATTCGCTAACGTCATAATCCAATTTCTCAAGCATATTCTTAAGTTCATAGTAAAAGAATTGAACGAACTCTTCGATCTTCTCTTGATTAAAAATGTCTTCGTTTAAAGACGTATAAAGAAAATGAATAAGGTCGAGGGCGGGTGAAGCCCAATGACAGAACTGGAAATCGATCTGTAAAACAAATTTTTGTGATAAAAGCAATTTTCAGCAATTTCTTATCTCACCAATATCACATCAACGATTTCATTATCATCTCCAAGTTTGAACATAAAATTGTTTGTCCACAGATCTCCGTGATTGAGAACGCAAAAATCTCCGGGATCATTGTCAAAACATCTCAAAGCTGCTTCAATCAAACTTGGCAAAAGCTTTTTCATTTTCCTCGCATATTTCTCATATCCAATCCAAGTCTCTACTTCCTCAGTCAACAACTCAAAAATTGAAAGATAAGCGTCGTTGAAAGCATCGAGTTTACGGCTGAACATTCCTACATCAAACGAGTCGAAAGCTCGTGGCTGTTTGCGGTGAATGATCAGCGACGCCGCGTGGAACTTTGCAATTTTTTTCAACGCTACACGAGTGCTTGTGTCGCTCATTCCAGACTTTCTATCAACCATAACGTAGTCTTTCGCCTTTAAATCCTCGAAAACAAGTGAATCTTGGTTTCTGTCGACCGCAATCACTTCAGGAATCAAATTCTCATGCTCCCCGATTTTTTTAAGAATCTTTTCGATTTGTGGTGCGATCACTTCGAAAAAGAGCATTTCCTTGTTCTGAACGTCAAATCCGTTTGCTCCAATCTTTTCAATTGCAAACTCATTTACAGTATTCAACTTCACGACGAATGATTCTATCTTCTCTTTAGAGTTCATCACGTATTTAACGTGTGCTCTCAACAGAATTGATAAGAAACCATCTCCAGTTGCGCTGCAAGGCTCAACTTGAACCTCTCGAACTTTTATAGAAGAGTTTTTAAATTTTCTTGATAAAATGCATTCGAAGTATTCTGGATTTATCCACGATGGATAGTCTACCTTCGGCATCTTGAACTAAACTGAATTTGCAAAGATTTCTCGCATATCATTTCAAGCTTGGAGATTAAGCTTTATCTTGTTAATAAGAAAATATCATTGTTAGAATATAAATTTTTTTTATTATCTCCGAGACATTTCGTGATAACATTACGTCAACTTTTCGATCGGT
This sequence comes from Smittia aterrima, assembly GCA_033063855.1. Lineage (NCBI taxonomy): Eukaryota > Metazoa > Arthropoda > Insecta > Diptera > Chironomidae > Smittia > Smittia aterrima. The sequence goes on from CP093830.1 coordinate 6,344,346, forward strand.
AACAGATGAAAACGGATAAAATTCCATTTGAACAGATGTAAAAAGCTTCATGACAGCTGCGATTTTCGTTTTTCGCTTAAGCGCTCGCATTTAGGGCATTTCCTGATCAGTCCCATCATACAAGGGCGATGAAAGCAAGTGCAGCATGATTCACACTTGAAAACACCTTCGTTAAACGGGAAAATTGCTTCATTGTTACCGCAAATCTCGCAAATGAAGCCTTGGCCTTTGCAAATCTAAGCAAAGAAAATAAAATTTAATCTGCATTAGCTTAAGAATTTTGTTTATTATTTACCTCGCAATTCATAATGTGAGCTTTGAAAATGAGAAAAATATTGTTCAAATACTCTGACAAGCTGGAATTCTCGCAACAGACCAGATCATACACGCTATAGAAGTCGTTATTGAGCAAATACCTTCTGGAGCCGACGGCGTTGTCGATGAGTTTCGTTGACAATGCAAACTTGCACACGTCAAGATATCTTTTCATCTCCATTAAGTTTGCTCGCTTGTGTCGAATGTTGCCAAGTTTTTGCACGAAAGCAAAAAGCTTAGGGTTGAGCTCTTCTAGTTTAATCACTGGTCGTTCATAGAATAAATTGATTTCTTGTAAGCTTTGTCGACTCACAGGCCTCTGCTCAAAATCCCAATTATGCATAATATTTGCAGGGATAATCGAATAGTTATTCCAATGGCAGTTCTTGCAGAAATAAAGTCCCGAGTAGTGGCACTTACGAGGCTCAAGAAAACAATCCTTATTCATCAATTGAATCTTGCATTCCGCGCATCGATAAAGTTGCATTGAGAGTCCAATTTCTGGGCAGATTCTATAAGATAAGAAAGTTATTACTCATTCAGGTTTTACGAGTCAATGAATTTTGATGACATTGAACAGAACACTTGTTCAAATTCAACCTTGTCTGTTCAACCAACCTTGTTTCGGGTCTGCCTTTTTCTGTTACAGATATATGTGCGCAAACCCTTGTCACATACTTCATACATTTAATATGAACGACATAATAGCAATCCGAGCACGAAAGGCATTCTTGGAAGATCCAAATGATTGGATTGGTACAGAAATCACAGAACAGCCGCTTTGACGATACTTGTTTCACTGTTTTGAAGTTGTGACCAGAGATCGTCGTATCTTCGTCACTCTTCACGTCTTCTCTTAGCGCATTGATGTGAGCTAGTCGGAATCTCAGATCAACAAGTTTCCTTATGAGCCACTTCCTTTGAGTACTCATCTCTTCCGTCTCTGTGACCATCGTCTTAAATTTCTCAATAACTTCAATTAACTCACTTTTACTTAGAATCTGATAATTCTTTGTTAAATCTTTCAGAGATTCATCTACATCGTAAGACGTCGTTGATGTTGAGAGATTCATTGAAGCGTCAGATGGTACAGGAGACGAGGACATCGTAAATTAAATAATTTCTAATCTTTGTTATTGTTTTTTTAAATCAGCAAAGGGACGACCCTGCGAGTGATGTGAAGTTGACTGTTCGCGCTTTTTAATAACAACAGAAGAATTTTTCAGCAAATACAATTTATTTCCTTAATAATACGTAGTTTAAAGATTTTTGGCTAAATTGAATTTAGTGGAAATCAGTTTAGGAGGAAAAGTAGTTCAAGGTCGGTCATTGACCTCGTCGAGATTGAAAATTGAAGCGAAAATTTCCTTTGTTTTTGTTTATCCGAAAAAATCGATCGACGATGTGGAGATTTTGTTAGATAATAGCGAACAAATCGGCTGAGCCATGCTTAGGGCACTTAGCAGGGGCTTCTCTCGGCACCATCGATTCTTGACACTATCGCAAAAGGTTTGTCAGTCAATTTTCTAGTGAAACCAGAAACCAATAATTAACTTCCTGGTTTTTTAGAGAAACTTTTTTAGTGACCAAAGCAAATATAATTTTCTGATTAACCGACTGAGGGATAAGAAGAACGATACTTTCGCTCAGAAGGAACTGCTCAGCGTTCTTGTAAGAACTCTCGAGAATGAGTATTATCTTATGGAAACTCTGGTCAAGGACGAAGCGACGAGCGCGATTTTAGAGCTACAGAGAGAAATGAAAGAGCCGATAAATCAAGAAATGGAGGAAGATTGTCGACTTGGTCTTGGTGAGAAGCTTTAAAATATATTCTATGAATAGTTTGATGAATGAATTCATTTTTAGCTCTTCTTGGTTATACTCCTCCACTTCAGACGGAATATCTTCGTGTTTTGTCGGTGGACGGCGGTGGAATTCGCGGAATTATAGTCATCGAATTGATTAAACGTCTCGAGGAGATGACAAACAAAAGCATCTTTGAGCTTTTTGATTTTATTTGTGGCGTGTCAACTGGATCGATTCTGGTTTGTGGACTTGCTGCAAAACAAAGAACGTTAGACGAAGGAATTAACTTGTACAAAGAAGTAGCAAGAAAAGTTTTTCATCAACCCGGAACTTTTGATTTGTTATCAGCGACCTCGCGGCTTATGTTTACTCACGCTTATTACGATGTTGAACTCTGGGATAAACTACTTAGAGAACACGTTACTGAAACTAGAATAATCGACACTTCACGATCTGGACGAGTCTCAAAGTTTTGTTGTGTCTCCACTACTATCTCAGAGGAATCAATTAATGCTCATGTCTTCAGGAATTATGTTCTTCCGTCGAACATCGAATCAATATATCCAGGAAGTCACACGGCTGCCCTTTGGGAAGTTGTCAGATGCTCTTCTGCTGCTCCTACTTTCTTTGGGGATTTTATTCTCGACGACATGATCCACCAGGATGGAGGAATACTTTACGTGAGTAGAAATAATTAGTACAACTCAAAGTATTAAATAAATATTGATTTTAGAATAATCCGTCATGCGTTGCAATACACGAAGCAAAGTTGCTTTGGCCAAATCAAAAAATTTGCCTCGTATCGATGGGCACAGGTCGATCTCTGAACAAACGAAAGATTGACAGTCAGAAGCTTTACAGTTTCAATCAATTTTCGAAATTCTTCAATGGAGATACGCCTCAGACCAGCAGCTGGCGAATGAAGTTTATGAAAATTCTCGAGGCAGCGACCGACACCGAGCAAACTCATCACATCCTCAGTGATTTAATGCCTCCTGGCGATTACTTCCGCTTCAACCCTTACTTAACCGAAATGATTTCGATGACGGAATGTCGCGAGGAGAAGCTGAAGCAAATAGAGAAGGATGCGCTGATGTATTTCAGACGAAACGAGGATAAATTCGAAGAACTTGCAGAGAAGCTTATGCAACCACGCACCAGTATTTCACTCATCAACGACTTTATAACAAGAAAGATCATCACGTAGAAACTACGTTGCTTAAAAACTTGTTCCGACTACTAGTCAATAACTCTTTACTAACTCCAAACTTCCAAAGAAATCTGCAGTAACTTCTGTTGAAAGTTGTCGTAGTTTAAAAAACTAACCATTTTAGAAACAAATTTTATTGTTTGTCAATGTAAAAAACGAAATGTTCAATAAATTAAAAAGTTAGAAATTTGCAAAAATAGAGATGGCCGTTATCCAAGAATTTGAAAATTTAGGGGACGACCTGCGCTTGCTTGAAATTTCAAAACAAAAATTGAAATATGGAGAAAATCGACGATAGCTTGATTACGGTAAGCGATAGCTGCTTCGTATGTCGTGAGTACATGGGCCCATTTCGCAACAACTTCTCGATCCCCACGACCTTCTCGGAGAGAAGCATTTACAGTATTTTTGGTGAGTTTTGTTAAATAGTTTAGCAAATTCAATATTTTTGTTTTTCTTTCTGTTTTAGAATCATTTGCCGACTGTAAACTCTCAGACGAAGCAATTGTCAGCGCAGGAGTCTGTCAAAACTGCTTTATCAAATTCAACGAACTCGATGAACATCAAACAAGTGCGAAACGCATTGAAGAAGAAATCTTGCAAACTTATCACTCAACATACGACGATGAAGATGTGAAGCATTCAATTAAAGATGAACAAGAAGACTACAATATAGTCGAAGTGATGTTTCATAATGACGATAGCGAAACATTTGAAGTTTTCGATGGAGACACGAACGTGCTACAAATCGAAAGTCCACCGAAATCTCCAAAAAACAAGCGATCGTATACAAGGAAGAAAGACTTAGACATGGGATTGACTGTTGTAGAAGTCGATGGATCAAAAATTTACCAATGCGAGATCTGCAAGAAAACGTGTAAAGACCGTTATCGATTAAAAAGTCATCGGGAAATTCATAAAACTGAGAGAAATGTTTGTTGCAACGAATGCGGAGCGATGTTTAAAACCTTAACTTGTCTATATTCTCATAAGAAGATTCATAAAGAAAGAGTTTATCATCAATGGTAAGTTTCATGAAGTCCTCTTGAATAAAATACTCAAAGATCCTCTTTCCAGCGATCACTGTGAAATGCGCTACATTCAGAAGACACAATTAAGGAAACATATGGACGCAATTCATTTGAAACGAAAGGATCACGTTTGTTCAATATGTGGTAAGACTCAATAACTTTTAAAAGGATTGTTTATCTTAACTTTTCATTTTAGGGAAATGTTATTCACGAGACACAACACTCAGCAAGCATATGTACGTGCACAAGGAACAAAAAGACGGTACGAGAGTTAAAATGAGCAAGTGGTTAAGATCATTTACCAATTAATTCTTCTTTTAGTTGTTTGTACGGTCTGCGGATTCAGAACTCACACGAAACCGAAAATGGAACGACACATGGTAAGATCAAAAAGATTTTAACTTTTGCCGGTTTTCTAATTATTTTTGTTTTAGAAATCTCACACTGGAGAACGAAACTATTCCTGCAATGTCTGTGGAAAGCGCTTCCTTTACAGCTATAACGTAACCGCTCACATCAAACACGTTCACAATCGCGAGAAACGTAAGATTGATGAAGAGAAATTGACGTGCAAGTTTTGCGGCAAACGCTTCCAAAAGATTTGGAAAGTGAAGGAACACATGGCTGAAGTTCATCAATTCGTTGAAATCTTGGAAGGAGACGATACATCGTTTGTGCAAGTCATGAACAACTAAATTGTTTTTAAGTTTTAAATAAATTCTTGAATTGTAAACGAAAATTTGAGTTCTTATTTGAGGTAATAAGTCGAGTAATATTTCAGCCTCAATTGCAATCCGAAAGGGTATGACCGTTAAGTCGGAAGGATCATCGTTTTGCCTGCTTAACTCGTTAGTCAGGTAGAATAAATAAAAAGGCTTCGTGTATCTCAGTTGACCATCGACTTTCGTTAAAGTAACTAGCTCGCTTAAAACAATTTTCTTTAAAAATTCTAATTTTTTTCTAATTTATTTTCCAGAATGGATCCTTTGGTGTTCTTCTCACCTTTTCAAGACATTCCCGAAATGATCTTTGATCACTTCTCAGGCAAACAGTTGATTAGGATTTCAAGAGTAAGCCCAATTTGGTATGATTTCATCGCGTCGTCTAAAGATCTCATGAAGAAAATTAAAATAGTTTTTAAAGGCAGTCGTTCACGGTTTCCACATGATCAGCTCTCAGATAGCTCAAGATTCTATCAAGTCATCGAAGTCAAAAGAGATCGATCGATCCCGGTTCACCTGGAAGGTCCGTTGGTACGTTTAAGGAATATTCCAAGCAATCACAAATGTCTTATTAGATTTCAAGAGCTGAATTTCTTCTTAGAAAAGTGTCGTCACGAATTTAAGGAAGTCGGAGTGGTCAATACTTTCTTCAAGAATGAACTTGATGCTTGGAATTTTTTGTCATCATTCCAAGAAACGGTTGAAAAGCTTTCTCTCGAGAGTGTCGAAATCGGATCGGATTTAGTTAGTGGTCCATCGACTTTAGACTCTTTTGAAGTTTTAAATTTCCCAAAGCTGAAAGAACTGAAACTTCATCTTTCTGATAAAGTCGTCAACAGCAAATATTTAACAACAGTTTTATTAAATTGCGTTGCAGTCGAGAAGCTTGAGTTGAAAGACGTTTTCCGGCATGACGACATGAACAACTCAGAATTGTGTTTGAAAATGCTTGAGACCTTTAGCGGGCTGACAAGTCTAAAGCTTTACGCAATTAACATCGATCAAATGTTTGAGAGCCAAACTTGGCAGAAATTTAAATTCCGGCTCAAGAGCTTCACGATGGATTCAACAAGATTGACGATCCAGTCTGAAAGAGGTGTTCGCATTAACTTTCTCAACTTTCTTCAGTCTCAAAGTGAAACTCTCGAAAAATTGTCGATCGATCCATGCTTCAATCTCGAGACATTAAACGTGATTATGACAATGCCAAAGCTAAAGAGTTTACGACTCAACAGTTTTCCGTTTAAAACTGAGACGGGAATTGTTACAGACGACGATATTTTCGACGAAAAGATTTCATCTAAGAAGTCTGACACGATCACTGATTTGACAGTAAATGAGAACGTTCCTTGTACTGGCTGTCTGTACCATCTGTTGAGAGTCATGCCGAGAGTTAAAAAGCTTGAGCTTTACGCAATGGACGAGTTCACGATTCAACTTTTTTCATTAATTGATAGCATGTTCGATAAATTGACAATTGATCACTTGACAGGAGCAGCAAGCTTTGAAGAAGCAAATGTATACACAAACATCTTGGTAATCAAAAACAATTAAGTAAAATCTCAACAATTACAATTAAGGAATAATTCTTTTATTAAAATGTCAATAAAATTATAGTTTTTCAATAAAAAAAAATCTTTCTTTGTGTCTAAAATGTTAAACAATTTTCAGCAAAAAACGTTTCAAGACTTTTGATTGTAACGATTGAAGTTTTCGAAGCTAATAAATTAACGCAACTGTTATTTGAGAAGTCAGCAAGTTCAAGCTTCTTTGTTGGTTCAAGGAGCTTTGGAAAAATGTACATCAGATTATTTCTTTGAACGAATAAGAATTTCATGTTCGCCTGAGACTTGAAAACTTCTGCTGGTAATTGTATGAGAGAATTGTCATTGAGCTTAAGCTCTGTCAGATTCTTTAGTGACACAAAAGCGTTTGCGCTTATTTCATAAATTTTGTTGAAGGAAATATCGAGCGAAGTCAAAGCTCCTAAGTCCTTAAAAGGATCTCCGTTGATTTCTTGAAGTTTGTTGTGCGAGAGCATCAACTTCTGAAGCTTGGTCATTGACTTAAAAGCTTGATCACTTATCGAGACTAATCCACTTTCAACCACGCTCAGAAATTTAAGATTTTTGAAGAGATCTCCAAGTTTTAAAGGAAGAAAAACAATTTTTTCATTAAAAACTTTCACTTCCTCTAAGCTCAAAGTTTCAATTTCCTGTTTTCCTCTTAAAACTTTTCTTATTTCAACTTCCGGTTGAACGATTTGCAAATTCCTGACATTGCAAGTCTTTGTCGAGCTCCACTCAACATTCTCGCACTGCAAATCAATTGCGTTCAGGTCACGTTTACTTCTTTGTAATTGCTCTTTCTCCAAGAGACACAAATCGCCTTCAACTTTGTGCACGGGACAAGTTTGATTTTGCAAAGACTTTTCGATTGTGTCAACTCTTTCGATGAACGTTAAAAAGTTTTTCGTAACAATTTCGAGATTAGCTGAACATTTGGAGTTCTCTTCGATCATTTGCGTGATCTTTGCCTCAAGTTTCTTTACCAACGGATCATCTAAGTCATCAAGATTCTTTGATTTTCCTTCAATTGCCAAAGTTTTCGCTTCAAGAGCTGCAATCGTCTCCTTCAAAATAATTAGTTCGCTCCTGAATTCATCGATTGGCAAACAGTTAACTCGAATCTCCGTTCTCAGCTTCTCAATCTCTTCAGGTCCACCTTTGCCAAAGAAGTCAACGCAACCACTCGATTGAAAGTCAGCAAGTTTGAGTTTGTTTAAATTGTCGAAGATCTTATAGCCAATGACCTTCAGATTTTGGTGACGAAAATCAATTCGAATAAGTTCTGTGTTGAAAGCAAACAAATCATTTTCCAAGCTCTCAATCTCATTAGCGTGTGCGTGAAGAACTCGAAGTTTCGGAAAAGGCTGAAGATCTTTTTTTGAAATTTCTTTCAAACTTGATCTCCACACTTGAAGAAGTTCGATGTTTGGAAAGAAATTCTTAATTCGTTCAGGCAGAAAGTGACAAGTTTGTCCGCTGATGTCGAAAGCTCTCACATGTTGATCTGTCATTCGATGGAGATGATTCCCAGCCACATTAGTGATCGTTTGATTCCTCAGCACGACATTTAAGTTTCTTATTTGACACGTGTAAGCATTTCCAATCACAGGCCATGGAATGTTTTTGTATACGCAAGTCACTCGAATTGATTCGCAAGATGCGAGGGTGAGAATGAGGATGAACGTGATCCTAAAACGAAAGACAACTTTAAGACTTAAAGTTTGTTTTCCTAGAAATTCAAATATTGCCTCATTACTGATTTGACACTTTCTGACACTTTGAGCGATCAACAAAAACTGAATTTTGATAAGAAACATCTTTTTCGTGAGATTCATTCTCAAAAAGCTTTGACGATCAGCTGAAGTTTCTTTTTATTGGAGAGAAATGCGCGGGAAGAGCGAAACTTTTTTCTGTGTTTCATTTTTCATCTAAGACAATCTGACGCAAATTCTGTTCCATTTCGTCCTAAAGCCTATGATTCAGCGAATTTCTTCTGGTAGCTGAATAGAACTTGTTAGTATTGTCGCCGACGTTGTCTGCTGCTTATCGAGAATATTAATTTAAACAAATTTGGAGAAGCCTTTGGACATCTACTGACGAGACGAGATGGAAGACTACATGATGGCTGAGGATTGCGGGATCTGCTTCGAGGATGTCGTAAGAGAAACTGTAGTTCAGTGTGGCCACAGATTCTGTGCTGGTTGTTTGGCTGAATGGCTGGGCACGCAGAGAATCGGAAGAGCTCCAAGCATAACTTGCCCTATGTGTCGGGCTGAAGTCGTAGCAATGATGGTTGCAATGCAGTATCACCAGCTTGGAAGCATCGAAGAATAAAAGAAGAAGGAAGAAGAACGTTCAATGAATCGAAGAATAAAATAAGAAGAATTCATTAAATCTGAGGGAGACAACATTTGCTTTTTATTTAGAATCTTTGTTTCAGTGCAATTACAGATCTTCGCTGTCGCTGACGCGGTCTCCTGAAACCAAAGGAGACTATTTGATTAAACAAGTTTAAGGAACTTTTTGAGCAACTGCTGTGACGAGACGTAATGGACAAGGACTGCCCGATTTGCCTTTATTATCTCCAATGAAATGATAATTCAATGTGGTCACAGATTCTGCTATAAATGTTTGAATACCAGGATAAGTAATCAGTTCTACAGACGTCGGAACTTGTTCTGCCCTTGCTGTCTGGTTAAAATCGTTGAAGTGCTAGTTAACGGGGAAGTTCATCAATTTCCATTCTGATAATAAACAACATTTGAAGAACAAAAGAAAAAAAAAATTTATTGAAACCTTTTTCAGGTAAAATTTTATTTCAGGGCTTTCCGAATTTAAATGATTTCATCTACTCAAACAAAATGAGTAAAATCTCATCAACGGATCCATTGAGATCCAAGTGAGAATCCAGATGAATTACCAGACGTTCCTTCGACGATTCCACGAGTCCACACTTATCACAAATGAAAGTTTCTGGTTCATTATGAAGTTTCTTGTGATAAGTTAAAGCTCTTTGATTGGAAGTTTCCTCTCCGCAGATATCGCAGCTGAATTCGTCATTGGTGTGAATAGTTGAGTGTCGCTTGAGGTCGTATCGAGTGCAAAAAGTTTTGTTACAGATGCGACAAATGAACTCTTCTTTGTTAGAATCAAAATCCCCTGAGATTAAACTCAAATCGTCTTTGCTGGCGATGATGCGTTGATATTTCTTTGTATCATAATTTACTGGAGCGTTTTCTTGTAAATGATTTCTGTAAGACATTTTTCTTGACAAGTGTCCTCTTCGAAGGTCTTTCTTTAAATGATGAATTTTACTTAAATTTTAATGAATTTAAGGAAAACCCTTTTAGGACTTAGGGGAGGAACAATTTTAGGCAGAAATTCTAATGAAGAAGTTCGACTAAATTCTAGAAGAAACTTAACAATCAAATTTTGATTTATTTTCTTCATAAGCTTTGACATTATTCTCATCGTTAATCATCTGCATTGCCCTGCATTGTTAGCAAGACATCGATGATTTGCCTCGCCAAAAGCAAAATTCCTCGAGCGTCAACAGCAAGTCCATTTTGATTTCGAATCACTTGCGGTGCATTGCGAGATTCTCTTCCAGTTGGCATGGCTGAGATCAACTGTGAAAGAATTTCATTAAAATTATTCTAGAACACATTTTAAATTACTTACAGCAACAGCGGAAATCAGAAGAAATAAAATTGTGAACTTCATCTTGTCTCTTGAAACGTTTTCAGCGAATTGAGTGACATTCAGATTTCACCAGAGCTTTTAACAATTTGAGATAAACGTTCTACCACCGGAAGTTTCAACTGATCGATGAAAGCAATTAAAAGATAACGAAAATATTTGGAACATCAGCTTGAGTGTCAAAGCGATTATTTTTATTTGTCTGCTGGTAATTTTGTTTTGTCGTTTGAAGTGTCAAGGAGAAAAGGTATTTCGAAATTTTTAATCATTTCAATTGAAAATTAGATAGACGATGATTTTATCAAGCGATCAACAGGTGACGAAACTTTAATCTGTGCAGAAATAAACAAATTTTCATTAAACGATCAAAGATGACTTTGCATTTTTATTTTGTTTTATTTCATCCTTATCCAAATTTCAAGTTAAAGTTAAAGAAAAATGGCAAAGTCACGTAAAGTTAATTATTTCACGAAAATCGCGAGTGACGAAGACTTTGAGGAGCTTCTGAATAAAAAAGGATTGATAAGTTAGTCGCGATTGAAACAAAGATTTAAAAAATATTTTAATTGTTCTCATTCACAGTTCTCGATGTTTATCAAGAAGGATTCGGTCCATGCACGATGAGCTTACATGGGCCACTTGAGAAAGCTAAAGTAATTTTCTTTTATCTTCGCTGACATTCAAAATAATTTTGAGCTTTCAGATTTCTCAACAAGACAGTGACACAATTCAATTAGCAGTTTGCGATGTTGATAAGATTGAGAAACTAAAAAGATTTCGAGGTCGATGCATTCCAACAATCATTTTCTGCGGTGTAAGTTATTGATTTACAGAAGTAGAAATTATTAATCTTCAACTCGATCTTAGTTAGGAAAAGTCATCGACATTGTCTATGGAGCAAACGTTCCATTATTGCTTAACACAGTTTCAACTCAACTTAAATTACTGCAAAAGGCAAACGATGGAGAAGAAACGAGAAAGTTTTATGAATTTGATGAGCCAGTGGATTGGGAAAAAGCTGATCTCGATCGAATAAAAGCAGAGAAAGATGTGAGATCACTAACTTTTGAGAAGCTTTTAGTTTAAAATAAATTTTTTAGGAAGCTGATCGAATACTTAAAGAAAGGATTGATTTAGAGGAAAAGAAGGAAATGGATGAGTTGATCGATTTGATGAGTGAATTCGCTGGAGACATGGGAGTGACGATCTTCATGCCTCACGTTGTTGATGTCGCGGTTAGAAAAACAACGAACAACGCGAGAAGACTTTATTTAGTTGCTCGAGCTCGAAAAGTTCTTCAAGTTACGAGTGACATGTTCACAACTCTGGAGAAGCAACTCGAGAAACCGATCAACGAGGACATCAAAGAATATTTGATTGGAAAGGAAGTTCTTGCTGTGCTTTGGAGCGCAGATCCAGGAGCGAACGTTGAGAAAACTTTGGAGGATTTCGTTCGTCAAGTTAGTGAGACAACAAAAGCAATCGACGACTCCTCAGAATCTAATGAGGAAATAGAAATGCGAATTCTCGATGAACTTGTTGTCTACTTGGATGAAGGTGACGAGGATGAAGAGAATGATGCCATGTCAGAAAGTTTAAATTTCTCGTTAACTGAAAATGTTGAAGAGGAAAAATCATTGAAAATCGAAGAATCAGGATCAGTCGTCAGCAAAATCGATGAAAGACCAAAAATCGTGATTCCTCCAGTTTGGACGCCGGACAACAAACCTTGCAATTGTCTTATCATGTTCAAGATTTTCAGAAACGTAAGTTAAAGCTTTTTGTTGATTGAAAGTTGTTTCAAATTTTCCTTCCAGCAATTCGAGCATTTCCTTCCGCCTTTGATTGAACCAGAGCCACCACACTTCTGCATGATCTTTCCAGCCTCGAGAAAAAATGAAATCTTCAGAATCACCAAAGAATTCGAGAAAGAACTTCTTGCTTTTGGTTTCTTTGATAGCAGCGATCTCAATAATTGCAAGCTCATCTGCAAAACTCCTGAAAAATATGAAAAAGTCGAAACAAAAGATTCCGATTCAATAATTCTCAAAGTAGCGAAGAGAACGAGTCACTTCTCGCTCGCTTTAGTTCCATTAAATCCAATTTATGTTAGTCACAATGTCGAGAAAGGAATCAAAGAGTGCGCAATGATATTTGATGAAAGCTTCAATGAAGCCAACGACGATGAAGAAGAAACGCCGCCAGAATGAAATTTAAACTTTTTATTCTTTTTCAATTAAATGTCTCATGTTCACTTCCTGATTCACCATGTGCCTCATTAAGTTTCTCGTAGCATTGCGTCGCAACAAAACCACAGTCGTTATCAATATGAGAGCGAAAGTTACAGCTAATATGATGAAATACACAAAGTGAATCATGGGACTGCAATTTTCTGGAGTTATGTCATCGGCAAAAGACAAAGTCGTGACAATGAGATTGTCTATTTGTGAGCTCAAGTTTTCATTGATTTCATTGACTAATGAAAGATTCTGCCAACATTGCTCAAGCGATGAGTTCAAATTGATTCCACGAGCTTCCAAAATCTCGATCACCTTTTGCTTTTCTGCGATGCTTAAAACAGTCTCTGTTATATTTCCTTGGAGAAATTTGATATTCTCCTTTGAATTGATGAGATTTGCTTGGAGTTCTTGGTTTTTTCTTGAAAGCTTACTGAAGATTGTCTCTTTCTCGTTCAATGTAGTCACCAAATTCGAATAATTTAATCTCAAATTGTTGTTTTCCTCAATTACTTTGTCAAAGACTTGACTATTGTTTGTCTTTATTGCGTCCAACTCAAGCTTAAGATCATCGCAAGCCATTTTCAAGTTGTCAATGATTGACATTAGTTGAGTTACGTTGGTGACCAAAGCGACCTTCTCGCTTTCGAAAGTTTCCTTTTTTCCCTTCAACTCTACAATTTCCTCTTCTCTTGCTGATAATGTTGCGTTGAACGCGATCGCCTTTGAGAGATATGATTTCTTCATGGGACTTTCGCATTTCAAGGTAACTTCGTGAATAAATAAATTCAATTCCGTGACGTCTTCCGGGAATCTTTTGTCTATGCAAGCGTTAGCACGGAAGTCAATTGAAGTCAATGATGTTGATAGATCAGTGTCAATAAATCCGATTCGATTACTTTTCGCTGATAATGTTTTTAACTTTGCGTTTTTCAAGATCAAATCAGCCGGCAAGGCCACGAGTTTGTTTTCATAAAGAAAAAGTTCTTTTAATTCGACTAAGTCCACAAAGAGTTCGTCTGGAAGTGTCACTAGAGAAGTGAACAAGACACAAACTTTCCACACTTTTAAGCAATTCGTGAATACTTCTCGGCTAATTCGATTAATTGAAGTCCCGTAAATATCGACTCGTTCCAACTTTTGGAAGAAATTGCAAATTTTTGTTGGAGCTCGTTCAGTCTCAACTTCTCGCGTTATCCAAATCTCCTTGACATCGTCGTTTGATTTTCTAAATGCGTGAGTTCCAGAAACTGTTGTGACAGCGATATCAGACTCAAGAACCTTCAACGTCTTCACTTTACACTCTTCTGAGTTCAAACGAAACTCACAATCGAGTCGAAGGCTCTCGACAGATCCGTTAACGATGAAAAAGATCAGCAAATATTTTAAAAGCTTCATAGTGTTCATTGATTCAAAGCTCAGAGCTAACTGAAGCATCAATGCGAATAAATAAAAATGAATCTAGCATTTCTTATCGCAAAATATGCACCCACGCAGAAATATGTAATTTTAAAAATAAAATAAAGTTGTAATAGTCAGAGAATGATTGAGAAACAAAACAATTTTTTTTATTAAGATTTAAACTTTAAAATAATTTATTTCCGGACATTCTGAGTATCGATTAATTTTGCTTAATTTTGACCAACTTAACTTCAATGCGTCAACTTGTAGAAATAATCAACCGCAACGTCCGTCCATTGCCATGTAGTCCAAATGACGAAGTTCAAGCAACTTGAGACTCCCAAAGCGATGATAGCGAGTGTTGGCTTTACGAAAATGCCAAAGAGCAATAAGCCAGTTTTGAGAATCCACAACAGAGCTCCGATCATCACCGCCAGCAGAAATAGAACTGTGATAGCGGCAATTTCGATGATACGAATAAAAAGAATTTCAATCGACATTTTAAAAAATGATTTAGCTTCAGAAGTTATCGAAAAATAAAATTGAAATAAATGAAAATCGAGAAGATTGCTGTGAAAATTAATTTTTTTTCAACTCTAAGCTCATTTTTCTTTGAACATTTATTCATTTTCATTTCTTTTCAGTGTTTCCATTAAAATTTTAAATAAATGCAACCCACACAGCAAATGTTAATAAAGCCTTAATGCAATAAAAAACAGAAATAATTTCAGGGGATTAACAGAACAACTTTCTAGTGGAATAATCGTTGAGTGTCTTTAAAATGCAACATAAATGGTCATTCGTCTGGTTATTGTCTTCGTTACCTTTTGATAAGAAATCTTTTCACACATAAAACACATTTCACGGACATTGCAAACGATTAGAACATAAATGGCGCAAACACAATTTACAATCCTTTGTTATAAGAGAGGCTTGTGCAGTTTGGATTTTCCTTGCGAACTTTGTCACGAATCTCAATCTCGAGGCTGTCAACAGCGATCGAAGCTTTCTGGGAGAACAGAGCGCAGCACAGAGGAGTTGCAAACGTCAGACAAACGCCACAGAAAAGAACTTGAATTGGTGAGTTCGCCCAACGGAAACGTTTCAAGATTGTTGTTTTGTTTTCAAGGAAATTGACGAGTACTGGCGTCAAGACCATTCCAGGACACGCCATGAAGATTCTCGACAACGTGACCTGTGCGATTCCTTGCTGAGCAGCAGTAACCGAGTTACCATAAACAACTCCATTTTCGTCAGCAACTGGGACACCTCCTTTGAGTTCTCTAAAATAATGAAAAATTGTTTACAATCTTGATTTTAATTTGATCATGCAAGTGATACTAACTGCATTCGCATCAACGGAATGTTGACACAATTAGCCGCAGCTACAGCAGCAAGGGGAACCAATTTCGGTAAAATTCCAGTGGCATTCTGTTATCGTTTGTGTAAATTTTGATTTGCGGGGGAAAAGGAAAAATCGTGCAGTGATTTGTTAGTTACAAAAAAGTCTCACGATAAGATTGCTTAATCGATAAGACTCAACTTACCTTAACCATTCGATTTAATCCGAGAGCTGTGATAAGAGCTCCACTAGTCGCTAAACAATATGACGTCATGAGTTGATCAGTTGTGATTGGAGATGATCCTGATCGATTTGTATAATTGACAAGAGCATTGAATGACTGATTCGCCCATTGCCAGAAGATCACAGCCGGGGTTGAACGATAGAAAGTCATCATCATTCCAGTGATGCCTAAGAAAATAATTCAATCTTCTCAGTTGTTCAGAGATGTCTTATCATTTTATTACTTACTCATGTTCATCGGCACTTGTGCGCTCATTCGTCCAATCAAAAGCATTTTCTCTAAAACGTAAAGTAATTTGATAACGCGCTAGTAATAAAACTTTAAAACTGGAGCTTACCTCCTGTGTCTGGATGGAAGGCAGAATCGTAAAGAGCTTTCGCTTGCCATAGCTCGTCCTCAGTTTTTACATCAGGAACTGGTTTTCCGGCTTTGTAGTCCCTGACGATTCTGGCAGCTCGATTTAAAGATTCTTCGCTAGCGAAGACATTCTGTTGAGACGAGAAAAATAAAATCAATAAAGTAAAGCTTGGATTTAAAGGAAAATCTTACAAGTGGATTAGTGACGATAAGGAAGTGCTTGGCGCGATTGGCGTAGGTCGTTTGTGGATAGCGCGGCTCATCAATATTGATTCCCTGAGGCAGTGACATGATGCAATCGAACGGAAGTCGAGTTTATGTAATTGTCCAAATTATTTTTCTAGCTGAGCTTTTGACCCTGAACTTTACGAATTTCGTAAATAACTCAACTTGCCGATGAGGAATTGTTGAACTTTTGTTTATTATGCAACAGCTGACTATTGAATACGCTGGGGCAGAAGCTTAGAAATGCTTTACTTCGAGCACAAAAAGTGCGAATGAATATTCCTCTGATAAGAAACTACGTTGAACGATCTTGAAACTACGTTCACTTGAGGGGGTTAGAACAAATATTAAATGAAGATATTCTGTGAACGACCCCTTAAACAGTGAAGCGAAAGAAAAGAAGCGTAGCGGCCGCCATCATCAAATTTTGTAAATAAAACAAATTTGAAAGAATCTTAAGCGACGAAGATTTAGAATTTTTTTTAACACTTGAATTCGTGTTTGTTTCAATCAAAAAAGTGTAAACTTTAAAGCGTGAGGTGCATTTAATCGAAGGAAGAAGAAGTCATTGTGGTTTCGTTGTGTTTTGATTGATAAAACGAGCCAAATAGAAGAGCGTCTGTTGAACAAAGCCAAGGTGAATATTTTCCTTTAAATTCATTTTGTTGCTTGTTAATTGTATTGAGGTGATCAAACTCCCTAGTTGGCTTAGAGCCATGAAAGTCTTTAATTTCTCCAAATCTTCCATGTATCATCGCGTCCATTTCACATTTGATGATTAATCGTAGTTTACCAAAATTCGGAAGCGGCTATGAAGGTTTTTTTTTTCATAAAAATATTTGATGACGACGGATGTTTTTTGCTGTTAGGTTGGCATCGAGCGAGGATCGTTCGCGATAGTTAGGTGTTTGGATTAAGGGACGACTCGTGTCAAGGACAGTGAAAAGTCTCATTATTAATTCAATTAATTCGCCAACTCTTATTCGTTCAGACCGACACGACGACGAATCATTTCTATTTTTAGAATCACGCAGAAAGTTCTGCAATCGTTTGGGAAAGTGTTTGGGTCTACGACGCAAAACAATGTCTCGGTGCATCGCAAAAATTCGTAAATTACGATTAAGATTCGCAGTTCGCCTTGAGTTCACATTCTTTGAATGCTTGAAAACACCCCTTCCGGCTTGAGATTGATGCATTTTGCGAATCATCCCCAAGTGCATTGCGCGCCTAACGATGACATAGAAGAGCCTTCAATCAAACATATGGTCATGACGAAAGAAAACTGATCCCCAAAAAAAGCTAGCTCAGCTTGTTGTTGCTTTTATCGCTTTTTCCACTACACACGCCTCTGAAAATGTTTTTGTTTCTTATATTTTTCCGCGTACGCTGCCTTTTGCGCTTACAGTTCAGGCAAGCAACGACTACCTATTAGTGTGAAGTCCAAAGGAAAATACATTGAAATATTGGAATAAGAAGAAAGCGCGCGAGGCGATGGAAACAACGTAAAATCATATGTGCAACTTCAGTTCTCGAAGCTTGACTTGAAGTGCTTGTTGATTTTATAGTTTACGTTGCATTCTGCTGAACAAATATTTCTCAATATTCGAAGCACACGTCCCGATAATTTTTCTTCTAAAATATTTCCTTTGTTCTCGCTATCCGATGCTGCGATTGGTTGTTTTTGATGAATTTCGTCTGCAAGATGTCCTTTTATTGAGCTCTGTGCTCGCTCTGTGTGTAAAGCGAGACGAGGTTGTTGCTTTCATTTCTTCTTTTCACCATCTTTCTCTCTTCTTGATTCGGTCTTATAACGCACGTCTTAACGGTTTTTACAAAGCTTTAATATAAAATCCACATTAAAATGGGACTCATGAAGTTATGAGATCTCGATTTTCTTTGAGTTTCGCGAAATCATTTTGCCACGAATACACGAGAAGGCGTCAATGTCTTAACTTTTCTCGCTTTACTTGAAAACACACAAAACAAGAAACCTTTTCGTAAACAACACAAGCTGGCTTGCAGAAATCAGAAATTAAATAATGTCAAGGCGATGCATGTGGCAACTCTTTTATTGCAGAAGAATGCAGAGTTCTATGTAGCAAAAATCATTTTTTTTTTCTACTAAAACAACATTCATTCGCAAACCTGAACCTTTCCCAACAAAATTTGTTGAACATTCCTTTGAAATGTCTAAACGACACGGGATGAAGCCTTGAGACTAGAGGGAGAGCAAAAAAACTCAAACTAATGACTTTGAAACATATCAGGACGATGAGGGGCTAAAAGAATTCAAAGGAAACTCTTCGTTCACCTTTTTCTTTTTGTAAATATTCTCAGGTAAAAGATTCTTGTTGCCGTGAGAATTGTGAACTTCGATTCACCCTGAAAGAGAGAAATAAATTGCACGACTCGCAAAGCAACTCGCTCGTGTCTGGTACGTTCGCGCTTTTATTTCGTCATTGACCTTGACAGCGAACGGTTCACAGGAAAATCCATTTCTCTCACAAGTAGTCAACAGCACACACGTGAACAAGACTTTATCATCTAAGTAAGACTTTAAAAATAACAAACTTTTCTTCTTTCCTTGACTGCTGTTCGTGTCGTAGGTTCTCTGAAAAGATGTAAACAAAACAAATACATCACGAACTAAAGTGTGAAGTGATAGTTAGCATGTGTCACATTAATTCTCGTTTAGCCTTCTCAACATTAGTCGATGTGTCCTATACCGATGGACACATGTTGCTCGCTATTTCGTGGAAATTTCCACTTGCCAAAATCGTCAGTACCTTGCTTAAAAATAGCGATCACTGCACCTCATATTATTGCAACAAATTTGTCGCACACTGATAACTCGAGATATTTGCCTGTACACGAATATGCGAAAGAAGAAAAAAAGTTCTTTTGCGTCGCAAAGTTTTAAAAATTGTTTGAACCGGTGAATCGGAGAAGATTTGC
This sequence comes from Smittia aterrima, assembly GCA_033063855.1. Lineage (NCBI taxonomy): Eukaryota > Metazoa > Arthropoda > Insecta > Diptera > Chironomidae > Smittia > Smittia aterrima. The sequence continues at coordinate 6,363,458 of CP093830.1, forward strand.
CCGAAAAGTAATCCAGCCTTGAGAGAGTTCAATGATGTTTCCACCAAACGCCGCTGTTGTGGTGTGAAAGAATCTAAAGCAGAAGAAAGAAAAAAAGCGCGCGTCTTCAAGAAGAATATCCCAAGCGCTAGACAGTCAAACTAACGAAAAAAAAAACACAATTACAGGTTTAATGACCTCAATCGCTTGAATGTATCAGTGATGCGGCAAACTATGCGCGGTGTAAAGCATCGTAAAGCATTAATATAAAACATTGAATGAGGGAAAGGAAAATTGGAACGTTCCATGTGTATGCGATCGCGGAAAGTGTCTGAAATTGAGGTGAATGTTGGTGCAGGGTAATTGCGACGGCATTGAGTCCCCCCACACGCGAAGCAAATAAGCCTCGTAACTGCACATAACACATGTTTTATTAGGAAATCACTCGATCGCTCCCTCTTCTCTAACACACAACATCAGCAGTAGCTGTCGCGAAACCTCCAGCTGAATGCTTGTGCAATATTTCTCTGTTGTCTCTCTCGAGATATTTAATAGCACAAACTGCTCTGTGTTTAATGCCAAGTGCCAACTTTTTTTGCGCTATATTACTCTTAAATAATTTACGTTTTTGCCATTCACTTTCTCTTTCGATACTTGATATTCGTAATTTCATTTTGTAGATTACAAGGAAGTCAGTTTCACTTTTTCGTCTCGCGAAAAGAGCTCGCGAATCATCGAAATCTTTTTGGGTTTCCCTGCCTCCAACATTCCAATTCCAACATTGTTTTTGCGCCAAATTTTTTCTCTTCTCTTCGGCAACCATTTCAGTTGCTTTGTAGCAAGTGAGCCGTTGAGTCATATTTTCATCGTTACTGCTACAGTTTGCGATATTATTTTATTTCTCTCTTGTATTCGATTTCGAATTAAGAAGAAGCCAAGTGAATTAAAGAGACAATGACGGAGAAGGAAAGTGATTGTAACCAGATTTACGTAAGTTCCTTCCAAGTTGAAGTAGTCGTCTCGAAATGATTGTAGACAGACGACATGAGGCGAATGTCATTCATTGAACTCTTCGGCAGCTGCGCAGTGTATTAAATGGTGGAACATGCAGTCAATGTCACTGCCGGCTAAAATCTACTGATCTAGTCACTTGTCAGCATGAAAAATCAAAACAAAGAAGTTTCTTTCATGTTTCTTATCAAATTTTCAATAGAATTCATGTGAAATTAAAAACCGCATTTGAGTGTTGGTTCATCGAATACTTCAGTATTAATATTTCTGCGACGATGTTTTCGTCACGTACACAACTTCAGAGCAAAGCCAATGCTTCATCGAAACATTAACGTAAAACGATAGTTACAAGCTTGGAAATTTCACCAGTTGATGTGAATAGTTTTCATTTCAATCTTCGTTTGAATGGATCCGCTTTTATTTTAAGAAAGTTTCAAACAACAAAAATTACTTGTGAATCCCTAAGCCACACGAACAACAATGACGATTCTAGTTTGCGTACTTGTTGAGTCAATTCTTTACTTTTGGTTCCTATTTTTGGCCATTGACATGTTCGAGGTAAATGACATGGTTAAATTCTTTCTGGAATAAAAACCGTTTCTATGACGTCAGCTTTGCTGGGCTTGTTGTTTTTCCTTCAGTGTCAACTGTGAATTCTAGGTTTCAGTATTATCAGCGAGTTTTGAAAACAATTTTTCTTCACGAGAATTCCGATGAAAAGTCTTTAACTGACCTCAATTTCACTTTCTTCTTCTTAACAGGCAACATACATTTTTAACAGTCATCAACGCCACAATCGAAGCTCATCGTCAGCATATTCAACTACTGGATTAATCAGGAACTTGTCACGTCTGCCCTACGATCGATATCGGAACGATCATTTGTTTCTTCTCAATAATTTGAGACGGGAATGATTAGAAGTGAAAAGTGCATACAATTAAAGACATTTTGTGAGAAAAACTCTGACATTAGATAAAGAAAACAGAAGCATTCTTGTTTAGAACTAGCAAGCGCAGGCAATTCTAATCAATCAAAAAGCTTTCGAAAATATAAAAACTGATAACGAAATATAGAGACAAAGAGTGACAAACATCAATAATGTTTTCATTTCATAAGCCGAAAGTTTATCGGAGCACAGCTGGCTGCTGTATCTGTAAAGCAAAATCGTCGAGGTAAGTTCTAAGACACATACCTTGAATGAATCATTTTAATTAATTTTATGTTTTCTTCTAGCTCACGATTTACTGACTCAAAGAAATACGAGACAGACTTCATTCAATGCTTCCAGCTTGAAACGCCACGAAGAGGAGAAATTTGCAATGCATGCGTTCTTCTGGTGAAAAGATTCAAGCGTCTTCCTCCAGGAAGCAATCGTCATTGGGGACACGTTGTCGATGCTCGCACAGGTCCTGGACTGAAGTCAATGACGAAATTTAAGAAGAGGAAGGAAGAACAAGAAGCTGGAATTAAGGTCGTAACAGCATCAGTAACGGAAAGATTCAGTAAACTCTTCAAGAAGTCAAAGAAGAAGGAGAAGGGTTACAAGAAAGAAACAAGCTCACTTGGAGGATCATCTGATGACTCACCGCCATCACCAACAGAGTCCAACCACAGTGACGAATATGATGAAACGATCTTTGGCAAGAAGTTCTTCAACTATGCCACTCGCTCGCATCAGAAAAGGCAGCAGGTTGCTGTGAAGCAGCGTAGAAGGCGAAAGAACCCTCGTCCAACCAAGAATCTTCGTTGGCCTGCAAATCACTTCAATTTGTTCGAAGATGTGGTCAATGATGAACTTTGGCAACAACGTGAAACATGCTGCGGAATTGTTTATGAGTGTGCTACACTTCAAGCTATAATCGTTGATGCTTCTACGTTCAAACCGTGTTTGCAGCATCAATCGCCGGTGAAAGAGAATCAAGTCGAGCTTCCGAAAATCACGAAAATCTCCGACATTGCTCAATTTCAACCGAATCCTCCAACAGCGATCAAGAAGCATCAACTTTTCCTAAAACGACATGAGCATCCATCCGTCACGACATGTGATAACGTAATTAATAGTAGTTTAAAGGAAACTAGCAATAAAAACAAGACTGAGCTAATGGAAACGATGACGTCAGATGGTGAGGATCTTCTGAAACCATTCGACAAGCTCAGAAGGATAAACGACATCAAATTGGGTAAGTTCTTGATGATCTTCTTTTAAAATTGCTTTTACTGATTCAAATATTCTTTCTCAGGTTTATCAGACGATGCTCCGGAAGCTATTGTCAATGAAAACGCCTTTGGACCGAATGGCAACAGTGAGAAATATCTACACAAGCTCAACCCCGAATCGATTAAGATTTCGAAACCATCGCTCTTCAACAATCCTCTATCAGCTTCGTTGAAGTTTAAATTTGCGAACATCGTAAAGTGTGGGACTCTCGGCAACGATAATTCGTCTGACTCTGGCTATGAGGAAGTGCAAGATGGAAGCAAACTGATGATCGCTCAAATGCCGCCGCCTGACGTCATGCAATCACTTTGAGTCTGAAACGAAAGCTTTTCATGTTTTAGGTGTCCACTTAGACGAAAACTTTTGTGAATGACAACGCGAAATGAACGCACAGTTTGCTGAACCAAATGATTTTTCTTTTTCCAACAAAACACAAAACTTCTTTTATATTGAAATTGTAGAGATACAACAGTCGTTGCCGAAAAAAAAAACTGCTAAAACTCTTAATCCTCAACCTCGACAAATCAAACTGCCAGGACTCACTAACATCGTTACAGGAATGAACCAATAGTTTTCACAGGATACTTCATGAACTAAAAAAAAGAAAGAAAGTGCAGTGAAGAATGCGAAACACAATTTTAAAGATAAGAATGTGAAACATAATGTCGATTTTCTTTCGTAAACATAAGGAATAATAATTTAAAAAGAGACTTAGATGTTAAGAGCCTTAACTTAAGACAGAATGAGAATATTGAACTTGTGCTGTCAATGCTTGCAACGTTCGTCTTAAACCGAATTGTGCAATTTCCCGAGAAATATTATCAATTTGTTTCGGGACGATTCCAGAATTCCTATTTGTTAGCGTGCTTGGTCATTGTCAGCATGACGCCAATGAGCTTTCCTAGTGGTAAAGAAACAAAAGTGAGATTGAAAGACGAAGAGAAATCTAAAAGATTCTTTCACTCTTTAACACAACATTTCGCTAACTAACTTTAAAAGCTAAGATATTTAAATCGTGGAGCTGTTTTTAGTTGTTTCCCATCTAGAGGAGACTGTTAAACTAATCAGTATTTTATATCACAAGAAAAGAAGAAACAAAACTGAACTTTGAGTTATAGCCTATAAGGGAATCTCTGAGAATATTTTTGTAGTCGAATAGATTGGAAAGTGAGGGACGAAAATTGTTTTTCAAAGAAAGGAAACCAATGGTCTGACGATTTTCTATCATTTCGGAAACACAAGAATGTCTTGCATCAACTTTAGTTAATTTATAAATTAAATTTTGTTATGTCATACCGAACAGAAATGTTGAATGTTTCTCTTCGACGTCACACAACGAAAAGGAATGTCACCCAAATATGTACAAGATTATTTTTGTGAGACGCATCGCCACTATTTTGCTATTTAATCTCTCTTATTTATTGATTACAACCTAAAAACAAGCCTAGCAAGTAGTTTTTCTTTTGCTTTTCTCCATCAAATCATTTATAATTTTATCATAATTAGACAAATTACGATTAAGGAAGAAAGAAAGAACATTTTTTATAAAAGGAAAAACACATGAAATGATATTTTTTAGTCGATAAATTCTCTCTTAATTGTAAAGCATCGAGATAGTGTCCTCGAACTTTGTAATAAAAAAATCATAGCATAATTGTTTAGACGAAAAGAAACTGTGGCAGACGCGACGAAATGGGAGTTCTGCAATCATTGTCGAAAAAAAAAATGAAACTTTTTTCTAAGATTTGAGAAGAAAGAAAATTCATCGCCAAGAAATCATTCCAAATATTTCCACTTCTCATCGATAACAATCAACAGAATGTTAGACTTTTTTTCTATATTCTTTTTGTGATGAAACGCTGATGATCGTAAAATGTTTTGATAAATGAAACGAAGTGAAATAGATTTTCTATTTATACCAAACGAGTTTTCCAGGTTCGCGAAAAGTTTTTTGATAGAAAGATTAGATTGAGGTGAATGATTTTGGAATTCTCGCTCGTGTACGGTCGACTCCCACTCATCATCAAACACAAACAAACATTTCTAGTAACGGCAACCTCTAGTTTAAGACTTCAACGTTGCATCATGTTTAGCCGAATATCAAATGTGAAAAGAATGCAATATTTAATCTGTAACCATCAATGATAAATAAAAACTTCTTTTTCCTGAATGTATCTAACAATCTTCAAATTTTTTATGTCACCTAAGTAATCAAAGGACGATTTATGTTTATTTGATAACAAGAAAAAAAAGGAAAATTCATTCAAAACTTTTTGAGACAGAATAAATAAATATGAAAATAAATTTATTGAAATTGTTTTTTGATTTGTTGGAAGTTTCCAGCTTCATTGTTTGTCGTTCGTTCAAACTCAGCGAAGACTCTTTTGCTTTTTCATGAAAAATTTACAGAATTGACAAAGTTAAGAAGTCACTCAAAGATGAATCTGAAATTGAGAAACAATCGAAACAAAGTTTGATATTTTAAAATTTTTTGTCAACTAATTTTTTATTGGTTTCCTTATTTATTTTCTTTCTTATAATTTTTTTTCTTCATGTTTGATGCAATAATTCATTTTCTTGCCATCTACCTCCAGCGTCAAATGAAAACTTAGAAGTAAAAATTAAATTTCTTGACTGAATCCCGGTTGCACTCGCATTTTTAAGGGATTGGCGGCTTTTAAGTTCTTGATCTAGGGGAGGACTTGATAGTTTCCGATGTCGCCTTGTTCACTTCATGTCGTCGCATGAAGTCAATTCATTTCTCAAAAGGGCGCAACTTGTATTTGTTTCATTATAAAATTGTAATTTGCACATATAAAAGTATTTTCTTTCATTCATTTGTTTTAAATGTTTACTTCTTCTCAATTTCTAGTAAGGTTTCATGTCTAGTATAATTTTTTGTCGCCTCTTTGAAAGGACTGTCGACGACTGTAGAGGAAGGGAGAGAGCGTCGTGCAATGCACCGAGAGGATAAGACTGTTTGGCTCAACTATTAACGTGACCGTTGCCACGGATCTCTAGCGATAGAAGCCAAGATTAAGCTTATCTCTTATTTGAAGCGGCTTATTCACATAATAGTTTTAAGAGTGGTTTTAACCGAAGGTTGGAGGCGAAAGCAAAACGGAACTTGTGTGAAGTGGAAGGAAAGAACTTGAGCAATGGGTGTGGACAACATGAAGAAGAAGCTTTCATTGTTCTTAAGAAGACTAAAGGAGAAGCTTCAAACAGCAGCAATCGAGAAGCTTCGTCCCTAAGATCTACAAGAGAAACAAGAGAATATCTTCCCTCTACATAGAGATCGAGTGGATGGGATCAAGTTCAACTTGGACTAAACACTGACTTGTCTAAGCTTAATTTTTTTTTCTTCAAATTTCTATCATCATCAGTCACGAAACATTGGAAACTTCACTTTACCAAATTTTTGCCTAAAAAAGAAATCAAAACTGAAAAAATATAAAAGGAAAATTTCTTAAAATATTTTTGTTTTATTATTTCGCTGTTTTAATCTTTCTCAATGAATTTTTCTCTCATTTACCTTGAAAATGTTTAATGTTAAAATATTTTTTAGTTATTTTCACCTGCCTTTCTTTCGGTTTTTCTTAAAAGGACAATTTTCATCATTCATACTCTCTACAATAATTACATATGAACTATCTCAACTTAAGAACAATAAAAAAGAAATTCACATGATTTGATGGGAGAGTGGACGAGGAGGGAAACGAGGAGATGATGAAGAAGGCTAATGGACAAGAGCAACGTTTGCTGTTGACGATAGATTTCTTAATGCTTTGTCTTACACATTAATTTCCATTTTTTTTTCGCTTAAAATCATCATTTGGCCATAATTACTTAATCCTTCATTAACCTCTCAGTTTTTATTCATTCTGGGCAAACCAATTTAAGCAACGTCTCCACTCTCTTCTACAAAAATAACAACAGCGCTTGCTCTCATCGTCCTTTTTTTAATTATTGACTTATTGCTGGCTTTAAGCGACTCTGCCATCGAATATGAATTTTCTCTCAAACAAACGAGCTCAACATTAAAAAGCGTTTAAAGTAACAAATGAACGATTCAGCCAATCTTCCAAGCGAGTCAAATGAAACAATTTTCTTTCTTTTTTCTCAGGCGATTTTCACTTCAGGACAAATCAGCTTTGATCTGATAGTTTAAGAGGATGGTGTGTGTGTGTTTGTGTGATTTCTTTTTTTTATGTGTGTGGAGATGACTTGAAGCCCATTAATCTTGACAATCGCCACACATCTTAAATACAGAACTTCCACATCTCAATTTCTTCAATTTTTATTCACTAAAAATATTACATTTAATAATCTAGTTCTGCAGTTTTCTCATTTCACTTCACTTTCATTATGCAAGTTTCATAATCATCTTCAAGTTAAATTAATTATTTGATACATTTGTATTTCATTTTTCCTCTTTATTATTTTTTAATTTTTCTTAAATTTATTGATTTCATGTTGCATAACATAGGTTTCCTCCTCGTTCGAACGCACGGCGGATATTTCTCTCAATTGTGTTCGTACTGTCTGTCGTAACGGGTCTGAGGGAGGCGCAGTCCTTTTGAATGATAATTTGGATCGTGTTCTTTACGATTATTACGCGAATTGATTGGGAAGGAGAAGAAGGAAATGAAGATTGAGACTTTAAAAATGTACAACAATCATAAGTCGAGAGAGATAGAGTGAGACAATGAAAGCAGTGCCACCAAATTATCATTCAATTGATCACCCTCAGGTTGTGTTTCTTCATCTTTATCTCTCGCTCAGTATGTGAGTTAAGACCGTATTTAACTTTTTTTTTGTGATAAGAAACTTCTATTACTCATCAGCTGACGATGCTCGAGGCGGAAGCCGTGAAGTTTTTAAAACCTCCGCGTCGATCATCGACGAGCCTTCAACGTCAATTAATTTGTTTTCTCTAATTTAAACATTTTTTTCTTTCACTTGTTAGAATTTTTTTTCTTCATGTTTTGAGTACAACTTCACCACAATTTGTTTTCATTTATTTTCCTGATAACGCAACTTTGTTTGTAACCTTTTTTTTTTTTGATGGCTGATACATCATTGTTTAGGCTGTCGTTAGTGTGAAAGCATATGTACTCGTTTGATGTTGGTGCTGCTCAACACAAACTCGCGGTTTTGATGGGGAGAAAACTTTATAATTTGTTTATTTGATGTTGCGTGGGAGGACTTTTATTTGTTTAACATTCTTTCTGTTGTTGATCATTACGAAGAGAACAAAGTCAGAGTTTACATGAAATTTTTATACATTTTTTTCCAATTTTGATCTTTCGAGCGGTTTTTTAAAGAAAGAATTAAGAGTTGAGTTGCCTCAACTTACAAATTAAAAGCGGAGCAAGAAATTTCATTGGATAAATGAATGAATAATTAAATCAAATGTGAAAGGAAGCCGCCACCATCGTTTGTTTTGTTTTGTTTACAAAAAAAGGAAAAATAAATTCGCGAAAAAGTGAAAGTGAAAATTTTCCTTTCTTTTTGACATTTTTTTTTCTTTCTTCTTATTTCCCGTGTGTTGTGTTGTGTGTGTGTGGGTGAAGTTTTAGCATAATCAACAACATTCAACTTTATTAGTTTTACTCTTACCATTACTATTATTACATCACTTAGACATCGCTGCAGCTCCACTTATTGACATAGAGTTCATCTGGCTACTGATCGCTGTTGGTCCAGCTGAATGACTTTGAGCTGAAGAGGCAGCCGCAGCTGTCGTGTTGTTCTGGTTACTTGATGCCGTACTATTTAACGAACCGTCGCTGTTTGTTGATTGACCCGTCGCTCCTGATGATGGTGTTTTCTGAATCTCATCGGCCAGCTCGTGGAGACGCTTCCACAATTCCTCGCGTTCTCGTTCTCGCTTTTTCTCCCTTGAATAATTAGAAATAATGTTTAGTCGCGTGTCTTAATCACTTAAATCAAATAATTACTCACTTTTGCCTTTCAGCCTTGTAGCTAGCTGTCAACTCGTCGAACAGCTTAGAATTCATTTCCATAAATGTTTTTAGCACATTGTATACCAAAGCAACGATCGTCTGGTTCCAGTGCTCTTTGCTAATACGATACAGAGCTGGGAACATGATCGGCATTATGACTGCGTTGTTGTCTTCTATTAACGACATTGCATATTCATTATTCCAGAAATAAAGTGCACGCTCGGCCACCTACGAGAAAGAAAATTCATTAGATTCGTCCTAAAAACACTTTCGCAATTAGTTTGTGCGTTACCTGAAAGTGTGGGCTTGAAACACATTTTGCAATTTGCCTGAACAGCTGCTCCTGTATCTTTACGAATTGCGGCGGTTCAATCACGTCAAGAATTTCTTCAATTTCACCTAAAAACATTGCTTCCTTCTGCGAGCACGTCTTTGGCCAGTACTTCAGCAAGCCGCGCACGACTGGCTCTGTCAACGAAGCGTCTTTCTCGAGAAATTGGACGACGCAATACGCTAACTGAGCGTGATAAAGCGATAAGCATTTGACTTTATGCAATGGCAATAGGACTTTCACTAGAAATTGTTTGTGTTCGGCTTTCAACGGCAAAGCAAAACCGTTAATGATGCTGAAAGATTGAAAATAAATTTAGACAACTGAGCATTTCAGTTCACTTCATGTAAACTAACCTTCCCAAAATCTCCAATAATTCCCCAACACCATTGAAGTGTTCGGTTTCGTAAATGAAACGCAGGAAAATATTGTTGATTTGTTTTCGAATGAAGGCGCGCAGTCCCAAGAATTTTCCATAGATGCGATGAAGCACAGTTTTAAGAAAGTCACGTTCACGCGGATCTTCCGAGTCGAAAAGCTCCAGCAACTAAAACAGTTAAGAGAATCAATTAAGTTGCTCATTCGAATCAAGAAACAATCAAACTCACTTGAAGAACAAATTTTTGGTCAATCACTTTTTTCCCGATGGTTGCCTGAAAGTCTGACGATTCCAGGAATCGTAAAAACACTTCGTACACTAATTGAAGATGAGGCCAGGACGCTTCAAGTGTTGGATCGTCTTCTTCAGGATCAAAGTCAGGATTCTCGCTTGGTGGTAACGTACGGAACAAGTTAACAGAAATCTAAAACAAAAATAAAAGTAATCAGTGATAGATCTTATCAGCAAAGAGATTTATGAGTTGATTCATACCATTCGGATAATTTCTGGATATACTGCCTCTGTTAGCACACCACGTCCATGTGTAATGTACGCCGATAAATCATTAAGAGCGGCGCGCTTGATCTCCTTTCCCTTAAGGTCCGAAACTGGATCCATGAAGTCAAATGACACGCAGCACTGGCGTAATTTGCGAATGAATAGATCCTCTTGTTCCATACTTGAGAGATCCACTGGAAATGAAGTGAAAACTTAGAATTTATTCATAATGTGCTTGTAGGACGAACTTACCCTTTAATGGCGGCAGCTGTTGCAATTCAACATCCTGCGAATTTCGATAACGCGATGAGCCCTGAGATTTTCGGCTTTTCTTTTTCAATGAGCGCTTTGCAAATGGATCAATACGATCCACGAACGTTCCCGATGACATTATGACGGTTTTTCTTGAATATTCCTCCTTCTACCTCTCTCACTGCAAAGTTTGCTCAATTTGATTTTTGGACGCAAAGTGAATAACTATTCGGAAGCTGTGAAGTTCTTCTTCTTCTTTCTTTTGATGTCTCAATTCCAATTATCCGCTGGCACAAGAATCTGAAAGAATCACAAGAATCACTTAATTATCCTCGAGCACAAGAAGAATTCGATAATTCTTCAGAAACCAAATTATTTTTATGCGCTGCAAACGAAGCCTTTTTTTGTCACGAGAAATTTTCCGACCAGCAGAATTTCTCCTTTACAATTTCTCAATTTGCTTGCTTGAGACATTAGTCATCTGGCCTCAGGGCTTTCGTTTGCTATTTGCGTGGAGCCATCCATCAATTATGCAATGACTGGAATAGTATTCTCTCAACAGATTTACATATTCACATAACCATCACGTCAAGTGTACTTGAGTTGCTATCCCCCAGTTCATGTGAAGAGTCATTTTCATTCTTCTTCTCTCTTTCAACCCCGTAAACTCATTCAACTCAGAACTATAGTTCTGCGGCAAAAGATATGAAACAAAAGTTGCTGGATAATTAATGCAATTTTAATGCGAATGGCAAATCTCGTCTGTTTAAGGAAGAGCGAGGGCTGAGCATGTAGAACACGATGTTGATTAATTCATAAATTTTCAGCGGCAGACAATCAAGCGAAGCTCTTCAGAAAGGAATTTTTAATTTCCGTCAACAAGGAGAAACTGCAGGAGTCATTCTCAATTATTGATATAGGTCAGTTTGTTGACGAAATAGTTAATTGGTTTCAAGGAGGAGCACTCGTTAGCTTCGACTCGAGATTTTTCACATTTTATCACTTGTCACACCTTAAAAAAAACTACCGTGAGTAATGGATCGGATGTCAATTAGATTTAAGATGCGAATCCAAGAAGACACTTTCAACTTTCTCTCCCACAATCATACGATTTAGATTGGCTTTGAGGTGATTTATTGCGCTCACAGATAAGAAGGAAAAAAATTCAATAACCAGAGTTGCTTTAATTAATTTTTCTTGTTGTCATACTCGGCGAAACCAAAATTGTTGTTGTCGTCGCCATGAAAACCTTTTTACACACGAAAATCGGTTTTTTATGTAACATCGTAATTTACACCTCCGCAATTTTGTCTCTGTCTCCATCTCGCTCACACTACCTTGATAAGACTTGAAACTTTTATCATTTGCAGGCTAAATCGCGAGTGACTTTAGGTCTCAATTTCATTGAAGGTTAACGCGAGACTATGTTGCTCAAACGCAAAAGATGTTGTTTGTAACAGGTCACGGGGTAAATGCAGAGAAAAAAAGTTCAATCGTAACTAAGCTACACAGGCCGAATGTCTCATAAAAAAATCTATAAAGGAAAACTATCTTTGCCGACGACTCTAGCGCAAAAAGCGACGAAAAAGTTTTTTTGTGTTTTTTTTTTGAGAATCTTGGGAAAGCTTTTGTGGGAAAGAAAAACTTTTATTTTTTTTCAGGTTTTCTCTTCTCCCCTCATCATCCTATCGATTTTCTTCTACGATTTTCTTTTTCCATTCTTTTGGTCTCACTCTCGCACACTCGCACTCACACATTCCTTCTTCTTCTTTCTTATCACCATCGAACATTTTTTTTTTCATTAACAAAGACCTCTGAGAGTCGACGAGAGAATCGAACGATTCAAGATTTTTCATTTTCATTCGCGGAAAAGTGTTGGAAGTCGTTACTTGTCCATTCAGAATTTCGCGGATTTAATTAACTTTTATAACATCTCACAGAACCGAAAAGATAAAAAATTAAAAAGATTTCAATTTCATCGTTCTCCGTCGAGCCGCTCCGTTCTTCTTTTTAATGAAATTCATTCATACGACGAAGGCACAAGACTTCATACAACACATTTTTCTACACCGAAAAACAACACAGGCGAGAGAGAGAATCAAAATGGCTGCATGATGAATTCGGAAACGTTTTTCTTTCTTTCGCCGTGCTCGAAACATGATGAAAGGCGTGAGAGGAGACGATTCGCCTTTAATCAAATGTCAATTTTCAGAGCAATCATGACGACACAGTGAGGCGATTATTAATAAACGAATTGACATCATCAATATCAAGAAAGCGGCGACATTTCATGAAGAAGAGCGAGATTCATTTAATTTTGTTTATTTTTAATATTTCGCTTGTCTTGAACCTTTTTCTTTAGAGATTCGCGAAAGGTATTTTTAGATCTTTCATGTAGAATCATCACAAGACAAGTCGAGGAAGGGAGGAGGATGAGAACAACAAAATTAGATAATTACTCTCGTTGTAATGTCAAAGTCAATAAAACGTACGATGAGGATTTCTGGGGTTCTAGTTATAGTTCGACCTCGCATGAGCGATAGGACCACCATCCGAGGCTTAATCATCGAATTTACGATAACAGTTAACGTGTGCTGTTTACAGCTAATTGGTGGAGATTGCTGAGGCGATATTATGCAAGATAGTAGAGGAGACTTGGAAGCAGATTCGTCAGAGAACGGAGAGCGAAGCGATCGATGGGGGAGCGAAAGAAAAAGGAGCCGTCGATGAAATTTATTTGCTTTGCGCCGATGCGCAACTGTTACGGCCACATTGAAGCAACATATGCAATAAGCCATGGCCAATTCCATTGAATACTCACCGCTAAATTTTAATTACAAAATTATAAAACTTTCATGAGCCGAGCGCTTAAAAAGAACTTTACATTGATTCTTCAGTGCGCTGCAAATTGATTTTATTGGTTTTTCTATAATCAGTCGTTGCTTTTGCTTATTGTAAATCCATTTGATGGCTCGCAAAATGATTTTCGTCACATTTACACTTTTTTCTTTCTCTCTTCTCCCACAGACTTTTTTTTTCTTGGCTTTGCGTGATATCGAATTCTTGATTCAGCCTCAAATCTAACTTCTAGCTGCTTAACTTTAAGCTTTCCGTAAACTTCACTTGTAATTAAACATGTTTATCATATTTTCAATCCTTTTCACGCTTGTTTTACGTTCAGATTTTACGTTTTTAATTCTCGTTTTTCGCTCGAATATGAAATCTCGTCAAATCACGAATTGTAACACCAGGTGGCGCTGTAAAATTTATATTAAAACTCACGACATCTGGTGGTTTGCATCAATTTTGAAGCGCTTTCTCAACTGCAATTTTTCGCAACTTCATTTTCCGTTAGATATCACTTTTCCGTTAGATGCGAAATTCAAATGTTTTTTTTTTGGATGTTTAAAAAATACGTAAGTGTGTTAGGCAAATCTTTCGCTCAACGGACATTTCTGTTTAATTTATTTATTCCCTAAAATCAGTAGACAATGTATCAAGAGATAAGAATTGCTGAACTTTCCAATCTCCACGAAACTCATTTGAATCTCACAATGCACACTAACAAAGCATTCTCAGTTTAATTGAATAAGCAAACTCTATTCAGCTGATAAGAAATATTAACTCGCGCTCAAGCTTTCAGTTTCATTTTTTATCCCGAGTGATATTGTTGCAGAAAATGGATAAACAAGCTGAATTACAATTTATTGAAACAGATTCGACGATTGTGTCATCAACGATATTCAAATTGAATATCCCGGGAGAGTATTCTGAGAAGTACCACTACAGTCGCTACTCAAATCCGACTCGAGATTCACTTGAAGCTGCACTTGCAAAACTTGATAATGCGAAATTCGCTGTCACTTACTCATCGAAAGTTGCCGGAACTTGCCTTGCAGTGATGTCGACGTTGAAAGCTTGCGATCATGTGATCTTCAGTGATTCGATAATTTGTGAAAAGATCAAAAATCTTAATCCAACCGTCGATGCAGAATTGATTGATTTTGACGATTTAAAGAATTTGGAAAAGTCAATCAAAGAAACAACGAAAATTGTTTGGATTGAATCCTTGTCGATTCCTTTGATGAGTCGACTTGACATCAAATTTATCGCTGACATCGTTCATCAGAAGTCCAAAGCTTTGCTCGTCGTCGACAACACTTTCTTGACACCACATTTTCAACGTCCGCTGGAACTTGGAGCTGATATTGTCGTTTACTCGCTCGATGAGTTTATCGCAGGCCACAATGACATCGCAATGGGAGCTATAACCACAAACGACCCAACGATTCACGACAAGCTTAAGTACTATCAGTATTCAAGTGGTGCCGTTCCATCGCCCTTCGACTGTTTCATGGTCAAGCGAAGCTTGAAAACTTTGTCGCTAAGAATGGAGCGACATTCCAAAAATTCTTTCGAAGTCGCTCAATTTCTCATTAAGCATTCAAAGATTGAAAATGTTGAGCATTCAAAGGGCTCAGGTGTCTTATCGATTAAGTTGAAAGGAGATTCGATTAAATTTTTAACTTCTCTTAAAACAATCGTGATCTCTGAGTGCTTGGGAGGTTGTGAAAGCGTTGCAATGATTCACTCGAAATTATCAGAAAAAGACCAAAATTTTAATAAAACAATTTATTTCTCAATTGGCATCGAAGATTCAAAAGAAATCATCGCCGATCTCGATCAAGCTTTGTCAAATGTTTAACTGACTCACTCGCGAAACTAAAGCTTCTTATCAATTTAAAATTTAAATTTACGTCACGCACCTCTGCGCACCAATTTCAAAGCTTGTGAAACTACCAAACTCACTAAATTTTGTTTGTTCGCGAGCCTTTGTCTCTCATTGACATCGTTGCATAAATAGTTTTGTCGCGAGAATCGATCTTTCATTGTTTCAACTAATTGCAACTCGCATTTCTACGAAAGTGTAAACATAATTGTCTTCGTCTGAACAACTTTCCTCGCCTTAGGGCAATCGAGTTATCTTAATTGGGTTACGCAAGAACATTTATCAGGATAAGCTTTGTTATGTCATTATCTTTCATTGAATAAAAGTTTTTTTTTGGTGATAAACAATTGCATTTGCCTACTGTTCCAACCGCGAGCATACATCTCACCAATCGATCTACAGCTTTGCACAAAACTTCTCTTCATCTGTGTGTGAAGCTTCGTAAAATTTTCGTTTGTAAAAATTTCATTTCGCTGCTCAGTCAGTTACGAGAAGTGAAACGAGTAAGATGGTAAAATCGTTTTTGCGGAGAAAGTTGAAAGTTATCGTTTAAAGAAGGAAATAAAATAAAAAGTTTTGAAGAATTCGGACTTGAGTTGATATCAAAGACAATCGATTAAAGATAACAGTGCAAGATATTAAAATATTCCGTTGAAGTAAAGTTGCGGTGACCGAAACCACAAAGAAACGTTTTAAGAAACATTGTGAAAGTTTTTTCGCGTAACATTTTATTAAAAATCCGTGGATAGAAACTTAATTAGCTGGAAATTACTCGTCAAGTGGATTAAACTTTGTCCTGAGGAAAGGTAAGAAGTCGACCATAGTTTCGATCAAACTCTCATTTAAAATCAAAGGAGAAAACTTTCTAAAAAAAATCGCGAAGACTTTTGCAGCGATGATAAACTTTTTTTGGATTGAATAACGCAACGCAGAGACGCGACAATAATTGATTGCAGCTTATAACTTGGTATTGTCGCAAAATGCTATTTACGAAACTGCGAGGCGTTAACTAAGACTCATTCAAGCTTAAAAACTGATCCGTTTGCGCAAGCGATTATTGGATAATTATGTCGAAAATCCAAGAAACCAATTAATTCCTGACCAAGCTGTACAGGTCAAGCTTCGATTAACTGTTGAGTTAACTCCGATATCCGAGTTGTCTATTAACAAACAACTCGCGGCTTGTTTGTTTTGAATAATTTCTTCTTGTCTTTCTTCGAGTCTTGTCTTTCTCTCTTTCACCGAAAAGAAATGAAATTGAAACTCACCTGAAAGTTAGTTCCATTAACCCACAAAAATAGAGCCATGCGGATGCAATCGGAAATCATTTTCGGGGAGCGAGAAGAATTTATAAATAAACACGATGGTGAGTCAGGCGAAAAAAACCACAAGCGATCGTCGCTTAAGTGCAGACCCGTTCATTATCATACAATCGAGGACTTTCAAGCAATGCAATTTTCGACGAAAACGTTTTGCCCGTTGGCGGAGAAGAAGAATCGACATTCTGAGGCTGAAACATAAATTGAGAACTGCATGTTGTTGTTCCTCTTCGCAGTTTATTTTTTGTGCATTCTTAACAAGCGGGGCAAAGCCGGAACGCATGAAAAGTGTGGCATCGCGATTCGTTGGAAATATTTTCAAATAATTAATTTAATGATTAAATCGTTATTGAAGAGTTCAATGGATTGAACTTCAATGTCAGCTGCTAAACTTATGAATTATAATAACAGAAAGCAGACGTTGATTTCCATCCGGATCTTCGTCGAGTGAAATTTGTGAAACAGATGACGTGAATCATAAGCGATCATGCCGGATTTCGATGACGTCGAAGGAAAGTCCATTTGCGAAATCCTGAAATGTCTGTAAAAGAACTTCGTTTCAATGTCATTGGCCTTCCCTCTCGACATCTCAGAGAGATAGAAGGAAAAGCGTCGTTCTACTTTTGCGCGACGGTAAAATTAATCCGAAAGCGAATCCGCGTTGCAAAAGCTGCGGTTTGATTTTTGTGGTAGAAGCAAGTCGTTAACTCTTTCTCTTTGCTTCTGTCGTTGTCTAATTAAGTGTTTATGCCACTTTGATTCGAACTCTTAAACATAATTAGTTCCAACGCTTGCGAGTCATGATTAAATACTAAAATTTGTTTTTTCTCTGCGAGCGATGCTGCCGCCAGAAGTTCAAATTATAAATCAATCTGAGTCTCTAGAGTCTAATTAAACTTCCTCACTCTCCATAATTTACGAACAAATCCCATACATAGCCCGACAGACATATCACGATATTTCTAATTTCTCTAATTTTTTTTTTCTCTTCGTTCGATTTCATTTCAGCTCAACAAAAGCTCGAGTGATTCAATGCTAAAGGAAGTTGTTCAGGAATTGAATTACCAATGACCAGTAAACATCGAGCAACTTTAATTAATTAAGATTTCTCTGGCCACACGTTTGAGTATTTAGTAATTAAATGGTTTCATAACAATGCAACCACAAACAGAATTAAAGAGCGGCCGCAAAGGCAACCTCTCGAGACCTTCAACCAAATCAACTGTGTTATTCGCAACGTTAGCAACGTTCTTCTTAGTCATTCACGTTGTGAATTGTTCAACGATACGAGAAGAGGAAGAGTCGGCAGACGACAATAGATATTCAAAAGCCAATGGTGAGTGTTTTACCGTTAATCGAAAGCGAAAGTTGCGACCACTTCCGGAGCTTATCTTGATTGTAAAGTCGAAATGTAAAATGTTCTCGAAACTTCGCAGTTGGAGTGTGATGTGTCGGTGAATTCTTGATGCCAATTTTGGAATTTGAAGAATCACAACCGGTTTTGCTCGTTTGAGAACTTTTTATCTTATTTTTTGAGACTCACGAAGGCCAAATCTCTCATCCTCCCTTCATCACACGTTTCTCTTCAAATTCTGTTTTCAATTTTTGATAAACACAAGCCGCGAAGCGATTTCGACAACGCTCATGTTCGTCTGCTTGAAAGCAACTTTGACATTGAGCTTATTATTCATAAAGTTTCCCCAAAAACAAAACAATTTGTTTTGAAATTGCGTCACTTCACTCTCATGATTACAATCATTTGAAGCTCTCGCGTGAAATCGCTGAACGAAATGGAAAACTCTTCGTTGACAGCGCCGTGGTAAGGCAATAAACCGATAAAGCGAAGAGACTTCATTATCTTTCTCTAGTACTCTAGTCGATCGTTCATTCGTTTTCTTCTCGTTATTTATGTGTCAGTCGGTCAGTTTTTATGGAAATAAACGGAATAGGAAAGAAGAAAATGAGAGAATAAAAGAAGAAAACGAAGGTGGATCGATTTTGCTTTCTATGAACGTGGAATTATATTTTTGTTCCGGAACAGCGTTCGTTGAAATCTTTCGTTTTCGTGAAATAAAATTTATTGATTTTTGATTTTTCATCTTCGTCTACACAGAAGGCTTAACTTACTGTCAGCAATTAAGAAGCTTCGAGTCGAGACGAGCTAAATCTCTTGGTCGAGATGGAAGAAGCGTGAGAATACCAAAATGTTCTCGAACAGGTCAGTTTGAGCCCGTTCAATGCTCCAACGAACTGCACAGCACGGAATGTTTCTGTGTCGATGAGTATGGAGTTGAAATCGTTGGCACAAGAGTCGATGGTGAAGAGAAAGTCAATTGCACAGCACCACTGAGCAATTGTTCAGCCGCATCGTGTCGAATGTTCTGTCCTTCGGGATTCGCACGCGATCTCTCCAATGGCTGTCCAGTTTGCAAGTGCCGCGATCCATGCAGCGGAGTTAAATGTCCCAACGGTGAAGCATGCGAACCACTCGAGATCGATTGTAACGATGACTTTTGTCCGCCAATTCCAACATGTCGAAAGGCGAGAAGTGTCAAAGAGCTTTGCCCAGCTGGATCTCCATTGTCAATCGCTGGAACAATTCGACCTTTCTTATGTGGCAACGACCCAGGAAAACCTTTCTGTCCACCTCTCTACAAGTGCATCGTGCAAGGTTCAAACGACTACGGAGTCTGTTGCCCTTCGTCGTTAAAATACGAGAAACCAGGAACTTGTCCAAGCGAAGACGAAGTCATTTCAACTCCAGACACTGGCGTGATGTGCGGTAGCCCGTGCTCACATGATTTGGAATGTCCGCAGTTACAAAAGTGTTGCGGTTCAACGGCTTGTGGTCAAACATGTCAACAGACGAAAGACTCGACATTGTGTCATCAAGCGAAGCTTCAATCAGAGATTTTGGCAATAAGTGAAAGAGAGGGACGTGGTTATGTTCCACAATGTGATGTTAAAAATGGTCAATTCGTTAATCGTCAATGCTCCAACAACGGATTAGTTTGTTGGTGTGTCAATCCTCAGAACGGCAATAAAATCAAAGGAACAATTGGTGCAGCAAAGTCAGTCATTTGCGACAACATCGACAATCTCTTGATTAGATCAGGCGCGAGAAGCGTTGATGGACTCAACCAATGCGATCAGAATATTTGCGCTGCTATTTGCCAATATGGTTTCAAAACCGATCATAACGGTTGCAGTACTTGCGAGTGCGAAGAACCTTGTGAAGGCTTCTCATGCGCTGCTGGCTTCTCTTGCGTCATTGCTAAAGATCCGAAATGTCTCTCCGGCTCAGGGCTTTGTCAATCTGAACCAGTTTGCAAACCAAACATCATTTACTCGAATCCATGTCTGCAAGGAACGCCATTGACCAACAATGCAACTGATGAAGTTCTTTTCTGTCAAGAAGGTAAGAAAGTTAATGAAATTTTAAATTAAAGTTTTCTAAAAAGAAATTTCCAACAGATTTTTCATCTCCCGAGTATCAAGCGAAATCATTCTTCGATGCAAGCGGAGAAATCACTGAAGGTCGCTCAAGTCAAGCGTCAGTTAAATGTCCAGCGAAGTTCAGTTGCACAAAGTTGCCAGGTCAAAGTGAAAGCGTGTGTTGTCCATCGAATGACGATTCAGCAGTTGCAGAAGCGCAACCAGAGCAAGAAGTTTTCGAACGGCCGCAATCAAGTGAGTTAAGAAACTTTTTTCAAGTTGGACAATTTAATTGAAACTTTACCGTTTAAGTGTGCGAGTATTTGCGTGACTTTAGCGATCGAATGGAAGGAACGGAGGAGGGAATGTCTTTGGCTCTTAAACCGCCTCGTTGCAACGCCGACGGAAGCTTTGTCTCGATGCAGTGTCAAGTTAAACGAATGTCTTTAACGAAAGCCGAACAGAAGAAGATTTTAGAGCAAAACAATATTCGTGAGATGAGAAAGCTTCTCGCTAATCGAAAGAAACGAGATGTTCAAACTTTGAAATTAACACGAGTCGATAACATGCCAGACGTTAACGCTGAAGCTGAAATCATGACTGACTTCTTGAGAAAGAAAATCTTTGAATCCCCGGAAAGATTCATGGCCGAATTGTTTGGCGATCACTCTCAAGGTCGATCAGCGAGACTCGTGGACATTGAAGCTGAAGAGATCGAAGCGGAAGATGAAGAAGGCGACGAGACTCGCAATGATCGAAAGATTAAATCCCAGCAAAAGCGAAATGATCTGATTGAAGTTGATGTCGAAGAATGTTTCTGCGTTGATGGCTTCGGAACTGAAATTCCAAGAACCCGTGGAATGCTCAACGTTACCGAGTTCGATTGTAACAAAATTCGTGACGACTTAGAATGCCTCGACTTGACTTGCAGAATGGGCTGCGATTATGGTTTTGTGTTGGACTCAGACACGCAATGTCCAACATGCGCATGTCGTGATCCTTGCGAAGGAATTCAATGCGACGATCTCCACGAATGTCGAACAGTTGAAGTCTCGTGCGAAGGCGAATATTGCCCACCAGTTCCAGCTTGTTTCCCTAAGAAACAAGGGCAATGTCCATTCCTCGTTCCACCAGCAGGAGAAGACTCTGAAGACACTTGTGCTTACGAATGTCGTTCCGATAATCATTGCGTTGGATCAAAGAAATGTTGTTCGAATGGATGTGGAACAGTTTGCATTGGTGAGTTCATTAAAAAAATTCTTGAATCGAAAATAAAAATTATTTCTTTACAATCTTAGAGCCACAACTGAAGACAGCATGTCAACATCTCCAATCAATTCAAATCCATCAAGCAATTGAATTAGGAATGCCGGCGAAGCAAAAGTACATTGTCCAATGTAACGATGACGGATCGTGGAAGACAATTCAATGCGGACCGAATAATTCGTGTTGGTGTGTCGATGACCGTGGCAATGAGAAAAGTGGAACAAGAACGAACGATGGAATGCCGAATTGTTCAGCTGCGAAACTCTCGTCTTGCCCACAGCTAAAGTGCAAGCCTTGCGAGCATGGCTTTGAGTTTGATGACAACGGTTGCAAGACTTGTCAATGCAAGGATCTTTGTAAAGAGATTAAGTGCCCATTGGACGAACAATGTGAGCTTGTTCAAGTCGAGTGCATCAACAGTAACAACAGCACTCAGCCATGCCCGAGAATGCCGATTTGCACACCAATCCGTGACTCGATTTGCACTGAAGGGATTCCATTGAAATTGAATGGAAGAGAAATCAATTGCGGTCCCGATGCTGACGCATGTCCAACGACGCACTCATGCAACTTGAATCCAATCACGAAGCGTGGAGTTTGTTGCGCTAAGAGTCGCGATGTCTGCTTCGAGTCAATTGATTCGATTTGTACGTTGAGTGAAGAAGATTCAAATGAAAGTGTCGTGAAGTATCGATTCAGTCCTCGATCCAACAAATGCATTCCAGTCAAGTTATCGAAGACTAAGAACTCATCGTGCATCAGCAAAAACTTGTTCCACAGTGAGAAAGCTTGTCGCTCTGTCTGTCCTGTCTTATCACAATGCGAAAGATTGAAACTTAAGAACTCAATCGCCGCTCGTCGTCGTGCTGACAAATCTGACATTTGGTTCCGACCAAGATGCGATCCAGAGAACGGTTCGTGGAGTGCAGTTCAATGCATTGGCGAGAATACAAACGACAACACTCGAGTTTGTTGGTGCGCTGATAAGAAGGGATCACCAATCAAAGGATCGTTGACGAAAGGAGCAGAGCCAGCTTGTAATCATCGTCAAGCTCGTCGACGAATGCAGGAAGAGTCAGATCCAGTTATGGAAGAACTCATTCGAAGCATTACTTTCTTGACCGATGAGAACAATTTCCTTGACGAAGATGAAATGAAGAACGACGGGGTCGTTGCAGTGACTGAGAAGATTATCGCAATGTCTGGAATCGTTGGCGAAAGCAGCAAACGTTTGATCGCATCAACCACTCGATGTGATGCCCTTCGATCAACAGCTCAATTTATCGTCAATTGCGATGAAGATGGAAACTTCATTCCAACCCAATGCAATCTTGAAACTTGTTGGTGTGTGGATGAGGCTGGAAACCAATTGCCATGGAGCAACACGTTTAGAAAGGGCTCGAGAAAGTGTCAACATACTTCACTCGATGCTGTTGAAGTTGAACTTAATCTCGCGAATCCCAACGCAATCAAATTAACAAATCTTTACGATGTGCTCTACGACGACGTAAGAAATCTCGTTGGCGATGGTTTCGTTAACTTCCGAGTTCAAGAAAACTCTGACGCAACTGTTACTCTCCGATTTGATCTTATCGAAGACCACAAAGTCAATCAAGCTTTCGCCATAGAAGAGATGAGCAAAGAAGAAAATCTTTTCCTTTTTCATGGAATGCTTCGACCTGACATCACACAGTCGAAGTTTTCTCACAAAGTTCCAATGACCAACATTCCAGAGAAAGCTTCTCTCGGTATTCCACAAAATACTTTCCATACAATTGTCTTCATCTTGGCGACGTCATCAGCTTTTATCATCAGTATTCTCGTGATCTACGTGATGCTGAAGAAGGGAAAGCCATCAAAGGAGACTTCGCATTACGTGAACAACAAGAACATTCATTCAGGTGATAAGTTCATTGACTACACGTCGCCAATCTTCGTCTTAAGTGCCAATGATGCAGCGAGAACGAGCAGTTGAATGACTTCATATTGAAAAGCAGCGTGAGCTTTCACTTAGTCTAACAATCACAGAAATGAAATTTCACAGAAATTGACATGAACACATCGGACAATTTCAAAATTTGTCGATGTGCTCATGCCGATCGTTTTCCACTTAGTTTTCTTTAGTTACGTTTGATTGTGTCTTAAGTGTGAAAAATTATTCTTTATTTATTGTTCAGTTGTTTGATGAGAATAACAAAAACGTTTCGAAATAAAAAGTCTTCGTACGAGTTTAAACATTTTCCAAAGCTTGATTAAGATCTGCGATGATTTCTTTCTCATTTTCAATGCCAACATTGAGTCTAACTAAGGTTTCAGTGACTCCGACAGCTAATCGATGCTTCTCAGGTAAATCAGAATGTGACATCATCCAAGGAAAAGCTGCGTTGCTTTCAACTCCTCCCAAACTTTCAGAAAGTAAAACGAGCTTTAAGGAATGGAAGAACTTCTTTGTTTGGTCGATTGAGCCTTTGATATAGAAGGCAATCATTCCCGAATGTCCGTAAGATTGAGCTAAAGCAATCTCGTGTCCTTTGTGAGACTTCAATGAAGGATGAAAGACTTTCTCGATCTTCGGGTGATCTTCCAGGAATCTCGCGACAGCAAATGCATTTTCTGAATGCTTCTCCATTCGCAACGACAAAGTTTTCAAGCTTCGACTGACCATGTAGCAATCGTGAGGAGATGGAATGAGCCCTGTCGAGACTTGATAATATTTCAAGGTCTCGTAGAACTTCTTGTTGTTTGTAGCGATGGATCCCATGACAATATCTGAGTGACCGTTGATGAACTTGCTGATTGAATACATCACAACATCAGCTCCAAGCTCCAATGGACGTTGAAAGTAAGACGTCAAGAAAGTGTTGTCAACAATCAGCAAAGCTTCAGATTTCGCATGAACAATGTCAGCAATTGCTTTAATGTCGACGATGCTCAACAATGGATTCGTGGGCGATTCGATCCAAACAATTTTCGTGTTTGATTTAAAAGAGTTTTCTAAGCTCTTGAGGTCATTGAAGTCGACGAATTGGATTTCAATTCCCATTTTCTTCGCAAGATCTCTGAAGAGACGAAGTGATCCGCCGTACAGATTCTCAGCAGACATGATGGCATCTCCACTTTCGAGAGTTGAAATTATTCCTGTCAAAGCTGCGACGCCAGCAGAAAACGTTAAGGCGAACTCAGCGTTATCAAGTGAAGCTAACGTCTTATCAAGAACATCACGCGTTGGATTTTTATAGCGACTATACTGATAACCTGAGCCTTCCCCAAGAGCGCTGTACTCATAAGTGTTTGAAGTAAAAATTGGAGTGACCACAGCTCTGAAATAATTAATTTAAAATAATATTGAATCAATTTTCTCAAAAAATCAGCAATAAAACGAACCGGCTTGTCCATTGCTCAGGTTTTTGTCCGGAATGAATCGCTTTCGTTGAGAATCCTTCAGGTTGTTTCTTGTATCCAAGTTTCTCATTGAAGCTTAAAGATTTTTCCATGATTTCTAAATTAATTCTCCTTCTCTTGTCGACTGCTGAAATAGAACTGAAATAAAAGTCAAAAAAATCGTCAATTCTCTTATCAATTTGAGCTTTCTAGCTTCTCATGCTTTGATTTATTAACATCGAAGATGTAATCTTTTTTGTTGAATGACTAGCAAAAATATTTAAAAAAAGATTAGATTATTTGTCAATTCATTTGCTCGACAAGTAAATTTTCGTTTCATATTTCATTCGTTAGATCTTCAACATTAAACTCCAAGTTTATTTTTCAGCAAGTTGAGCTCATTTCTTGAGTTTTCAATAATTTCTTCGTAGGCTCGTCGATAGTCCATTAGCTTCTTCAAGTTATCTGGATCCTCCATCAGAGTGTCAGGCAGATCATCAGGAATTCTCGCGGCAATGAGACGAAACGCTTTTTCCTTGATTTGTTGCGCTGAGAAACGATGAGCAAATATGAAGAATTCCCAAGCCTTCGAGTCATCTAGTTGATTGCAAATTATTTTCTCGTATTTCGACTTCATCGAAACAACTTTGAATTTAACGGCGATCTCGAACTTTTCCTTTGCGTTGATATCTTCCAAGATTTCGTTTGTGTAAATAAAGTTCAGAAGAGCTTCAACCGATTTTGTGCTAAATTCATTGATCTTCATTTCATCTTCATCTAATGGATCTTCGAATATCTTAGCGAAGACTTCGCTTCGAATCGCCAAAATATTCTTATGCACTTTAAATTCCTTATCGCGAGCCATGACGGTAAGATCAGAGAATTTCCCGGTTTGCCATAATTCTTTTATTTTCGGAATGAAATCCATCAGCTCTGGATCAATTGGCTGAGCAATTTGCTGAGTGACGTCCTCAGAATCAACAGCGATGGGCTGAGCAGGTTTCATGCACTTCTCATCGATCAACGTCATCAGATCATCAAAAAGATTCAATGTACCGCGTTCTCCTGGCCAGAAGCAAGCGTCGATGCTTTTGTTTTCTCGAAGGTCCACGAAAGCGTTTCTTCCTAACAAAGGCTTCAAGAGTTCTGACGAAGCGAATTCTATTTTGTTGGCGCGGAGCGAAACGATTCGCAATTTCGGCATTTCGGTGAATAAGTCATCCGGCAATGTTGTCAACTGGCATCTCATAAGATCCAGACGAATTAGTTTCTCGAGTCCATCTAAATCCCTTCTCGAAACTTCCTCAATGTCACTGTGCGAAATATTCAAATGATTGAGATTGGGGAAATGTCGATCGAGCCCTCGTGGAAAATAATTGATACAAGTAGAGTTGAAACGAACGCATTTAACATCCTCATGCGTTTTGCCTTCTATGTGGTCTCCTTTAATCGCCTTGATTACGTGCTCTCTCTCGTTAATGACGCCGTCGCTTATGATGCAAGTGTAGACAGCAGTGTTCGGAGCAAAATATTTATTCTCAAACTTGCAATTGAGCTCCATATTAAAACGAATTTAACTTTTCTCTTTTCACGAGAACTTTCTTCTTCTAAAACTAATCATGCACTAAATCTGATTTGCAAATGCGTTTAGAGCGAAAACAATTCGCGAATTGCAATTGTGTGGGTATCGGGTCCATTTCTAATCTTCAACAGGTAGAAAGGAATGAGTTTAGAAGGAGCTCGTTTTCAATTGGCTCTTCCGTGTCAATTCATTTTTTCAAATTATTGAATTAAAAAGATGACGATGAATTTTAATCGGCTGTAAGTCATTCAACCTTTCTAGAAACATCGATTTATTGTACGTTTGTGAATTGAAATCCCTGAACTTCTCATCGATAGCAAAAAGCTTTGATATCAAAAAGCTCATTCGCTATTCGAAGAAAACAAGAATTACTTTACTACTTCAGATGATAACATTCATTTTATGGAACTAATTTTGTATTGGCCGTTCAAAGTATAAACAAGAAACCCAGATAATCTCTAAGTGATTCATAAAAAAGTTCGTAAATCGTCATTCTTCTATTAAAGACCTCTAATCTATTTGATAGAGAAGTAATTTGATAAAGAAGCATCATTTAGTATTTGGGGATATAAATATTCGATAAGATGTTCGTGTCAAGTTCATTCTACAGCTCAGTCTTCCTCTGTAAACATGTAAGTTGATGAAAGTAAAGTTACTGCTGAAAATAATTCTTTTTTATTCTCGATAGGGTGTCAATCTCTTTCGTCGTCTTGCTGTTAGGCATTGCAATTCAAACCTCGCAAGGAGTAGTTTTCGATTGTCATTATGGCATTACAACGATCGCCATCGGATCAGTTTACGCTTGCACACCAACCATACGTAACGCGAAAGTTGGCGACACTCTTACGGACGTTGGAGGAGTTCATGTGAATGGAAAGAGCAATCGCGATGTCGATTTCTTGTATATTTACAAGCAAGATTTAACTTACATTCCGAAAGGAATTGAAAAGTACTTTCCAAACCTGAAAGCAATTGACTATCAGAACTCAACCTTAACAACAATTTCGTCGGAAGACTTGAAGCCGTTCCCAAGGATTGTTTTGTTTTACGCGACCTTCGGAAATTTAGTTTCACTTGAAGGCAATTTATTCCAACACAATCTGAATCTTCAATATATCATCATGAACAATAACAAAATCGCTAATATCGGACAAAATCTTTTGGGTGGACTCAACCAGTTGAAATTCGTTAATTTTGGAAATAATCCTTGTGTCAACAAGACTGCAAATTCATTGGAAACGATCAGAGCCTTGAACCAACAACTATCAGTTTCATGTCCACCAATCAAAGTTATCGATTGCAGTGATCGACTTCTCATCTGCAACAACGAAAAATCTGGTTTATCTTCGGACATTAAAAGAGCAAATGAACGAATTGCAGAGCTTGAGAGAGTGAACAAGCAATTACTTGCCAGGACTTGCGCTTAATTCTTTTTTATTTGTCATTATTGGTGAAGGTTCGTAAAAGAAAACAACAAAATAAATTATATATAAAAGTTTAAAAAAAGATATTGAAGTGAACGTCCCTAGGTGGACTCGAACCACCAACCTTTCGGTTAACAGCCGAACGCGCTAACCGATTGCGCCATAGAGACTTTTGTTGATCGTTTGCTAATTCGTAATTTGAAACTGCAATGAAATTTCTTATCAAGCTATTACAAAATTGCAATCTTAAAAGAATAAATTATTTCGCTTTCAATAAAAAAACGTCTAATTCATTTATTTCAAGAACCTCATAAGAGGAGAATTTTTATTCCAGTTTATTTCAGTTTTAGTTCAATAATCTCTGACAAAGATAAGCTTGATGAGTTATTTTACTTTTCGATTTATTTCAGTTTAACTAAACTTTAATTCAAGTAGTTCTTAACACAGTTAAGCTGGATGACATTTCATGTGATTTTTCATTTCCCCTAATTTTGTCGACTGATGATTGCAATTCGGGCATTCGTAGCTTTTTCGTGCGATCGTTAAGTTCTTTGACACTCGATGAATGAATTTTCATGTGCTTATATAAACAATGTTTTTTTATTAATGTATTGCACAAATCGCACTGAACATATTTTATCTCGTGCTTTCTGCGCTTATGAATGTTCAGTTCAATCTTATCTAAATAAACTTTCTCGCAAGCATCGCATTTAAACCTTGCAGTTGTTGTGTGCTTATTAATGTGCCTCTGAAGACGATCCTTAGCAAGCAAGTGATGGCAAATCGGACAAGAAAGTTTGTGATGCATTTGAATGTGCTGCTTAAGTGTAACCTTTGTTTTTGTGGTTTTTCCACAAACATCGCAATGAAACTTGAGTTCACTATGAACGACTTTTTCATGCTGTCTTAATCCGACTTTAGTTGCGAATGAATAAATGCAAGATTTGCACTCGAATTTTATTTCGGGTCCTGTTGCGTAATCTCCATGTCGATTGTTCAGTTGGTGACTTTTCAATAAATAAAAGAACGAAAAGACTTTTTCGCAAGTTGAGCAGGAAAATTTCTTCACGTGAATTTGAAAATGTGCTCTCAGACAATATTTGTTTGAACTTCTGTAATCACATTTTGAACATTGCCAGCTTGAGTCCTTGCAATGAACTTGAGAAATGTGAATCGATTTGCAGTTGTTGCACTTGAATTGTTGATCGCAGAAGCCACAATCGATGAGTTTTTCTAAATTACACTTCAAACCACAATTTTCGCATTTTTTAAGAGTTTTACAATATCTCAAATGTTTTTCCAGGTTTCCTGTATATTTATTGGCGTATTCACACTTTCCACAAGCGAAATACGATGCAAATAACTTTGGAGAACTTTTCCACCTTTTATCGAATTTCCGCAACTCAATCTTAAATTCTTTCACTTCAGGTTCTTCGTCAGTCTCTGGATCAGAAGGCAAGATTAATTCAAAGTGAACTTCTGGCTCGTGCTTTATGTTATCAACGATTTCTTGGCTGAATTCTTCCATTACGAGCTTACATTTCTTATCCGATGAGAACTGCTAGAGAACTGAACTAAGAATGACTTTTTGATTGTTATCAATCAATTTCCTACCTGAAAATTAATCAATTTTTAGCCAATGACAACGTTCCATGTGAAGCTTTGGCTGATTTGACAGTTACAAATTCGATTGAATTTTAAAATTCGCAAATAAAACAAATCGTGAAATTATTTCTATGTTTAATGTAATGAATCCAAAGCACTCCAGTCTAAATACAAATATATTTGATTAAAACAAATTGAAGTCTCAAACTCGATGGTTGGTTCGATTGTTGACGAGAAACTGGGAATATTGATGATTTCTTGCCAGACTTTTCGACATTAGCGAGACCGATTTGATAGACATATTGTAGAGCAGACATCCTGAAGAAAAACAAATTTTACCCGTGAATTGCATAATGATAAAGTGAAGAACTTACTGCACGAGCTCATTGAAATCGAATGGCAGCATGAGATAGACAGATGTTCTAAGTTTGGAAAGAGTCTAATTTAGTGAGTCCTTTGTAACAATCGTTGCACTAGAAATGATGCTTTCAGCATTGTTACAACCATTCTCTGCTAATTTCAAAGCATCTAAAAAAAGAGAAAGATGTTTAATGCGGTAATGAAATAATTTCGATAAGCTTACGTTTATCTATTGGAGAGTTGCGACAAACAGACATTGTTGGTGAACAGTGCTGGTCAGCGTACTTTTAGCAATCTACTTCGAGACGAGTCCATGCTATTATGAGACGATTTCTAAGCCGGAAAACTCTTCGTCGATCTCTAATTTCATTGATGGACAGATACTCAGCTTCTGGTGACAGTTATTGTACTCAGTCTTGTTCATTAGCAGTCTCGTCATCTTTTTTGTCAATTTCTTCTTCGATTTATTTGCCATTTTAAAAGGTAAACAAACACTAAAGTCTTCCCGGAATTTGATGCTTGTCATGATGAAAGCTTCAGCACTTTTAGGTGCTTGATAAAATAGAAATTCGAAAGCTTTGAGCAGAACAAATTAAAATTTAATCAAATAATCTGTAGTTGAATTAAATATTTCTTATATTTTCGTACATTTAACTGGTAAGTCAATAATTATTCCTTATTTAGATTAAAAACTTTCAATTGTTCTCTCAAATCTTCAATTTATTAGATTCACGTGCTGGATTCTTATAAAATGCCTCCAGGTCGAAAGCGAACGTCGCTGGGAGATATCACAAATAACAACATTGTGAAAGACGGCACAAATGCAAAACGACGGAAGATTGAAATTCTTTCAGATGTTAAATTGGGTAAGTAAAGTTGTTGACAAACAAATAAACATAATCTAACCTCAATGTTTCTACAATTTCATTCAGATATTCCATCAGAACCTGCTCCCACTCTTGACACTATTCCTAAGGAAATCATTGGATCGATTTTCAATATGCTGGATCACAACGACAAGCTTAATCTCGCTGCTACAAACAAACGAATGAATGAATGTTTTACTTCATACTTTTCGTTTACATTGGACTTGGATACAAACGATTTACCTGAGATCACTCGTCCCTACGCGAAAGTTACATTTAAAAACTTGACCAAGCCTAAAATTCAGCAGCGAATGGAACAGATAATATCTCTTATCAAGACGATGGGTCCTCACATCAAGGAACTTATTTTTGAGAACGCTAAAGTGACCGAGAAATTCTTTTCAGGAATGTTGCATTTCTGTCAAAACGTCAAGTCACTCAACTTTTACAATTTCAAGATTTGTGGCTCGGATTACTCTGCTTCGTTGCCATTCTCTCATTTAGAACAAATCTTTTTCGACGATTCAACTTCAGTCTACAACCTACGAAACATTTTGGCAAAGGTCAAAACACTTCAACAATTTAAAAGCGGAAACTACTCGAACGAGGAAGATGAAGAGAATGCATTTAAGGAAAACACTGCTATCTCAGAAATTCTGGCGCGACAGCCCAACTTAAAGAAGCTCAGAATCATTTGCAATGAGATTTTCAAGAATGGATTTCAAAACAGGACATATCCATTTCAATTGAAAACTTTTATGATTTCCATTGGTGAATTGTCAAAACTTCAATCACAAAACATGAGTTCATTCGTTTTGCAGCAGAAAGAACTGAAGAAAGTCTCATTTAATGTTCGTTGTGATTACAAATCCAACAATTTCATCAGAACATTTCAACACATTCTACTATCACCAGAACTGAAGTCACTCAGCTTGGTCTTTTACGAACTGTCAACAATGAAGGCTTTCTACCGTGACTGCGAAATCATCAATCCCAGTGTTGAAGAATTGTACCTAGGCGTCTGCAAAATGAAACGATCATATCGACGATTCATCCAATCGACTTCGACAAATTTCCCAAATCTGAAATCTCTGACAATTAAATTTGACGATGATTGGTACAACACGAGACCAAAAACTTATACGGCACTGAATTCCTTGACAAAGCTTGAGACTTTGAAACTTGAGATATTCCACATAGATTTTCTGCAAAACTTGGCTATTCCATCGTTAAAGTCGCTTCAAATTTTCACGCTGGCTGAATTTGACAACGAAATGTTCGTTGCTTTCTTGATGAAGCATCAACAGTTGATAAATTGTTGCATAGCGCTTGACGAGGTCAACATTCATTCTACGATTCAGTTGATTGAATCTCAAGTTATGAACTTGCCTAAGCTAGCAACCGTTACCGTTTGTAAACGAGGAGGGACGATTCCTGCGTTTGTAATGACAGATCTTCTCGATTTCATCAAGCAAAACTCTTCGTCGATCCGTCAAATGAAGGTTTGTGACAAAATATACAATTTCTAAATTTGTTCCTTAAACTTAAATTCATCAAAATTTAAGAGCTCACTTCATTTTCCTAAGAAACTTTACGCAGAGCTAGTTAATCATTTATTTTCATATTATCGCTTTATTAATAGCAGTCGAAGATATTTCAAAATAATCTGTTATTGAAACTTATGTAAATTTCAATTGAAATAAAAATTTATAAAATCATAACGCATTGCATAACTTGACTCGCATTGCACGGAAATGTCAAGTTGCACAGCTCAGCATGTCTCGGATCAATTCGCTGTACTAAAACGTGTGTGGAATGAAGGAAAGCGAAGAGAAAAATTTCTTACTCAGTCAGTGAGCGCTATCGGAGCAGTGAAGAACGTAATGAAGATTTTTTCAAAATAGTGAAATTAAAATTGGGAATTCTTTGAAAATACCGTCTAGGGCAATTGTTTTAGGATATTCAGAGTGTAGGTGTTGATTGGAAACACAAAATACGTCAAAACCGTATTCAGATAGGCAGAGAAACATCATTTTTCAGTTCTGTGACGTTATTTTCAGTAAATTTCCAATTTTTGACAGTGAAATTAATTAATTTAGTCGTGACAGTGTCCTGTGATTAAGTCTTGAGTCATCTCGATACACAAATCACAAGAAAACAGCCGTCAAATCGCATAATTAGTTGAAATTTCGTCAAAACTCATTCGTGAACTTCATGTGTCTCGACGAAACTTTCTGCTTAATTCATGCGAGTTACGGCTTTTTTAAAACAAATTCCTTTGCCGCCCGCGCCTCATCATCAAAATTAATTTCCTTTCACTCTTTTTCCAAAGGAATCAAAACACTTTTTCATTGAAAAAGAATCCATCAAACACGGAGAGAGCTCCGTTCAGGCACTTGTGCAAAAATGTAAAAGAAAAGAACGCAAAGTGAAGTTGGAAAAAATGTCTATTGAAAGCAAAGAGAAGGAAAAAAAATCGATAAATAAATAAAAATAATTCCACCAGTATTTGCGAAAAAAAAATAAAAGAGAAAGAAGAGGAAAGTCTTAAGAGAAGGCGCAAAAGGAAAAGTTTTCCTTCCGACTCTCCTCGTAGTGTGTGTGCGTGATTGTCAGAGTGGAAAACCCACAAAAAAAAAAGAAAATATAAAGCAGCAAAACAGTCCCATTGAGCATTGGGGCGAGAAAGGAAATTCAGTGAAAAGCTTCGCGCCGTTAATGAGAGAATAACATTGTCCCAAAGATTAAGGATTAAGCTAACACAACAAACAGACCAAATGCATTGGATTATACAACTGGCATTTCTGGCACTTTTTGGTAAGTTTCGATTATTCATCTCAATCCTCCGATGCCGGCATCAAACATTCGACGAGAGAGAGAAAACCATGACATAAGTCATCAAAGTTTTGAGTTTGAAATCAATTAAAATGAGACTATTATGTTCCGCTTGAGGGGATTAGCCGTCTGAAGGGCTCTTCACTACTGTAGACGAACCATGCCAATCGATAAATTACGGCAGAGAACCCTTGTTCGTAATGGGGTTGCAAAAACTTCACCCTTCGCAAAAAATATCTGCGGCAATTTATTTTTAACTCGTGATGGACACAGCAGCAGAGCTAAAAAGTATAAAACACGAAAATCTCGCCCCGATGAGGAACGAGACAGCAGAAAACATGCCTCGCAGACATTATTAAGGTGGTGCACCTGGAACCAAGAAGTCATGCAAAAGAAAGAAATAAAATGTTGCTCTCAAAGCAGGTACATAGTAGAAGAAGCAAGACGAAAAAGTTTTTCGGATTTATTGAGGCGACCATAAGAAATAAAGCGAGAAAAAAGGTGAAATCTTGTGAAAGAAGGGAATGATTTTGAGAAGTCGAGGGCGGGGTTGAAAATGAGTTACGTGACATGTGATTGACTTGAGTTCTGCCTTGAAAAGAGGAGAAAGGCAAATGTCTTCATATTCGAAACATATGAGCCTAAATATTCAGAGATGACGTTAACACCGCACAAACCCCAAATGTTTGCCTTTTTCCATTCTTCTCTCAACAATTTCCTCTGCATATTCAACATCAAGGGTCTTGCATGGCATTATCGATTCTTAATACACTCCGTCACTTATTCGAATCTCTCCTTTTGTCATATCATCGATGGATAAATCCTATTTCATCCCTCGATGTTGAATGATCATAATGTGAACTAACCAGAATGAAGGAAAATATTTTATAAAGAAGGGAAGCGTGCAAAAAGATTTGTTTGTTGTCAAAAAATGTACGAAAACGATCTTTGCGACAATATCTGCTGTAGACTGAGGGTAGTAAGTTGCCTTCTTCTAAATATAAAGAGAGAAATCTTTTAAATCTCCTTCAAATAAATCTCCTTGAAGAAAAAAAAAAAACTTTTGATGTTCTTGGAGAAAATTTGTTTCTGGATTGAAAATTCTTCTTCAGGAAATCTCTCAGGAACAATCAAAGCTGAGGGAAATTTCATTTAGTTTGTAAAGAGAATATAATCTGATCGTTGTGAACTTTAGATAGCTTTGAGTGAAATTATTCTTTGAGCAGTTGAGTTCACATAAAAACAAATTAATTGCAACAACGCTGAATATTAAATCAACTTTGCGAACGAGGAAATTGCTATCATTGTTTGTCGTTAATCTTTCATTGTTGCTGGCATCGCCGATTAATTGTATTGTAATGCAAGGTGACAAAAGAGAATTGCGTGGTTGTCGAGTCGTGTCAGAAGAATTCAATTAAAATGTTTAATTCAAAAGTGCAAACTGAAAAACTCAGATTTTGTGTTGAAAGAGTTGGTGGAGTGTTTCTGTCGCTTTCAGCGATTAATTAAATTTGTAAAGTTTTGTCGCAGCCGGAAGATGATAAAGTTCTCAAGATGGAAATGGAATTGGGTTAATTAGAAATTTTAAGATTGCGATTTTCATGCTGTTCGTCCCTTTCCTTACCTTTTCACATCTTTCAATGGGCATAAAAGTCTTTGTTTTCACGCTTCGAGAACGGAAAGAGAACAAAACGGGCGGAAAAAGGAAAGTTTTTTGTGAAAAAGTCCTCGTCAACCCTTTTAGCTTTGCAAAGCGGCGCTTGCAGAGAAAGACCGTCGACTAAGCAAGGAAAATTTCCAAGATGTTAAAAATGTGATTAAACTTTGCTCGACTGTGGGGGGCTTCCGACGAACAGCGCTTATCCAGCAGTGAAGAGCGTCGTTACACATGTTCAAGCAGCGGTAATAAGAACGAGGCGAAAAATCTTGTTTTAAGGAAGCCACTGAAATTATTCAGCTGAAAACCTCGTCGTCATTAACTGAAGGATGCGCTTGCCTGTGTTGGCTGTGTTTGTGTGGGCGCAGTAACAGCAAATGTGGAAAGAATTTCCACTTTGCCTTCCTTCAAGAAGAAGAAGATTCCTCGACGTTACTTTGCTCCAAATGCTCTACCGTTATGTGGCAGGCAACATAAAACATAACAATTTACGTACAGTGGGGCGACCGTCTCGTTGTGCGCTAAAACTTTTTTCTCTCGCTTTCGTGTAGAACGAGATGTTGCAATATATTTAATCAATTTTTATGACTACTCTTCCCTCGCCTTTCACCGAAATTCTGATCAATTTGTTCTGGGAAAATTGTTTCACTCTGCTCGTACAAGCGAGTGAGCTTGAATGGTTTGAGTTGAAGCTTTAAAACGTAATCGAAATTTTCTCGAATCCTCAAGCCAACTGCAAAAAATATTTATCCCGTGGCATTTCGTAACAAAATCATTCAATTTCCATCAGAATTAATCAAAACCTGTCACGATGACTGGAAGTTTATTGAACTTCCAGAGAGAAAACAAAAAATCAATTTTTGGGATTCAGCATCAACGGGCGGCGCTGCTGCTTCCCAACAAACAAAGTAAACACAAATATTTTCTCGCGAAAATTCACTCCGCTGCTGCACTCACTTTCATGTGTCATTATTCAAATGGATTCTTTCGAGCGGTTGCGATGTGTAATTCATGCGATGCTGATGTTTGACGAGCGATGTAAAGCGATGGCAGTTTTTCATAAACCGTCGGTTGATGTTACGATCGTCGGAAATTTATGGCGAGATGTGTCATAATTTATGAATTCAGTCAAAGTCTCGGTTACAACAATGAATGTTATTCTCTCTCTCTCCAGCGATCATGAATCATTCATAACAACAGCCACGCATAAATGTGCCGGCTGTTTGTTTATTTCGACAATGAAATGAATCGAAAAAAAGAGTTTCGAAGAATGAATTATGATGATTTTTTGATGGCTTTAATTACACATGTAACGGGAATGGATCAATAGAGCTCGAAAATGTTTATGTTTCAATTGAAAGCGCCGAATTGACGATCGAAACTTCACGCATGAAGTGTAGAATCAATCGGATATTTCATGTAATCGAGAGCGACGAAAAAATTGATAAAAAATTCGACTTCTTAGTAATCGGCTTTGAGAGAAGCTTCGCTGAAGGGAAGCTTCCCCGAGAAAGGAGATAAATCCGATAATAAATTCATGAAAAAGTCCCTCGCCGCTTCATTGGACAAAATGTTCTTCTACGAACGCAATGGGATTGTGAGCGAGCGACTTCACAGCTCTCCTTTGACCTTTACTTCATGCACAGTCGACTTAAAACAGCAACGACCCCGTAAGACGATTATCTGTTCCCCTTTTCACTCCTTCAAGCCCATAGGACGAGAAATGATCCGTTGATGATTGATATTCAAAGCGCTGGCCAATTTCTCTCTCTCTCTGCGTCGTCCCTTTTCAGTGTCATTCGAACCGTTTCGCATCAATTCTCAAAGATGAGTGAAAACACCATTAATCATCCATTCTGACTAAAAATGCTGAATCGCAAGTCCCGGAGAGATGAATGGATCGAACGTGTCCAGCTTTCTGTGCGAAATTTCCCTTAACGGCTACCGAAATAATAAAGAGAACGCCAAACAATTTGTTTTTGGCAATTTTTCTTGTGTCTCGATATTCTTTGCATGCTTTTTTTGTTTTTGTCTTAAAGGGCTCCTGGATGATTCGAGAGAGATATCGAGCAGCAAGAACCGGTTGTTATTAGATTAAACGGTCAAACGTCCCATGGAAAAACTCGTTCAGTCAAGACAATTTATTTTTTGTTGCTTAAAG
Organism: Smittia aterrima; assembly: GCA_033063855.1. Lineage (NCBI taxonomy): Eukaryota > Metazoa > Arthropoda > Insecta > Diptera > Chironomidae > Smittia > Smittia aterrima. Next base: position 6,400,715 of record CP093830.1, read on the forward strand.
CGACATGATCATCGAACAAGTCCCAGCTTGAAACAATGCAAAATGCAAATCCGTCGAACATAAGAACCGTCAGACTCACCTTTCCCTATTCGTAACAACTGAGTAGTAGTAGCAAAGAGAAATATCTCATTCTTTGCTTAATTTGCGATAAAGCTGGGCGAAGACTTCGGTTTCGTTTTAAAAATGCAAAGCAAGCTACTGGAGAAGGCCAAATACGGACTGGGAATTTCAATAAATGAAAATCTCGCGTCATTCTTTTTGCTCTGCTCTTTCTTTTTTCGCAAGGCGAAACAATAGAGTGAAGGCAAGAGCAGGGCGAAGCATCTAGAAAGAAAAGAAATTAACAAGATAAATGCGATTGAGAGACGCGAGCGCGGTCTCGGAACATAAAGCGAGAGATTTGAAGAGACGAAGACGAAATGAAAAGTTCACTGAAGCATGTGAAGCTGTGCCTGAAACTGACTCCGATCGCATGCTGGTCTCTTTCATGTTGTCTCGGGAGGTCATTGGGTTGTTAGTGAAATTCAATCTCGTTGATAACAAGCGTCAAAGAGACTTTGGGATGTGTTGTGCGAGTGGATCGGGGAGTTGTATGTTCTTGCATTGAACTTTTCACGAAATCTACAAATCCATAAATTATTTTCGAGATGATGCTCTTCTCCGTTCCGATTCGCTTCCAGCGCAATATTTTATCGAGAAATGCTACAAACAAACATTCATTCGGGACTCTGTTAGAGCGATGAGTTATGGCCTTAGCTTAATTACAACATGCTAATTCTAATTCTCTTATGACGATTGTCGGAACAAAGTTCCACGCTTCGAGTTCATCGACATTCGCTTTAGGTCGTAACGAAAATATTTATTCTCAAAGAGATTTTCGACAGACGATAAGCTGATGAAGCCAGATGATGAAAATCTTGTTAGTTCAACAAGCAAATGAGCGCGGAAATTAAAAATCCATTTTCATCTGTTAGCGCCACTCTCGAGTCTCGCTTGACGATTATTCATCGCGATGAGTTGAGCGACAAAAAAAAAATCCGCGGTCGTCCTCTTGAAATCCTCTCGAGACTCAAAAGGTTTTGGAACCTTTTTCCATCCGGAGAGCTCTTGAGTCGTCGATTTTTGTTTTGTGGAAGTCGAGCAACAATGAAGCGAGACTCGCTAAAGCGAAAACAGAGATTTAGTTCAGTTGGGAGTCATACAGACATTTCTCATATGGATCGCCTGATAAAAACTCGTCGTCGTTGCACCCGACAGCTAATTCTAAATGTTGAATATTAATGAATTTTCCGATCTATTCCGAAGCTCTCGTCACCAAATCGGGTCTCTCGACAACTAAACGGTTTATTTATTTGCTCTCTGTGTCTTCGTTCCGACAAACGCATGGCGCCCAGTTTTTTGTGTTCGCTTTGCGTTTTCATTCTGTTCGAGCTATGTCGGTTTGATGCCATCCATAACCAACGAGTGCGACCAGCGAAATGGCGAATTAAAACCGCAGTCTAATGAATCTTTTCAACTCATTCTCGCTTTTGTTTTTCGGGTAAATGGAATTCGAAATTAGTTGTTCACTCATTAATTTATTCAGGCAACGTTTCCAACAAGATAAAAGGTCTTCGGATGGTTGGAGATTACATTCTGCAACGTCCGCGGGGATTAAAACTCCGGATTTGCTTATAAAATCATTAACTTCGTGAATCTTGAAAAGTTTTCTAATTTACAAAGTTTCCATCGCTTTCAATTAAACTTGTTTTGCTTTTTATACGATTTGGGGATCGTTCTTTAATGACGGTCATGCGCTTTACTTGAAAGCTTAATTTGAATTTATCTTGACGTAATACTCGTAAGAGAAACCCCAGAGAGACGAATGGGTCAAGAGAATTGTGCATTTTCCCTAAGACGCCAGTCGTCGCTCGAGGAGATCATTAGTCAAAATGCGATGCTTTTGCCTTCGTCACAAGAGCGCAAAAAAAGAAATCTTTAATTGATTCTTAAGAGTCTTGTCGGCTTTGCACTTCGCATATAAGTTTCTGTTTCTTCTTCTTTTAAACTTCAGAAGAGAAACTTGAAAAGATTTACTTCTACTCTCTCATCGCACAAGATGATTCAAGTTAAATGATAAAATGCTTATAATTTGCCATAAAAATTTAAAAGCCATTTGCATCAGTTACTGCAGCTCTCGACGCCACAACCGCAGACAGTAAAAGCACAAATGCATTTCGACTTACAATCGTGGTTTACGCAATTGACGCTTTCACGTGAGTTCCATTCTTCGACGGAAACGACTCGATTAAACTTCGCAACACATTGAATCATGCATGTTAATTGCTCTTAATTGGGATTCAAATTAAATTAACGACCACAATTGAGCGAATTCTGCCTGAGCTTTTGATTGTATGAAACTTGAGTCTCCCTCGAGTTGTAAGTCTGACATGTCACTCCTTAATTGATGGACAATGACTAGGTAACTAAATCTGCTTTTCGCAACTGAGACAATTAAATGTCATATCTCTTGTCATTAACTCGCAGTTTTCAATTACATTTCTCGTTCAGTAATTACACAATTGCCTTTAATTGCTGCAAAGTACGAGGAGGAGCAGTAATCTGCGATAACTTCTGATAGTCGTAGAATTAAGAAAAATGCTTCTGAGCGAAGAAAGTCGCATTCTTTCAATTCCAAAGACGAATATTTTCATCGACTCACACCTTCTAATCCACGCAGACAGCTTATAAATTTCAATTAAAACTCTTTTTATCTCTGCGGCTTTTCGAAGTGTCGGGAGAAAAGATAAGAAAAATCAACGAAACGAAAATAAAGTTAGGAACATGCAATGATAACAAAGCGAACGCCAGCAGAGAAAATAAAAGTCATTCTTCGTGATTCAAAGTTTTCTTCTTGGCCTTTGGGGATGGACGAGTTGGAAAATTACGTCACCGGAAGATAATTTCTATTTTTAGCTTCTCACATCACTCGAGTGAGATCAACAAAAATTTGATAGAAAATACTTTGAATACCGGAACTTCCGGATGTCCCCCAAAAATCACAAATATTTCAATTAGGAGTTTGCTGCTCCCACTCCAATTATTCTTTCATAATTATAAAGCAATGCGAAAAATAAATCTGTAGACAGTCGACCCTCATGCGCTTCTTCTTATTTTCTCATCTGCTTCCACTCCTAATTAGTTTTGCAATTAGTTTTCATTAGAAAGCGAAAGATTCTCGTTGCTTCTTGTTTATCTAGAAAAAAAATTCATCAACATCAAAAACGAAAGGAGCGGAATTTTATTTTTTGTCTGTTTGCATCGAAATTATTTTTGTTTTATTTGCTTTGCCTGTTCCGAATGAAGAAAAACACTTGCCAATCGCCAGACGGAGATCTACGAGGCTTTAAACATGAGCCATAGGTACTTCGTTTAAGATCCGCGAGAGCGTGAAGCGTCAAATATGAGTTGCTATCGCAAAAACAGAAGATGAGCATAAAAGTTGCCGTTTTAAGGGCTGGCAGAGCTCGTTAAAGGTAAAACACCATTCCGTGTAGCGCTTTAATTTTGCCTCAAAAACTTTTATTGCTTCTGCTCACCTTTTTTATTGCCCGGGCTTGGAAAAACATTTCGTTTCCTTCGTCTTCGGCTTTACTGCTGTTTTCTCTTGTTCCCTGAAATTATGTCTTATTTCAAGTTGATGTTGTGTGTGAATTATGCTTCTCTCACCTTTGCTTTCGCACTCGCTCTTCAAGTTTTATTTACTTGCTTTTTGCTTCAAGTGAGGAAGAAGTTTGCAACCGAGGCCGCTTCCTTCATTTCCAATGTAAATGAGTGCCAGGAAAGTTTTTCATTCGAGAATGAGGAAAAGTTTTTTTGCTGTTCGGCGTTTCGAGGGGACGAAGGGCAATAATTATAATGGCTTAGTCTAGACGCCATTTTGCAACCCTAGAACTGCTCGCCTTTACCTTTTCTCTACCGGAAATTTCCTTCCCTGTCACGACAAAAAGTTTCCCGATGAAAATGAGAAACCGGTCGACGATATTTACTGATAACAATCAATGTTGATGTTCTTGCCAATTACCAAACGTTTCTCGTTGTTTTACAAGCGATTTCGATGAGACAACGTAATCTCTACATAATTATTTCGCCGCTGAACAGCAAAATGATCGTTGCTTTCGATGGAAACGAGACCCGGACAAAGCTCCGATGCTTAATTCTCCAACCAAAAAGAAATTAATGTCTCCATCTCCCCAGCGACCAAATGGAAGATCAGTTTAACGACTTTATGTTGCTCCATCAGCTTTTATTCGTTCTATTTTTTCCAGAATGTGTTGGGTGGAATCCTCGCTCAATTCGGAGACACTAATTCTCAGTTGTTAAACATAAAATGCCAAAAAAAAAGTGCTGAACCAGGAAAACTGTCGTTTCAGTTATTTAAACACGAAGCATGAGTTTTTCGCCCTTCTGCAGTTGTTTGTTCATGGCGAAGCAATTATTCCGGATTCGTACTCTGCAGAGAGTTTCACATGCTGTATCTGGTTAACTTTAAATCGTTTGATCGATGATGCAATCAACTTTTAAAAGCTTGTGACTTGTACTCGTCTCAAAGTTTAATTTGTTTGAGGAAGAAATGGTTGGTTGGCTCCAGACGAACGAGAAGCTTTTAATGACTCTTCGAAAGAAACGAGAGAAGCTTCAGGATTTGTTGAAGCTTAATTACTCTAAACTCCCATTGGAGCATGTTTTATTACACTTTTATTACTTGGTCGGAGCTTGTTTATTTTGACGCCTGGATTGGATTTTCGAACCGAGCAGATTGAAGGGCTTTGCGTTGCTCTGATTCCTGATGTTTAAAGACATTGGAGACTCTCGAGTAATCCCTTAATGCCTCGTTTTTCTGTGCAGGGAAATTAATGCTTGTAACTCAATGTTTGATGACGATTTAACAAGCTCAGAAATGCATTTTATGTTAACCGGCAAAGCGTGAAAATCTGTCAATCGTTTTCACATGTGACGACAGCATGACTTTTAAAGATTTTCATCAGATTACTTCTTCGATCTTTCATTTCTTGAGATAAATCTTATTCAATCCGATGACTCTAAGTGATTCCGAAAGAAACGTTCGTTGTCGAGTTTTTGCTTCTTGTCGGCGCCACTCTTGACGCTCAAGTGATTCAACCCTCCGTCAGTGTTAAAAGGAAGAACTCTTAAGTTTAAAATTAGATAACGTTGAGTGAGAGTTCAAAGAAATTCAATATCGAATGTTGTCAGCAGTCTCGCCTTAAAATCCGATCACGTTTATCGATTTTTAAGTTAAAAGAAACTTCGCCAAAAAAGAATTGAAATCGATGGAACTTTTCCAGCCAAAATCTCGTTCAGCATAAAACTTTATCCATTCCTGAAATCCGCAGCAACATCTCTCGATTGTTTGTGTAACATTGGTCGATGTAGGTCGAAAGGAAAACTCTTTCGCCTCCTGCCATAAAGGAGCCAGATGTTCAAACTCAAACCAAAGTGGGAATAAGGCTTCTCGAATCGTGTGTTCGCCATCTGATGCGGAAATTTCATTCATGGATTCAAATGAGATGCATTTCATATTTTTTTTTTTTTGGGAATTTCGTTGGTTTTAATAAAAATAAAAACATTCATTTCTATTCATAAATTCAGTTCAGTTCCCTTCGGATTTTTTTTTCTATCAAAATCCACGAAATTCATTAAAAAGTTAATTAAATTTTCCATGAGAATCGCAATATGTCTCCAACACTTTTTAGTTGTGAACATGAATCATTCATTAGCTCGAGATGAGAGTCATTAACATCATCACTGCAGTCAAACGAAAAGATTTCTTTCATTTGTCTCAAATATATTTATGTGGCAGAGACGTCATCAGGTCTTAATGTCATCAAGAAACCGAGCAGCGGATTGGAATTTACCGCCAACAATCTCATCAACGTCTTCGTCTTCTTCTGCTTTTATGGCGCAAAATAAATGTTCTCATCGTCAACAGCAGTTAAGCTATTATTAGAAGTTAGAAGTTACTTTCGTTCAACACGCCTCTGTGAGAAGGTTTCATTCTTCAGTAATGTGTCTTTGATCCCTGCACGACGAAGCTTATCGATCTTAGTCTAATCTGAGACAGCTCTTAAATGGGACTGCTTAACTTGAGAAGAGACACATCAAAGTAGAGACGGAGAAATATTTTATTCAATCATTACCCCGTGGCAGACAATCGCGATGGCATTCTCATGGGTCAAATGCATTTCTCGTGTTTTAAAAAACTTAGTCTACTCCACACAAGATTCGACTGTAGCAAAATAATCGCAGCGAGTTTCTGATCGCTGTCTAGTTCCAACTTTCTGTGTTCTTCAGCTTCTATCGAGCTTGAACGAGCATGCCTTCGAGCCAGAAATAAAATTGCAACTGCAAGATTGTTTTTGTGAGAAAATGTTTCGCTTCTCTCATCTGTCGAATTTTTTTTCGAGAGTGTGAAATGAATTATTAATGCAAATTAAGCGCTTTCTTGCATGACAACGACAGAAGGATAATTCCTATAATGAGAGTATGTGTGAAATATTTTTTTTCTTTATTAAAATTCTCTTCGTTCACTAACCAAAGCGATTCGCTTCGTTTTTCAGAACATAAAACATTGAAGTTTGCTTGTGAAAAATGATGTTTGCATAACTTTTGAGGAATGAAAACTAAATTTTTTAAATTCAACGCGAAGAGAAATGAATCGTCGTCATGTAGGAATGCAGTGGGAGTTGAGAGCTCATCTGATTTCTCAGCTCACGGTGAATCTCTTCCGAGATTTATGTTGATGACTTAATTTCACTTTTTATGTTTAACCTCCAATGCGCGGGATTTAAAATGTTGATTATGTTCTCGACTGATGGAGATTATGTGTGGCGATACGCTAGAGAAAGAGTCGCTTGTCAATTTATTTTACGGATAACTGAGATTTATGCCGTAATCCGCTTCATAATTTGAAGCTTTTCCGGGAGCTTTTGTCAGTTTATTTATTTTTTTATCGTAGATCACCATTAGCGCCACAACAAAATCAACACTCGCAAATCAACTGCAGCGGAGTAAATTAAATTGATCGTCTGTTTTCATATCAATTGGCAATTTACACTTCATAAAACGCGTGCAAAATTTATCGTCTTTTGACAGCTAATTGCGCTTTGAGTTTTTCCTCATGAAGGCAACTTCAAATGATTTCCCGCGAGAAAGTAGAAATGTTCACACACGACCGCGAGTAAGAAGAGTAGTAAAGCAAGATCCATCGACCGTTGGGATGAGAGTGTGAAAACGAGACCGTTGGAGCACGGCCAGATTTTCCGACGGCCGAAATAAACATTTTGTGATGAAGATTTAAACGAGGCGAAGTTTCTTCGGAGAAGAAGAAGCAAAAACATTATTTTCGTAAATAAACAATTAATTTTCATTTGGCTTTGGATTTTCCTCGCCAAAACGACTGATTTAAACGAATTAATAGGCCTAAGTGGATTGACGATAAATCAGCGAACAGAGCAGAGGACCACTTGCGGCGATTTTCCATTAGATCGAGCATCATTTGCCATTTCAATTATGAACCATTAATTTTTATCGCGTTGAAAATTTCGTTTCGATGCCGGCATGTTGCACGAATGAGAGTGAAATGTTGCCAACTTCCTCATTGAGCTCAATGTGATTTGTCTAATAAAATGACCCAGAAATGAAGAAAAGTCTTTTATTGATTTTTTTTCTCTTTCTTTCTGATCTAATTTTGATAACATTTCTCTGCTTGAAGTTGAGTGCTGAATGAAAATTTATTGTTCATGTCTGAGATTCAAAAGAGACTCTTGGTGAATGAATGTCACATGATAGCGTGAGGTTAGATAATGTTCATTTTACCTTTGTGACAGAAGTCGCGGTTCTTCCTAACCGAAAGCATCTAGAGCAGCAAAATATAATCTCAGAATCTATTTAAACCTCTTCCTTCTGCTGTCTTTGAATATCATTACGTTCTCTGTCTCTCCAGTATTTTTTTTTTGTCTCGTGAATGGAAAGAGATATTCACAAAACTTCATCGGCGGAGCTTAATGTAGCATACAATCTTCTAAAACATGTGTTCGAAAGCTGCTGCTGCTCGAAAGCCAATCGAGAGACGAAGCGGATGAGAAACAAAATCAATTCACATAAATCTTGTTGCACTTTATGCTGCGCCATGAAGTGACATGCATTTAAACAGATCCGATGTATCATGCATGAAAATTTATTGTTTCGTTTCTTTTCCCCATTTTCATTCGATTGCACTTGATGTAGATGGGGGCGAACAGTTCGAACTCGCAACTCTGCATCATGATGATGTGAGAAGAGCTGAGTCTGACAAATAAAAGCTTGTTCAGAGCGCTGTTAATGGCAGAAGCTTCAGATTTATGTGCAAGAACTTGTGCTCTGTTGGTTCGCTCTCCTTCTTTCTTGAGTTTTTCGAGTGGAAGCGATGAAAAGAAGGAAGACTTAATTAATGCCATTATTCTCTGCGAACAATAAACGGAAGAAGAATTTTCCAATTACACAATTTCCAACTTTGCTCTGTTTGCCTTTTCCTTTCCACCTCACCCCCCTAAAGTTCATCATCGTCGTAGTCATCAGCAGCAACGTCTACTTTCGTATGCACCATAATGGCCAGTAACATCGAAAGAATGAAATTTAACTCAATTTACTGGCGATTGTTGAAATTTCCTCAGACGGAAAATTACGACATTCCTGCTTGAGCTGGGTTGACATCAGCAAATTGCTTTTGAGAACGGTGACAACTCGTTTAAATTAAGCTCTCGATTCCATCCCCGCAATGTTTATCAATGAGCCTAAAGCAATTAATCTTTTAGCTTAATTAACTCTCGCTCGCGCTGGAAGAAAGGCTTGATAATTATGATCGCTTTTGTGCGATTCTAAGAAGTGCTTTCTTCACTCGGCTTTGTATTATTTTAATTACGTTTATCAAGCCGCTTAAGATTGTCGTGAAGTTATCACACGCCCTCTTCTTTCAATATCATTATCGTCTTAAGCCCTCACAACAACGAAGGCACCATGCTTTGCATGCATTGAACGACGACGGAATATCTTTAGGATTTCGTAATATTTTCCACGCAAACGAGAAACGAATTGAGTTATGTCAGTAATTGAGATGCCAGAACATGAACGTCGTCGATTTAAATTCTCATCATGCTTAAAGTTTCGAGCGGACAATCTTACGTTGCAACAAATTGGAGACACAATTCACCTGTAAACTACGTTCATTATGATATTTCCAACATTTATCGTTCTTTTCTCCGCCTCTTCTCCACTTTACACGAAAAGCACGAAACGTTTTCCTAGATGAAGTTTCTAATTCTGTAGAATTTGGTGGGAAAAATGTTGTTGGTTTGCACGGTGTTGCTGCTCTCTGTCGTGTTTACAATGTTTTCAAGTCATGAAGTGAATTGCATTAAACAGAAGCATGCATGCGCCATAAATTGTTTCTCGCGTAAGCGTAACATTTTTTTAAAATGGGAAAATAAACTTTTCTTTAAAGAATCGTTTGTAAATTACGTTGCAGAGTGAACTGTATCAAGAGATTTTTGTAATGAGAGTCGACAGAACTTCCAATTGATACCTAGATTATGCTCCATGAATGCAACATAGAGACAGACAACCGAACAGACGTTTTCGACAGTAGCGCAACTAATCTGAACTCATTCCTCTCGAAAGCTTCGCCAGCTCTGATCAAAAAACATTTTAAACTTGTTAGCAGAAACGTGAATGGAGGAAAGCAAAATTTGTTCCATGATTTTAATGAGATGAACGAGAATATTTTCCCGTCTGCCTTTTTCCATTTTCTTTTTGATCTCGTGACTGTTTCTTTTTAATCTGTTTCGCTGGTAATTATTTTTGACCTTCGCCTTTCCGATTTGAGTCTGCAATAAAAAAACTTTATGAGAGGAACTTTTCGGTGAACTTATTCGAAAGCGAGAATTCTGCGATTTCTCTTTCAACGATTTTTAATTAATCTCAACAATCCTGAATGATGCAGTGACGCTTAATTTAAAAGTTTATGTCATTAGTCATGATGAATGCCCTTGGCGGACATCAGTTCGGTTAAATACACTCGACACTATATGTTATCGGCCGAGGGGCATAATTAAACTTTTAAAAGATTAAAATTAATGATTCAGCGAGAGGACAGCAGCAGCAAAAAACTGCACAAATTTTAAAAGCGAGGGAGATCGAGACTAACTAATGTTCTGTTGCTTCGACATTGATAAATCTTCTTTTAATAATGCTGCAGCATCGGAATTTAGGCCACCAGAGTTCAGAACTTTTTTTTTCGGGGAACTGGACTTGTAAAATCCATAAATCATTTCTCATTACAAATTGAGAGCGCTCAGCGTCAAGTTGAGAAGTGTGTACGGAGTGGGCAGCTAAACAAGCGAGAAAAAGTGCCGAAAGAAGAAAAATTTTGCCGCATATCATAATCATGATGAAACGTCAGTAATTGAGTCGTGATTTTCATGATGACCCAAAAAAACTGAATTGACATGACGAGTTGACGGCCTTTATTGGCATCAGATGCTCACTCTCTCTCTGAGCTCTCAACCCAATTAGTTCACATTTAGTTTCGTTCTTTTTTCTCTGATATTCAAATCCATCATGAAGTTAATGGGCAGTAATCCATGAACGGGAAAATCTCGAGCCTCAATCGAAACACAAAATCACTTCTCGAATGAAAGTTTTATGTTTCTCGAGCGATGACATGCAATCTCGTTAAGCAAACATTAACGCGACCCAACACGAATTCATCTGAAATTCTTGAATGATGTTTGAAATGGGAGACTTTGCTCTAATTCCGCTCATGTAATTAGAGGAAACTAATTGAAATCCTGTAAACACAAAGCATGTGGACCTAGTGAGTGATATTTTCATAATTGCACTTTTGTTTCCGTCCATCCATCGCCCCCACAACCGCATTCCGTGCTCGAATAACATTCACATCGGTTGATGATAGTTTAGCATGCACACAATCGAGGCTTGGCGATAAGTAAATTTTATTCAATGGCAGCGGCAGTTTTAGCCTTCAACATCCTGAAATGTTCGCGATCACTGCGCATCCTGGAAACCATCGGCATTAAATAAACTTGTCAACTGTGAAAAAATCTGTTTAATATTCCATCGACGGTCTGTTTGCTCTCGCCATCAATATGCAGCATGGAATTATAGAGCACGTAGTTTGGGTAGCTGTAAGCGATGCGCCATCTGTCTGCCAGTTCAATGGTAATTGGAAATTTATGGAAAACATGTTAAGTTCCTCGAGATATCTGGTGAATACTTAATTAACGTCTACTTTTCATCGCGATCGGAGAGAAGTGGATTGACGAGATCCCTTCTCGCATTAACAATCAATTAACTCTCTTTCAAATGCGATATCGATTTCTTTAAACTTTGATCGAGGGGAACAGCGAGAGCACTTAACAAACTTGTTTCTTGTGAAAGATATGAAAGAGATGAAGCTCATTCCCGTTCCGATCGATAATCCAGAAAATGTATTTTGCGACATGTTTCGTAAATGACTTTCGAGGCAACGATGAAACTCGAAATTTTTTATCGATTAGAGCTAGAATGGGCATTGAATCCATATGGCAGTTCGGTCATTGATTGACGCTTCTTCTCTCTCATCTTTCTTTTAACGACCTCTTCGTACCATCGAAGGCAGCTGTCAAATTTTTACGAAATAATGAAAATCTATCTAAGGCCGTGTCTGACCTTTCTCCTTTTCGTAAGGTGAAAGATTTCAATTGCACTTAGCTTTGCCTGTGATGCTTACGCCGTGTGAGATCATAAAAAAATGTAAACAGAATTTAAAACGCTTATAAAAAGCGAGTGTTGATTTCATCTCTTCGCATCATTTCGATGAGGTTAAAGTTCTTCTACACGCGATTTAACGACGACTCGCGTTGTGCATTTTAAGTCCCTTGCCGCTCATCAGTAGCTCATACGCGATCATAAAAGCATGAATACGACGTTGATTCTTTATTCTCACGATGCGGATGAGTTTTAAACTTCTTCCCCCTCGAGTCTTGACAATTTCATCAAAACGAAGAAGTCAAACGGAACTGAAGACGCTAAATGAGGATGTAGGCTTTAATAAACGAACGAAATGCATTCCTCAATTGAACACATGCAGCATTGCACACTCAAGTCATAACAAAGTAGACGAATCAGTTCATAAAGCATCATCTTGTTTTAAAGGAAATCTTTTATGGTTTTGTTAGCTCCGGCTGTGTCATGGTCAGTTTATTATTAGTTTATGTTCGAAACAAGACGCATGTAGCAAGTTTCTATGTTGCATTCTCGAGTCTTTCGTTCCACGTCCAGCTGAGCGTGTGTAGTATTCATTTGTGTAAGACTTTACAACCCAAAAGAAGTGAAAGAAAACAACGTTTAGAAAAAACATGAAACCAATTCTTCTTCATCTCTTTCTTCTTTGTCCGATGTTTCTTTAGCTCGACCCGTCGAGAATTATTTTTTAATGACTGTTTGTGTTTTATTCTCCTCGACATAAAACAATAGTTTCTTGGTATTTTTCTTTCGTTGCAACGACGAACCATGAATCAAAACGGGTCCTGACGCCACTCGGGATCGTTTAAAGTCGCTGTAAAAAATAAATTGGACGAACGAACCTTTGAAGTCTCTCCTCGCATCCAAACTATTAATTACGAAGGCTCTCTCATAAACTCAAGATTTTCTGACGAAACGTCTAATGGGCGAGAGATATCGATTTCATGAAACATGTCTCGTTGCATTATAATTGAATCTTTCATCGTAATTATTTGTGAATTGCATGAATTCAATTTGCTTATGCGTAATATCATTTACGAGAATAAATTTCTTTGCAGAGACAAATAATTAAATGTAAATATTTAATTAAGTTATCTTTAGCTCATGAAATAGAAAATTATGCAAAAGTTTTATGTAACATCGCTCTCAGCTATGCGAGAGGTTTCCTCGGAGGTTTGAGAAAGAAGGGAGAGACTGATAACAAGATGCAAACAATTCAAGGCATGCGGATGAGAATTTATCACTTTGACGGTGTCTAGATGTTTGAGTCGCTTTATCTCGGGGAAAAGACGAAATGTTTACTCAACACAGTCCTCGACATTCTCTTCTCTCCTAGAAATTTTCTCGAAACCTTTATTTATCCTTCCGAGAATGCTTTATGCATGAAGCATCATCGTGTGGAACGTGTTGAAGGCGACCGGAAAGAATGAACTTATATAATTTATTTATTAGAGCTGCGATGTCGTAATAAAACTATTAAATGAGATTTTAATTTTCAATGAAGCCTCGAGAACTTCTTAGAGTTGTAATCTTCTCTTTTTCGTTTCCTTAATTTATGGAGAAACTTCTTTCACGCCAACATAAATTAGGCGAAAAAAATTAACATTTCGAAAGAGTCGTCGCCTCATTATGTGCTCGCAAAAGGCAAAACAAGAAGCATAACAAACAGAATGTTGGAAAAGTCTGAGGTTGGGGAAAAGTTTTCGATCTGAAAGCTGTTTCGCTTTTGCCTACCCATCAACCCGGGTAAAGAAGGAATCATTTTTCAACACAACATTCAAATTTGAATATTTGCCGAGGCGAAAGTTTTTCTAAACTTTTTCTGCTTTCTGAACTTTCCATATGCACCCTCAACCGAACAAGCAGAATTTCTCCGCCACCGGAAGGCACAATCGTTGCCATCTTTGCTGTAAAATAAACATGACTTCAGCCTTTATTGACTTTCCTTTTCTAGCAGGAAAAAAGGTTAATTGAAGTGATACCAAAAGACGATAACATGTGAGGAATTTATCGAAAATTATCAAACAGAATTTTTCTCCGGCGATTTGCATAATCAAATCGAAAGGTTTTTGTGGGGAGCGAGTTTATAAGAAGTGACAACAGTCTCGAGGCAAACAACAACAAACGTTTTAAAAGAACCTTCCCTATGAACCTCTCCCGAGATTAGAAAACATCGACCTCAGCCTTTTCACGAATAGAAACGAAATCAAAACGTTATTAACTTTTTTATTACAAAGATAAGATGAAGTAAAAAGAAACTTTTATCTGTACGTGCAGAAGCTTGTGAAAACTTTTCGATTAAAAAGTTGGAAACAAACTTTTGCGTTTGCCGAAAATTCATGACTCATGAGTATCAAAAAAAGTTGCAAAATTTGTAAATCAATTTAAAAGATTATGAGTGGTCGTTAAAGCATGCGATTAATCGTTTGCAATAAAAAACCTGACGAAACCATTCAAGAGCGATTTATAAGAATCCAATTATAGTTAAACAAGCTTCTTGATTCCTCAACAAAAGATCTACGCACAGAGTTGTGTCATTGTTCTCTTGGAAAGAAAGGAAACTCGTTTGCGCCATTTCAAGATCACCGCGTCGACATTGATTAACAAGCACAGAATGTTTATGACTTCGACTTTTCATCATCAGCTCTTTGATGCCGCCTCGCTTACATTCGCATCTGGTTTCTATAAATATCAACGCAGAAAAGCACAAAAAAATTATTCACTTGTTGTGATTCTCAAGAGCTCTTGAGTGATCTCGAATTGAAGAGTGAATGAGAAATTGATTTTGATTTTTTCACTCTCGACAATGCAGAATGTGCTTTCGATTGCATCTTTTCAACAACACAATAATTTATAGTTTGGCAATTAGTTCCCAAACACATCAAACAAGCTACACGATTGCTGTTTGTGTTTTGGTAATTTAGTTTTCAACGGCAAGTCTTTAAATTATGATTAATCGTCCGAAATGTTTTCAAATCATCGGGAAGACGAAGACTAACCACCGGGCAACGATTTGCTAGCCGTAAAACAGGTTTTTCCTCTAAGAAGAGATACAAATTGTTGTTGCAGCAGTCAAACGATGATGTTGTGTCGTTAAAATTAAACACACAAACAAGTCTCGTTGTGCCAAGATCACTTCAAGAGCTTTCACATGTCACTCAATCTCAATTCGCATTTCATTCGACATCATGTTTGCGTAACAACGCAATAATCCTAATTGACTTTATTGAATCACACCCTGACTGATTTTTAAACTATGCCGAGCAAAGCGAACACAGATTTTTTAATTCGTTTGTCGATTCAATATTAGCATCTGATGCCCTGACATTCTCAACGAGATTCGTTTGAACGAAGCGTCAAGTGTCGCGTTTCAGCAGGTTTTCTTATGCATTCTTAAAGATTCACTCGACGAGAGACGCTGAGTTTAAAAGCCGTTTCAAAAACGTTTAAATCTTCGTCGGCCCATGAAACTCCCCATTCAGATATCAGTTTCCAGCTTCGAGCAGATCATTTTTCAAAAGTTTCATTTCGGAAATTGAATATTCTCTGAAATTTTCTTCAATTTTTCTTCAAGTGCTTAAAAGCACGGTCTCGAGTGGATGCTCAGCGACCATGTCGAACAATGGAGCAAATTTGTTAAGAAAATAAACAGAAAGTGTTGAGAGACGATTGAGCAAGAAAAGTCTTTAAACAGTTGTCAAATATTTAATTATCATTCACTTGTTAATGTTGTGTTTATTGGAAAAATAGTTTCATTATGATCCAGATTGCCACGGCACGAACACTCTCTCCCCCTTTTGAACAAAGGAATGTTCAGTTTGAAATTGATTTTAACACATTTGTCGGAGCACGACTGGAGAGAAATTGCCAGGAGTTTCAACGACTTTAATTTTATATTTAGGAAAGAGTTGAAACAACTCAGACTTGCATCTCTGTAATGTTTGTCGATGCTACGCTGTTTACTCGACAACAGAAAATGCCTTTCAAGTGCGCGAGACGATTTTCTAAGTGACTTTTTATGACGCAAGTGAAAGAAATGAGCTCGAGGGAAGTTAACCATTCACAGAGGTCTGTGTCAAGCTGCGACTGAGAGAGAGATAGAGTTAAAAATATTTACATTTTACTTTTTGGGGGACTAAATTTAGCCAAGCGCGCGTAAAGACAAATGTTTTCTGGTCGCTTTTAATCATTGTCTCGTAAGAAAACATCGCGTTGAGTCGATTTGAATATTCAAACCATTCAAACAAACAAATTAAAAAACATTTTTGTTCTGGTGTAATAATCCAATGAATTTATTGCCTTATAAATATTAATGAGTCGTTTTCATTTGCGAATTCTGCTTGAAACTCTTGTCGCGCTTCTCGCGGTTGAAAAAAGCAAGCGAAAGATTTGTCTTGTCGCGGTGAGACGAGAGTGTCGTTATCTGAAATTAAATTTTAATTGAAATATCTTGTTTCGGGATTTATGTGCATTAAGTCGCAAATGAAAAATCCGCTGCAATTTGTTTAACGTTTGTTTTCTTTTGGCTTGCTTTTGTCTTCACGAGCTTCCCATCTCAAGCAACCGCAATTTGCTGAAGTGCAATTCATCGTCTTGAGAGTGTTTATTTAATAGAAAACTCAAACATAAACATTTCGTGGGAAGTGCAATGTGATGAAAACTTTTCAGTCACTCAAAAATTAGGAAATTTGTTAACATCACGAGAAATCTCATTAGACGTGATTTGTGGAATGGACCAGAGAGCTCCTAACTGAAAAGCACTCAATTTTCTTTGGGATTTGCTGTTAATGTCAAGAAGTTGTAACATTTTCCATTTCTCGTGTTTCGAGGGAAACTTTTGCGCCATCCCGAAGATTTTCAACATTTCTTCGTGCAACACATTTTACCGTGCAGCGAAAGTTGGACAAGTTTAAAGTGGGGAAATTTATGTTTCAACTGGAATTAAGGTGCAGAGGGAACTTTAGAAATGTGCGATAGTTTCAAAAGTTATGATGCTTTTGAATTATAAATTTCGTTCATTATTCAACGCCATTTGAAAAGTTTCCCCGATAAGAACAAGCTTCAGAATACAATGGACTCAAGTAAAATCGAGGGAAAATTCCTTTTCGAGAAAGTTTCGGTTTTTACTTGACAAAATCATGAATTTCACGTCAAATCGAAAAATTCCTTTACTTGTCATGGCGACAAGTTTTTCCTTTTAAATCCATTAAACTCTACCATTAATTTTGTTTTAGAAAAAAAAGAAAGAGAACAGCAGTGATTTATGGTAATTATGATTAATCATGTGAATGCCTTTCGAAAATTTATTTACTCATTTGCGAGTGGAAGCGACTGTCGTGACTCGACATTTAAAGATATTTTTATGCTCTCCCTCTCTGTCTCGTTCCTTTCGATACATCTGGAGCGACATGTAAATTAAGTCAATTCAATTCAACGAAGAATGACTCAATTTGCGCGAATGTTTACTTTCTGATTGAGTCAAATCGTAAATGATTTGAAGCAAACACTTTCTGATGAATGAAGGTCTCGACACAGCGCGTGAGCTCAAAACTCATTTTAAATTCGAAAAACTTGTAAATGTTATGACTTGATGTGAGTTTACAGATATAAAAATTTGTTTTGTCATCAAAATCCAACATCGTTAAAGTTCCAAATCCATTTAAAGCGTTTGTGGACTGTTTCTCGAACTAATTAAAAATAAAAATTTACTCAAAAGTTTTATCGCCATGAGAAAATTTCTTTCACTCGCCTCTTCCTTTCAGAGAGCTGGCTGGATATTTTTTTAATAATTTAATTTGTTGCGCATGGAATCGTCGAGGGAGCGACGAGGAATGCATGCGAGGAAAGTTTTTAATTCGATATTGTTGATGTAGGATGCTAGCGGTTCCGCTTCAAGCCATAAATTGTTGAAAATGTTATTGTTATTAATCTCGTGAAATGAAAATTATATTTTCGGATTTTCCCTCTTCGATGCACTAACAATTTAAGCAAATTCGATTTGTGCTTAATAACGATTCAAAGTTTTATAGATAGGACGAAAAAATAAATAAATATCAATCTGCCTTTGTGTTGAGGGACGGAAAATAATTTAATTTATTTTTATTATTCGAATATTGTTCTGCTGCTCGCGACTGATATCAAACGAATTGTAATTCATAAAAAAAATCCATTTTTGTGTGTTAAAGTCATTAAATATATTTCATATTTTATGTTGCTTGAATCTTCTGCGGGGGCGTAGAATGTTTTTCTATAAATTTCATTTCATGCTGTTCCATAAACATTAATAGAAATAAATTGCGGTTTTTGGGTTGAAACTTGAGAATTAACGAAACGAGAGAAAGGAGCGTAAATTCATTTTCACTAGAAAGATCCGGGATTGGAGTAAAAATAAGGTCGAAGGGGTTTTTTTTCCTCAAGGAAAATTTTGTTGTTTGTGCACACACAACGAGGACGTTTACAATGTAACAAAGCATTGAAATAACTCAAACGAGTCTATAAAAGTTGCTAAGCTCACAGAGTTACGAGAGGACGGCGAGGAAGTGTCAAGGTAAATATTTTGGCATGTGTTGGGTAATCTTTGCACGGAACCCTTTTCGCTGCCTCTCCCGAGAGGATGAGAATGCAAATAAATATCTGAAAAGCAATTCTCTTGATTTGGGCGATTGGGTGGAATGATGAAAAAAAAAGGATAATTCCGTATTCGAAACAATAAATTGCCATTTCCTGTTCTCAGCTAGCAACAGAATCTATCAGATGAAATTTCTTGAAGAGGGTCGAAGGTGGAATCAAATGTCGCTTGAAGAAATCCCAAAGTTGAGCGATAAAGATAATAAACTGGAAATTATTTACATTCCGCGAACGCTCTCACTCGCTTTGAAAAATTGATAATTGTATCGTTGCGAGCGATAAGAGGAGAAGGAAAGAGTCCCAAGTGACGAAAAAGGTGGAAAATTTCATGAACTCGGCACACAGAAGGAAGTCTTTAGTATAAAAAAAGCTCTTACTCGGTTTGGAACGGCAACGTGAAACGATAAAAACCCTCCCACTTACATTTCCCGGAAGGGGAACTTCAGTTACATTCCTCATCCATTATCGTTCTATGTCGCCCTTCTCCTCACTTCCCGCCAAGATCTTTCGCATAAAATTTTACTCTTCTTCGTTCGTTTCGCGCCAATTTTCACCTGAACGAGTAGGGAATAAAAAATTTCACGTGCTCGGAGGACTTGAAAGCGAAGAAGGAAGAGAACGCTTCACGAGAGACATAAATTCTGATAAAATAAGGAAAACGAAAATTGGTTTTGTCCCGAGCGTAATAAATAGAAAATTTAGAAGGCATCAGACTGTGTGAAAAGCAATTTCTTTCTTTCTCTGTAAGCTTTGTTCTTGTTATCGTAAGACGATGTGTAGGCGAGTTTTAAAGCCGCTTTTCGGATAAAATAGCTTTGCACGGAATATTTAAAGTCAAGTTGAATGCTTCAAGTTCAATCTCAACCGTGATCTCCATTGATTATTCATTATTTTGTCGAATAGCCCAGCATGTCTGGTTTGAGTGCTCAACAAATCCTATTCAAAACAATTTGTAAGGTTTTCCGCAAAACCACATTCTGTCTTTGAATGAGCTTATCACGGCGCCTCGATTTCACTTTACATCAGAAAAATCCATGAACGCGATCAATTAAATCCAACCCATCAATGTGATTTGATTCTCGTTTAGGCTAAACGTCAATCGGTGATGTTAATTTTTATGTTCACTCGTTGTCTCTCAATGTGAAGAGTAAGTTACGGAAGTGAGTGAACAACCCTTGCTATTTCCATGGATTTATACCCGCAATGTGGGTGCGGAAGATATCCAGCATGACGCTTGGATTACGATTCATTTGTTGGAATTGTAATTTGATGGTTTTGTAGGCAAACAGCGAAACGTTGATTCTTCCATTCTCTCGACGTTCGACAGAAGCAAGAAACAAAAATTGATTGGAATTTTTCATCAGCAAAAGTTTTCTTTGTTGAGGAACTCTCTCTCGTTACTTTTGATTGTTTGAACATTTCTCATGTTGTTGATTTTCAACTAATTTTCAATTCCTTTTCTCCTTTCAGGTGAGTTCTCGAATCGATTTTTCGCGAAGCAAAGCGGAAGCTTTTTTTAACAATCCTGATGCCGAGGTTGGTTGCAAGCTGTTTTATTCAGTGAATCCTTAATAATTAATCCGATCCGGTTCATATTTGGCTGAAAATTAAAACTTTATGGATATTTCACAGCGACGTGAAAATTACTTTTGGGACGACGATGAAAATGCGCTTGACTGTGAACCTTCATTTTCACGTTATTGTTCCGCCATTAGCCAGAAGATTCAATTACAACAAATCCCTAAATATCAAAAACTTGCTCTCAAAAGCTTCCTGTCCCAAAAATATTTAAATCAAGTTTTTCTTTTTCTCGGAAAAAGCAAATTACTTTTCCTCACATTTTCTCGCTCAGCAACAAATGGCGCACAAGGGAGGAAAAACATTTCCAAACTTTTCTTTCCCATTCATCGAATTCCTCCGGAAAATGATTTTCATAAATTGAATTTCTCTCTCACTCTCTCGTTCGAAGATTGAATTAAAAGGGATAGAATTGCGCCATTGTTCAGCCTCTTTTAGAGCATCGAAGATTTTCTAAAGACTCTTGACGAAAAGCAAAGGAAAAAATAAAACAGAAACGTTCTTGAACTGTGACTTATTCCAAATGAAAAAACATTTTCCGAAGCGAAATTAAGTATTTTGCGAATTTTTCTTTTCTCGACTCCGACGACGTTTGGTGTTTCCCGTCTCTGACTTTGCACGCTATAAACATTCTCCTCGTTACAACGTAAATGTTAAATCTAGCGTTTAAATTAAATGATCCTGACGTCATGCTGGCAACAGGCAACTTCTGATGGATAACAAAGCGGAGACTAGGGAACGAGGGAGGAGGCAAATAGTTGCACACTTCATCAAACATTACACAACATGAAACATAAAAGACATGACATCGACTCGTTTTAGCTGTTCTATATTAATGTTGTTCACGGGAGCCTCGAGCTACACAAAAAGGGGTTTTATTCTTAGAAGTTGTTTTGCGATACTCCTCTCGTTGGAAAAATGAAAATTGGCGATTTAATGTTCTTGTTGACGGTCTCAGTTTCTGCTTCGTTGCAAATATCCGGAAATTACATCGAGCAGTATCGATTCGATTTCCGTTTCCACGTTGACTTCTACACGGCGGCCGGCCGTAAATCCTGGTGATTTCAAAAAGAGGAAATGAGTTTGAATCCTCACGTACCAATCAACATCGCCCTTCGTGAATGTGTAAATAAATTCCTGGAATTCTATTTTGAGAGAGAACGACGTCACACTCTAGACTTTATTATGAATGCTTAAAATATCCTGAATGATAATGACATTGAACAATCAACCCGACCATAAATCTTTGTGAAAACTAAAGAAACTTTTACCAATTAACATTCACCCTTCTGACTTTTCTCTGAACCCCTCTCGACCTCATTCATAAAAGGACAAATTCAAAAATTATTTCGAAACTTAGTCAGCAGCTTAATGTTTTATTTGATCTGAGATATCTGTGAGAGTAACGAGACATACTGGCGACCAAATGTTGAGAAATCTTTTTCTTCTCGGAAACATTTGAATTATTTAAAATAATGATATCATCATCAACTTGAAATGGGATGAACGATCTAAGGAAGAAAGTTTCGATTTCCTGATTCCATTAGCATTTAACAACGAAGAACCGAGAGCTCTACTTTCCGCCTCGAACATCGGAAAAGTTTCCATCATAAAACTTTCAAAGTAGTTTACGAATGCTTAATGCTAAAGGCCATTAGTGAAGTTTGAACTTTAACCCTTCGCCTCTAGCCAACCATTGAATTATCATTTCACCCTAAATCCCTTCTTTTCAACTTAAGCCACAAGATTACAAAGATTCCGCTGTCATTCCGTTTTACTAAGAGCACTGCTCACCCTACAGAAACTTGTCTTTGATAAATGATTTTTATGTAATAACAGCGAGCATTAAACTTTATGAGTTTTTATGATAATGCAGTGTGGATATTAATCTTGATCTCGACGAACTCGAAAAAGGAATTTTTACGAAATCCTCTCGTATGCTCTGACATTATGCACAACTCATTTCTTTGTGCAATGGTTGTGACAATTTTAAGAGAGCGATGATGATTTTATATGTGTGACGAGGGGCGAATGGGATTCTGGTTGGTAATACAATAACTTTCGTTTTATGACAAACACATGAGTTGTTGCCATTTAATCTCTGCTCGTCCCTGCCCCTTTAGCTACGACGACGACTCTTCGCACAAGTATAATAACCATTCGCCGCAGTTGTTGCACTTGACGGCTTATTCATCGACGCTCTTGGCTCGTGTTTCAATTAATGACACTTGCTCGATTAAATGCCGAGCTGTTACTTTCTTTCTTGCTTTATTTCCTTGTTCGTTTCCTTACTCGGCTCGATTTCAAGGATTTGCTTTAATGCTGAGCCTTTATGATGGATAAGAAAAAGGCGGATTGAACGTTCTGAGAAGAAAATCAATGGCATCGTAAGCCTTCGTTTTATCAAAGCATGTCACCAGCATCAATCGTAATCCTCGAACATAACACGCTCGAAACAAACAACATCCGACAGAGATTTTGATGCTGAATATATTTAGTTTGGCTCGATGATATTTTCTTGAGGGTTGCGAGACTTTATCTCACTGCGAACACACGCAGCTCAATAATGTTGATCCGAGAATAAATAAAATTTGACTACATTACGACGAAAATCTCTTGCATCAACTCAAATAAACACAAATCAGCTCTCGCTGTGTGTGAGTTTTATGTCGGAAGAAAGAAAATTTATGAAAGAAACGAAACGAAATGACAGACGTCGTCGCAATGTCTGGATGCAAAAGACTGTGGATTATTTATGCTTGGCGCTCGAAGAAGTGGAGCATTCAGCGAGAATAAATTACAATATGTCTCTTCTCCTTCCGACCAACGAGTAATGAAGACTTTTCATTGAAAACCACGGCGGCGTCTCTTTAGAAAAGAAAACAATTGATTCGAGCGAGGTTCTTTGACCCGATCGTTTGCTGTTGGCATCGCTTCAAAAATTTATTACTTTTCAACGACCGAGAACCGATTCAGGTCACATACAGAAATTATGCGGATCACAAAAGGCGAATGGAATCGTTGGACATAAAATGGCAATATAATAAACCACTTGACCTAAATCTCAAACGCATGTCGAGTGTGTGTGTGTTTCCTATCGAGCAGTGATCATAATTATTAATGTTTTTAAGCTGAGAAGCAGATTTTTTGTTGAAAACAAAATCGATTAAGTTGTTCTCATCATGAGCAGGAGGGAAAATTTATTACGATCATAATTTTGGGCTCTAACGATTCACATGTTTGAAACATTTTAATCATTAAAAAGTTTTCTCTGGAAAGTTTGCTTGAAAACAAAAATTTTTACGATACATTTACGCTTCAAACTTTTCCATTTCTTGTTTTAAGTTTCATTAAGGAAGCAATTCGAACGCCACAAAAAATCTGTTTATGTTTCTCTTTCTCATCATCCTACTCCCGCCCCACTCTGTTTCATTCCTTTCGCTCACAACGTTTACATAAGCGAAAACTGTAAATGTTTGTCCATGATAAAAACATAAATTATTTCCACTACGTGATGTTATTAAGCTCTGAAAACCACGAAACACTACATCATCATTTTCTTTTGAAAATGTAGATGAGTTGGAGAGATTGGATGGCGACTTGGAAGCGAGAGCTTTGCTGTGTGATGTAAAGCCGCTAATTTACAGTGACCTCTCTATTCCTTCTACGCTCGACAAGTTCCAGGCCTCCAACGTGTGAGGTGGAAAATCCTTTGTTTGCACAAAATTTCAGTTTCTGTTGTTTTCCTTCTTTTGTTGTATCACGATGATGAAAAATCAATAAGCTCATTATGTTTAGCCCTGCTTTCTTTCGAGCCCTGCTCAGCACTTTTGTTCTGTCAGTTTTTTTTTCTCTCTCTCTAGCCACATCGGAAATTTATTGCAATCTAATTTTCTGTTTGTTTAATGCCTTGAAAAATCGAATGTGTACGATGAGTAAGTCACAAGGATTTAATTTCCTTTGATGAATTCTTTCGATTTGACTGAACTGCTGAACTCTCTCTCTCTCTTTCTACTTAGAGTTGAAAGGATAATTGTAATAATTTTGTTCTCCCTCCTCTTGCATTCTTTTGAAAGCCGCAATGTTTCATAGAACATATAAAATTCATGTCAGAACTGCCCAATGCTGATGGATCGTCATAATTATAGTTATTATAATGTCCCGAAGGGGTTCATTGAGTTCACCCTTTCGATACGAGTACATCGAGAGAAATAATTGAAGAGCGTTCTCTTACGAAACTAAAACTTTGTAAAGCTAAATGCTTAAGCTATTATCAGGCTTGTTTATTCAATTAATGAAGCCATAATCCTCTTTTAATCTTGAAGATCTGTGCGTGCGGTTCCGAAACAATTTTAGCTTTAAATCCTGGCCTTGGTTGTGCTAAGTTTTGAAGACGACCTGTGAGAACTTTCATAAATAATGAGGCGAGCTTCTGATTGATTTATTTGATCGATATCAAAAGTGTTTTTTTGGTTGTTCAGTTGCAAACGCTGTGGCTTTCTGTGAGGATTCCATTGGATTGCTGTTTTGATTTGACAACTGACAACTTTTCTGACATGACGGCGAACGGAAAAAAAAGTTTGTCAATCAAAATTCGATTGATTAATTATAATTAATCCAAGCATAAACAATAACCGAGCTGAATGTCAGTCGGTATCCAAAAGTTTAATGCTCCAACGGATTTTTGCTTGTGAGCTCTCTTTTTTGATTAATTGAAAAAAGTAATTTATTGCTGGCGCCCCTCAAAACAAATGAGTGGGCGACTCCATTAGCGTTTTGTAATTTTCGATGCGGGGAACTCTAATAACCTTCAATCTACCAACCCCCAAAATGATTTTTAATGTTGTGAACAAGAGCAGCCAGTCGCAGTTGACATGCTGGTATTTAACATCAAAATAAATGACAATTCAGGTCGATCAATCGTTGGAGTTTATTTGATTTCGCCGTTAATGTTTCATCCGGTCTCTCTCTTTTATTGCGATGGAAAATCGTTTTCAAGTGACAGTGCGGGGGTGGAAAAATCATTTCTTTGTGTTCCTCCCCCTGTCGATTGAAGGAAGCTGCAGAATGACGATAATTTCTCAATCTTTAAGTTGAAACCGACAATTGAGGGGAGAAAATTCACTGCTCGTAAATCGCAAATTAATAATCTGCACTCTACTGTGAGTCCTTAGAGACTTATTTCCCTTCACCCTTAGAAACCATCCACCCTCGTTATTCGCCCATTTGTAACGATAGTAATGAGCTTAAGATTTGATGATTACGGCCTCGCAATAAAATGTTATTCACTGCACGCAACTCATTAGAAAAGAACACAAAAGTTCTTCGCCATAATGGAAACTTTTGTTCTTCAATATGTTCACTTCTTTCCGTTTGTGTAAACGTTAACAGCAAGAATCAGTGGTTTGACTCTTTTGTTGTCATTCATCCGCAATGCAACACATTCTTTTCATCTCGAAATGCATTTCTGAGAGAACAGGTGAAGAGAACACGATAACAACCTCTTCACAATTTTCCATTAAGGCAAATGCATTCAAACAAAAGTTGGTTCAATATAAAGCTCTCGACTTACAGCAAAGTTGAAAGTTTAAATTGAAGCCACAAAGAGCTGAGGGCTGTTCTAATAAATTTTGAGTGTAAAATGTTTCCCGCAATTTGACAAAAGTGCAGACCAGATGTAAAGTATGAGAAACTTTCTCTATTGTTCGTGTTACCATGACTAATGTCGAAGAAAATGAAGGAGATTTTTATTGGATTTAATTACACCGACCTAGCAAATGTTGTATGTGGCCGATGGGGATCATTAGTTTGCGGTCGAATATATTTGCTCGCCCTCAACTTATTACACAGTTTATTCGCACTGATAATTGAGCGAGTGGAATAAGCCTCATTTGTTATCATTGATGGGATTCTAGCATGCGAGACACGGCCGGAGTCCGTTTCAAAATGATTTGCTTTCTCTGATGGGGCGAACAAATACTTCGCTTTCATAGCTGAGTGAAGATAGAGTGTCGGTATTAATTAACGTTGATCTATGAAACGAAATGAAACGCATAAAAATTGTAATAGAAGCGATGTTGTTAGTAAAGGCACGAGTGAGCTTCATTGCCGCGATGATAAACCGAGGCATGAAAATTTCAGCAACAATGCTCTTAATGAAACTTTAGCGCGAATGGAAAATTCGCAGTGGAATGTTCGAGTCTAGAATTTCGCAGCTAATGGAAATTCTTTTGCGACTGTAGCTTCGCGTATGCTCAACATTCTGTTTAACCGAGTTAGTAGCTTAATTACCGGAGGAAAGGTTTCAAAGTAATTGAGAGAAGCATGTAAGACACACACAAAATGAATCTTTAACAACTTTACCCCACAAACTCACCAGACACGATCGAAAAGCTTAAAAGTTTAATGATGTGAAGAAATAATTGTAAAGCAGCTTAGATCAATTTTCAACCATTAAAGTCTACTCAACAATTTCTAAAGTCGTATTGAAAAATGTTTTATTGTCAAAAGTTCATTTCAAACATTCCCTCGAGTCGTCTCATTTTCATTCAGATCGTGTTCTTATCAACTGAATGGCTGAATTCCATTTCTTCATTGTTTCTTTCCACATATCTCGAGGATAGAAGAGAAACTGATAAGAGAGTAATGGGCAAAAGCCATGAGACGTCAAATATCGAAGAGGAAACTATGCAAACATTTCTCTTCGCTTTCCTCAACATGGCAAAATTGGAAATTGCAGTTGAAAGGCAAAAGTCGAACAAAAGAGTTGAGGAATTTCTATTCAATGAGAGCACAAGACAGAAATATCGTCGGCAAGACACAGATTTTGATGCTCGCGCAAAGGCAAATCTTTCTCTCCCTCTTTTGCATTTCGTTCCACATCAAAGAATCTTTTTCTTTTTATTGCTCCATGCTCGAGACTCAAACATCGTAAGATGGCGGATAGCGGCAAGCTCCTTCTCCGCCTGATTAAATCATTTTTAAAGCGAAGAAGAATTTCGAAGGATTTTTTTATGAGCTTTTTCGCCGCACAAACAACATGCATGAATGTATGAATGGATATGAAGGCAATTTGAATTTTTATCGTTCCTAGCTTTTATCTACATTGACGTTAGACGGAGAAGGAGAAAAAGAAAACTCTGCGATGCTTTCAAGGAAGATTAAATTTGCCTTTTGCACAAGTTGTGGTATTTTTAAATTCTAGCGAGCAGCAACACCTCGCTTGCTTGTTATTTGTAAGGATTTTCCAAGCTTAGTGTTCGCCTTTCCTTCAGTGTCGACTTTCAAAAGGAGCCGACAGAATTTGTGGCCTGAAAAATTAAAGGAAGAGTCAAGAGTGGTGTCTTGCTGGTGGCCTCGACAACACTCACTTCCGTGCGAGCATGCAAACTGGCATATTTCATTGTGAAGCTTTTAATTTTCCTGTAAAAAGTTTATGGTTTAATTCCATGTTTCTGCTTTCCTTTCATGCTTCGCAAGCATTATACAAGAGACTTAATGATAAGGAAAGTAGTTTGCTGGTTCTTTGGCTTCTGTTCCTTGTAATTTAATAAAGTCCCAGTTTTTGACTTTCTATTTGCTCAATATTTCGCGTCATCCTGCTCAACAAAGAAAAATTATTCCTTCATGTCATCATGAATCTTCATTATTTATGACAACGATTGCCATTTTAATTTCATTTTTGGCGTCTCTTTGCTGTCGTCGTGTGCATAAACTTAGCTTTTAAAGGCCGTTGACTCGCTTTTTGTGTGAGCTCAAAGCTTTTTCGATTGTTGGCGACGAGGATTATAAATTATTTAATAAATAATGAACATTCTCGGTTTAATGTGTCATGCTCGTGTCTTCGTCTGTCAAAAGCATTTAATTATTCAATGCGTACATTAAAAGTTCATTGCTTGACATTTATGTTGAAGTCTTCCACTCAAACATTGAATTATTGATTTCGAAGAAAAACTGATGAAAGCTTATGCGGCAAACTTTTATTTCCACTCTCATTTAGGAAGCTTTCCACTACTCAGCAGTTTTCAATGGCTTACAGCATTAACAAAGAGCTTCTAACTGTTTGCACCGCCAGTTTGTTCGTCTATTTGCTTTAGCTTTTTCAATTTCACTCGAAAAAGCGTTGCACGAAGCATGAGGCATAAATGAAGTTGCATGAGCAATGCCGAGAAGAGCAAACATCGTTTTCCTTATTTCAATATTCATGAGTTTCTCTGCTTTGTGCCTTTTTATAGTTTTGTGGAAGGATCGAGAGGGAGATTGGGTGATAAAATGTTGGCCTCGGCAGTCACTCTACTAATTTCTGATGTTGAATTTTTCATGAGCCATCTAATTCACTCAAATTGTGTTTTAGTGTCAAAGCCCGTCGAGCGATGGCAAAGAGACTTTTGTTGTTTCGGAAGTTTTGCTAATTAAATTCCAAGCTTTTTCCATGCAAGCCTTCGCATGTCGACTGAGCGATGATTCATGAGGCAATTTAACGGCGAAAGTTCAACACTTTATTGAGTTTCTGACGCTTTGATTGAGCCTCGATTAACAAATTCATCAAACTTTATTGATTGACAATGACGTATCGCCTCGACATTTGAAGGCTCCGACGCTTCTGCCTGTCGAACAGCATCGTGTGAACAAATAAGGCGAGTGAAGGCACATTCGAGCAATCATTTTGAGTGACATGGAAAAAATACATGAAAAATCTCGTGCGAGAGAACGAAATGTGTTAGGCATGCTAAGCGCATGAAAAAAATCCCCATGACTGCCGATGAGGGAAAATATGATGCAAATACGTGATCCCGAAAAAGAAAAGCAAAGTCGAAGGTGGAATATGCAGTTGTGTGGAGCTCAGATGTTTGATGACAATTTATCGATTCGATCCGAGTACGAGCAATAAACTTTTCCTTCTTTTCGTTGACGCTCTGCTCTTTAAAGATTTCTCAAAAGGATGCAAATATTAAATTCTTTATCGGCTTTCATGTGTGATTGAGTCACGTACCAGCTGCATGACCCAATTAAGAGGGAGACGAGAGACTTTGAAGCTCCAATTGAGTAATGAGCGAAGTTCCGATTTTCCATTTCTCAACCGACACCTGCTAGAAGTTTCTAAAAGTTCTCTAATCGATTTGAGTTGTTTCGTGAGTGTCGTCAAAAGCATCACTCGGCATCGAACGTGCTGAAGATTTTCACAAACTCGAACCTGTCGCTCACCCCAATTCCATTTGGTTTTCTTTTTTTTTCGATCGACATCTCAATGAAGGCTCTCTCACTCGCTTTTCATAGGAATCACATTTCAAAAAGTAAATTGTCTGTACAGTGTTTTTCCATTTGACATTTTAGGGAGTTTTCTCCGGGGCTTGTTGATTATTTTCTGAGATTAAAACCAACAAAGGTCGGAAAGTCCTTTTAATAAACTCGTACTTTACTTGCTCGTTACGTCTTGTTTCCTTCTCCCTTCTGCAATGTGCGAGCATTTGAAGGATAGATTGAAATGTAAACGACAACGTGATTCTAAGTTGATTAGGGATGCAAAAATTTCGAGTGACAATGTTATCAGGAAAGTTTCCTCGTAGCAGGCATGTTGCCTGAAATTTCACATTTCGAGTCGATTAAAGGGAAAGCGAACTTCTGCACACGTTCATTTTAATGACATCGACATGCTGCCGTCATTTTGTTTCGTGACAAATAAAATTTCCATCACTTAGTAAAATTAAACACTTTTTGCATAAGGCGTAACACAAACTATCGCTCTGTAGTTGATTATCTTCAATTAAACGCTCGTAAAATGTGTCGAAATAGAGCTCGAGATTAATTATTCACGACTCTTCATCAACCTGCGAGGGATTTTGATGATAAAACGATTGTCGACTCATTAAAAAGTTTAATTTGTTTCACAAAAACTTTCGTAGAGGGGATTAACAAGTTTTCCCCGCGGAAAGTTTCACTTGTAAGTTCGAATGGAAAAGTTCGAAGCGTCGAATTCAAAATGTGTCGAATGCAAACTATAGCGAAGCGAGAAATAAATTGAAAAGAAATTGTCATTTGAAATGCGTCAAACTTTGAACGTCGCATAATAAAATTCAATTTCACCGACAAAACGTTCTTGAGTTTATCGAAACAGGAACGAAATCAAATAGAACGAAGTGAAATTGAATGGAAATTAAGCTCATTCAACTTGTTGAGGAGAACAGAATTTTCGTAAACGAGAAGGAGAACTCGAGTGGTTCATCATTATCGTTAATGATCCTCCAATTAAATATAAATAAGAAAACTTCTCGTCTCACAAGTTCGTTAGTCAAATCGTAGAAGTTCATTAAATTATTTTAATTCCATTATCATTAAAATGAAGTTGCAGGAGTTTACTTCTTGTCTTGAATTATTGAACAGTTTTATTGAAGAGTTAAGATGCTTAGATGCTTTCTGCTGCAGCGATAAACCTTTTCTTTTCATCTCTTTTAATTGGTTTCCGTAATGGAAGGAAAAGGTCTCAAAGGGACCTAAAAATAGACATAAAACTTTGTTAGCCATGGCGAGTGCGAGAGAGTGAGAGCTTTGATGGCTTATTTACGTTGTTGGCTTAGGCAAAAAAAAAGCAGAGGCAGACAACCCCGTCCGATTCATTCCGCGCAAATGGATGAGGGGGTAGGTCGATTCGAAAAGCTTTTATTTGTTTTTATTTTCGCTTCTGCCTTCTCTCCGTGCATTGCTCTTTGGGGAAAAATAAAAGCATCCGTCTAGAAGAGGTTCTTCACATCACTCGCTTGGCTTTTGGTTGCGGCGGAAACACTTGAATCATTAATGTCGCATTTTGTTTGCGACGAGCAAAGCTTTGCAACTGACGGCATCATCGCAATTTTTGTTTCTTCTTCTTCAAACTAATCGGATTTTTTTCAATTCTTTGCAGGTCTCACAGTAACAGTTCCGAGTCTAGCAGTCGAGGTGCACTTCGAGTCACCCGACAGCGGTTTCTTTTTGAAACACTCGCCACGACAGAGCGTGTCTGATGTCGCTTCGAGTCAGTCATCACTGAGGGGCGTCGTGAAGACCCCACAAGACACAATCCTCTCTGTCGATAAGTTCACTGTCGTGCAGACGACGCAACCTGTTTCGATTCGTGCTAGCTATGGCCCGTTCTCGACAAAGCAAACTGTACCTGCGAGATACATCGTACCGGATATTACCGAAACAACAACTGACAACTCACATTCGACAGTTACGACATCGCAGAACGCTACTCAGGCGCTTCTCGATCTTCAGCAACAGTCAAACTTACATTTAGATATTTCAGCGCATTTAGTGCGCTCAACTATCCCAAGAGACTCGCCAGTCTTGCGAGTTCTCTTTCACGCTGGAGCTGATCCTGGAGGACACTTGCAAAGACAGAAGATCTGCGTTCTTCTTCATGTTTCAATGAACAACAAGACTCCATTGAAAGGTCGATGCATTCCTGAAGGAGAAGATGGCGTTTGCGTTGCTGAAGTCGTCGTTCCATCAAATTGGTGGCCAGCAATGCCACCACCTGAAAAGGATGGAGTTCCATCACAACCACAAAAGACACCCCAAAGATTTGTTCAAGTCTCGTACAGTGTGTTCGAGCCGCCAGCAAAAAATCCTGAACAATGTGAACCAAAAGTACAGATTCAACCACTCACTTCGTTTGCGAAGGTAAAGTTTGAAATTATTTTATAAATAAAATGAAGTTAACTTGTGAATTCTCAGGTTCCCTTGGTTCCTTCAATGACAACTTACAAAGAACTACGCGCTGATGACTTGCTGACGATGCTTGTCCCACAACAACCACTTTACCCGCTCTCGAAAATTCACGTTCCCGTTTTTCTGCAACCACAGCCAGGACAGAATGTTGCAGTGTTCATTGTGAGGTAGGAGCTTGAAATTCAATTAAAGTTTTCCAATGAAAATCTCTCTCTCGTCGTCGCATCGTGGAATGAATCAAAGTCCGATTAGTTTTATCTGATTCGAGAGGTCGCAAATCCTATTTCTGTTCATTAATTTTCCACATGTGACGCTAGACAATTCGCCGACAACTCGGTGATTTGCTAATCACAATGGAGCAGAAAAAGGGAGACGAGAGAAGAGATTAAATCGGTCGAATGACAATTGTTTTCCATCCATCTTCCTCGAAACGATTTCCTTTTTTGCCTATTGTTAGATTCGCCATTATCGCCCACAATCCATTATTTCTTCTGCGACTACTGTGGAAGATAAATTCTGAAGACAAATGATCAGACAAAACTTTTAAACCTTTCCTAGACTGCAGACTTTCCATTGTTTCCCTAGATCCGCTTTATAATTCGATTTCGATTGATGTGGCTTTTCTTTCATTTATTTGTACGGCCGGAATTTCCATTGGAGTTTTCTATCGGAAAAATTGAAATGAAAAACTCATAATCGAATTCTATGAAGTGGAAATAATTGAATTTGCCGGACCGGCGGGAAAAGCTTTTAAAAGCTTTTTGTTGGAGAGCTTTTTTTTATTGTGAGCTTCAAGAGATTTTTTTGCGTTGTCATAAAAGTTGATTTATTGAGTTTTCCATTAACGAAAGCCTTAACTTGTTTATCAAAGCGCAAATTTAATTCAATTAAGTTAAAAGAACAATTTCTTGAAATTTCGTCGGCGACAATGAGCGAATAAGTTTATTTTGATTTTTAATCGGATTAAATTTGCAAAGGATAATTCTCCTCGACTGTTGGTTCAAGGATGAGTTTGCTTCGCCAGCATTCGAGTCTGTCTGACTTCCTACGCACATTCTCTTAGTCTCTACAAACATCAATGAATCTCTATTGTAAAAGTAAACTTTCCTCTAATCAATCGAGCAAACTCGGAAGGTTTCATCTTCATCCTTTAGTTGCTGTGATATTCAACCCTCATCTCTCTTACCATGAGAGGTCATTGGTATTATCAATCCATCCATTACTCGCTTGAAGCGAGTCGCTTCCATTAGTACCAACAACTTTTTACAACTCGAGAAAAGTTCGTGAGATTAATTAAATTATTAAAGTTAGTTCAACGAGTTATTACTCCGTAATCTGTTGTTATCACTTATTTGTCATAACTCTACTCGCAAATGTCTCTGGAGTCGTTGCTTTAAATCTCAAGGATAAGTACATCGAGTCGTAAAAAGTTCATCAGCAACCATCAAAATGGAAAAGGCAAATAAAAGTTTCTCCTACAAAGTAAATATTTTCATTTCACCATTTGCCGTTGCGACTGTTTTTCCAGGACGGCGAATATAAATAAATTTTCGATGTCTGATATCTGTCGGTCTACACGTTCATGCAACAACATTGCCTCGAGCTCAAATTTCCCTTCTCTTATTGCTTCATGAAGTCGAATTGTTGGAAGCGGGAGAGGATAATCCGATTACGCGATAAAATTGATATTTTCTGTTCGATTCCGACGCTTCTCCAAGCGAACACAAAAGTAATTTTCAAAAATCATTTTCCGAAACAAAAAACTTTTTCAAGCAATTAAGAAAGTTTCGAACAATTTTTCCAATTATCAACAACTTGATTCCAACGATCGCTGCTGCTACGAACCTTTGCGGATTAAAAGTTTTTCAATTTAATAAATTAAAAATTCCGGGAACATAAACTTTGATGGATAGTCTCCCTCGCTTTGCGGTCGTTTGTTTCCTCGAAGACAATAAGTTGACTTAAAGTTGTTCATTCAATGATAAATAATTTGTAAATACGAAGAGAAGATTCAATTGATTGCATAATTGTCGATTGCAGTGAATAAACATTTATCAATCGATTTCCGAGAAGTTTCTCAATTGATTTCTAAGAAGAAAGAAACTAAATTTATTGTTTTTGTTAAACTTCTTACAGAGCTCGAGTTAAAGGAGGAATGAGAATTTTGGGAGCTTCAGCATCGTCAGACGATTGGAACGTGTCAGTTGAAAAGGAAAACTCCAAACACACAGTCGCACGAGTAACTGCATTCAGGAAAGATCAAGACCCCGACAGTCCAACTCGACAACAAGATGATCTCAATGGAAACAAGTAATGACGAACTTTTCAACTTTTTATTGCACAAATATTCAATTTTCACAACTTTCTCTTTCCGATTAGAATCGTCGAAGTTTTTTCATGGCTTCTGGAAGTGGCAAATGACACAAAGGAGCATTGGGATGGATCGAGGATTGTTTGGTCAGTGAGTTATGTTCATGATGGGCCAAAGGCAAAGGATATGTCAGCTGAAACGATTTTGCCTCATGAAGAACATCGCAAGAAACTCGTAGCGAAGCTTGAGATTCAAAAAGATGACATTCAATCGGTTCTTCCGATTTCAAAGGTTTGCATGACATTTAAACTCTACTGAATGGAACTTTAAGGTTTGTTGCACTTTCAGAACTGGGAGCTGATGAATACAGCAGTTCTAACCGGCCGACAAGTGTCACAGGTCATGAAAGTCTTCATTGTCACTCAGGCTGGGAAAGTTGCAGACGTGACGCTTCAAAGCTCTTGCCATGCTGAAGATGAAAGTGTCATTAAGGTAAGTGTTTGCTTCTCTCCTTCATTCTATTCGCATTTTGCTCTTTGTGGCGGTCACGAACAATGAATTTTTAATCTTGTTCCAACGACGTCCTATGCATCACATCAGTCTAGCATCGCATCGCAATGTTCGTATCAGGATTGAGATTATTGGGCTTCATTTATAATTCAATCAAATGGAATTTCGACCAGAACTGAAGTCGAAGAGCAACTGACATTTCACTGAACTAAAACTCGTTCAACGAGAAAAACAAATTTGCAACTGAATCTGCAGGAACTTTAAGATAAACAAGAAAGCTTTCAAAGGATTCTCAAGCTCATTGAATATTTTATTTCTTTTCGGGGTTAAGATGAAACTTGAAGACAAAAATCGTCCGCAAATTGTTTCAAATGTTTTGACTTGGTCAATTTAATTTTATTGTGATCTGACTTTAATTCCTTTAACTGGTCTTGAATTAATTCTTATTCGTTTGATAAGAGAACGAAACTTTGAAGTCAATCCAATCAGAAAATTTTGTTTACCAGCAAACAATAAAGTTGATTAAGAAAATGGCTAAGTTTCCAATTGAATTAAATTCATATCGAATCTACTCGAAACATTGGCCACAAAGTATCATCATTGGATTAAATTTCAAGCACTTTTGAATGGAAAAAGTTTAAAGTTTGGAATTGAAAGCTTTGCAGCCGTCGCTTAAGCAAAGAAAGAACTTTTCAACTCAATCAAGTTTGATTGACTTCGTATTTGCATAAATTGCTGAGATCAAATGCGATGAAAGCTTTAAAGTTGATTCATCTTCATCTCAATCGCAAGAACTATCAGCAAGAAACCGCGTTCAGGAGTAAAATTGAATTTAATTTTCCAATTCGAAGGATTTTTATTGAAATTTCATTTTCTTTAAAAAGTTTTTTCTTATTCAATCGAATTTCTCATTTGACGATAAACTTTCTTGGTTGGTAGTCTTTGAATACATAGTTCTCAATCGAAATATTGCAAGTGAAGGAAAATCTTCGGAACTTCAAGAAACCGAAAGAAAAAATAAATAATTCAAACGGCAGAGGAACAAGAAGGAATTCGTGTTCAGTTTTCCATCCGCCAACAGAAGAATTTATGGCTCAACGCAATATTTCGCGTTTATTTCTTTCCTCCGAGTTGCCTGAT
The DNA here is from genome assembly GCA_033063855.1 of Smittia aterrima. Taxonomy (NCBI): domain Eukaryota; kingdom Metazoa; phylum Arthropoda; class Insecta; order Diptera; family Chironomidae; genus Smittia; species Smittia aterrima. Next base: position 6,436,425 of record CP093830.1, read on the forward strand.
GCTTCTTCAAACATTAAACGAATAAAGTTCTTCTCCACGGAATCTGATAAGTCGACATGAATCAACAACGGCGCGGTTGGAAGAAAAGTCTTCATGTACACAACAATTTTCGTGTGTTTTTCTTCAACCACACCGAGACAAAGACAATAACAGCAAAGAGAATTATTATGACAAAAGAAATGAAACGAGAAAAACTTTCTTAAAAGAAAAACAAAAAAGTTCTTTAAGGAAAGAAAAACTCTCGAAAAAATCAAGAGAATTCTGAAATGAAGCAATTTTGTTTTCCTCTCGAGGCGACCAACGAATAATGGAATTTCGCGAACGAACGTGTGCTTTGGAGCTTGGTTGACAAAGAATTCAAATTGAATTTCCATGCTTTGACGCATTTTGATGATTGAAGGGACGAAACCTTTAAGCAAAATTATTTTCTGTCGATGTCTCTGTCACTCCTTTGCTTTTCTCGGTTTCAGCGCCTTTTTGTGATAGTTGGTTGAAGTTTAAAAGAGCAAGCAACTCTTGAAAGCTTTTAGATTGAACAAGTTCCTGACGAGAGATAAAGCTTAAAGGATTATTTTTGTTAATTAAGAATTTCTCGCTCTGAAACTTCATAAAAGCTTAATTTGATGAAGAAGTTGTTAAGATTTTGCTGAAACAAGATGAACTGCTGCAGTGAAAAGCTTGACGAGGTAATCTTGAGCATTTTACGTGGCGTCGTTAGCTCATTTCCTTCTCAAGCACCGTTTTGCGTTCTCATTGTGGAGCGATTTGTATTCACATCTTCACTCACTTCACTTTTCCCGTCTGTCGACTCCGCAAACTTTTTACGAGATGAAAGGCTGCGAAAACATCACGTTGAAGCATTTGCTTTGATTATCGAACATTGGCGCGTTAATGATGGAAAAGGAAAGTTCTCGGTGACCGATTCAAGGCCAATTCCGCCTTCGTGTGACTCTGCGCATCTCAAGATGAAGAATTCAGCTACGTGATCAATTACCAGAGAAAGTTTTCCTTCGACCAGAAGCAGAAATATTTTCTCGACATCGTAAAGAAACAAGAAAGAAATGTTTATGGAAATTTCTGACATCGAGCAGAGAAAAGTTTGACAGCAAGGCAAACTTTAGCTAAACTTTTGCAATTTTTCATCTAAACTCGATGACAACTCTGGAGGTGATGCAGGGGAAGGGAAACAACTTTAATTAAAGAATGAAGCTTAGAATAATGAAGAGACTGACGTCGGATTAACGCGTCACAATTGCGTTAACTTTTCTTCTTAATTTTTCCGGCTCTTGAGTTTTGTTGTCGCAACGTTTTCCCTTCACGGGAATTTCCTGCTTTTTCTGTCGACTTAACCCAACTCAACTTCATTCAATTCGCTCGCATGCCTTTCGAGGAAGTCGAATGATAATCTCAATTCAATCAAAACCAAAATTTATCGACATTTCACACGCGACGCTTTGTCATCCACAGGTTTCATCATCGTGCAGTTCAGTTTATGTCGACGGATCAGAACTTCGTGGCTCATCAAACGCAAGTGTTTTTGTCAAGTATGGAACTTATCAAGGACTAGCACGCTTCACAGTATGGATGCCTGAGTTCCCGTTAGAAGTCTCCGTTGCTGACTTCCGCTTGTCGCAAATCAAAGGATGGAAAATTCCCGAAGAGCACAACAGGTGAGAGAGGAGCTTATCTCGTTTGAAATTCATTTAAACTCAATCGCACGATTTCCTGCAGCGTCAACAACAAAATGAACAGAAGGAAGCGCGCGTACAACTGGAATCATCACACCGATGACTTTGTTAATGGAGTGGGTGGTGACAGGTCGAGTTGTCGTGCACGGTATCAACAAAGCTCAGTTGATGTTTTCGCAAAGTTTGTCGCAATCGATCAGGTAAGTGACGAGACATGTTCATCAAAAGGGTTTTCTAAATGAAGTCTTTATTCAGGATTCGGGTCGCGTGAGTTATTTGATTTCTCGTCGCACTGGCCTTCGCGTCACCGACCTTGTTCAACCTTTGCTCCGCATTGCTGACCCCAAAATCGCAACGCTTCGAGGCAGAACATTACAAGGTCGCATGATGGGTCGAACTGACGTGCAAGTTCTTTCTCCGATAAACGGTCGCGTGATTGGAACGAAGGAGATTCGAGTTGGAAGCGATAAAGTCAGCATCACGAGGCTCATCGTTCGAGTAATTTCCGGTCTTCAACTTTCTATCACGCCCGACAACTACGTTGAGAACGGATATGTTGCTGAGACTTCCGTAACGAGAAAATTAACCGCTCAATATCAAGAAGGTTTACTTGATATCGATCTTGAGTTCAATGATGGAGCGAGAACTCCTTTGAGGTGAAAAAAGAAAACGTCTTTCAAAGTAAAAACTTTTAAAAACCATTTTCTCTCCGCAGGGATATTTCTGTTGATGATTATTTCCTGCTTGTTGAGAGCTTGGATACTGACGTTGTTGCATTCGCTCCAATGTTGGCTTCTCATCACCCTCGAGTCATTGCTGTTGGTGAAGGTAACGGAGACTTGTTACGAGTAACTCTTCTTCTCTCTGAGGAATGTCGAATGCGACGTAATATTCCAATGAGTAAGCAAGGCCCTAAGGTTACGACTGGTCCATTGGCAAGTGCTCTGGCTTCAGTACAAGTCGACTTCAGTACTTCAGATACTCCAAATCGACCAGACACAGTTCAGAACGATGGAATCAGTGGAAGGGAAAGAAAGAGTGGACGAGATCGCGATGTCAACGATTTGTCGGATATTTTGATTGGTAGGAATTTAAATAAAAAAATCCTTGGGACTATAATTTAAAAATTGCTACTTCCGTTTAGGAATTCCGTTGAAAGACGATCATCATCATGAACAGCCAGCAGTTCAAGCTCGAAAACATGGAAGCAATGGCGGTTTGACTCCAATCTCAGTTGGAGGCGGCAAGAGTCCTGTTCATACTGACATGTCGAGTCTTGAAATCGGAATGTACGTTCTCTTGACCGCATTTTGTCTTGCGATTGGAATTTTCGTTATTTCCTGCGTCGTTTATGCATCGAAATTTCGGCCAGTAACTATCGATATGGTGAGTGAAGAGATGGGATTGAACAAGGAACCTTCAAATGGAGGTTTAGGCATTTTGCGTGAATCTCGACGACCACGAGAATCGACCACAAATGCTCACGATTGGGTTTGGTTGGGACGAGCTACAATGGACCGCTCAATGACTCAGCAAGACATCGACGCACGCGATGCTAGAATGAGAATAACAAGTAACCCGATGCCGTTGAACTATGTCGATCCTAACGATGTTGTGAATGAAAATCCGAATGCTATTGAACTCCCCACGAAGCCACAAGGATCCATCAATACAGCGACTTACACAAAGCGAGACCGACGAAGCTGCCACAGGTTTGACTTGATAAAAATAAATGAATTTCACGTTAAAAAATATAATTTCCCAATACAGCGATGAATCAATTCCGCCCCCGCTGCCGCCTCATGGTATCACCGCTAACAGCATCAATGTTGATTATCGACCGCCAGTTCCACCTCATCGCAACATTGGAGTCACGGCTAACATCAATGGACAACCGTCGAGTGGGCAAAAGGTAGGAAATCTCTCTTTAGAACTTAATTTTTTAATCGATTTTCCTCATCTCCTCGGGAATCAGTAAAAGCACAAATTAAACTTCCATCCGCAATTCTTTTTTCGTTAACATGTCGTTCTTCAGGCTCACTGATTTCTTTTTTAAGAGTCCTCAAGCCAATGGTTTTGCAAAGTCACGTAATTGCTGCAGTTCTCGTCTCCTTTTCGTCGCATTGAACAGCTTCACGACTTATGAACGACTTTTAATTAAAATGAAGTTCAATTGAGAAGAAGAAAAAACTCAGCACGTTCATGGCTTGAGGAAAAGTAAATATTTTCATCAATGAGCTCTTAATTTGTGAAAAAATGTTAAATTTTCAAAGAAAATTTACTAAAGGGCCTCGATTTTTCGCTTACGATAAGCAATTACTTCCTTTGCCTAATAAATCATTTTGCGCAATATTCCGTTGGCCTGAAGAACGTAAATTTTACTCGTGCACATGATGCGCTCTGCAACACGGGAAATTAAAACTTCTCTCTTGATTTATGCCGTCCAATAAATTTTATCAGCTCCTTGGCTTTCTCGCTCGTCTTTACACCTGCAGTTTTCCATAACTTCTTACTCGACAAGCGAATGCAAATCCATGTTGATTTATATTCACACCAAGTCTGAAACAAAATTCCCTGAAAATTCTTAGGCAGGAAACCACTTTTCTTACTTTTTCTCAAGAGTAATTCTGATTTTATTTCGAATGTTTCGCATGTTCACTCGTTGAATTCACTTTGAGTCACTTAAGCCACGAGAGCCGAAGCGGTGCTGGACTCGTACTTCCAGTTTGGTGGCAAGACAGCCTTGATTTTGTAGTAACGAGCGAGGCGGTGGATACGCGATTCGACCAAAATCAGACGGAATTTGCTGTCAATGTCCTTACGGTTACGTTCCAAATGCTTGCGAATGCTGACGGCACGCTTGATGAGGAAGTAAAGATCCTCTGGGATGTCGGGCTTCAAGCCGACGGCTTTCATGATGCGGAGTACTTTGTTTCCGTTGACGAAACGTACTTGGGCGACGCCATGGGAATCACGAAGAATAATACCTAAAAAAAATAAGCAAATGTATAAGTTGAAGAAGATCCAGACGGAGAAATATTTCAACTTACCGATCTGTGATGGTGTCATTCCCTTCTTTCCCAATTTCTTGATCTGTTCCTTGACATCTTCAGCGTTGAGTTTAAGCCATGATGGCACCGATCGGCGATAAGGGAGAGCGGATTGGGAGATACCCTTTCTGTCAATGAGAAATCACAGAAAATTAGAAATTTTATTCACATTTGTATGAACACAAAAATGGTGGAACACGTTTTCTCGAACAGAAATTTTTCTTTATGAGATTTCACTTGAAATAATTAATTGTGATGCTTGCAATCATTTTTCAAACATTCACCGACACTTTAACTAAACTTTTCACATATTTTCGATAAATTTCTGCTCGAATTAACTACTTAAATTACCCAGCGCAGTGCATACGACCCATGATTGCGGAGAGAAGTTTTCAAAAAGACCGAGAAACTCAGCGGCTTTGGACAAGATGGTCGCTAGCGGCAGAAAACCTTAGACTCGTTTTAAAAACTCTACAACAGAAATTTTTGAACACTCACACAAACATAAAATGTCGTTGAACGTTAAAACTCTCGAAGAAAATTTAATCTTTAATTATATCACAATTTATCAATATTATTCGGGCTTTTTCTCAGTAATTTAATTTAATAAAATTAATTTAACGATTTATTTTTTTTCTTCAGATTATTCCTGAAATTCCACGACGACATCGAAATCACATCAGAAGCTCGAGCAATGTTCAGAATAGAAGATCGAATGGAAGTAATATTCTACCTCAGGATATTCAAGTTCATTACGCAGCCGGGGACCGTTCATCAGTTCACTCGAATCCAGGTCATAGCTTGAACTTTACCCAGCAGCAGATCAACGCAGCTCTTTTCAACTCAAACTCTCCATCGTATTCAGTTCAGCCGATTCCAAGTACGAGCAAGCATTATCAAAACCAAGAACTGCACATGGCTGAGATTCTAGTTGAGTCAGCTGTGGGACAACAACGGAGCGCTTTCCAGTTTGATACAATCACACCAAAGAAAAATCTGACAAAATCCACACCAAATAATACAACAGACTACGATGATGCGCCGTTGTCATCGGTGATGCTTGATTCTGGTATCGAAGTTTCAGCAGCCGATGAGATTGCGACCAAAGAAAATTCTAACGATGATCTAACAAGTAGCGATGAGCCATCAAAAGATTCAGAGCATGATTCAAGCTCTGACGATAACGGCGGATTTGTGACGCCCGAAGACCAAGAATCGTCGAAAATTCGAGTGAAGCGAGCGACAGTTGTTGGCAATCCAATGTTCTCAAGTCAAGACAGTGAGCTTGCAGCGACAGGCGAGAGTCTCGGCATCGATGATCTAGAAATGGACTACGATCAAATTATGAATTACTTTGATAATCTCAAGGTGAATAAACGTTAAAACCATCTTTTAGTTTATTAAGAAGAGAATTTTGAAATTTTAATTCTTTTATGTTTTCACAGGAGTCGAATGCCTGAGTTCAAGAGATCATTGCCAATATCCGATCAATACTAATTTCCTTCCAACATCAATACCGAAGCTTAGCTCTGACGTCCGCTAACACAACACCAATGATTACGCCTGTCCACAGGCCAACGGTAACAGCCGACGATGCGAGCAAGCAAACTTTCGATGTCAGTCAGTGAATCTTACGCTTAAAAACTCTTTAAGACATGATGTTTGTAGTCACATTAACTAATTGTTGTGTAATTTTTGATAAAACAAAAGCAAGTCGTAGCGATCTCTCATCGACCATTTAGCGGTGACGAGAGAGAGAAAACTGTTTTTTGTCAGATCGACGTAAGTACAACAAATGCATAAACACACAAAGCACTTGACCGCAGTAGTTAATGTTTAAATCATTCACCCTCATTCATCAGAAAGTTCACTGAGAGAGAAATTTGTTTTTTTCCTCAATCAAAAAAAAAGCAGACATGGAAGAAAAATCTATAAAGACAAACAGGAAAATTAATATATTCGGATATTTGCAGTGATCTGTAAACCAAAATGAAAAAGTTGAAATTTTTGTTAGTTGAGAAAGCTTTTTGATGAAAGTTTCTTTGAGGAATTGGAGAAGCTTTTGACATAAAATAACTTCAATTGCAAGTTAGCAAAGCTCTTCAAATATTTTATGTAAGCTTTGCAATCGCTTTTATAATTATTTCAAAGGAAAGCAATTATAAAACTTGATGAAAAATCTTTGCCGTAATTTTCTTGTAAAAATGAGGGAACAGAATTTAATCAGAAACCTCTTAAGTTTTAATGAAAATTCCTCGCGAAACCTTGCAACTCAAAAAGCTTTCCCATTAACTTAAAAGAAGACCTAAAAGTGAAATTATTTTTTGGTTTTGTTAAAGAGGAAAACGAAAACTTTCGTGAAACTTCTTAATCACATCACATTATTACACCAGAAACCTGCGAGAGCTTTCGATTACGTTGAAAACTTTTCGCTTGATAACACAAACGACCTTCACATTCAAACACAAACACACACAAAAAATACACTCGACGATCCAACGCGATCAAAGTTAAAGTTTTATTAATTCTAGTCAACCCTTACTCATTTTAATTATTTGCTAGAATGATAGTTAAGCGAGCAAATCGTTTCGAATTCTCGGGAAACGATTGGAATGAAATTTGTTACGCAATCTAATGCACGATTTGTGTGAAAAAAAAGAAAAATCTTTAGGATTTCATGATTAATTTATTGTCTTTGATAAAAAGAAAATTTAATAAGAAAAGAATTCTTCGCAAAACTTTTTAGGTAAAACTCTTTCGAAAGTATATCAAAAACCATTTAAAATAAAATTTCTTCTTAGTTGTGGCATAAAAAGAAAAGATTTTCGAGAATTCTCATTGCTCTGAAGCAATCAGAAGTTTGGATTAATTTTGTAAATTTACTTAAGACAGCAGTTGATTAGATCATAGCTTTAAAAAGAAAAAAAAACTTATAGAAACAGTTTACAACTATCGGCGACACATAACATGAAGATCTACTTAAAAAATTTGAACGCTATTAATGGAAAAATGCTAAAAATGAATGAAAATTATGTTATAAGTGTATAAATCGCATCATTTATTGTACTCGTATCCGCCATCAGATGATCTTTTCCATCGATTGATGAATTGCATGTCTGAGCAACAATTGAACTTTCACGTTTGGTATCTGCTCAGCAGTCATCTCATCTTGTAATGGCAGAAGTCATATCATGTAGCCGAATGTTTGTACGTTTGCCCCCTCAACATTGAGAAATTTATAAACAGTGTATAGCGTCATATAATTGTGTATCGTTAACTGCAAAGAGAGATAACTCAAAACATAGCAACAAAGAGAAAACCCTTCAGTTTTTCCATCCGAATAAGACAAAGATGAATTGAAGAAAGAAACCTTTGCCCGTAGGACAAAAACCTCAGCTTGAACTACTTTTTATTCTCCTAGAAACTTCTTCCATAATTTTGTTGATTTTATTGAAATCGAGTTTATTTACATTTATTTTGATTTATTTCTGCTCCCCTCACATCATTAAGAATTGCACTCATTACATCAAAAGATCAGCTTGCAACAAGTTAACAAGTGATATTAATTAAGTTTGTTCTCCTTCTCCTTTTATTCGTCTGCCAGTTTTATTATTTTAGATTTGTCATCCTCGCAAAGAAAAAACTCCATTGCTTGTGCTTTTCGAATAAAAAATGCCTCAAAATACTGAAACAAATAAAGAAAAGAAAAATTCTCGAAAATTATTTGAAGATTGAATTGCATTTTTGAATTCAAACTTCGAGAGAATATTTGAAATTGATTTCGATGCAAAACTATTATTGATATTTGATATAATCAAAGATATAGATCAATGCAATTTCTAACGCCATCCCCTGCCCTTAAGACACTTCGCTTTTCCACCCACTCTTCATAAACATTTACCGATCTTTCAAAGAAAAAAAATATAGAAAACAAGAAAACTTTTCGAGAAAATTTGCTTGAATCTAAAAACTTAATTTTAAAATTAAAAATTTCCTCAAAATTCAAGAAACTTTTTCATTTTACTAAGTTACCAATGAAGAAAATATTATTTTTGACGATTAATCGTCAGTCGAAAGCTTCTCTTGCAATAAAAAAAAGAATTTCATTTCTATCCGCGACAAAGAAAAATGCAAAGAAAAGTTACTTGAAGTTTAGTGAATGTTAAATTATTACAGCAAGAAGAGAAAAATGCATAATTGAGTAAAGCAAACATTAATTATTATGGACTAATTAAAAACCTAAATTAACTTAATTGTATAAACACAAAAAGTATGATGCAAAGTCTTCAGATGAAAAATATTGAATACAAAAAATGAGGAATAAAAAATGGAAAGTAAATCCGAGAAAATTATTCAGAAAATGTTTTCTTTTTAAATTTCTAGATTCTTTCAGTTTATGTCTGCAAAAGGAGTTCAACTTGAAGGGAACAACTTTCGATTACTCGTGTAATGGATGAAATAAAACAACAAAGATTGAATCGATAAGCAAATTGTCGTCGATGGTAATCAAAATGATTTATGGATTGACTTTAATATAAAGACTTTATAAAATGTCTCCATCAACTAAATTAATCGCTTTACAAAAGCCTTGGCTTGAAGTGTTGAACGTTGTCTCAGTTCGAGCCAACGAGAACTAAACAAGCGCGTGCGACCGTTCAAGTTCAGGCCAATAAATGCACGCAAAGCCAATTTCAAAAGATTTCGAAATTTTTAACTGAAAGTCGTGATTGTCTTTAAGATGAATAACATTACAGGTTTTAATAAAAATTAACAAGTTGATAATTCGCATGAAGGTTTGTATTTTCAGGAACAATCCACTGATCAGCTGGTCTCACGATCGGCAATGACTTAAAAAAGATCGCAAAGATGATTGAGTCAGAAGAGAAAACATAAATATTAATTTATGAAGTTAAGACTCAAACTTCATATTTAGTTGTCGTTGTGAAACTTTAGTGAATGCGGAAACTACAGTAGCGGCGATTAAACTAACTCAAGGACTTTGTAAAGCATCAATAAGTTTATTTATCTTTCAGACTAAAGGTTTAAGTAACCAATTATTTCATAAGTTATCAACTCTGAAAGCTTCTTAGGAAGTCGTTATTGAAAATTAATGTGAGACTTGCTAACGAACACAAAAATGTGCTTTGTCTCAATACCGATTAGCTTTTGAGATAATGCAGCTTCTCTCGATAGCAATTTTAGGGGTTTAAAATTAATTCCGATGGTCACGCATTAAAAATTAAATTATCAATCATTGTCCGATTATGATTCAATGAAGTTTTTAGCTGATGATATAAGATTTCATTTAATTAATACAATTTTAAGATTCCGCGCTATGGATGCAAGTAATCATCGAAATCGCTGATTAATGATGATTTTTACGAGATGCGCAAGAAGGTGCAAAAACAATTATCTTACGCAATACCCGAATTTGGGTTAATTGAAGACGAAAAAAGACGGAGCCTCTGCAATAAACTTTTTTATAGTTAAGGCGATCTCTTACATGACTTACAAAGATGACCTTTCTCCTAAGACGCAACATTTTTTTTCTGAGTTCTTCTAATGGACAAGCAACAACGAAGGTAATTGACTTCGAGCGAAAAAAATTCGCTGCCGACATCGATTAAATTGATGGAGGATCTGAAGCTAATAACACTTACAGTGTCCAGAGCGTATCATCAACAACTCTGACATTTCAACGATCGACTTCAAAAATTTAATGATTTTAAACGCTTTATGATTGTCTTCACATATTTATGTGACTTCTCACGAAATTACTTTGCTTTCTTTGGTCAAAAACTTTTAACTCTTCACGGCAACGTGAGCATATTTATCAATGATCGCCACGTCTCACAAAGCACCGCGCCTTGCATACTCGCTCTTGAACGATATCAGATCAAAGGTGCCCATTGTCGTGAACCATTCGAAGCATTCGTATTGTTTATGGTTTAATTAATAAATCAATTCAACGATTGACGCAGCGGAATTTCAATAATTGAGTCGTTGCAAATGATTTTCTTCTTCATCTTTTGATCTTAAACTGTCAAGTCACTCATAAACGTTAAATACACCGCGAAACGATAAATTTGCAACAATTTTTCAAATTAATCTTTCTAATTCATGTCACCCATGGCTTGTCATTGACATGATTGTGCAAGACTGCAAAGAACGCTAAAAAAATTATTTCGATTTACTTTAAAGCATTGATAAAGCTTTAGCTCTCAAACTGTTTTCAATTTAGTTTCTTTTAGAGCATGCGTGTGAGTCACTAACTTGTAATTAAAATATAAAACTAGTTGTTGTAACAAGCTGAGACCTTTTTTTGTTTGTTAAATTATTTAACTGTTGCGAAGGTCAAAGCCGAACTAAAAAGTTTCTGATCGCTGAACAAAATTGTCCAACCTAAGGTTGCCTTACTACTCGAACCGTTTCATCTTCACTTTAAGAGCAAATAAAATTGAAACTAAAAACAAAGCACTTGACGGTCTTTGATTTCAGGAAATGGCGAGACTCGTGAGTTAGTCAATCAACGATGAAATATAAAGGCAAATTACTAAACCAAATGATGATTAATTTAAATCGCTCACGCTTGACGCGTCGACATTTACAGCTCAGTTGGTCCAAGTCTCACAAAAGAAGGCGAAACGTGTGCAATTGAATCGTTAATTTAAGTCGGCTAAAGTCATGCATAAGCTCGCGGCAGACACACTTTCACTTTCAATCTCGGGATTTTTCTTTTTTGCAAAAGTCCACTTGAGAGAAGGAAAAAAATGAGATTGACGCGAAGGTGGTTTCTGCATTCGACTTAAAGTCAGGCTAGTTAAAGTTATCCAACCGAAATACTTTGTCGACAATTTTCTTGCCGCTTCTGATTGATTGAATGAAGGTCACCAGGTGAGATCGAAAAGAAATTTTTACTCATTTGTTCAATCCGTTCGTAAATTTTTTTTCGCATTCGTTTTAATTGTTTTCGACTTCAGTGCCAGAGTTTGTTATTGTGAGATCTGGTTTTACAAGTTTGGATTGCAGTTTTGGTTTTAGCACTCGATACAATAAAATCTTAAGTTTATCTAGACCCAGTTTTAATTCCATCACAACGCCTTGAAGATTTTTATTTCTTCGGGTGTTGTTGTGACTCAGAAGGTTTACTGCCTGTCGAAGCTGCCGCTGAACCTGTGTGCGACCCTTGTGAGCTTCCTGAAGAAAGATCAGCAGATCCATGAGAGCTTCCTCCTGATGAACCTACAGAAGAATTCAAAACGAGATTTGTGATTCCACCGACGAGCGAGGAAACGATGTTTGAGATGAACTCGAAGAAATAATTTTTTGGACTTGACGTAGCTTCGTCAGTTCCTCGTTTCTGCTTCGACTGTTCGAATCCTTTGAAGAAGTTGTCAAAGAAAATCTTAGGCTTTGGTCCCTCTTCGTCTTCAGGATCCTGTAAAGAGTTTCATTGGCATCAGAATTTAAACTTGAATCATTTTATTTTACCGCGCTAAGCGAAGCAAGCAAAGCTCCAAGAAAATTTCCGAAAAATTCTCCATTGTAGTCCTAAAAGAAATATTCAAACAAAAGTTGATTGGGAAAGTTTCTTTCAGGGTCTTACCGCTCCTCCGCCTCCAGAGAAGCCTTCAACAGCTAATCCAATGTAATCACCGAGAACTTTTCCAAAATTTTCATCCCCAGCAAGAAGTCCAGCGATCAACGAAGAGCCTGAGCTGATGAGCGATGGAATGTCAAGTCCACCAGGTCCAAAAAGATTCGTGATGACACCAGAAATTGCACCAACGAGAGCTCCAACATCAGATCCCCCTTCGCCGCCACTCAAGCTTGCGATAAGACCTGCGATTCCACCGTTGCCTGACGGAGTTTCCAAATCATCGAATTCTTCTTCACTTTCCTTTGAGTTCTCCTTGGAATTTTCAATTTGGTTGTCACTTGCATCGTTTTGTCTACGAAATCGATAAAAGCTTTCAACATCAATGTTGTAACCGGGTAGCCAGACAGGCATTTGAACATAGAGTGGAGGTAAACGAACTGTGTCGCGATTATAAATGTCGTTCATGTGATTGTTTGACGATGTAATCGTTGGTGAAGCGGAAACTATTTGCGTTGTCTTCTTTTTCATTTCGATTTGCATGTTCTTCATTGTTTGCTTGATCGCTGCGTCGACTTTTTGTTGCATAACTTTCAAATGATCCTTAACACTCTTTTTGACATCGTCCAACTTTTTCGGAAGTTTCTTTTTGTTTCCGGTGTGTTGAGTAGCAACTTTGTTCATAGCCTCGCGATATTCGCGAATGTTTTTAGATTTCGTCGCAAGAGCCATCGCGTGCAAGAGAATTTCGATTGCTTGTTTATCTCGCACCATTGTCGATTCGATTTCTTGATAACTCTTTCTAGCTCCATCTGGATCGGACCTTTCGAGACTTCTTTGGAGATCACTGATCAACTTCATCAAATTACTTTCCATTGCCATTTCAACTCTGGCTGTTCCGAGTAATAATCCAAGTGGAGCTGCTTGCTTCAAACTTTCTTGTAAACTAAAAACTCCTTTTCGAACATTTGGCAAACTTTGAATGACTCTGATTAAGTTCGTTATAGCTCGTAAATTCTTCACAACCGGACCACGAGTAGCCTCACAAGTAACTGCTCCAAGAACAAATAAAACTTTGAAAACCTTCCACAACATGTTTGATTATCATGGAACAACTGAAGAAGCTTTCACTGCAGTTCGTCGTTTTTATAATGCACCAAATTGCTACCTTTGGATTGCGTTTCATTGCAACGATCAAATTGTTGATGATACAAATCAAACTTTCAACCAGAAAGTTATACTGTCGTCGAACGATCAGTGATACGGAACAATCTTCAAACTCTTTTTTTCTTTAAGACCAAATTTTAATTGAAACTTCAATGATTTGTAAACAGCGATCTCTGTTGTTCCAATTTGTTCCAACCGCACATGAGAAAAAAAAACCAACAATTTGTTATGCAAATGAAGGACGTGAAAGGCGATTTTTCTTGGAAACTTTTTCAATATTCATCAATCTTGATGAGCCACTGACTTGTCAGCTATTAAAATATTTCGTGATCCTGTGGTCTCATGTTTTATGATCTTCAATGATTTGTTCTCTTAGAAAAAAAAAATGTTTCGAGAGTCAATCATAAATCATCTTCAAGATTTAGAGCAAAAGGAAAAATTTGTTTGACAAGAGAAAAATGAATCAAAAATTTAATAAAAATGTTTGAAGAGTTAAAGTGTTTGCATGAGTCGTTTAACTGGCAAACGACCTTCAATGGAATTTTAAAAGTTTGTAAACGAAGTCGATTTCTACGCAGAGAGTGAAAGAGAATTGGCGAGAGAAGTCAACTCTGACGACCTTGACGCCGGCAGGCTTTGCGATAAGTTTTATTCATTCCTGATCCATCTTGATCGGATTCTTGTTGAGAATTTTGTTTTGACGACTTCCAATTCTTAAGTCAATTCAATCATTTAGTCACGAATGTTTGCTGATCAAACCACGCGAAGCTTCGATCAATCATTTGCTTACAAAGTGCGATCACTTGCCGATGAGCCACTCAAAATAAAACAATCTTTTGAAACGCTTCAAAGTAAAGCAAACAAGAGAAAATGCAAATCTTTAAAAGTTTCATTTGCATTAAGAGCTCTTGTGAAACATCGACGGAAGATTCAAAAGAGTGGCGAGTCGATTAGTTAAGGTTCACACACCTCGACCTTCGAACTAATTTTAACAGTTGATTGAGCATCTTATTACGCGGAATCATCTTGGACATCATTAGATGATCAAGCTCAAGAAGCTTTCGAAGGAAAAACATTTTGAAATTCTGGTAATTTTGTTTACCTTTAAATTACAAATTAATTGTTGACCTTAGACTTCTCCTTGAACTTGTTCGCTAATCCAAGCCGGCGCTAACAGAATATGTTACGCAACACATGACATCAAATCGCTCAAGATTGCTTCAGAATCGATCGACCTGTTGATTTGGAAAAGTTGATTCAGACAAGTTCAGCCTTCACTTTGCTTCATACAAAGTTCTGCAGTCGCACATGAATTAGTTTAATAACGCGATCGCTAATTATTAACAATGAGTGATAATTAGTTGTTTGAGTAATCAGCTAATGCATTCACAAATCAAAAATTCTAATCCATTTAATTGCGGAAACCTATGAACTCGCTAGAGAAAAAAAATAGTTTGGCTTTGTATGCAAGAATAAAATTTGCTTCAACGCCTCCATAACAAACGAGTTTGTTATCTGGGTCTTTACGACTTCTGACAAATCATTGGAATCTGTTCAGGAAAAATAAAATCAAGATACAATTGCCTCGCAGCTTCGATAAAAACTTGATCAATAAAAATGAAAAGTCACCTCCTTGTCATCTTCATTGAACTTTAATAATGATCTTGGGGAGCAGCTTCTTGTCTAGTGACGAAGCTTCTATAAAAGGATCAAGGCAATCATCCCTCGGACTCTGAACTTTATAATATTTGCGTAGATTAACATGACAGACGGCAGCTCTTAGTCTTGTCAAACGAGAATCTAGTTTTTAGACTTTTTATGCAAATCCAAAACTCGATAAGAAATATTTTTAAAGTATTATCGAATTAAAGAGAGAGAAGATTAAACCGAGAGAGTCTGCCCCTCTCAATCAACGCACACATCATCGCGAAAGCTCCTTTCAGCTTCAGACAACAAAAGCTCAGCGTGAAAATCGAGTAATAAACAACACAAACAAAGCTCTCTGGGCGAGACAATCTCAGCTAAGCGGCGTGCGAAAAGTCTTTCCGTCGGTTTCGTTTTCATTTCAGTTAAACACAAAACCAGGTGCAGACAAGAAGTTGTTTTCGTCTCTCTCCCGTTTCGTTTCTTAGTGAAACCAGCTTCGCTTTTCATTTCGTTTAAGTTTGCATGATCAGTGAATCAGTGAACGCAGAAGGCGACAGATCGAATGAAAACCGCTGGAAAATTGCTTAAGGTGCTAGAAAGCAAGCAAAAAAGAATCTGAATAAATTCGTTCGAGTGTTTAAGGTGATTTAGAGATTTGAGATAGAAAAATAAATCAAGCACGATCTGCTAACAAAGTGGAAATAATTAAGTGATTTTGATATTTTCTTCTAGTTTCCTGAAGAAAAAAACGAAAAAAAAATTAAATTTTCTGAAAAGTTGAAAATTTCGAAAGAAGTGAAACGGATTTTGAATTTGGATACAACGAGCGCAATTACAACTATTTTATTACTTTTGGTGAGCATTTTCGTATTAACTTCACGAGTGGAACTGGAAAAAGAGAGAACAGCAACAACAATTATTATGCAACTGAAGTCGAGAGTGACTACAGATGGAAGTTTAATGACGCAAAATATTCGCAAAGACTTGAAGTTAAACGTGACATTTTTGAACAATTTTTTCTTCTCTCGTAATCTATACAAGTGACTTTCGTTTGTACGCTGAAAGTTCGAGTATCACTGGCGAGTTATGTCAACTAATTTTTCGGCAGATCGTCTTACGTTAAGTTTGATCGAGCAGATGAAGATCAACGACTTCAAAGACAATCATTTTCGTTTCTTCAACGACCACGGTCAGCTCCGAGGTAGACATTGTCTTCTAATGTGATTACAAAAGTAATTATTACCTCACAATTATTTACGCAATCTCTCGTTTTTCCAAAGATTTGCAATTATCGTCTCGAAATTTGTTTTACCCAGCGACGCAGACACCGCTCGAGATGATCAATTAATGTTTTCACAATTTTTGGGTTAAGGTTGGATTGGCGAATGCCAATTTTCGCCGGTGTTAATGACTTGAGACCTCAGAGATCATAATTAAGTCCAATGCAGTTCCCAACTCTTCCGCTCAGCGTTAGAGTCATTCAGCGCAAAGTTCATTCGATGATTGCATATTACTCTCATAAGTTCAAACCTCAAGCTTCATTAGAAGCAAATTGGAATGTTCCATTCGCACTTCCTTCTTAAACTGCGAAACGAAACAAAAGAAATCCGATCGTTTGCTTAAGTCGAGTCAGAAGGAGAAAAAAATGTGTTACAGTTTCAAGAAAAGTAAAATTAAATTATTGCACACTATTAAGAGCAAAAACTGGATTTGCCCCAAGTAATTGACAAGGTGGTCGAGTTTTTATTTTTAAGTTTGCAATCTCTTTTGCAACAACCAAACACTTATCAGTTCATTGACTAATTTAGAAGTCTGATTATCATTTTATTAAAATGAAGATCGAATGATAATTAAATTATGTAAAGTTAGAAATTACGTTCAATGTCGTTAACCACTGGAAAAGCTGAAATTCACGAGCATCGATTACAAATCAGCTCGTGATTCAACACTTGAGGTTGATAAATAAATATTTACTAGAGTCAAGTTTGAGACAGGTTTTTCTGTTCGTTGAGCTTCTTGACTCTCTCAGAATCTTGTGTGCCTCGAACTACTTTGGTAGCGTCTCGTCATATTTGCTGACGTCTTTCAAATTCCAGTCAGATTTTTTCCTGTCACTAAACTCGGTAAACTCTGACTGCAAACTTCTCAAGTTGAGCGCCTTGTAAACACAATCGAGTGACAATGATAAATTTGCGGGGAAAAACGATCGAAAAAAAAAGAATTCCCCGAAGCATCGAGCGTGGTTCGGCCTTGAGACAGTTGAGGCAGTTAAAATAAAAATCTCGGGTGATAAAAAAATTAATCCAGTTTTACACAAGGTCACATTACTTCCAGTCCTTTCGATCGTGTGACGTCAATTGAAAGTGAAAGGTGAACAAACGATAGCAAGTCCGCTTCAATTAAGAACGCGGAGAGAACTAAAAGATATTTTTCAATATTCATGCCTTTCGTAAACTAATCGAAGTTGCAACTCACGGTTTTTCCAGTGCACCACTAACCAACCAACCAACCACAAAGAAACCTCATTTAAATCCCACTCGATCACCCAATTAATCATTCATGTCGTTTCTTATATCGTTGCAGCATTTAATATTTAATAGTTTAATTAATTACAAAACTGAAACATGAAGCTCATTGTGGCGGTAATAGGAATGATGTTCTGTATGGCGTTCGCTGTACCAGTGCCAGAACCTGAGGAGGAGTCAATAGATTTAGTCAAAGTGCCACTGAGTGGCAATAAGGTGAGTCTTGAGAATTTGCAAATTTTATTAGCGACGAATAATTTTCCTTTCGGCAACAAAAATATTATGCAATGTTGTCACCACGCATTGTTATGAATAATTAACATCCCTTGAAAGCTCATGCGTCTATTGTCTTCTTCCTAGCCGGTTAAATAAGACTCGGATTATTTATTCAGCGTTGACGGTCAACAAAACAAATTTTTCGGTTTTCTCTCTCTGTAGTCTCTATCAACCTGTCACTCTAATTGGTTTGCATAAGACAAATGGGACTTAACGCTCTCGCACAATGTTTTCTCAACCACAAGGAGTCAACAGAAAAAAAATTTGTGTCTACTGTTTCCGACTTTGAATAAATATTTGAGTTCGGCTTCATTGCACTTTTGTCGTGCGATCGACGGAAAGCGAACGCGAGCGAAAGAATTTAATTTTACGGCTATTTGTGATGAAGTGAACTGCAGCACAGCATAGAGCGAGCGAGCGAGAGAGAGAAAGCATTTGTAGACTTGAAATGAAAAAAAAAGAAAACATGAGACAAGCGCGGTTTAATACTTTCACTTATGCAATAGTATGTTGAGCGCTTATGGTTTTTGTTTCCGCTCGTTTCTGCACTTCGTGCCCGCTCATTTCGAGCTTGTGCGGCAAACAATCGACGTGACTAATGCGGTGGGAAAAGCCTTTCAACAACAAAACTTTTAAGCTCATGACCGATTAGAGTTTCACGTTCATTTCTTTCGTTTTGAAATTGCTTACGGCATAAAGATGACTCGCTTTTTATTTACGGATTAAACAAAGTGTTAAATTGTGATGTCTTTGTTTATACTTGATCACGTAGAACTCTCAAATGCTTGTTAACTGACCGATTTCACTTTCAATGATTCGATCAAATTGTCGCCAGACAACGCTTAATCGAAATCGCTTTTAGTCAAATTATTTACAATGACCTTCCCTCAGCGCGCCTTGCTTCAGTTTTAAATTTTTAACGTTTCCAATTGCATCAACATTGAACAAAATAAAACTAGTTTACGAGAAGTTGTGTAACATATGGAAGCAAACAGCATTTCTTGTCGGATTATTAAGTCAGAGTCATTAATTTAAAGAAAGTGACCTACAAACACATCAGAGATTAACAATCACTGCATTTTGAGATCAGATTTTTCTCCGAGTTATCTTCTTCATGTCTCGCGGATGCGTGCGAAAGAAATCATTCTTATGTAACTCAATCATTTGCATGATTAATGGAAACTTCTCGTCACGTGTCGTGTGCCTGAATAAATTCGAACGGCGTCTCGTTAACTTAACGATCCATGGATCTCAACCGTCTCTAGGCTAGATCTCTTGTTCATGATGAGACTGAATTAATTTTAAAGTTTTCAATGAAACTCGTTCTTTCTCAACATGCAAATTATTCATTAACAAATTCTTCCTAAACATTCTCCTCTACAATAACGAAATGTTTTTATTTCAACTCTCAAAGGCAAACAACGAATATTCCCATGAAATTAATTTTATCGAAGCAAGCAGCGTCTTCGCACATAAAGCGAATAATTATTTCAAAATAAAACAGATAAATTGCAACTTAATAACAGAAATTATCCGCGAGAGGTTCAAGGTTTCAATAGGTCCGAGGTGCACTCATCAAATAGCGGAGATTTTGAAATCATTTAATGTGATGCTAGGGCCTGTTCATTAATCACGAAGTGCTCTTAATGAGAGCTCAAGAGAAGTGAGCAATGAAATCTCCACGTAATTTATTGGCTACGAAATATTCGAGCTGTCCCTTTAACATTTGATTTGTTTCTGTAATAAACGATATTCCGTGTGGCTAACAGACGTTGCTGACTTGAAGTTGCAACAAAATTCGCTTTGTAAAACTTCTAAATGCATGTCAATGCCGTCAAGCCTAATCTCAACATTCGCAACTAAATGAGTGATATCTCTATTTTCAGGAATTAGATATTTTAACACTTGCCGAGTCTGATGGCTCGATAAACGATCGTAATAAAAGAACAATCGGAATTCTGCGGGAGCTCTTCCCACAGCTGTCCAAAGTGAGTATAAGAAACTAAAACTACCTCCCATCAGTGAATTAGCTTGTTAAGTGCTTGAATTAATGAAACTTCGCAGAATCATTGGCTATTGTTACGTCATCGAATAAAATAATTTCTCACTTGTTCAAAATTCATTAAATTAACTGCGTTTGTTCAAATGAAACCCGAAAGTGTCCAGTGATTGATTAATCATTCTGACCTTTCGATCATCGTAATTGGCAGATGCTTTCGAATCATTGTCCTTTTGTAAATAGTGAAAGAAACCTCGTCGGCACTTTGACCCTTTACACAACTTTTTAATCGAGAAAAAGTGAAATGTAATTGTTAACGACCTTACCCTGCAAGTACAAGCAAGAAAAAAGCGGTCGCAGATTTTTTATTTAATGAACCAATTTGCAGTAAAAAAAAGCTTTGATCTTTTAGACTCGATAAAGATAATTGCAATTTTTTTGTAAATAAGATTTATGATTCGAGAGTGAACAAACAATTTAAGGACAGTCGTCAAATTCTTTTGTTAGTGAGGTTTGATTATCAATGAAAACAAGCGCGAGCTTGGTCAGTTATCTCAAGTACAATCTTTGATCATATTAGCGACACTACTCTCAATGTCCGTTTTCTGTTAAACAAACTTGCCTTCAATCGCCTTTTTTTTGCGATTAACAAAACAAGATTCGGCTTAAAGCTTAGAGCAGCCTTTAATGGTTTCTCGACAAATTGAAATATTTTTTTTGTTCTGGACTCCAGCAGTGAATTTCCTATTCGATTAGTTTGAAATTCCTAAGAGACAAAAAGCGAAACGATTCGAATCGATTCGCAAAACTGAAAACTTTAAACAAATCATTTCCCCAAAGCTTTTACTATCAATTTAGATTCAAATGGAAGCGATTACAATAACAAAAGCAATAACAAGAGTCGTTTCGCGTGTCGCTAAAGAGTTTCGTATGTAAAGCCGCGCCGATAAAACTTTATGACCTACTTTTGCAATGCTTTTGCTTATTAACGATTCAATGCAGTTGCTTTAGAGTTTTTATATCTCAACAATTTGCTACGGTCCAAGTAAATTGCGGATTAGCAAAATTTTGAAACTTCAGAGTAAAATCTTTTTTAATAAATCACAAAGTGAAAGTGATTTATGAGCAAGAGACACTCAACTTAGCGTCGTAAGACTTGTAATTTCATTTAAAATCAACAACGCACAAATTTACATCTGGTGATCTCTTCAATTTGAATGCGAAACCTGCTGAAGATTGAAACCGACTACAACAAAAGAAATTTTCGATTACAAGCTTTTTTTGTTTGCGAGTGAACTAACAAACTTTAAGAAGAAACCAAATAACAAATCCAATCATCTGTAAATAGCTGGTGGAACAGAAACTTCAGATGCTTATTCAGTTCGCCATTCGAACGTTTGGGCCAATTCTGTTACGTGGAGGCTTAGGAGGCGGCGGCGGAATGTCAACTACAAACACAGCTTCAAGGAATGACGCTGATGACTTCGACGATTTCGATGATGACGATAACGAGGTTGATGATAAGGACAAGAGCAAAGTCAGCATTTCTCTTCCAACTTTCGCCCCAGACGCTCCAGAACCTTCTTCAACCAAAGCAGTCGTTGCACTGGGAGATAATGACGACGATAACGAAACTCTTGGCTCGCCAGCTCGTCTTGATCTCTTCGATTCGTTTGACGATGACAATTCCTCGTCGACTAAAGCATCGGTACGCTAGAGTCCTCTTTGTCTCTTCTTCTCGAACTTACATGACCACAGCGAGCGTGGCATGGAACTTCCTTTCGAGTGATTAACTACGAAAATCTTCCGTCTCACTTTGTGCTAATAATATTTTCGCAATCTTTAATTTTGTGTTTCATTTAACAGAATAGTTTTTCCTGAATACATTGAAAAACTATTTGAACGTTTCATCCCGAAACGTTTGTCGTCTGAAAATTTCTTTCTCCTTCTTCTATTATTCGACATTTCATAAATTCCGTCGCTTTGGTTGTTGGATCATAACTTGTGCTTGCGTAAATCGAACGAAAGCCTTCAAATTCTCATCATTAGCGTTACTCAAATGATTGACGTTGCCAATCATCCATCAATCATAGTTCTCTTCCTGACTTTCTAGTATTTAAATATTCACTTAGTAATAATTTCTTCAATTTCATCTGTTAGCTCATTAGGATTAAGTTTAACTCATAAATAACTTCACACTGATCATTTTCTTATTTGCACACTCTTTTCATCATTTTTTGTTTGTTCTGCCTATCTCTTATCCCTAAATCACAAAAATTCTGGACTTAACTCTGATGAACGGACAAAAACAAACAAACGAATGAAGTTGCGAGCTGTTGAAGACGAGAATGTGTTAGAGCCAAGCGGCGCTGGTTCCGATGCGATTTCCGAATTTATTCGCACAGCCCGTGAAACTACTAATCTTAACAGTAACGAGAATAACAAAGTAACAGCCGAAGAAACACCGAAAGCAGCAGAAAAGACTCAAGATCAACAAGCGGCACCTTCTGAAAACTCGTCGGCAGCAACTGATGAACTGACACTTGACAGCCTCGAGGATGAAGAGAATCGCGGCAAGAGGTTTGTGTTTATGATTGATGAAAGGAATGTTGTCTGACCTAATTAATTATGAATCCAAATAGATTCCTTGACTTGGGCGGATCTTCAGGAAGTGGACAAGCAAGCGGAGGTGGATCAGGAAATTTCTTATTTGACATCATCAGAGTGAGTAAAACTGAAATCAAATGTCAATCAAAATTAAGTCAGATCAAGAACCAGAAATCAATCAAAAGTCGTGAGAAGAAACGAAAATGGGTTGGGTCTAGTTAGAAGCTCATAACAAATTTATTTTATTTGTTTCCAAACTAATTTTCATGAATCGACGACCAGCACTGACACAATTAATTCCTTCTCGAGTTGGGGGCTCTCTAAAACTTTCCTTCTACCCATTTCTGCTGATTTCATTTTCGACTCTTTAAGAATTAAGCTTTTAAAATATTCCAAAATATTGAAATCCATCCCGAAATCCTCCAATTAATTCAGAGCACAGCAGATCGAGTTGCACGCGGTGCCGGAAGTGCATTTCGCGTTATTGCTGGCACAGAATCGATCGATTCAGCCATCAAAAATTTCAATTCCGATGTACAATCCAATGACGATGATCAGCTTAAAGCCGATTCTAGTGAGACACGCTCAGCACGCAGTGGAGATTTGAGTTTGGTAAAGATTTTGTTTGTGAAACTTTTAGCTTTCTTCTCTATCGCGGGCAAGACCTTCCTTCTCTATCTGCTTTTATTGCGGTTGATTTACCGATTGCATGCGAACTATCGCTCAAACGCGCTTAAAATTGAAAGTCTTTGCATCATCTTTCATTGCACAATCTCTTTTGCCTTCTTCAATTTAAATACAAAAACATTTTTTTTTACTTTTGGTAAAGAGAAGTAAGCTTGAGCACTTTTAATGCGATGAGCACATCAGCCAATTGTCACAGTTACTTTATTTGGTAACATTATTTTTTTCGACGATTGAAGAGCAAGAGAAGAGCTTCAACGGCCAGTCGCACGCAATAAAAACAATTATAGACTGGAGTTGAGTAATGTAATCTAAGATTTGCACTGTAGTTAGTCTCCTTTGTGAGTTAGTTTTAATGGCAACGCTCTACGAATTCTGAAATCATCGGGCAACGTCTGAGAAAATCATGAAATTGATGATTTCAATTTCGATTACAGCTCGTCAGTGGAAGCAGCGGAACAGAGCAAACAGATGAACACTCGAATGGAGCTGACACTGACGTTGGCAAAGGTGATGGATATACAGAAGGAATTCCCGGACCTGTAACGAGACTCTTCGTTCTTGCCAACCGTGGTCTTTCAAATCTAATTCAAGATTTGATTCTGGTGAGTTAAAAGCTTTTGAAAGCTTTCGAAAAGCTCATCAATTGATTTCTTCTTTCAGAGAATTGCTCAAACAAGCGAACGCGTCGTAAACTTCAAGGCACGACTCATCACCTCACTCATCTAAGCTCCACAACATCCTTATCACCTGGAATGCTCATTATCCTTGATTTATTTTCTGGATTCTCATCACAACTCTTCATTATTCATCAGAACACTTTCTTTCCTACAATATTAAAATGCACATCGGCCGCTTCAAGTATCGAGTAGATTTAAAAACCTTTTTTTTACTTTTTGTGTCTTACCTCCTGCTCAATAATAAATGACTGTGGTGTTTTTATGTATAGAAAGGTCGCGGAGTGAAACTTATTGAAGTCTTCACTTTACGACAATCATGAAATAGCTTAAATTATAAAGATTTTTTGACGCCGTAACTACTTTCTGTCAGAGATTCTCATGAGATGAATGGTCTTTTAGCAGTTTCTTTTCTTTTTGTATTTAATTCAAGCTCATAAATTAACGAAGATGAATTGCAGCTTGCGAAGCTCTCAGATGAAAGGAGACATGTAAATTCGAAATGTAAATTTGTTGTCGTAATCATCGCGCAATATTTTCTTTTAATCTTCGCAAGCGAATATAAGTTTTGTAAATAAATAATTCGAAGTAACCTCGGGAATCCCCTGGAGGTTTAAAACTTTTTGTAGGTCGAAGTGAAATTTCTTTAAACGCCTTTCTCGATAATTCGGTAATCAGTGTTTCTAAATTTAGTGTTGCGCAAAGTCTCCCACTGTTTACAATCGACGAGACTCCTAAAATATATTTATTTGCTCAACACCTTGTGATTCACGTTTGTCGATGACATGAGAAACTTTTGAGAAACACTGCGGTAAATGAAAGCTTTTAAAAAATATTTCAAACGATTCAAGGGAAAAGAAAGGAAACAACAAAAAAATTCCTTTTTGATTGTAAATGAAAAACTTTTTTTATGGATAAGATCTTTTGAGGAAATAAAAATATGAACATTTTAGAATTTAGAAAAGCAAAATATTTTTTTTATTCACTCGTCCAAAGCTGTTGAGATCCTGGTTTCGCGATGTGTTACAATTAAACGATTGTTTCTAAAGTCGGATGACTAGAAAATTTGAGTAAATTTGGATTAAATCACAAAGAGATGTTTGGTGATCATACTCTCTCAATAATTTCGGTGAGCTCGTATCTCTCGATTTTCGTTGCCGGTTGATAACAACTGAAATATTATCAGACTAGCTTGTGACTTTTAAGTGAGCGGAATTGAATTGAACTGGTGCTTGAGAATGAATCGTAAGTATAAATAAAGTTCGAGTGTATTCGGAAAATTGTGGAAATGATGAGCAAACCAAAATAATCTATCTGGAAAGTGAAAACCAAAATATATGAAACGACCTTGACATTCACTTACATTGAGCGATAAAATATGTTTGTGAGTGTGTTGGTTGAGTAAACAAATCTAGTTTAATCGCAACAAATTGTGGCTTACCTATCAAACAATTATCAGTGATTTACTTAACGAGCAAATGATAAGAGCAGTTACTTTCACTTTCAGGTCTAGCCAATGTTTACAATGAAGGTTTTCTCATCGCGGGATTCTCTACTATCGTTGGAGCGGGAATAGTTTACGGAACTTATAAATTCTTGAAAACAATTTACAATGAAAAGCCGCCGAAGAAGTTTGATTCACATAAATTTGATGAAGACAATAAATTATCATTTTAATTTTTAGATGGAGAGAAGTTGGCAAAATTTCCGAAGTTTGGTGTTTTCCAGTTAAATCTTGTGGTCCAGTGAAACTGGACGAAATGTATTGTGGATTGATTGGAGGATTCGGCGACGGTGAGCTCCGAGATCGAGTCTTTATGATTTCTCGATTGAACGGAGAACTCGTGTCAGCAAGAACTTTCCCGAAAATGGTTAAGATCATTCCAAAGATCGAGGCGAGAACATTGACTTTGTCGGCTCCAGGAATGACTGATCTTCGCATGGACATCGGTTCAATTTACTCATTAAAGGAAACAATCAACATTCAGGTTTGGAAAGACAGAACTGATTGCATCGATTGTGGAGATGAAGCTGCCGCTTGGTTTTCCAAATTTATTCTTGGTGAAAACGAAGGTCTTCGTCTGGCTTTCTATCCTAGCAATCTACCAAAACCAGTGATCAAAGATCGCGGATATCTCTTCAAGCAAGCGGCTGATATCGACACTGGAGCCTTACACGATGAAACTAGTTTTATGCTAATGAATCAAGGATCATTTGATGATCTCAACACAAAGCTGGACAAGCCGGTTGTTCCTTTACAATATCGACCGAACTTTGTTGTTGAAGGTCCATCGCCTTGGGAAGAAGACAATTGGAAGTGGATTAAGATTGGTGACCAAACAATCTTCAAGAACGTTCAGCCTTGCATCCGATGCATCTTCACAAATATCGATCCAGCAACAGGCGAACGAATGCCAAATATGGAGCCTCTTAAAACTCTTAACACCTTCCGAGCATTCAAAAAAATTGCAACGAATGGACCTTACTTTGGAATTCACTTAGGGATTCGAGCCAATGGAAAAGTTAAAGTTGGAGATACAGTTTATGTCGACGCATGAAAATATTCTAATAAAGCTCGTTGACCCATACGCAGTTGATTGATTGATATTCATATTTCAGTTCTCAAAGCTTCAATCAACTGATAAGATAATCCAGTCATTGGATATAAAAGCAAATTCCCAAATCATTTTTCTCTAAGTGTGGCAATGAAGCTTCAATCGATCGGTTATATAAAAAGTGTTCTTCTAGTTCTGTTAATTGAACTGAACTTGACTAACTCTCATAATGTGTTGGATGTGCAAAAGCAAGTGCGAACATCAACATCGCCTGTCAAAGTTACGAAGGATGATGAAATGTGCTCGAAACAGGCTCGTCTACTGTTGGATGCTTATCAAATGGAAGAGCTTTGGGCGCTAAAAACTCTCGATTCGTGGGGAAAATCGCAATCCGGATTATATTCTGGCAATCACGTTAACTTTGGACATTACGAGCAATGTCTGCAGATGAGAAAAGATTTCGACAACTCAAGTGATGGAATATTTCAAGGACAACATTGCATGATTTTTTATAAGGATGCTACGGGGACTCCAAATTTCACAAGTGGAGTGCTCGACTTAAAACTGCCACAAGCAGTTCACATTGAGCTTATGCGACAACACATGATGCGAAGTAAACACGTTATAGCGGGAACTGCGGTCTGCCTTCCTGCATTTTGCAGCGCTGCGATGGTTCGTTCGATGGCAAATATCATTTTGGCGCCGAGCAACATGATAACTACGGACTACGATCAAGAGGAATTTTGTAACACCATCAACATCCTCGATATGAGAAGTATCGACATGTTCGCTGCGTTATTCTTCTCCTTTTTGCTCATTCTGCTTGTTGTAAGCACAGCGTACGACTTGAGGATGCGAAGCAATAATCGTGAGCTTACAATAAGATTGAGGATTAAAGTTTTGAAATTTATTTCTTTGTCTCTTCTCAGATAAACAGAAACCAATTTTAGCAGCTTTCTCTGTCTACTCGAATGGATTAAAACTGTTTGAGACATCTAATCAAGCAGCTTCAAGAGGAATCATTGAGTGTTTACACGGCCTACGTGCCCTATCAATATTGTGTGTTATTCACGGCCATCGAATGCAGACTTACGTTAGCTTTCCCATCATCAACAAAAGTCAATTTCGAGAAGTTCGCACAAAGCACTCGAAGTAGTTTATCGTTGTATTAAATCAATTTCATTACAGCAATGGCTTCGCAGCAGCTGGGCTTCAGTCATACCAACATCAGAACCAATGGCCGTTGATACATTTTTTCTTTTAAGTGGTTTGTTGACGACGAGAAGCCTTTTGAGGAAATTGGATGAGAGGCGAGTGGGAAAACATTTTTAATTTAAAAGTTCAAAGCTTTGAAAGCTTTTTATTTCAGAGGAAAAATAAACATTGGCTATCTCTACTTGCATCGATGGCTTCGAATTACGCCAGTTCTCGGCGCAACGATTTTCTGCTTCCTCTCGCTTCAAAGATATTTTGGCGACGGTCCTTACAACAAAAACTTAACAGAAAAATATGCAGCAAACTGTCGGAAATATTGGTACACGGCTCTTCTCCACATTCAAAACTTTGTGAATCCTTTTGAGGTCTGCTTGAGTCACACTTGGTATTTGTCTCCGGACTTTCAGCTATTCATCATCGCTCCTTTCCTTGTTTATCCGCTTTGGCGATTTGGAAAATACTTCATGATAATTCTACCACTACTTGCTTTAGCTTCAGTGACTTTCATCTTTTTGGTCGCACACGATCACGGCTTTCATCTTCTTCCGTTCTTCAAGTAAAAGATTTTCCATTAAAGAAATCAGTAATTTTCTCATAAATCTTTCCAGCACTCTCGATAATCTATTCAAATATAATTACTACGTTTACTTGCCGTTCTATTCACGAGCCTCTCCTTATCTATTTGGAATTATGACGGCGTATGTTCTTCATCGAAGGCAAGGCGAAGAACCCCCGAAACTTCCGAAACACTTAAATAGCAGCTTGTGGCTCACATCGATAACTATTATTTTCGTCATCGTAGTCGGCAGTTATCCGTTCCGCTGGAGACATAACTCGCCGCCAAGGGTTGTTCATGCGATTTTCATGGCGTCGAGTCCTTTCTTGTGGTCGGCTGCTCTTTCGTGGATGATTTTCGCTTGTCAT
The DNA here is from genome assembly GCA_033063855.1 of Smittia aterrima. NCBI lineage: Eukaryota > Metazoa > Arthropoda > Insecta > Diptera > Chironomidae > Smittia > Smittia aterrima. Next base: position 6,465,036 of record CP093830.1, read on the forward strand.
TGCGGTTTCGGCGGCATTGTGAATAACTTTTTGTCGCTTTCGATGTGGAAACCTTTGTCGAGAATCGGTCTGAGCATCTACGTAACTCACATCCTGGCGATTTTGGCAGTTTTCGGAACACAAAAGCAACCTGAATACTTTAATGATTTTGTGACGACTCATCTCTTCCTAGGAGACCTTGGCATGGCATTTGGCGTTGCTGTGTTAGCTTTCTTGACGTTTGAAGCTCCCTTCTTAGCTATTGAGAAGAGCTTCCATCAACAGAAGAAAGAAAAATAGATTTTCATCATGAGATCGCATTTCTTGAACTTAGCGCAAATTGAAAACCATCGAAAGTTTGCTTCATCATCCTTCGGTGACTTCAAATTAAATTTAAAGTTTCTCATTTTGTATTCGAAAAATTTTCTCGATGAATACCGTGATGCGACCGCGAGATGCTGTCTTAATTAAATTTCCATCGGCTCTATAGAGATGAAGTTGCAAGTTGCGGCTGTGGCTTTTGAAATGTGAGGCAGTTTCATTGAATAAACTTTAAAGTGTTCATTGAGAGATGAAATAAACAAACTTTGAAGTGAGCTTGAAGGGTTGAATTCTTTTCAGGATAAAAAAAACTCGAAACATTTTTATCCACCCGCGCCGTTGTTGATTCATGTCGACTTATCAGATTCCGTGGAGAAGAACTTTATTCGTTTAATGTTTGAGGAGGCATCAGGCAACTCGGAGGAAAGAAATAAACGCGAAATATTGCGTTGAGCCATAAATTCTTCTGTTGGCGGATGGAAAACTGAACACGAATTCCTTCTTGTTCCTCTGCCGTTTGAATTATTTATTTTTTCTTTCGGTTTCTTGAAGTTCCTTGAAAGATTTTTCTCCACTTGCAATATTTCGATTGAGAACTAATTATTCAAAGACTCCCATCCAAGAAAGTTTATCGTCAAATGGGAAATTCGATTGAATAAGAAAAAAGTTTTCAAAGAAAATGAAATTTCAATAAAAATCCTTCGAATTGGAAAATTAAATTCAATTTTACTCCTGAACGCGGTTTCTTGCTGATAGTTCTTGCGATTGAGATGAAGATGAATCAACTTTAAAGCTTTCATCGCATTTGATCTCAGCAATTTATGCAAATACGAAGTCAATCAAACTTGATTGAGTTGAAAAGTTCTTTCTTTGCTTAAGCGACGGCTGCAAAGCTTTCAATTCCAAACTTTAAACTTTTTCCATTCAAAAGTGCTTGAAATTTAATCCAATGATGATACTTTGTGGCCAATGTTTCGAGTAGATTCGATATGAATTTAATTCAATTGGAAACTTAGCAATTTTCTTAATCAACTTTATTGTTTGCTGGTAAACAAAATTTTCTGATTGGATTGACTTCAAAGTTTCGTTCTCTTATCAAACGAATAAGAATTAATTCAAGACCAGTTAAAGGAATTAAAGTCAGATCACAATAAAATTAAATTGACCAAGTCAAAACATTTGAAACAATTTGCGGACGATTTTTGTCTTCAAGTTTCATCTTAACCCCGAAAAGAAATAAAATATTCAATGAGCGCGAGAATCCTTTGAAAGCTTTCTTGTTTATCTTAAAGTTCCTGCAGATTCAGTTGCAAATTTGTTTTTTTCCCGTTGAACGAGTTTTAGTTCAGTGAAATGTCAGTTGCTCTTCGACTTCAGTTCTGGTCGAAATTCCATTTGATTGAATTATAAATGAAGCCCAATAATCTCAATCCTGATACGAACAGTGCGATGCGATGCTAGACTGATGTGATGCACAGGACGTCGTTGGAACAAGATTAAAAATTCATTGTTCGTGACCGCCACAAAGAGCCAAATGCGAATAGAATGAAGGAGAGAAGCAAACACTTACCTTAATGACACTTTCATCTTCAGCATGGCAAGAGCTTTGAAGCGTCACGTCTGCAACTTTCCCAGCCTGAGTGACAATGAAGACTTTCATGACCTGTGACACTTGTCGGCCGGTTAGAACTGCTGTATTCATCAGCTCCCAGTTCTGAAAGTGCAACAAACCTTCAAGTTCCATTCAGTCGAGTTTAAATGTCATGCAAACCTTTGAAATCGGAAGAATCGATTGAATGTCATCTTTTTGAATCTCAAGCTTTGCTACGAGTTTCTTGCGATGTTCTTCATGAGGCAAAATCGTTTCAACTGACATATTCTTTGCCTTTGGCCTATCATGAACATAACTCACTGACCAAACAATCCTCGATCCATCCCAATGCTCCTTTGTGTCATTTGCCACTTCCAGAAGCCATGAAAAAACTTCGACGATTCTAATCGGAAAGAGAAAGTTGTGAAAATTGAATATTTGTGCAATAAAAAGTTGAAAAGTTCGTCATTACTTGTTTCCATTGAGATCATCTTGTTGTCGAGTTGGACTGTCGGGGTCTTGATCTTTCCTGAATGCAGTTACTCGTGCGACTGTGTGTTTGGAGTTTTCCTTTTCAACTGACACGTTCCAATCGTCTGACGATGCTGAAGCTCCCAAAATTCTCATTCCTCCTTTAACTCGAGCTCTGTAAGAAGTTTAACAAAAACAATAAATTTAGTTTCTTTCTTCTTAGAAATCAATTGAGAAACTTCTCGAAAATCGATTGATAAATGTTTATTCACTGCAATCGACAATTATGCAATCAATTGAATCTTCTCTTCGTATTTACAAATTATTTCTCATTGAATGAACAACTTTAAGTCAACTTATTGTCTTCGAGAAAACAAACGACCGCAAAGCGAGGGAGACTATCCAACAAAGTTTATTTTCCCGGAATTTTTAATTTATTAAATTGAAAAACTTTTAATCCGCAAAGGTTCGTAGCAGCAGCGATCGTTGGAATCAAGGTTTTGATAATTGGGAAATTTGTTAGAAACTTTCTTAATTGCTCGCAAAAATTACTTTTGTGTTCTCAGTGAGAATATCAATTCCATCGCATAATCGGATTATCCACTTCATAAAGCAACAGGAAGAATCGAAATTTGAGTTTGTTTGGAATAAATCAGTGAACACGAGCTGCGTAAAATATGCAAAAAGGAATCATTTTGATGCTTGCATTTCTAATCAATTAAGCAGCAACTCAAGTGAACTCAAACAATTCGCAATGTTCTCATATTTTTCTTTTATGATTCTGAAAAGCAATTTTATTTTATTTGCTTAAGAATACAAAGCTTTTCAATCTAAAATCAAACAAAAATTCTTTTCAGTTGGTCAAGTGGTCGTAATAAATTTATTTTAAGTCTTTAAGCATCACTTTAAGTAATTGCTCTCTTGATATCGCTATCTAAAAAGAAAACTTCTATTTGATTCAGAAGCCAATGCAGTGGATTTTTTTTTAAAGTTTCAAGCTGCAGATCAAATCTTCATTAAATATTTATTGCCAAAGGTGTAACAGGGAATTTCAATTTGATAACGAACTTCATAGATTGAAAATTCAAAGCCAACTGATGAGAAATGGAATCTTCACTCTTGCAGTGCAAAAATATTTTCTAATGCATTACAAAATGTGTAGCCAATTTAATTTCAATTTCGATTGAAAGCTGGTAATTCGAAATATTTAGTTATTATTGAAATTCTTCAAAGTTTTAATTGCATTTGCTTTCTAACTTCGAAACTTTCAGTTGAGCAGATTCAAAGATTCCTGAAATACAAAATATCCTTAAAATGACAAATTTGCCAGCAACACCAGCAAAAGGAAACCTTCACCCCATCATCTGCTTTGTCTTCATCAATATCTGAACACTCCACACGTTTCCCTCATTGATAAGCAGTTTCAAGTGATTGTGCAGATAGCAAATATGTGCCAACTGTATGCGTCATGAAATTATATTGTTCAAACACTCCTCCCATCGCCTGCTCTCGATTAAACGAACTCTCTCGAGTGTGAGATGAAAAATAAATGAAGTAGCAATCGATATATTTCGAATGCTGCTGGTGCATGGACAGCAAAAGTTGTTCGGTGTTTACATATGTCGAAGAGTGAGAGAGAAATTGCGTTCGTTAAACGCTTCTCGTGTAATTTATGACGCAGCCACGTTGCAGCTCAATCGATTTAATATCAATAAAGTTCTCTTACGACCTGCTGTCCGAAATTTCCCTGATGCGGGATTCACTGATATCATTTCACAGTTTTAATGATCGCACACGATGCCAGCATTTAATGCTTAGCTGATCATAAATGATGATAGTAGGAAGACAATCTCGCGCTCGATAGAGGAATTCAATAAAATTGTGAAGCTTTGCGCTCAAAGTCATCACACAACTTTTCTGTTATGTGCTTTTTATGCAAAAGTAATGGCAGAGCGAAATTAGGGCCTTCATGAAATATTTGAGATAGATATTTGAGTGGAAGCAAAAAGCGATTTTCATAGCATTTCTGTTGGATGAATGTAAATTCAGCGAAGGATGTTGTGCGAGGCGACGAAGGATGATGAGAAATGACAAGTTTTCTTTTTCCACGCGTGATGAACTTTTTTTTTGTGATATTTTCCGTTCACATAAGTGCAGAACTAAGCTGCTTAAGACTTTCATCCGTCGAAAGATTTTTCGTTTTCAAGCATAAACTTTTGTTAAATAATTCAAAAATTGTGTCAGCTTGAAAGGATTTTCGTTTCCGGTTTCCCGATTCTGTCCCTTATCAAAATTCCACTCTTTTTTCACCCTGAACGCCCCAACCATTCTTTCAATTGTAATCTAAAATAATAAACATTGCAATTAACCCAGTTTTTACGAAGCTTCTTTACTTCTCCCCTTCGGAACGAATTTTAAATTAACATAATCCAAGCGAGGCGGGTTTTACATTTGCGGGAAGTCTTAGTGGCGCGCGCGACTTTTTCTGGTAATGTGTTTTCCCTTCGCATTATTTAATTGGGTAGGTTCCTCCGCTTCTTGAGAGTCAATTTTTCTCACTCAACCGCCACGCCACTGTCGTTATCCTTCTCCCATTAATTCCATTGGAGTTAAAACCAGAGGAAATTCAATTCATTAATTATGTCGGTATTGTGTTTTTGCGGCTTAACTTGAATTCGTTTTATTTGCATTCGGTGGAAAATCGATGGCAAGGATATTGAACAACAACTGATGTTCGTTTCCGATTATGTCTCCTTCAATAATTGCGTTGGAGAGTAACATAATTCCATTGATTCTGTGGTCGATCAATTATTCACAATTAACATCACGCGCTGAACATATAATTAGAAGGCTAGCATAATCATTTCAGCCCTTAATCGCATTATATCGATTAGCGACACTTGTTTGATCTAGTTTAGCTGAAGCACGAACTTTGATGGATTTTGATGCATTACGCAATCTCTGCCAAGCTTTCAAGTCTTTTGTCTTCGTAAACTTGGAGATTACTGAATGGGTTCTTCTCTTTCAATGCTTTATCTAAAAAAAGCTTAGAACTTAGATTTTGATGTGGGCGAAGGAAAATTTGTGTTAGAACAATAAAGCGAATTCGAGCACAAGCTTTTCTTTCGTACAACTTTACTCTTACTTTACTCGTTTTGAAAAAAAAGAAGAGTAAAGTTTTCGTTGGAAAATGTTAAATAAAAATTTATTTGAATATCTGACAAACATTTGTGATCTAATATCTAATAAGATTCCTTTGTAAGCAACAATCAATAAAACTTGATAGCATGTCAAAAAAAATTAATAATTATCGAGGATTCTTTATTATATTTGAAAGTGAATTTAAGGACTTATATCTCTTACTTCCAATTAAGAGTCTTAAAAAATGTTAATAACAGAATTCTTAAGCTAAAATTTCTTTCTCGTATATGGGAGATTAATTCAGAATTAAGCACTTTTCTTGACTCAACAAAAAGATTTGCACTGAAGAATCTGCGGATCTTATGAAAGTTGTCAGCCGAGGTAATTCTACAGTCTTCTTGTGGTTAACTTATTTTGGGTCAATAATTATTAACAACTTAGCTTTGGCTAAATGTGTTAATTAAGCGTAATTAAACGAAAATGAATAAAAGTGACCGTTACAATTAAAATTTAAAAATCTAGCAGATTTTCAAGCTAGTCAATATCTAGTACAAAATGAGTCCTAGATGCTGTAAGTCCTAGAATTTATTCATAGCTTCGAGGGGCATACTTCAAAATTTCACACACAAAAGAAACACAAAGAAAAATCATTCTTCGGAAGTTCGTCAAAGAGCGAAGTCGAATTATTTGTGTCGTCTCGATGCTCATCGAGAAAAAGTTGTAAAATATTTGTGAAATTTATGTGAAGTGAAGTGAATAAACATAAAAAGTCATTATTCAGACATATGAAAGCAAGAGAACTTAAGATTTTAACAAGAAATCAAGAAAAATCAATAAAACTTAAAATTTTTAACATTATCGTGCTTGAAACGTGAAATATCTACTAAAACAATGTTTGAATTCGAAGAAGCTGGCGGTCTTCATGATGTCTTCCTCAACAGACACGCAGTAAGTCGATTGATAATTTTTTTCTATAATTCGAGCGCCAAATGTTCATTAAAAAAATCCAAGATGGAGTTTCATATTTCGTTCACTCACACAACGATAACCGGCAATGTCGATTGTTATGATTCAAACAGGGCAGAGAATCAAAATTTTCAGGGCTTCTGCTGTTGCATAATCTTCATTCGAAACAAATTTCAAATCTTATTAAATGTCAGACAAATTGGGATCATAAAAAGAAATTTATTAATAAACTCGCAATCATTATCGTCCCTGAAACAGAATTCAATTGATAACATAACGTCCTTGAAGCACAGAATTTCACTCTCGAAAACTCAGTCAAAACAAAGAGCGCTATAGCTACAAAACATTTCGCTTATCTAGAGTGAAGAAATATTTATTTTTGAGTTCATACTATTTCGCGCCAACGAATCTGTTTCTGTTTAGACGTTTTACGATGAAACTTGCTAAATTATTGAGGGCACGACAAGCTCTACATTTTCTAATTACAAAACTGCTTCCTTTGCTAAATTACGAACGCCTGCACGTGTAGAGTGTCATTGGATTACGAGAGAATAATTCAACATTGCAAAGGGCAAAATACCGGAAGACTTCATTCTCTTGTAAACAAATGTAAAGCGACAACAAATCTTTCGCCGGCCGGTTTTCATCATCGCGCGCGAAATAGAACGAATACACTTTGCGCAAGATTCCATTTATTTTTGTGTGGCTCAGAGAGACTGGAGAAGAGCAGCATGAAACATGATTCGCAAAACAGAATCGAAGAAAGCCGGGAAACTTGTTATATGAATGAAGCGAGAGGGAGAGAAGATGTGCCATGCTGAATGGCTTTTCCACATAAATAAAAACATTCAAAACAAGATTTCAAAGTCGATCACGTGGTAGTTCTGATTGGAACCGACGAAGAAGAAGCATAAGCAACAAGAATCGCGAAGTAGAAAATGTAAAATAGCTTAAACTCAACAATGGGAGAGCATGGAAGCAAAGCGTGACGAATGAAAGCCGGCTTAGATTGGCCATGAACTTGATTTTGTACTCCGAATAGCATTTAAATTGTTTCCCTCGCGATGGTTGTAGTAAATCGAGCGAGAGCGGATGTGTAAAGTTTATGTAACATCGCGAATCGTTTCGGAAGAAATGAGATAGAATGACTTTTGCCGGTAAGACTTGAAGTTAAGTGTGTAATCTCGTCTTATCTTCAAAAGATTTTTGGCACCATCGAGACAATTGCTAACTTCATGATCCTTCTTTTGTTCGTAGAGAACAATTGTGAAGTGTCTCGGGCATTTAAATTCAAATATCCATGACGGACTGCTCTGGAGGTGTGGGAAACTTTCTTTTGAAACATAAATTCTTTTGTGAGAACTTCGAGTACATTTATGTTTGCTCTTTAAAGTTTAAATGTCCTCGCCCCACTACAAACTTCAGTTTCGCGCGCTCTCTAGTATTTATGTTTCAATCTTTCATTGAATTGCTATACGATTGGAAATCGGTTAAGGAATGGCGCTTGGAACTGAAAAGTTATGCTTGAAAGCCTCAAGAACCTTCTCCGTAGGCATCAAAAGCAATCAACTTTCCCATCTTCCAAGGCTCTCTGTTCTTTTTATGGTTTCTTTCTTACGCTGCCTTCGTTCGACTTGAGAAAAGAAAGACAAAAACATCTTTGCATCACATGAACGATCTTAGTAGCGTCTTCTTGTTCTTCCATAGTTTCTTAAGTGCGAACGCACACAAATGGAAGAGACCAAGAGAAGAATTTGAAGCAGAAGGCGAATAAAGAAAAGGTGGAGAGAAACCGGTTTATAAAGTAGACGAGGAGAATCAAGAAAATTATAAACTTTTCACACACACACTCGAAAGGAAAATAAAATTCTCCTTCGAATGCTTTTGATTATTCACGATTCTCTTTCGCCGCCGCCGATTCTGGAAGTTGAGCTAATGGCGGGATTTCGAAAAAAAAATCGTGTTGATGCTTCCTGCGCTCATGTCGCATGACATAAGCCATGGCAGAAGAGGAGAGGAAGAAAAAACATTCCTTGGTTGATGGAATGAGAAATCGAAATAATTGCGCGCGCATTCAGTGTTGCACGATTTAACTGGGCTCGGTTAGCTATCTTCATGAAACTTTTCACGATTCTCTTTTCTTTTTTTATATTTTTGAGGAAAAAGCAGATTGCTTTAGAGCGAAAGTTCATGACAGGTGATCTCTTTAGACTTTTGCGGTCACCCTTCGTACATTTAATGTTTCGTAAAGGAATCAAATCGATTTGTTGCAGTTTATTGCAAAAGAATATTTTGAGCCTTCTAAGCATGTTGAATTCAATTTCCCGCGCTCTAAGTTATCCCAAAGAGTAGAGAGGCGCGCACACCATCTCGAGCGATTTTTTGGAAACAGAGAAGATGTTTTGTTTTTCATCGTAAGCATTTTCTTTCGCATTTTGGCAAAGAAGAAAAAAGCCAATAAAAATCAAACGGTCGTCAAACTCTCCAGCTCTGAGTACACGTGTGCTGAGATGTCGAGCGCGCTCTTAATTTTCGGTTATTTTTTGCTTGGATTGGATAACAAAATTCATCTCCACCCGCGCAAGAGCAGCATAAAGTTGAAGATGAAAAGGTCTTGTAATTAGCTTCATGATGTTGCCCAGAGCAATGAACGAAAGTCGTGATAGCGAGATCGCCACGTAACCCCCCAACTCTACGTGATTAATGAATAATCCTTAAAGAAACAGTCGAAATTCACATTCCCAACTAAATTCTTCCCCGCGCCGGGAACATAAACTTCTCCTAGCCAAGCTAACAAGCGCTGCTCCTCGACATTCGTTCCATTATTACGAAAATATATAAATTTCAAAAAACATCATGACGGTTGCGCCAGAAAACCAAACGCAAACCGGAGGGAAAGGAAATTGTGTGAGAACCCTCGTTCGATGTGTACACAAGAGCAAGCGATCGATAATCCAACAACAAAATTCCCAGCGACTGTTGATTTCAATCTCTAACGAAACTCGAAAAATTTAAAAACATTTTTCCCTTCGTCTCTTTGCGCGGCATAAAAAATTATTTCATCAGAATCGAGGAAATATTTTTAGACTTTGAATGGAAATTGGAAGCGTAGCCCGGAGAAGGGAAAATATAACATTTTGGAATCGAAAGAGGGAACGACAAAAACCCATCGAAAGCCGCTTCGTTCGTTGTGTTGAGAATTTTTTGGCGCGACTGTACTTTCCATTCCCCGATGTGTGCAATGAAAAGGGAGACGGGTGTTCTTCATACAGCTTGTCGTTTGTGTTTGTGAACAAAGAGAAAAGTACAGTCGCGCCAAATGATTTGAAAATTTACGTCAGTTGTGAACTTAAACTCTGGAATTGTACAAGATTAATGTTGCAACATTAAGCTCCATCTTTGTACAGAAAAATATTTGAATTTCAACATATATTAACGGTTTTTTCTATGATTTCAGGATTCATTGATGGACTTCTACATCAGCGACAGCATGCAGGACATTTATGACATTGACATCCGCTCTGAAGTTGCAACAGTCGTCGGAGGTGCAAATGAATTTTCTTCACTGGTTAATTTTGATTTGCCTCCACTCGATCTCGATTCGAACTCAAATGATGTTTGGATGGGAAGTTCGCGGTGGTCTTTTGGATCATCAAGCGACATTTATGCTGATGTTGGCGAATGTGTCAATCCAAATGCTGTGATGCCGAACACAAATAATGTGAGTGCTGGTGTGAAGGGAAATGTTTCGATGCTTCTGAAATCACCGAAGAATCACATGAATCTCAACCGTCATCACATGTTCGATTCACTTTTAAAATCACCGCGCGAAGAAAAATCTCACCTGACTTTCTCTCCAAGCACCATCAAACTATCCCAGATGAAGCAAGAGCAAAGTCTGATCAATAATAGCAGCGTTAAGAGGCTAATGAGCATCAACACAATCGAGGCGAACCGTGAAAATGTTAAGAAGGATTTGAGTGGTGAACTCGGAACTATGAAAGCAAAGAACAACTTTAAGCTTCAAGCGTCTGGTCTTTCGTTCGGTCAACAAATGCAAAAGAGTCATCTCAAAGTGCTTGACAACACCATCTACAATGTTCACAACAAAAACCAGAAGGTTCAACGCTCGTCTAGTCCCAAGTTCACAGCTTATGTCAACAAGCCGCACACTGTAAAGAACGTGATCCATCCATCAAAGATTCATCATAATTATGTGGCCAACGCAAATATTTTAAGCTCGAACAATCATCACGAGAAGCCGTTGAAGAAAATGAAGCAACATCATCCACAAGGAATCAGCGAGTTCCCAAAACCAGCTTACAGCTACAGTTGTCTAATCGCAATGGCTCTAAAGAATTCTCGTGCTGGTTCTCTTCCTGTATCAGAAATCTACAGTTTCATGTGTGAACACTTTCCGTACTTTAAGACGGCGCCGAATGGCTGGAAGAACTCTGTTCGTCACAATCTTTCGCTGAACAAGTGTTTTGAGAAAATTGAGAAGCCTGTCACGAATGGTGGACAACGAAAAGGCTGTTTGTGGGCGATGAACCCAGCAAAGATCTCAAAGATGGATGAGGAGGTACAGAAGTGGTCACGCAAGGATCCAATGGCTATTAAGAAGGCAATGGTGTTCCCAGAAAATCTTGAAGCTCTCGAACGTGGTGAAATGAAGCATGGGCACAGCGGCGAAAGTGATGATGATGATGAGAACGACCTGGAAGATGAAATTCAAAGCGAAGGCGAGCAAGAAGAAAGCTTCCTTAATACACCCGAGTCACTTAACGATGGTCAAGCGACTAGCGATGAAGACGTGGATTTTGATGTTGAGGTGAGTTGTGGGAACAATCAAACGACAACAACTTGCTAAAGCCAGAATATTTTTCGCCAGGTCACTGAAGATTTTTACGAAAACCTCGATATCGATGAGTCAGCTCGAGAGGCTTTAGCACTCGACATCTCGAGCGACAAAGATTTCCTGCACATCGACGATGACGACGCTAGTCTTTTCTCGCCACAGCAGCCTCAGCAGAAGCGTCCACGTATTGACTTCTCCATGTCATCTTCATCACCCACCTCAATGTTGAATCATTCGTCGCACAATAGACGAAAGACACCGCATCACGTGAATCGCTTCATGTAAGACGTTCAAAGCAGACGCAAAGCTTTTACCAACCGAACTTTTGAAAACGTTATTTTAACAACGTTCAATTACCTTTTTGTCGGGACGAAACTTATCAGGAGCTAAAATATGGGTCGTGGGGTGGTTGTAGGATTTAGTAGAGCAATTTGTGGAACAATTTTCTGTAAAATGTGCCTTCTCTTTTTACGGAGAACTCAAGAAATCATTTTCGAAACGTGATGATGTGTGAGGCTTCTTGAAAGGTTTCGTCCCGAATCCAGAAACAGTTTTTAATGAAAGAAAACAAACTCTGAAATGAGAAAACTTTATGGTTCGCTTAAGATATCAGCGACGGGGAAACATGTGATAAGGCAAACCGAAATGTAAATGTCGCGAGAAGCCAGGAAGGGTGAACAGGAATTTTCTTTGATTATTTTTGTAATGATTCGCAAAGATTTTATTGTCCCCGTCGCCACATTGAAAGAAAGTCTTGGAATTAAAGCGAAATTGCGTCGAACTTGTAAAAATCTATTCCTAAGTAATTTCTAGTTTTATATGAAATTCAATTGAGAAGAGCTAATGTAAGAAGGACCCCTGAGTGTGACTACTTAGAAAGGAACATTGATTAAAGGTTTAAACGACTTAATTGTAAATTTGAATGATTTAAAGTGACAAATCGTTTTGGATGGAACCTCCAATCAGATTCAAAGCCAGACACACAACGAGTTTGAGTCAAGTGAACGCTTTTTGAGAAATTTAACTAAAAATGCCAGTGCAGTATTGCGTTTCTGTGTGAATTTAAAAATGAAAAAAAAAATAATTTTTTTTGCGGAAAGGCTCAATTTGGAATCGCTCGTAACTTTCGTCACTCGATTTTAAAATTAGAGGAGTGTGTTCGTGATGCAATTTACGATCGAATCCACATTTAAACATTTTTCTCTCATCAGTTAATAAATTTAAAACAGTACAAAACGAAAGAAGAAAGATCAAAAAGAAGTTTTTTGTTATGCAATTTGAAAATCTTTTTTTCTTTCGCAATTTTTTATTTTTTCATTCTTAAAAATAAGTTAACGTTCTCTAGACGCTCGAGATGAACTTTGTGGTACAAAAAGGCCCCAGGAGAGACATAAACTCTTAAATTATCTGTCTAAGATTGTGTAAAATCAACTAATAAATGTTTCAAAGGAGTTGGACAGAGTTTCATTGAAATAGACAAATGTAAGTCTTCGAAATTTTAAAAATCAATCTCAACCAATTCCTTGGAGACATCTGGATCCTAATCACAAGAGTCTTAATCATGAAGAAGAAAACTTTAGAGAATTAATGTTGATTAGACATCTAAGAGAAAAACTTGTAAATTAAGAACTTTCATACCGCAAGAAAAACATTTTTCTATTGATTTCGTCGAAGCATTTTCTTTTGTAAAAATGTGATAACTGAACAAAAAATAAAAAAAAAAACCATTAAACGATGAATATTTGTTGTTAATTTTTTACTTTCAGTTTCCTTTTAATCATTACAAGCAAAGTTGGTGGAAAAGAGACAAAAACAAAAATTTATTTCGAGACCAACCAAATTTATTTGTTTTTCAAAGGAAAGTTAACTCTGATAATATTTAGCGACCGAAACTTCCTCCCGCGTTTCCTCCAGCGTTAGCTCCGGCATTAAATCCTAAATTTAACAATAAAATTAATTTATTTTATTCATTGTTGATAAATATTTTACCAAAGCCTGCATTTCCTCCCATTCCAGCGCCTCCTCCAGCGTTGCCGTCAGCTCCTGCGCCAGCTCCTGCTCCTGCGTTGGCGCCCATACCAAAACCACCACCGAAACCTCCTATTCGAAAAAAATAATTTTATTTCAAAATTTGATTTAAACTTCTAAAAAAAGAAGAAATTTTACCTCCCGCTCCAGCGTTTCCTCCTGCGCCGGCTCCAGGCATTTGTGCATTTGTTAATTGGCAAACCATTGCGGCGAACAAAACTACCAAGAAGAACTTCATTTTTAAACTTGATTCAGGCTTAGTTTTGATTTAACTGATGATTCTGGAATAATTTTCCATCAATTTATACTAAACGTCAAATCTTGATTTCGTTTACGTTCTACAGTTTCGTGACTACCTAAACAATCGCAAATAAGATGAGATCAGAATTATTAAATTTTATACGAAAATAAACGAAAGCTCTATGGAAGCTTTTTCATCCGGAAAATTTGAACGTTTTTCTTATCATCTTTCATGGGAATCGTGTAATGTTTAATAAATGTTTTATTGTGTTGATTTATCAGGTATAACAATTACAATGTCGAACGACATTCAAAGCTGTGTAAATGTGTAATCGTAATTAATTTTAAAGCATCTACCAAAATTTTTCTGAAAGTCAAATTGAAACATTTTTTATTATAATATTTTTCGAATGAGATAAACCGTTTTTCCACAATTTCGCATTAGCTAAGTTGACTTAGCATCTAAAGATGGACATAATTCATGTCCATTCTGTTTTAAATGGACTTCCGCAAGGTTTTGACTATTATAGTGATCCCACTTTCGTTTAGGAAAAATGTTGATGTCCGACCCTATTTCGGGTGTAAATAAGCTTTAGAAAATCTGTAATCTCCGAAAAGCCCAAAGTATGCTTCAGACGAAACCAGTTTGTTTACAACTTATGTGGATAGTTAGAATTTGACCCAAACTTAGATTTTAAGGATATTTCATATTGCTATACAAACATTTTTATGTTAATTTTTGTTACTTAGAATCTGAATAAAAAATAAAACAACTATCGAACGAATTTTTTTTCTTTTAATCATCACAAGCAAATTTAATTTCAGTTTATTGGCTCATAAAGAAATTGATGCACACGAAACAATTGTCAAGAGCAAAATTCATTTTAGGACCAACTGATTTTTAATTTATTTTCTTTTTAATCGATTACAATAATTTTGATAAAACAAAGTGATTTGTGGCAATATTTAGCGTCCGAAAGCTCCATTTCCTTCAGCTCCTGCATTGGCATTCATTCCAAATCCTGTATTTAAAAATGTTATTAGTTTTTTTTTATTAATTTTTGTTAAATATTTTACCGAAGCCAGCTCCTGCGCTTCCTCCTGCCTGTCCTTGGCCTTGTCCACCAGCTCCTGCGTTACCTCCTAAACCTCCTCCTACATTTCCTCCAAAACTGAAACCTCCTCCTACTTTTCCTTTTTGACAAAATGTTATTGAAAATTCGTGACAAAAAAAAATAAATTTACCTCCCATTCCAGCATTACCTCCTCCAAATGCCATTGTCAATTGACAAACCATTGCGATCAACAAAACTACCAAGAAGAACTTCATTTTTAAACTTTATTCAGGCTTAGTTTTGAAATAACTGATGATTCTGGAATAATTTTCCATCAATTTATAATAAAAGTCATCGTGACAAATTGAACTTTCGTGATCAAGATCAGATCAGATTTCTAAAATTTGTGTGAAGTGAAACGAAAGCAGTGTTTAAGATTTTCATCTGAAAAATTCAAACGTTCTTTCATCATGAAAATCTCATGTCATTTTTCATGGGAAACTTGTTTTTCTTATACTTTGATGTGTTAGACTTTCAACAATTTTGCATTTTCTGTATTGATAATCTTTTGAAAGAAAAAATTTTGGTTTTGCTATAAAAGCTCTTTCAGATTTAACTTAAACGTTAAAAGTTTTTAAAAGCTCTTAGACGAGCTTTGAAGAAAGTTGCGACGATATTCGCTAAATCGCTTTATTATTCAAATGATGTTTTCGATCCAGAAATTTGCTTATATTTAGGTAAAAGGCGAAAATAAAAATTTACATTTGACATCAATGACTCTGGAATAGTTTATTGCGATTTTGTTTTTTTTTTGCTAAAACTTGTCTATAAACCAGTTCCAAAACGATGACGCTCTGAGTTCGTTAAATCTCTATCAAAGAAAAAAGTTTAAATCAGCTAGGAACTCGTTGGTTGCGCACGTTTAACCTGATTCTTAGGACGATGCGAATTTATTTCTAGTCTGCAAGAATTTGAGATTCAAAACCTGAAATGATGAATATTTTTGTGAATAGCGAGCGAGTCACCTGTTGCTGTGCTTAGAAGTCTTCCGTAGTTTGAACTTTTTTCCGATTCATCTGAAAATAACGTTGAACACGGACGCTAATATATTCACAATATCAACGTCTCAGGAGCCAT
This sequence comes from Smittia aterrima, assembly GCA_033063855.1. Taxonomy (NCBI): domain Eukaryota; kingdom Metazoa; phylum Arthropoda; class Insecta; order Diptera; family Chironomidae; genus Smittia; species Smittia aterrima. The sequence continues at coordinate 6,480,823 of CP093830.1, forward strand.
TAGCGTCGTCGACAGCTGTTGATGAAAAACCATTTTTGAGTTTCACGATCTTGTGTAACATTTATAAACGGAACCAGTTATCAAGGACTAAAATGGAAGCGAGAATTTTTTATCTTTCAAGAGCAGTTTCGAGTGATTAAGTCGAAGATCAATTGAATGAAAGATTCCAAAACGCAATTTTACTTAAGAGCCAATAAAACTTAAAATGTTGGCGACAAACTAGTTGTCTCTGGTTTTTCGCATTGATAGTTTCGATGACAATTCATGGACTTGATACTTTTAGGAATTCATGAAACAACTCACGTTGTAAACTTTGTTTGTTATCTGCTTTTTAACTCTTCTTGTTTAAAGTTCTTGAAATGTTAACGCAAGAGTTTTTACAGAAAATGTTACAACCAATCCATCTAACGACAAGCCCATTAATTAGATAACTGTTGTCTCTCTCAACCTTAACAGAAATGGTAAACTTCGTGCCCAAAAAAAACGAAACAGTCAAAAAAAATCATAATTTGCATAAAATTTGAAATCCTTTGAAACCAAATTTCTATGCACGAAAATCTTTCACAACAAACGCGTCACAGACTTTTCGTCTTCACCTTCAAACCTGCATCAACAAGGTCGAGGAATGGCTTTGATTATTAAAATGTGTTGAGAGTCAAAGACGCGAGCAAATTACTGCAAATTTATTCGTTAGCCCTGAATAAACGATCAACCGTTATACAGACGCGTTTGCGTTTCTTTATCACTAGAGATTCATTCACCTAAAGCCACGGCGAGTTCTTGTAAACGTGATATAAGTTTGGGTCAAGTCTTTCGACTGGAAATCCCACGAAAATCGACCGAATGTGAACTTAATCAGCGGCGATCTCATAAAAGCTTATTAGCATCCATTTAATAGTCGAAAATAACAACTTTCTGCATGAGTTCTTTTGAAGATTGGACTTGCTACTAAAACCTCCAATGAATTATTCACTAAAATCCAATTGACACTCCGTCAACTGATTTCCGAATCTTATTTTTTCATGTTAGGAATCAAGTTTTTTTACAATTAAAATCTGATAACTTGACTTGATCACTTTCGTTTGCATTGCTCTTTTCAATAAGGAAAAGCCACGAGCAGTTTCGCATGAAGTCCGTGTTGTTTGAAGGTGAATTGATTTACGACCGAAAGATTTTTAAGGAATATCACATAATCCAAAAGGAAATTTGCCATTTCAAAATTAATTTTGGATAAAGTTTCCGACACATTTTTGACGTCAAACATTTTTTTTTTGGTGAAAATCTATTCTCGTCGATGTCAGATTTATCGACTTGAGAGACTTACTTGGTAAACTCGTGACGCGCAAGAACATTTTGCATTGATTGAAGAAAAAAAAAAAGTTTCAAGTGAGTTATCGAGAACTGAAACTGAATGCAAATCAATTAAAATAATTTTGGACTTTGCAGACGATTCTAAAAAGATTTATCGTTTCTTGAAGCATTTAAATCAGCAAAATGGACTTTAACGTTGTGACCTTAGCTTCTTTAACAGGCCCACGTCTCTTGCTTCTTATGCTGTGAGTTTCAACGAGACTATCTTAACGGACAGTCTACGCAACATCATCGAACTAAAATGGAATCTGATCTGAGCTTAGAGAGTGAGCAGTTTCGGGCAAGGATTTAAGTTTGATGAACTTTCGTATCTCCGATGATCGAACCGAATTTGTGTCGAATTGCTTAAGCAAATTGTTACGTTCTGATCGTGGACTCGTTTTCTTTTTTGTTTCTGTTGTTTCAATCAAAATGTTGAAGTACTTTCGACGAGAGTCAGCACTTTACTGTTCCATTTGCTAAAATGTTTGCACAATCAAAGCAAAATTCGTATCAATAGCTGACATAAATGTTTGATTGTTTGAAGCTCTTGCGGTTGCAATTGCAGTTTTTGGCTCATCCAAATTAACGCAGCGTTCACTTTGCTGTGACATTTCTTAGTGTCGAGTCTCGACTCGCGGCTGAGTGATTTGTTATTTTTGTGACAAGAATTTAATAATCGATTCGTGTCTGAGATATTGTAGATCGACGGTAATCAAGACATTCGTATTCTGCAAGTGTCGGCTTTAGTTCTCGAGGTAGAATCACTCAAACCTAAAAGTGTTCATTTGTGATTGAAGTTATTATGAGTTCGTAAGTGTCTTTTCAATCTCAAACGAAATGTCCACAGATATTTGACAAAATGAAAGTGAATTAGTTTTCCAAATTAAACAAGATCACGATTGAAAGTTCCATTGAGACAATTAACAAAAAGAAACTTTAAGATAAACAGGATGCAAACCACTTTACAGCTACAGGGCTCAACGAGAGATTGTTAAAAGTGTTATTGCCCTGTGATAATAAAATTTGTGAAAATATTGACGATTGCGTCACAGAAGTTTGTCACTGTCGATGCGAAGTGTCAATCTGGCATTTATTCGCGGTCGTATTTCAATTTTCGGCAACTTACTCGAAAATCAGGTTTACATACTTCCATTCATTTGAGTTTAGAAATCGTCAAAATCAAAACTTGCGATTTCGAATTGAACTAAACGGTGACAATCTCTTCCTGCTTAGTCACGTCATTTCTTCGTCACTTCAGTTGGTCACCCTAACGCTAAGTTTTCTTGAATTTAACAAACACTTGCGTTGGCTTTTTTCGGAAACGAAAGATTTTGGTTTTTACCTTTTCTCCTTCCACTCTTGATATTTCTTCACATTTCGGTCCGCCAAAAGTCTCGGGGAGCATCTCCGTCTCACAGTTGTTCATTGAGAGTCGACGTGACACGACCAAGTAAAAAATCGCTCCGTTTATTTTACGAATTCCGTCATCCGATGGAGTTAATCGGATTTCGTGTTGTTTGATAAAGAAAAAAAAATATTTTTCGGTTGTGGATTTACCTGGACAAAGAAGTACTCCGAAGTGAGAAGAAAAACTTTCTTTTTTCATCATCTCGCGAAGAAAATAACAATCGCATCGCTTGTGTCGAGAAAGAGCGCGTTTTCGGACGGTTTCGTAACTTTATTGTAATTTCATGTGATCAAAGTTTCGCTGTGGACATTTCATTTTAAACAAAAAGAGACAATAACGGAACACTTTCTGTTTCGATAAGAGAAATTCATAATTTTTAAAATAAATCCTAAATTTAGTGAGACAATGAATCACGTGCAAGCAGTCACAGTGCTCGAGGCGGCTTCGCATCACGACAGCAATCTCAATAATGATAGAAAAAGTGTTGTGGTTAAGCGACATGTTTTAAAAGATAGCAATAATAATGTTCAACAAAATACGAAAGAGTCGCTCAATGAGACAGCAACGAAAGCATCAACGGACTCAGATTTAGTTGAACAGCCCGAGGAGTACACACTTCTGGGTTTGGTTACATTTAAGTCGCCTATCAAATGGCTCAACTCCATCTCCATTATTCTCATTCATATGATAAGTGTTCTCGGATTCTTCACATATCCACTCAATGCGAATGCCTTGACGACGTTATGGGGTGAGTAATCAAACGATGCTTCATGTTAATCAGAACCAGTTATGCTAAATCGAGAAGAAATTAACAGGGAAACAAATTTATTTCGATCTTCTCGAAGAACTCTTAGACTACGCAGTTTGAAGGACAAGTTTCGTTGCTGAAGCTTCTTTAACTTATGATTCTCGTTGCTCTTCTCATTTCAAAAGCTGAAGTGCAATAACGATTTGGTTATGAAACAGTCGTGGAAGATCATCTGTCTTCCATTACCTTCTGATGCAATCAAAAAATTTCACTTTCACGTTTACCTAATTGAGTGCACTCGCAAAAACCAAATAATCATTACTCAGTCGATGTCTGTTAAGCGATAAAGAAATTAAAAGCTTTGTATTGATAAAGATGACAAGACGAGAAAGTGGCAGCTGCGGTTTTTGTAATTTTCAATGAAGAAGCGACGAAAAATTATTGCTGTTACGAAATGAGGTCTTGAATTGGTCGCAAGTCAATTGAACTTTCTTTCTTCTCTGCTTTACCTTTCGCTGAAAATTCTCATGCACTTCGCTTGATTGTGTTAACCTGAGAAAAATCACGTAGACGATGATGAAATAAAAAGCTTTCCGGCTCCAACATTTTTAAAATAATAAAATATCCTCTGGCGAATTAATTAACATTCAAGAGGCAGAAGCTTCATCAACAAAATTTTAATCGCGATCAAGAATTTTGTTTCCGCAGACGATGTTGACTTCATTCTAATGCATCTTTTTATTTCATTTTAAAAAAAAAGTTGCAGTCAACAAGTTTTCGATAAATTTCATCTCGGACGTCCTCAATGTTAAATATTTATTGCAAAAGAGTTCAGATATTTTTGTAGTCAAGCGTCGACTTTGTGCTTTGTTGGGTTTGTCTGTTGATGCAAACTCAACAAAAACCAAATAAAGAAAAATGAATATTTTTGGTCCGCGAGTGTTGAGCAATAGTTTTCGTTGACAAAAAAAAAAGTTCGAGATACTTCGAATTGTTTCGTTTTGAATCTATGACTGAAGGATAGATAACGAGTCTTTGTTGACGCGAATCTTTTGATATTGACTCACATAAACCTGTTCAAAAGATAATTTTTGCCTTCATGCCATGACAAGCTTCTTCAAAGCCAAGCAGATCATTAAGTTCTGCATATAGATTGCCGAAGGAATCAATTAACGTTTCGTGATGTCGTGCTCGGTAATGTTAAACGAAAATGAAAGTTTTGAGCTTTAACGAGAAGTTTCAATACTTTAAATCGTCGCCAGATGAAACCGGCGTGGATGCCGAAAAATGAAACAGAAAGGGAGATTTTGTTTGATTTCTATTTCCATTTCTCTCTGAACAACATTCGTTAGAAAGCTATAACAGACACCGCATGTTAGCTCTTGACCGCTGCTTACCTCGACTTAACTCTTTGCTCAATGGAAATTTTGGTGAAAGAAAAAAAGTTCGAGAGAGAAACTTTTCTTCTCACTTCGTGTGATTTATTTGAGCTTACGGCCATTGCCACTATTTTGAGTCGGATGTGTCACCGAAATTATTAAATAACACTTCGAACAAAAAAAAATTTAATTTCTTTAATTTGCGAAGTGCGAATATGCAAATTGAATCTTTCGGTTGAAAGTAAAACTGGTCTGGTTTTGAAAGGTTTTTTTGATTATCATTCTCGTTATTGATTTAAAATCTCGTTTCACAGGATTAACGATGGGAGGAATCAGTGGATTCGGAGTGACAGCCGGAGCTCATCGTTTCTGGTGTCATCGAGCGTACAAAGCCAAATTGCCCCTTCGCATTCTGCTAATGCTTGCCTACTGCTCTGCTGGACAGGTTTGTTTGAATCTTCTCGAATGTGAAATTAAATTTTGATGATTTCTATTTCTTTCTAGAACACACTTTACGATTGGGTGAGAGATCATCGAGTCCATCATAAATATTCGGAGACAGATGCTGATCCTCACAACTCAAATCGTGGATTTTTCTTCGCCCACGTTGGATGGCTCATGCTCAACAAGCACCCTGAAGTTATCAAGAAGGGAAGAGCCATCGACATGAGCGACGTCCTTGCTGATCCGGTTATCAAGTTCCACCAAAAGTAGGTCAATCATTTTACAAGTCGAAGATAATTGTTGAACGAATCTTTAAAAGTTTCGCCAATTAACGTCTCTCTGAACCAACAAGATCACAACGACTTGACAATCATTTAATGAAATGGTTTATAAACTAAAATAATTAGCACTCGAAATTCACTCGAAAAGTCGCGATATGATCCAAACCTTTTGTTTTAACAAGACATCCGTGTTACATTTTGCTGATAAATTTAAAACAATGAAAAGCTTATTTTTGAAATTTTCTGTTTATTTGAGGAAGTTGTGACAAACCTTGTTCTTGTATTTAATTTATTATTTTAATTCTTTCGCAGATTCTTCATTCCCTTGAAAATTCTTTTCTGTTTCATTATCCCAACGATCGTGCCAGTCTACTTCTGGGGTGAAACATGGTATTTGGCGTTTATGTCTCAGTCAGTGCTTCGTTACTTATCGAGCTTGAACTTCACGTGGCTTGTCAACTCAGCCGCTCATATGTGGGGATATCGACCTTATGACAAGTAAGTTGACTCATAATTCAAATTATTATTTGTGTCTAAACAATTTGATTTAATTAGGAAAATCAATCCTTGTGAAAACATCGCAGTATCGGTCGTTGCTATGGGCGAAGGTTGGCACAATTATCATCACGTTTTCCCGTAAGCTTTTAATTTCTTCAAACAATTTCAGTATTGAGACATTTCAATTTTGTTTTAGTTGGGATTACAAGGCGGCCGAATTAGGAAACCGTGTCAACATTACAACCTTCTGGATTAACTTATTCGCAAAGATTGGATGGGCTTATGACTTGAAACAACCATCGGAAGAACTCGTCAGGAAAACAATCATTAAACACGGTAAGTCAATGAATTACTCAGTCGTTGAAACATTTAATTGAATATTTGTTTGTTAGGTGATGGAAGCCATCCAGTTCACGGTCATGGAGAAAAATCAGGACACGATCACGTAGAGTCAGTTCCAGCTCCTGGAGAACCAAATCTCGGCTATTAATTTCGTATACGATAGCAATCCTGGGAACAACTTAATTACTATTACTTCTTTTGAATGTTAAATTAAAACGGGCGGGCGATGAAGAATCTTTTAAAATATTTGTGACTGCTGACTGGAGTTCGAACTACATTCAACTTAAAAAATACTTTCTGCATTTTCTTTGTTATTTTATGAGAAAAATTAAAAAATATTTCATTCAAATGAGAAGGTAAAATATTTTCGATTTATATTGTAATGACTAGTAATTGAATAAAGAAAGGTTTAAAAACTTAATAATTATTCTTTTAATGAATCACAAGTTTTCTAATTAGACGGAGTTTGAACTGAGAAATTCCTTTTCCGAATGAACACGCGACTAACTTGTGTGTAATCAATATTTCATCATTTCATTTAAAATGTCTGTATTACTGTTATCAGCCGACCTTTGATATCAAAACTTTTTCAACGTCATTTTAGGGATTTTCTTGTGCAAAGTACGGAACGAAAATCTTTTTTTCAGAACGCACCCGCGTTGCCCAGTTCTCGAAATATTTCTCAGCAACAAAGACAGAAAACGTTCAGTATAAAAACCTCTATCGAAGCAAGAGGCAGATTGTACTGAAACATTAAATCAAAGACACCGAAAGTTAAATTGAGCATGAGTGGAGTCCGTGAACAATAAAGAAATCACCAGTTTGGAATAAGAAAAAAATTTACGAGTCGAAAGTAAGTTGAAGGTCAATTTTTATTTGTTGCCGCTGAATTTCGGCGCATGTTGTCTATTCCCTAAGATGATGAAAGATGAAAGTCATTGGAATCACACGACATCGAAATTAAACGAAATTAATATTCCCTGTCATTGTTCCGAGCTTCAAATCCTTAAATTTTGTCGTGAACATAAATTTGTAGTTTGTTACTAAGTGAAGTGTTAAGTAGGAGTTGCGAAAAAAAACAGAATATTTAGCTTTGCCGATTGCGATATGTGAAAAGAATTTCTCAAGCTAAGTTTTCTCGAATATATTTAAGGAAAGCGCTAAGTTTCTGCCAACAAACATCTTTTGTTGACGTCAAGATTTTCTTCGAGAAGCCTACGAAATTAAATCAAAAACGAAATTAAATCAAATCGCCCAATTGCGCTCCAGATTGATGTGTCGAACGATCGTACGATTCTCGTTTAATTGCTTTTTTCTTTTCGCATTTCTTCTTCCCTTAAAAAAACCAGAACTTGACCTAACTTTAACTTTGCGTTGAGATGATTTTCTCAAGTAAAAGTAGATACGTGTCCGATGAAATCAGGAAAATGAATTTCGTGATTCAGAAAATTTTGTTTTGTTTGTGTCTGGAGTGACATAGACGATGCGCAATAGGTTACTTTTCCTAATCAATCTGCGGGCACACTGCGGAAATTTCTTTTTATTCAAGTTTTTAAAATCATTAAATGGTCAAAGCCTCTTCTTTTCGCTTGAGAATATCTCGGTGAACTATATTTGATCCCGAACGCTAATTATGCAACTCGCGTCTTTATATCACATGAAGGTTTATTTTTAAATTGTCGCTGTGTTCTCGCGAGTTGCTCAGCTGTTCACAAGCAGAAACAGTTCTGGAAGTTTATTTAGAATTTCTAGGAAAAACAAAATACTTAGGAGCAATAATTTAATCAAATTCGAGTGACCGGAATTGAAGGTCGGAAGTGTAAGACTTTGACCGCCTTGACACTGTCGGGAATCAGTTAAATTCGCGTTCGTGATCGATAAGTTTCCAGATAAGATTTGAGTATAATTTCGTCTGATGAGATAATTCTACTTAGTCGAGTGATTTTCCCGCTGATAACGTTATTTTGTTATCAGTTGTCGGGACGCAATTTCGAAATAATATGACGAGTGTCTAACTTTTGTGTGCGCAATCAGGCAGCAATCGCATGATCGTAATAGCAAATCTCACGGGGCATCTTGACGAAATCAATCGACAATCTAAGTGCATCCACTTATTTTAAATTTGCATTAAACGCGAGTTAAGTCTCATAAACGTGACAACAAATGGGATTTAACCTTAATGACATTTCTGTTTAATATTTCACTTGAGTACACAAGTCTGATGAAAAATAAGTTGAAAAAGATAAGGAGCCAAACTTTGCAAAATTTATCTATGGTAAAAACACCTGACAGATGTGCACGTTGTTATCGCTATCGATTTCTTTACGATTTGTTGCTAAAGTCGATTGAGATCTCTTAATCTTTTTGAAGCTTTCTTTCCAAATCATTCGACGTCAGAGAATATTATTAGACTAAAAGATAAGTTTTTTAAAAAAAACTTTGAACTTGACTATTCCTGCGAAAACAATTTTATTAAAATAGCTTCTCTTTAAGCTCACTTAAATTAGTTCGACCCCCTTTTGAGAACAAAGCTTTTCTTTCGATCTTTGCGATAAGTCGTCTCTTTAATTCTTTTGTTGAAAATGCGTAAAACAAAGAAACTTATGATCAAAGGTGTTGAATTCAAAAGAGTAACAAAAACTTTTCTTCCTAGTTTTTCGAAGTCAACAAAATCTTTTTATAATCCAATCGACAACACATAAAACATGGCACCAAGAGCTGTCGTTAAACAATTTGACACAGGAGTTAGTGGAGTCCTCAACGAACATGACGTTGAGACAGAAGATGGAGGATTAGTGAAGCGCCAAGAAGGATTCGCTGGTCGCAGAAAGATCCGATTAGTTTGGAGAAACATCATCTTGTTCGCTTATCTTCATCTCGCAGCTGTTTACGGCTTATGGCTGATGCTGTCATCAGCTCAAATTGTAACTAGTGTCTTCGGTAAGCAACACATTAAAATATTATTGAAACGAATATTTATTCTAATTTCTATTTCAGCAATGTTCCTTTACACAGTCAGTGGACTCGGAATCACTGCAGGCGCTCATCGCTTGTGGGCACATCGTTCCTACAAAGCCAATTTCCCACTCCGTGTCATTCTCATGATCTTCAACACTATCGCCTTCCAAGATGCTGCAATGCACTGGGCCAGAGATCACAGAGTTCATCACAAATATTCGGAGACTGATGCTGATCCTCATAACGCAACTCGAGGATTCTTCTTCTCGCATATCGGATGGCTTTTGTGCCGTAAACATCCCGACGTCAAAGAAGCTGGCTCCAAGCTTGACATTTCCGATTTGAAGGCTGATCCCGTCCTTGCCTTCCAAGCGAAATACTATTTGATCTTGATGCCTCTTATGTGCTTCATCATTCCAACAATGATCCCGATGTACCTTTGGGGAGAATCTTTCAAGAACGCTTTCTTCGTCGCTACAATGTTCCGTTACACGTTCATCTTGAATGTCACTTGGTTGGTTAACTCTGCCGCTCACAAGTGGGGAGATAAGCCTTATGACCAGTAAGTTGATAAGAATTTATTTTGAAAAGGCTCTGGCTTAATATTTTTCTTCTATTTTTAGAAACATCAGTCCATCTCAAAATCCATCTGTTGCTGTCTTGGCTTTGGGCGAAGGATGGCACAACTACCATCATGTCTTCCGTAAGTTTCAATATTGTTTTCAATAAATATCGTCGACTAATAAATTATTCTTGCAGCATGGGATTACAAGACCGCTGAGTTGGGCAACTACAGAATGAATATCACAACAGCTTTCATCGACTTCTTCGCCAAGATTGGATGGGCGTATGACTTGAAGACAGTTTCACATGAAATCATTCAGAAGCGTGTTGAGCGTACTGGAGATAAGTCATCAGAAGAAGAACGTCACACCTGGGGATGGGGCGATAAGGATCAACCTAAAGAAGAACGGGACATGGCGAGCATCATTAACAAAAGGGAATAATTTAATCAAGTCATCACAAATACTAACTTGATTTAAGAAAATTTGTTTGCAAGGTTGCGAAGCTCCAAAACTCATTAAAAGCTTCGTATCAGAACATTCTTCAACCTTATTAGTCCCATCGTTATAAATCTGAGCTTTTTTATCGTCATCATTCGGTTCTTCCAAAAGGAAGAATAAACCTGAGAATATTTTACTAATCATGGGAAAACATCCAACATGGACTTTTCCAACAAATCCTCACTCGTATTGCAAAAAGATATTTTAAATCTGAAGCGTTTTAAATCTATTTTTTAAACTGCTTTATAATCTGAACGAACTCAAAAGTTTAATTAAAAGAAGTATAAAGAAAAAGAACTTGTTGTCGAGAGAGAGAAAGAATGAGAGATGAAGTAAGAGTGTGCCTATTTGTAGTGACGCTGATTGTTATTTTTGGACTCGAGATGAGTCGAGCCTGATGGATGCTTTCCTTAAAAATGTCTTTAAATGTTCCAAGTTAAATGTCGTCATCAATATGTTCTTCGGATTCGTAACTAATCGTTGAATGGGCAGAACAAATAAAATCTATTGACTTCACAGCAACTAAAATGGAAAACTTTTCTTATCGTTCATGACTGTTTATTTTTATTCATTCATTTTCAACTCATTTGATGTTCAAAACACCAAATTTGAAACTAGATCTACTCGCTCTTTGTTTTCTCCTCTTGCTTTTCTTTCTCTATTTTAATTTCTTCGGTTTCCCACTCAGCTGTCTCATGTGGTGCAATGTTTGCGAACGAGCCGTGCTTTCCCTTACCTTCCAGAAATTTATCAGCTCCTTCAACAGCTTCAGCAATTACTTCGGGTCCACTCGACATGAGTTCAAAGTCAAGGGCATCATCTTTGTTGAGCGCATTGTAGACGGAATTGAAAATGCTGTCACGATCATGGTTTAAACAAGCTTGAGGGAATTTTGCGATCGTTCGTGCGAGATTAAGTGCTTGACCAAGTGCAGTTCCTGTGGCGACGACGCGGTTGGCTAGGCCAATGTCTAAAGCTTCAGCTGCTGTTATTTGTCGACCAGTAAGAATCAAATCAAGAGCTCTAGATAAACCAATCATTGGCGCAAGTCGAACAGTTCCGCCATCAACTAAAGGAACGCCAAAGCGACGGTTGTAGAATCCCATGATTGAATCAGTTTCCATCACACGAAGATCACACATCAATGCTAATTCAAAACCACCTGCAACGCAATAGCCATTGATTGCTCCAATTAACGGTTTCTTGATAAGTCTTCGAGTTGGTCCCTGAAGATAAAGAAAGGTTTTAGATTTTTGAAAAAAGAGAAATAAAGAAAATCTTACCATTGCGCCTTCTGATCTTAAAATCAATGACGAGACTGAATCCCTATTCTTAGCAAGTTCTTTTAGATCATATCCAGCACAGAAGTTCCCACCAACACCGTGAAGAATTGCGACAGGCGAATCATGGTCGAGTTCGAAGCTTTCAATCGCTTGAGAAAGCTGCAAAGCTGTTTCTGTGTTTATGCAATTTCTAACTTCTGCTCGATTGATTCCAATGATTGTGACATTTCCTGTCTTTTCTGATATAACTAATTGTTCTGGTTGTGGCGGCTCTTCTTTTTTTGCTTTCTCGGCTTTCGCTTCTGAAATTGCGATTGTAATCGTGAAATAAAGAATTTGGACAAAAATCAATCTCTTACCTTCTGGCTTAGTATCGCAGTAGTTACGACTAGGCGCTAGAAAGCTTGTCAAAGCTCGAAGACTATTATTTCGCGTTAAATTTGTAATCGATTTCAACATTTTTTGTTTACAAAGTTAAAACCCCATCTAGTGGTACAGTTGCCAGCCTAAAAAATTCTGCTCCGTGCTTGTTTCAAACGTTGTTGAAAGGTTCCCAAAATTTAAACGGAAACAAATTTTATTTTCTTGATTATTTTCTTGATTCATAATTGGCTCTCTAATTGAACAAGTTATCAAAGTGTTTTGATGTATGAAGATATCATTTAACATGACCTAAAATCCAATCAAACAAAAAACTTTGGTATTCCGTCAGATTAAATTTAATCTCATCCTGAAAAAGATTTTAAAATCTCCGAGTTTGCAGAGTGAAGACTGTTTGATGTCTGCTACATACAGACTTCTTTGATAAGAATCGTGTGGGCGTTTGAATCGAAGAGATTTTCTCGACAAATAAAGAGTTGAACGAACTCGTGATACGAATCGAAGGATAAAAACTTGGACGACATAAAAAGTATAAAAATGATATTTCCACAGCAGAGTTAGTCCTTTAATCTTGTTGAAGATACTAAAAAGGTTTTAAATTTTCAATTCATTTTTATTGTTACATTCATTTCAATTTAATGCCTAAAAGAGCTACATTCAATAAATGTTACAAAAATGATGTAAACCGCTTGCTAAAGACTTGAGTTTCAATCATTAGTTTTCAATTTTGGATGGAATTATTTCACTGTTGAAACTCCTGACATCAACGAACATAAAAACATTTTTTTTCTTCAGTTTCGAGCAATTAAAAATAAGCTAATAAGCTCAATTAATTAATTAATATTATAGCGTAAATTCAACTTGAGTTTCATCTCGTTCGCGTGCAACAAATGAAGGAATCGTAAGCGAAATTAAATCTCATGGGATTTGCGTTGATCTCTACTGTTGTACTTGATCAACAAAAAAGCTCCCCATCTTCATTAAATAATCGATGGAGACATAATAGGATAGGATAACATCTGAAATAACATAAGGCTCTTGTCATCTCACAAATAATCGGAAAATGCGGTGAGACAGCAAACAATAGATTCATCTAACTCTCTTCCCTTTGACTAGCGTTCAATTATAAGTTTATCAAATTCCGTAGCCTTCTCTCTTATGTACACCAATAATTTCATCAAAACTAAATACTTCAAGCGTCGCCTTATGTCTAATTCCTTTCTTTCCATCTCAAGATAAAAATATATACTGGAGAATGAGAAAAAGCACATAAATATTGCACATTGAGTATTTTCTTTCAGAGAAAATGCAGAAATGATGTGAAATGGTATTGAACTCCAATGCGCCTTCATCTTCAGTAACAAAACGAGATGAGAAATATTTGTTGTGCTTGGAGCAATTTCTGTTTTATTCCGTCGCCTTAACTCTTAATGATATGAATTGATTTTAATGAATTGAATGCCCCAACTGAACTCTCGATGCGAGTCTCATGCGAATAAAAATTTAATGTTAAAGCCAATTTTGTCGCGAATATTTTTTCTTTAAAGTTTTACACAATTCAGAGCTTTCACATTTAAAAGCTTTCGAAGCAAAGCTTTCTCGTTTTTCTTTTTGTCAAATCGTTTTGAATCAATTTAATAGCATGAGCTACAGAAATTTATTTAAGTCTTTGAGTAACATTAGCCAAAGCGACGCTGAATGCCTGCAGTGCCGAGAATGGATATTGAAAGTCCAGCGTGTAAGCGTTGCCGTCAATTCGACCAAACTGCATAACCTAACGAAGGACAAAATTAAAAGGGAAAAGATGATTAATAACTTAAGAAGGTTTCCTTGAATAAATTTCTAGTTCGCTTACTTGTTTCCCTCGAAACTCGATTTGAAAATTCTTCGCCGACTCTTGAGTGACTCGACCTCCAAAGTCTAACTGATAAACCTGACTATTCTCATTCCACATTGGAGCTAAAGAAAGGAAAGAAAATTGTTGCGGTTTAAAAAGCTTTTATAATTATTCATAAGCGGCAATTGTATTCACCTTTATTGTACATAACAAACTCACGACGAACAGGCACGCTATGAGTTAAAGCTGACGATGTTCCATTCGGTTCAATTTTCCCACGTTTCAACTGTTCAGCAAATTGAATTATCAGAGCCAAGTTCAAAGAGAGAAAGAGAAACAAAAAAAGAAAAAATTGATAATTTCCTCACCTTCTGACGCAATTGCGCTTTCTGGAATGTTTCCAAATCGTGATAACTGCTTTTAGCTCCCGACGACGTTCCGTTATCATCTTCATTACCATCCTCATCGGAGCTTTCAAGTTGTGGTTTCTTACACTTTCGCCTGTTGAGCAAAGGGGAGTTGAGTATCTGTCTGATTGGCGATGAACTTTGTTGTCGTTTGTTCTTCTTGTTTGGAGCGGGAGATGATGGAGAACTTCTCGGCTGTCGACTGGGAGACCCAGGCGGTTGTCTATCTTCATCCAAGTCTCGTAAACGACTAATTATATTCTCAAGAGTTGTTAGCGCCTGTGAACGAGAAAGTTCAATGATTTTAATTAACAGCAGAAAGTTGTTAGACTCACTTGAGTGTGAAGCGACACGGAAGTTTTCGATTCGATGGGCGTCGCTTCAACCGGCTGTCCACTATCGCTCGAACTGCTTCTGTTGTCGCTTCGCCTCCCTAGAATCGGAGTATTGTGCTCGCTTTGCAGCAACGGTCTCGTGTTTGCAAATTCATTTTTAGACGCGCGGTATTTCCGTGAAAACAGAGGACTGTCGGTGAAACTTGTAATTATTTCCAAGTTTCTATTCCGCTTATGCTCGCGTGGTGCTTTGCTGCATTCGCCAAGCTCACTTTGTTGTTTTTTCGACCATTTTGGTATTAGCGGAGGTTTGGCCGTCAACGTTTGACTCTCGCAACTCGAAGGCTTAACATTCTCATCGCTTTTCGAGCACTTCGAGCATAAACTTTTTGAGCAATTGCATTGATTTGAGTTTTTAAATTTCCGTCCTAGAATTGGCGTTCCCGACCTCGAACTAAAGAAATTGCAAATCTTCTCCTTTGGACTTCGCTTCGGTGTCGATGATGTTAACTTATTTTTCTTGTTGGCTGTTATTGTCAACTCAGTTGATGAGTGTTCGGTGTCTTCAGTGTTTTCGGATGATTCAGCCAATTTTGGCATCTGCTTAAATAAGTTATTGAGATCTTTGTTGAGGTTTGGAATATCATGAAGTACGTCGCATGAGTCGAGACTTATCGATTTCTTAAAATTCTTATACTTCGCTTGTTGGATGCTATGACGATGCTGGATGGCGGTTTTTCGATATTTTCGTTGCGGAATTTTTCTATCTACTAAGATGAGGCGCTTCGGCGTTTCTTTTCTTAATTGCGATAACGTCACTTCACCTGGAATCAACTCCATATCATCCAAGTAACCAACGCTACAACTTCGAGTGATTATGTCAGGGAGAAGTGGACAAATCGAAACAACAGTTTGCGTTCGATTCATGGTCGTAGGTATTTCCATTATTTGCGATGACGTTGATGGCGTGGGCTCATCATCAATGTATTGAATTTCTTTCTTCTTTATCGCACCCTTCGATCGGCTATCGATGATTCGTTCGAGATTCAAGTTGAGATTCAATGGAACGGGGTTGACATGAGAATTTTGTCGAGCATGATCATTTATCAAAGCGTTTTTCACTTGAACAACGCTGTTGGAGTAGTCAGCGCTGCTCGAGTAACTCATCAGTGTCGTCTGACCTGCAGGTGGTCTCTCAAAAATAATATCGCTTGGAGCCACAGCATTCTTCGGTGACTGAAGGGTCGGCACAGATTGCTCGCAGTAAAGCGGTGAAATGGCGACACGTGATTGATTATTTGACGATGAAGAAGATGACGAACGCCCATAGGAACTGATGAGATTTGAATAACTAATGCCCTGCTTCGTTGGAGCAACAGGTGTCTCGATTATATCATCGTCGTAACTTTCAGCTTTAGCTAACGGTCCAAGGGATTTGGGAGGGTTGCAATTCGAAGTTGAAGGTACGGTTGATGTTGAAGATGAGGAAGATGACGAGTAAGTGTTTGCCAATGGTGAGGGACGTCTGCTTCGCATCGACGGAAACCGGTTAGGTCGTGGTGACATTGGGGCTATGGGTGGAGCTGATGATGATCCTGAATTAATTGTCGTGTGGTGAGGTATTTCTTTTGTCCGGCGATGCGCCTTCGGGCTCTGAAATCAGAACAAAAAAAAAAGGGAAAAGGTTAATTCTTGTCATAAATTAACGCGAATAATGAGATTACCTTCAAATTGTACTCGTCCTCATCTTCCGAGAAAATATTTGGATTAAAATTAGGATCTGGTCCGACGGGAAAGTCGTCCCTCAATTCTGTTATCACAAGCGTCATTTGACGAGGTTGAAGATGAAGCAGCGATGTCTTGTAAGTCACTTGACCAAGATTCGCAGGCAATGACGATTTGGCGAGTCCGTGAATCTTAAATTTCGTTCCCCAAATGTTCGAAGTCACTTCAACAAGTTTCATGTGCTCAGGGAGTGTGTCCAAGTAAGCAAGATCATCGACAGCTGACGGTTCAGCGTTAGTATCTGCGACTGGAAATTTATCTATTGAACGCTTTTTCGTTCGTGTTTTTCGTTTACGTTGCATTCTTGGTGAACCTGAGAGAACCGAAGAAGAAAAGCAAAACTTGAGTAAAAGTTAAAAATGATTAACGAACAGTTTGACAACTCACGACATAAATCGTCTGATTCACTTTCCGACGTGTCAGTATTGCCATTTCGACCACTTCCGCTTGTCGAGTGGCTTGATAAGCTTTTGTTGGTGTTCGAGTCGGAAGAGCAGGTTGAAAATGAGTTGACAACGTCTTCAACTTGTGGGTCGAAAATAACAAACTCCGGTCGGATTTTTGAAGTTCGTTTGCCCTTTAAAAGTGGAACTAGTCCGCCCATGAATTCCAGATAAAGCGTGTAACATGTTCCAGAGCTTTGATTGGCATCGTCATCGTGACGAATCATCGTGCAATGTAGACGAGTTGAACAAGCGGGAGGACGGGAAACAAAATCACGCAACGATTTAATATTCGGCACGCAACAGCGAATCGTTTGAGCAAAAAGGTTTCCAATGAGTGACTTGATTCGCGCTGGCAACGGGAGGTTCGGGAGTAAGGCTTCAGAAGCTAAACATTGTTGAATTTTTAATCGACAAATTAATTGAAGCGACGCAACTCGACGTGAAACCCATGCAATATGAACTTGGTTCCCTGTCGCGATGAAAATTCTTCGGTCGTTATGGCCCCATGTCAACGCCGTCACTGGTGACTGTAATTAAATAAAAGAAAGAGAATCCTTTTAGATGAAATGCTTGAGTGAGAGTTGCACCACTTACCGTTGTGTTTGGAATCTTTGCTGTGTAAAGAATCTGCCCGCTCTCAGTGTAGAACTTGACGAGGTTGTTATAAGTCGACCCCGATTCCTTTTTGAAGCTTTTTCCATCGCTCTCTGCCCCGGCAACTGCTAAGAGCTCTCGAGAGTTGCTCCACTCCATGCAAAAGCCTTCACAAAGACCCGTATTGATGTACGACGGCGATAAGTCGTCAAAAGACTTCAGGAGATAGATCGACCCATTTTGAAAGCTCACAGCAAGGACGAACGTACGATTTGCGGCGTTCTTAACACCTGGCTCGCTGTCACCTTCTTCCATCTTGAATTTTTCACACGACCAAGCCATTGACGTGATTCCGAACTCTGTCGACAACTGTACTTGAGATACCATCGCTCCGTGTACGTCCATAACGATAATTTGACCTTGAGTTGTTCCGAAGTACACTTGTTGATCATCAGGCGTCCAAATTCCGCACGTGATTGTGGCATCGAGATTCAACATTGACGACCAATAACGTTGCCCTGCAACAGATCCCACGAGAACGAATCCATCTTGGTACGTTATGAGAGCCATACGGCCATCATGCGACCATGAGAAGTGTGTCACCGGGGTGTTGCGATCATTAATTAGCTCAACACTCCATCGTCCCTCATACTTTATCCATACGAAAATTATTCCTGAACTGTCGCACGAGGCTAATTTCTGATAGGGCTCGTTCCATTTGACTAATATCACCTTCACAAACAGAGAGTAATTTCAATAAAATACATTTCTCGCTATCAATCGCTCCACTTACATCAGAACGATGCCCACGCAGGTTGTAATTAGTTCGCTGGGGATATTCCACGTTCTTTTTGCAGTGCGAGGTCGAAAACGTGACGCCAACGATGCCGCGAGTATTTCCTGTTGCAAGCCATCCCTCTTGATAGTAATTCGTGCGATTAAGTTTCCATCCTTCTTCCTACGAGAGAGAAAAAAAGTTTTCGTGATGGTTCAGAGTTTTTATGATTAAAAGGATCGGAAAGAGATTAGGAAGCAAATGTTTTGCTTAGCTCAGAAAACGAACAAACTTCCCAGTCAATCGAAAAGAATAACCGATAAGATAAGATTTGTATTCAATTGCTTATCGAAGCTTAAGCTTTATCTAAGAGATTACCGCGACTATTTATTTCCTTTCGTTGACTGATGTCTTTTCATTTCGTTGTGAGATTTAGCTTTAAACATGAACAGTTTTTTGATCGTCGCAGTTTTGTGCAGCATTGCATCATCGTTCGCTTTCGAGCTTCCGATGGTTGCTGACTTTGGAGCTTTCAACGCTGACGTAATTCCTAGAATTCATCATGAAGTACAAGCTCGTGGACCGTTTGTACAACCTCGCAATATCACATTCACTTTCGAGTGGGAGACTCCCGACTTCACAATTTTTGGAGTGAGAATTCGCGGAAGCGAGCCTAGATACGACAGAGTCTCCATGACTGTCAGACGACTCGAGCAAAAAGCTTTTGCCATTGATGTGACCGTAATCAACACGAGCTTCGCTTTGTTTTGGGCTGAGCCCCATGGATACGAAGATATCGTCCCAATCAGCAAGAAGAGCGGGCTTGAGATGAAATAACTGTCAGCTTAAGAATAGCACAAAAGAAGTTTTCTGTGTGAAAATATGTGGAATAAAAGCTTTTCATTGGATCTAATGATCAAAGTAAATGTGACTTGAATAATCAATTTTTCATCGTGTCGTAAGTTATTGACAACTCCGCCTCTATCATTTCAAGCCTGATAAAGGCGATAGAAATTTGGCTGAACACATTTCGAAAATTATTTTTAGCTCATTTTGAAGTTGGCGCCTCTGAAGCTGAGCGACAAAATGAAATCAATTGGAAAACAATAAGATGGGTTGAGTTGTCTTGTGGTGCCACAAAACGATTCGATAAAAAAGAAGAAAACGAATTGGAAAATGAGACCAAAGCTCGACATGTCGAGTCTTCTTTTCATGAGCTTACATGATGGCTCACAACGCTCATTTTGAATAATGACAGAGAATGACAAAGACATTAATTAACATTGACAGGCTTCTAGACGCTTAGGGAATGTACCAAAATTATTCTCTAAGTTTCTATTGTTGAGACCTGTCTCGTTATATGATAGCAATCCCTTTTTGGAGAATCTTAAATTTCAGTTTCGCTCAAGGAAAAGTTGACACGATGAAGGGTTTCCCATTAAATATTTCGACATAGTTTCGAAGCAGCAGTTTGCTCAAGAATTAATCTTTAAATCAAGCAGAAAACGAGAAACGTGCGGGTATTCCAA
Organism: Smittia aterrima; assembly: GCA_033063855.1. Classification (NCBI taxonomy): domain Eukaryota; kingdom Metazoa; phylum Arthropoda; class Insecta; order Diptera; family Chironomidae; genus Smittia; species Smittia aterrima. Next base: position 6,500,670 of record CP093830.1, read on the forward strand.
GATTCTCAAATTACAATCGAAGCGACGAGCTTGAATCACTTTCTTCGTTTTATTAAAACAATCAAGAGAAGTTTTACGCGCTTCGCGAATTAAAGCTTTAGTTCTCATTCCGACAGAATTTGAATTTAAATATTTTGCTGTTCACCAAAATCGATAAAAGCTTTTCGAGCGGAAAAAAATTAAATATTTTTCTCTCAGAAAGTTTTCATGAATTTCCGCAACAGGAGTCGTGAGTTGCCGAGCGCGCTAGCAACGCCTCTCGAATTTCTATCTAATTTGTGCAAAACGGATGAAATAAAATTTATTATTGAGTTATCAGTTCCAAGTTTAATTTCCTCCCCTTTTGCTCATGAATTCATAAATGTTAGGAAGTCGAGAATCTGAGGTTTCATTGCCGCTCTGAGAATTTTTCGCATCTCCAACAGACTCGATTTTCTGAAATTGCTGTTAGTCGACAATGGAAAAACTTTTTTCTCTCATCCTCATGCTAATTTATGCTGAGTTGTTTCTGCGAGTCTTTGAGCTAATGAGAATCATTTATCATGCAAAATTCATTTCTCCTTCGGTTTTCGATGATTATGAACTTTTCTTGATAACTCGATCCCATAAATTCGAATGCTTTAAAAGATTTCAAACCAGTTGCTATTGAAATATCGTATCAACAATGAAGCTCTTGATTCTGTTTGTGTTTTCTTTCGTATTCATCGCCCGAGGATGGAAACATAAGTACGGCAACGACTTTGTGACTTACTCGATTGGCGAGAGATTCGAGAGAGGTAAGAAGAAGACATCGAACATCACATTTTGCCTTAATCACTTTCAAGATTGCTTTGGCACTATTCCCAGGTGATTTTCTGATTCGAAATGAGACGGTCGAGTCGAAAAGCGTCTTCTACCATTGGCCCAGGGTTCATCGATTGGAATACAGAATTCAAAATCACGATGATCTGTTAAGCTTTGCTCAAATTGATATCGTCGACACTGATGTAGGTCAAAACGTGCGAGGCATGGGATTTGATTGAAAGTATCGTTAGGAAGTTTAAGAAATTTCCTGATGTCAAAACTTGACGAGAAAATTTTCTAAATAATCAATAAACTTTTATATTTTTTTTTCATCAGGAGCCACACGAGGTTCACATCAACACTCAGCCGAGCTATTATGAGATTTTGGTCGTAAGTTCAAAGAGAATTCGAGGCTTCGTCAAAATCTACCACAAAGCACCGGAAAACTTTCATCATCTGACTCGTCTGTTTCCCTCCTACTTTCCTCAACACACCCAACAAGGAAATTAGTTCGATGCCATTGCGAGGTGGAAAAGTCAATTAGAAGAGATATTCGAGTGTTAGGCTTGACTTTAGGAAAAGTTTTATCAATTTTCAAACAAAACTGAAGTTCAGAAATAAAGTTCATGACTTCTAGAAAACTTTCTTCGTTAGCAATGCACGGACATTTCTAAAAATAATTCTTCACCAACCCCCAAGGAGCAAGAAAAGTTTCTTTTTCTGTCTTGAATTGCACAAGAAAGTTTAAAAGAAACTCCTTCGAGAATAAATGTAATAAATGTTCGAGTCGCTCTAGCAACAAATCGGTTGATGTAAGTTGATTGCGGTTTGTTCGCTCGTTGTGCATCAATAAAAAGTTTTATTTGACGAGAATTGAAAAGTTTGAGATACACTTTGACAGAACTTGTCATCTTTGTTGTTTTGCGGCATGAGCCGAGTTGTAAAACATAGAAACCAATAAAAGCTCCAAGGATATTAAAATTGAAAACTGATCGATATTGCCACAGGAAAATGAAATAAAAAGAAAATCCTCGTGCATCGTGGCGGCTCAAATAAACATGAATAGGTCGCTGCCATTCCCTCGTTTCTATTTAAAATGCCTGCATGTAAATATTGAGTGAAGCGAAGGGGAAAAATCATTTCAATTCCGAAAGGATTACGTGATGATGGAAATGTTTTTTTCTCACTTTTCTTGAAAGAGAAATTATAAATCGGAGTTATAGTGGGGATGAGGAGCCAGACGTTTCGTTATTAAAAATTGAATGTCTGTACAATTCATCATCGCGTGAGCGCTCAAATTTGTTTGAGTCGAGAAGTACAAAATAAAATCAGTTTGATTGTAATTTGAGTGCGAGTTAGACTCACGCCGGTTGCTTTGAAATGGGGACAAAGTGTAACGTCAACATTATCAATCAATAGTCTTTCTTGAATATCAACAAATGCCGGCACGGATTCAAATTGAGAGTTATTGAATTTCAAATCAAACTGCACGGTTGTGTTTTTGACTTGGGGGTGAACTAAATTAAAAACCCAATACTCACTTCTGGAATGTCTTCGGGAACCTGAAAAGAAAATAATTTTTAAAACATTTTCTTTCGTTTTCTGACAGCGAATAAACTCTCTCTCGAGGGTTGAATCAACTAACAAGTGAAAAGAATTCAAGGAATTTCAATGAAATTTTCTTTTCAAACATTGTCAGCCTTGAGATATTAGACGATTAAAATAAATTCTCACCTTTCCCATCCACGAAAGCGAAAGAATGGAGCAATCACATTTGGTATTTGAATTCTTCTCGAAGTGGAGATGCATCTCGATTCGTTTGATATCTCGTAAGACTTTTCAAAGATGTGTCACTTCTAAAATTATCGGTTTCATTGTTTGGCCGCTTTCAACGATAGCGAACTTATTAAATTTTGCTCTTTGTTGTTCCGTTTCTTTGTCTAAATATATCTCAACTCAGTGTTTACTTTTTTGTTGCATTGCGCTGTTGTTGGTGGTGAAGAAATAAATACACAATATTTTATTAGCACTGTAATCGGATTATTTTTAGGATTATTTCAATTATTCTTTTTTCGCGAGTGTTGCGGAAAAATACAAAGCGAACCGCTCGATTGGAGCGAAATGTTTGACATTAAGAATTTTCCACATGCATTCGCGTCAACTTTTTGTGGAACAGCAGAAATTATCAAAGTGTTCCACTGCCACCCACTGACTCTCTCTCACTCTCTCTCTCGCTCTTCTCTCGCAATTCTCTCACTCTCTTATTTTCCACACATTTTCCTGCGAAACACATTCAAGATTTTCATTTAGCTTTTGAGGTATAAAGAAAAATTATTGCTCAATGCCATTTTAATCTTCTCTTAATTGCAATCGACGGAAAGAGTTTCTGACGAATCATTTTTTCACGAACTCTTTTCTTCACATCACTGCTTGGCTTGTCAGCGTATTCTCATCGACAGCTAATCGAATTAAAAAAGAAATTCTTGAAGCTCCAGCTTTTACGAGAAAAATTTAATATTCATTTCAATCGAAAAGCCGATTTCGATGCCAAGAAAAATATTACAATCGGTTGAATGAGACTCAAGGCCGCTTTTTGTTGTAATATTTTAGCGTAGAGCGACATTGATAGCTTTTCGTCAGCGACTGACTGTCTCAAGTATCACGAGATTGCAAATTTTCTTTCTCAACTAACTTAGAATGAATTCATCTCTCACTAAACGTTATTCCATCGGTTCTAGTCGAGAATATTCACTGAGAAACTTAATCTTCTAGCTACTAATGCGATTTTGAATATTCTAAGCTTAAAACTTTTTCTCGCGACTCGCTTTACAAACTTTTCACGACTAACTAAAAAACCATCCCTTTTTCCATCCACTTATCGATTTTTTACTTTCAGTTCTGTTCCAACTGTTCCTTGCTCACCAAACAACAATTTTTCTCGATCTGTAAATATTTCTACTCGTGACAATTGAATGTGAAAATGAATTCAGTCGGAAAAGTCGAGAGAGAAGTTCGTGGGAGGGAAAATGTTGGAACGTTGATGAAAACGAAATTTCTTGTCGGCGGATTTTCTTTTGATGAAAATATTGAAAAATAAGATTAATCTTGTTGTGTGATTAGTTGAAGAAATATTTAAATATTTTCGAAGTTCATGAATCATTCATGATTCGCTGAAAAATAAAAATTACGATTAATTTTCTTTAACGTTCCGAATGATTTGATACGGGGATAGCGACTATTTTAGATATTTCTTTGTTATTGCTTTTTCGTCAAGGTTTTATTTTTGTAAAGAATTGTTTTTCGATGCAACAGGCTCTAGAGTCGTTTTAAATTCTGTTTTGATTTTCTGAGAGTGACGAAACTAAAAAGAAAACATTTTAACGCTGACAACCGAGAATTCCTGAGTTTACTTAGCAATCGCACTCGACAGCTGATTTGACGAAGACCAAAGTTCATTATCTCTTATCAAGGCTTCCAATATGGATGTAGCAAAATCTCAAGTGAATCTGCTGTTTGCTAAGAGAGAACCATGGCAAATAGCAGCGATCTCAACGATGTCCACACTCTTCGCCGTTTGGTGTTATCAATTTCTTACGAAGGAGGAAAGTGAGTTGTCAAATTGAGCTTCGTTGGCAAACATTTTTCAAGATTTTCGTTCAATTTCAGGCATTACATCTCGTGCCAAGAAAACTTTCTTCAAACTCGTTCGACTCGTTCCATCGATTAGAAACAAAATTGATAATGAGCTGCAAGGCATTCAGCAAAGTTTTGAAGATGAAATGAGTAAGCACGGAAATGAACTGGGCTACATCGTTAAACTTCCAGAAGACGGATGGCACAGAAAAGATATCTTAAAGAAAATGGATGAATATCTTGAGCTGGGACATTATAAATGGGACGAAGGCTTCGTTTCTGGAGCTGTTTACAACTTCGACCCGCGAGTTGTAGATCTCATGACGAAAGTCTACGCAAAAACTGCTTACACAAATCCATTGCACTCGGATATCTTCCCTGGTGTGTGCAAAATGGAAGCAGAAATAATTAGAATGATCGCTCATCTATTTAACGGAGGACCAAGCACTTGTGGATGTCTCACCACAGGAGGAACAGAGTCAATTCTTCTCGCATGCAAAGCATATCGCGATTTCGGTCTTGAAGTCAATGGAATCGAACGACCAAACATGGTTATTCCAACAACGGCACATACTGCTTTTGATAAAGCTGCCAAATATCTTGGAATTACTGTGAAGACAGTAAAGATCGACACTCAAACTTACAAAGTCGATTTAAAAGCAATGGAACGTGCGATAAACAAAAACACAATTATGGTTCGTGCCCGTCTGGAAATTATTGTTGCTAATTGACTCATACAGCTTTTTAAACTTCACAGCTTGTTGGATCGGCTCCAAATTATCCTTATGGCACAATGGATGACATCGAGAGAATCGGAAAGTTGGCGCGCAAGTACAAAATTCCATTTCACGTCGACTGTTGCTTGGGTGGTTTCTTGAACATTTTCATGAAGCGAGCTGGCTATCCACTGCCCAAATTTGACTTCTCAGTGAAAGGAGTAACGAGCATTTCAGCTGACACTCACAAATATGGTTTCACTCCAAAGGGTAATTTACCTTTTCAATATTTTCTTACAACCCACTTGTTGCTTATCGCTAATTAGAATCGAAGTACTTGAGTGTCATGATAATTCGATTATAACTGGCTATGAGTGAATGATTATTGAATTTGTTGTGTCGTCTGCAGGAAGCTCCGTCGTCCTTTATTGCGATAAAAAATATCGGCACTATCAATACACGGTCACAGTTAATTGGCCTGGCGGCATTTACGGGTAAACTTATCAACCGCTAATGTCATGGTTATTTATGTAACCGTCAAACTATTTCAGGAGTCCAACTGTAAGCGGAAGTCGACAAGGAAGTAACATCGCTTGCACGTGGGCATGTCTTCTTCTTCACGGCCTTGATGGCTATGTTGAAAGTACCAAAGCGATTATCGACACGGCTCGTTTCATTGAGACAAAGCTTCGTAAGATTGAAGGAATTTTCATCTTCGGAACGCCGTCAACATCTGTTGTGGCCATTGGCTCGAAAGTATTTGACATTTTTCGTCTTTCTGATGAATTGTGTAAGAAGGGATGGAACCTCAATGCTCTTCAATATCCGAGCGGGTGAGTTTCAAAACTTCACTGAAAATTGAAGAAATTTAAAAATCTCTTTCTTTATTAGAATTCACATTTGCGTGACTTTTATGCACACAAGAACTGGCGTCGCTGATAACTTTGTCAATGATGTTGAAACAATCGTCAGCGAGCTAATGAAAACTCCTGAAAAGCCAGTTGAAGGCAAAATGGCTCTTTACGGCGTCGCACAAGCTATTCCTGATCGTTCGATCGTTGGAGACTTTACAAAGCTCTTCCTCGATTCGCTTTACTTTACACCAAAAAAGCCAAAGAAGTTGAAGAAGACTGAAAACCCAAAGACGGAAGAAAATAATCAAGCCGAGTCAAACGATGTTACTTTGATAAACGAGTAGAGTTGAGTGCTCATTGGCCTTTTGCTGACTAACTAGGCCGACTCTTTGTAAGATAAACTGCAATTAACAATAAAGGGAAATCAATTAATGAAAACAGAATATTTCGCGCTTTTGGTTTCATCACAAACTTTCTTTTTATTTCATATCCTTCGAAGTTATCTTACAGAAACTTTGCAGAAAAGTCGAAGCTTTCATTCGAGTGACGTCTGAAAGGACCTCGATTTATTTGCCTTGTGGGCGCATTGGGATTTGAATTGGATTTTGGAATTCAGGGACACGTTCAGGGACTGGTGGAGAAGGACGTTGTAAGTTGTTGTCGAATTGGGGAACGTTGTTATTCCATTGAGGAGGGTTGAACTGTGGGACGTTATTGTTCCAATTTGGCACATTTCCCCAATTATTGTTGTTGCCTCCGCAGTTAGCGTTAGCTGGGAAGTCGCAATAATTTCTCATTGCATTCCAATGCTGACCTAAAGGACATTGGTACTCATAAGCCATGCCGTGATCGCATTTATAGAAACGTTCGCAGTTCGACTCATGAGATAAGTGAACTGGAATACGTGAGAAGTTCTCAGCTGGGCAGCGAGCATTAGGAATGCCATTGACTCCAATACGTGGGGGACGAGCAGTTGTGCGACCTCCGCCATTTGGTGGGCCTGTTGGGATTATCATTGGTGGCTGATGAGTTCCAACGGTAGGAACGTTCCAGTTCGGATCCTCTGGATTTTGTGGGAAGATTGGAGGAGCTCTTGTTGGTACTGCAGGACCTCCAGGAGGAGCTCTTGTTGGAATTGGTGGAACCATTGGTGGGTTATTACCGGCTGGCGGCGCTCTTGTGGGAACAGGTGGTGGTTGTTGTGGATCTAATGAAGAAAAAAATTCATTTCAAATTTCATCAAAAAAACTATTTCTTTCAATCTCACTGTTTTGTCTGGTGGGCCCTGGAAGAGGACGAGCTGAAGGTGCAGCTCTTGATGGGGAAGGTCTTGGCGAAGGTCTTACTCCTGGAGCTTGTTGGCGAACTGGTTGCCCGCGGGTTGGAACTGGTGCTCGTGCAGTTGTTCTCTTCGGTGGAGGAGCTCGAGTAGCTTGAGCATTAATTGCGACAGCAGAGATTGCCAGAAGCAGAAGTGCAACGAAAACTTTCATTTTTCTCAAACACTTCAATCGTTTACTCGGAGATTTTTTTGATTTTCTTCAACAGCTGAAGGTAAACTGACTAACATCGATGCTTACGATCGATTCTTTTATACATTTGCCGTTAGGACTGTTATCAATGATATGATACAGGAGGATGTGTCTTATCTACAACGAAGCGCTTACGACATGATGTTGAAGGAAAATGTCGGAACTAATAAACGGAAATAAATAGTTTCTCTCCAGAAAGTATTTGTCGAATCTTAGAAGCACATCAAAAGCGCCGCTAATTCATTGCCCTGATAGCGATCAACAATGTTCTCAATTAGTGCTAATTACCGATAAAACAAAGAGGGCGAGAAGGCAGAATGCGCAGCACAGTCAGAGAAAATGAGAGATTCACCTGAAAGCAATTCGTCAAATCAAGACACACAATTTCGATTTGTTCGACTCGAGTTTTATCGACAATTCATGAGTGATAACAGCGGAAGAAGACGCAATTGCTTTCTGTAAGCTGAGGAAGGAAATCAAAACATCTCAAACATTGACGTGCGTGAGTCAACGTTTCGGTGGCTGAAAGTGTCAAATCATCGCTCAAAAATTTAATAAAAAAGTAATCGGAATTGATTTTCGTTTGAAATATTTATTGAATTTTGCAAATTTTCAAGAAAACAAATTTCAATGAGCAGAATAAAGCTTTGATGACTCTTTTACAATGGACGTCTTGGGGTTGCGCATGGGACGTTCTCCATACGATCGCAGAACTGTTGTGACAGGTTCCATGCAAATCCAAGTGGGCATCTCAATCTATTACGAAATTATTATGTCAGTAAAAGTGTGTCGATTCAGAGAAATGAAAAATGAAACTTACAAGACAGCGCGACCGTTGACGCATTGGTAGAATTGATCGCAGTTAAGATGATAAGGGAAGTAAATAACTCTTCCTGGGAAATCATTTGCTGGGCAGTTCAAGAAGTCTGGATGTTGAATATCTGGTCTTGGATTGAATTCTGGAAATTGTGGTCTTGTCTGGGGAGGAATTGGGTGAGGTCTTGGCTGGGGAATTGGCTGTGGAGCAATAATCTGCTGACTCTGGCAATTAGCGTTTTGTGGGGAATCGCAAGAGTTTGCGCGAGTGTTCCAGTGTTGACCTCTTGGGCACTGAAGCTCAAATGCGTTTCCGTTGTGACACTTGAGGAAACTTCCGCAATCGGTTGGGTGAGGAAGTTGGGTTGGATTTCTCGTATTGGTTTCGTTCAAAGGGCAACGAGGATGACGTCTTCCGTTGCCGACGAACTGAGCAACAGACAGGCCAATAAAGGCTGCTATCAATATCAAGAACTTCATTTTTTATTTTCTTCAAATCTTCAAGTAAAATGCTAACAAGCAACTGAGAGCTTTTCTCTGCTCCGCTGATATTTATTGAGAAATCTTCAAAATTGATAATAAATAACGCGTAACAACTGATAGAGTGACAAGTGTAATGTCATTCCAATTACTTCTCAATCAATCAAAGAAGAAAAACCTAAAATGAGTGACGTTAAGTGATTTCAAAGAATCTTTTGAGTCAAAAGTTTTGAAGCTTCCCATTGACGCTGATTCTCTGTAATTTTATCATTACCGACTGACATGTTTTAGTTTCACGTTAACACCAATCACCGTTATCAGTGTAACCTCGTCTTGTTTAGGTTTAAAGCGAGTTCCTCTAGTTTCTTCTAAAATTGAGATGTTTTCGCGATCAGACGTCAACACAATTCCCAGAATGTCATCGGTCGGAACAAGACGAAGTGATTAAAACTTTTACAATGTGAACACATCTTTGTATCCTCGAAGCTCTTCAGTCAAATAATACGAAGAGACGTGTCAACATCTTCATCGTGTACACAATTAAACGAGACGAGAAGAAACAAGAAGATGATGTATCACTGCGGTAATTGAGAGCGATATGAGCATCAAAACTTTAAACCTTCGTGTAGCTTACAAGACTGAAATCTTTTAAACCTTGAAATGGATTGAACTCTCTTTTCTAATCGCGAGTTCTTTCACCGAAACTCCTAAACACTTCCTTAATGTATGAGCAACGCATAAATGAATCTGTTTGCATTAGAAGTTTCGACAAACTTTCTAATCTGCAATCGGAGAAACTTTGATAATAATTGAACACAGCTTGAAGCTAGATATTCGAAGAAAAGTTTGAGAACAAACAACTTTGATTTTAGCACTCCATTAATCATTTATCCTTTGAAATCTGATCAATTCGTTCTGTACGCTACTGAAATTGGTTTCGCAACGAAAACTTCTTGACCTTCCTCACATTCGTTGTTCAAAATTTCCTCTCAAGTGAGACTAAGAGAATAAACTTTGTTCTTGATAGAGTTTGTTTATATATTTAAATTATGCATGAGAGTTTCGAGTTAAACGCGACTCGCTTTAAGAAAATAATTCTCGTTCTCAGTCTCTCGTCGATTGTTGAGTGAGAAACAAGTCTTTCAAAGCTCAAGTTTCGGTTATTCAACACGATGATTAAACTGTTAGTGATTCTTGCTGTGTTTACTGTTGCTCGCGGTCAACGCGGTTCATTCCAGGGAAGCATAGTTAAACCGCTATGCGCAGAGCAAGGAAACTATGTAATTTGATTTGCAACTCTAAAGTTTCGTTGAAGCGAAAGCTTCTAACGAGACCGTAAAAGTTCATCGACTTGTGAATAGAAAAAAATATTTCAAACATTTTTCAGTGTAAAGAAAATGCTGATTGCTGTAGCAAAGCTTGTCTTACCGACTCTCACAAATGCACCGTTAGCTACGGACCGGGAATTGCACTGCTCCCTTCACCGCCTAAATCAACCACAGCGAGTTCTCTAGATAATCGTTTTGGAAACGAAGGAGGGAACTGCCGTCAAGACGGTGATAATGTAAGACTTCGATTAACATTCGCAGACCTCAATCTCAAAACCGTTTTCAGTGTCAAATGGGTATCGAATGTTGTTCTGGAGAATGCTTCACTCCATCACGAAGATGTATAAGACGGAATGAGAATCAAATAAACAATTCCGGGGGATTCCAAGGTCAGCCAGGGGCGGCATCGCAATCAACATGCGGCCGAGAAAATCAACAAGTGAGTTTTGACCTTCTTTGAACGTACACATGATGATGTCGTCGTAAGTCTTTTAAAGTCGAAATTGCTTTCGGTGAACTCTACTTTCCAAAATCTCCTTATCAGCTACATTGTTTGTCAACGTGAGTTGCTTAGGAACGTGACGATACTCAAATCATTTCCGAGTAGAAATTCGTTCTATTTAAATTTCAATCTTATACGCAAATCCATTTGTTTTCTCGAAGGCAACGATTGCAAAAAAAAGGTCCTTAACTCAATGGAAACATTATTATTTCGCTTGGTTTGACATTTTTATAAAGTAGCGATGTGCAGAGTCATCACCAACTCGGCTGATGACATCGAAACGGACCGGCTTAGACGAGAAGAAAATGGAAATTGGATTTTTATTGATAAAATTATATTCATGATGATTATGATCTCTTTTTTATGTCGAACCCTTATGAAATCTTTTTCAGTGCTCGCCCTCACAGAACTGTTGCACGTTTTTCAGCTGCGAAGGCAATATTTGTCGGGACAATTCACTGCTGATCTTAGGAACTGAAACCCTTGGATTCAATCCTAGTAGCAACAATCTGACTAATCGCTTCGGCGAAGAAGAGAACGCAACGAACCAAACTGAAGTGACAGCCGCTCCAGCAAATGTCAAATGTGCGGAAATTGGATCAAAAGTAAGAATAAGATTATCTCCGTTCGACAAAGTAAACGAGTTTCTTTCTTCTCTCCACAGTGTTACAAAGAGTCCGATTGCTGTCAGAATCTTAAATGCCACGGATTTCTTCATAAATGTGTCACTTGAGTAAGTCTTGTAACTTGGGTTGAAGGGTTTAACGTATCATTTCATTCATTTCTGATACAAGTCTATTGACGCAGCTCAAAGATAAACTTTCACAGACATCTAGTTGAAGAAATAAAGATTTTCTGTACTTACCTTTAGATTTTTCTCTGTCACATTGAACTTTTTCTCCTCAACGAACACTGAGAAGTGTAAAAAATCTGTTTTCGATTTTAATTCCGCTCGTCGCTCTGATGCTGCTGCAGCAGTAAATCATCGGAAAACTTTTATCTAAACAGTTGGGAAAACGATATAAAACTTTTATGAATTCAATAGCGTGAAATTGGCTTTTCTCTCGTGTCGTTTGCAATGGCGTGTTAGAGAGAGATGTCTCTCTCTTCCTGTCTGAAAGGGTTCATTGCAGTTCGAGAAGATGTAAGTAGAAGGCAAGATAGTTAGCAGCATCATTAAGCGACTTGACCAAACTTCCCCAACGAGTTTCTGTTTATTGTACGATGAATATTTGAAACATCATAAAAAGGGAAATATTGCTAGAAGCTGTTTGGGAGGCTGAATGGATATTTTTATGACACAATCTGACTTTAACGACGATGTTCGTCATGTACTTTCAGCAGTAACAAATTGATTTTAGATTTGATGTGATCATTTTTGTGAGAACGAATCAATTTCAAGCAGATGCTTTTACAACAAGAACGACTGCGGAATTTTTGTTTTTTATTCTGTTGACTCATTCTGCACAATCCACTCAAACAAAATTCCAACGAAAAGAGATTTGTTTTGCATTCGTTAGAGAATTCCGAAATCTCTTTTCCTTGCCGAGCCATTAACAAACCCTCGAAACTCTTGTTGTTCTCGGTCTCGTTGTCCCATCACCACAAACGAGCTGTTGTTATGATGTTGCGGTATTTTTCGAGCAGTAATTTCACGTTTAATGTTGCAATCGTTGAATTGTTTCGGGTGAATCGCAGAGTGTTATCGTTACGCTTATTCCCAGAAGATAATTTCAACCGGACTTCCTCATTTTTGTTGCTATGAAATTTGCAGCAACCAGAGCCCCTTGCGGCAAGACTTTGATAAATAAAACTCATTCTGAGTGTTTCGTCGGTGGTTGCAAAAAATAATCTGAAGCAATATCGGGAAACGAGTTTGAAATTTGCGTCATGAGATCAACAAAACGTTCTGAAGTCTCTGCGAGATTAATTTAAAACTTCAAGTACATCTCCTCGTACCTTTGACGTAGCTCTTGAATAGTTTAATTAAAAATTGATTTTTTTCTCAATCAACTCTTGAGAGTTTCCAATTAAATTATTGAAACTTTCTGAAAGCGACACTTGCATAAATTTATTTCGCAATCGAATCAGAAAGTCTTAGAATACTTTTAAACGAAGCAGATCCCTTCATTCGAATTCAATCAAAATGATAACTCGATACGTTTCCTAAAAGGAAAGGCTCCAAACTCAACAAGCCTACCTACAATGACATACAAATTCAACTTCATTAGCCTATCGTTTGTTGTCGGAATGAATATCTCCAAGTTATCTCCAAGAAGATGAAACTCAATAAAGCTAAATTTCATTGTTACACGAATTGACTCACTCAGCATCTTGCTTTCAATTTCAAACCCTTCTAAGAACACTTCTCATGATTGAGACAGAAATTTTCCTTAAAAGCTCTTCGAATGGAGGAAAAATGTAAATTCCTTGGTAGTTGTGCATTTTCTCAATTGCATTAGGTTCATTTCAAGTTTGATTGAGAACAGGAAAAGTTTGGTTTTCAAGGAAATGTTTTTGTCTCTAGAAACCGCTCTGTCTTCATTAACCTGTGAGAGGAAGAGATTCTTGTAAAGTTTTCTTTGATAATTACACGAAGAAGTTGAAGTTCTCCGGTGTCTGTTTCTGTTTTACTTGCAGCATGAAGTTTGAAAAGGAAACCTCAACGAAAGCAAATCCGTTCGCAATTAAGTTGTAAAGCTTTGCTCACTGAATCCATTTCAAATGTGAAATGAAGAAAAAACTTCTAAATTGACATTTGAAAATCGATTCTCGAATGCTGATAAAGAACTTGACCTCGTCGATTGAAGGAGCACGAACAGTGCACGAAAGTAAACTTTCAAACTAAGTTGAATGTGTAGTTGCAGTTGGGGAAACATGCTAAGGTTGCTCAAAAAGTTTTGCATTGCCTTGTTGACATGGAGAAGACGACTTCTTCACGATGTTAACTCTTTTTACTTTGGCAGCAACATTTCGATGAAGTTGACTTCTGTTATTCCGTTGAAACTTTCTCATCGAATCGAGACTTGACAAGCAAGTGGTTGTTGTGTTGTTTGGAAGGGATTCGCGAGATTTTCCACTGCGCATGTCGCTTCATAGCATTTTCCATCAGACAAACCTCCTTCGGTCGGTGGATTTGATCGTAACATCAAAAGAATGTGCAACAAATCAGTTTTGAAATTTCAGTTAGTCGTTGAACATCGTCGCGATGAGAAGGTTGCTGAACAGCGGCTAAGTTGTAGCTCTATAAGAAGTTCATTCAGTTCTTGTCGACTGAGTTGTGAAGTTGTGAATTTAAAAACTCTCTCGAATAAATGAAAAATTTCCTTTTCACAGTTTTGAGCAAAGTTTCTACCGAATAACACTTTTTGATGAAAATCAAACCCCTTTGTCCCAAAGCTCATCAATCCAAAATAAATAAGTTTAATCATTGTCATTTTCATTCGTCGAGGATCAAATTTCTCACGTTAAACCGAGCACGAAGCATTGATTGTGAATTGTGTAGAGCGTGCAAGTGTTGAACTGTTGTTTGATTAAACCATAAAAATGGATAATAAAGCTCCTCTCGAATGGTGAAAGTACAAAATTGATTTTGCTATTGAATAAAAAAAAACTTCTCAATAGCTTTTGTGCAACAAAAGCAACATAGAGTGAGAGAGATTGTGCCTGAGTGCGGCGAGGCATAGTGAAGAAGGATATAAAAAATTTAATCGTTCGCTAGCTGTAGAAACAAGAAATTGTGAAAAATGAAAATATCTTCGTCTATGAATTCCATTCTTTCTCGTGTTACACAATAAAATAAAAGAAAAATGAGAGAATAACATGATTTAGTGAATGAAGTACATTATATTCTTGATTATAACTCGACGATGGAGAGAGACTTTTGAAGTGAAAAATCCTGGCGAAGCAGAAAAGAAAATTTATAAAGTTTTCCATCGCTTGAAAGCAATGTGAGGATAATGGAAAGGTACATAATAAAATTATGATAACGTTTGCTATTATATCCACGGGAAGACGAGAAAAATCTCGTTCTACAGAAATATTTTAAAGTTTCTAGACTGAACGTTGTCCTACTGTCTAATTAACTCAAAATCACGTCGAGCTATCCTCGAGTGCAAACTTAGTCGTCTCGTGATTTATTGCAGTTTCCTAGCAATTGTCCGTCGTTGAATTGCACGATCAAGCTTAAATCAACATAATTATGTTTCCGCATGTTGATTCAACGCTGTTGGATGAATTTATTTTATTTCTCTTACGTTTCGAGCACTTCCAGAGCACTCAACAAGATTTGAGAAAATGATAAAAACCTTAGAAAGAAACGAAGCCTGATGAATTTTAACAGAAAGTTTTTTGCAGCGGCTTTCGTATCAACCCAAAAGAGAATTACCTGCTTGAGACTTCCAACCGCTTTGCAAGCGAAAGCAAAAGAGGCAAAGAAAAGTTTTCCACTTTGAAATTCATAAGAAAATTCTTAGCTTTGATCTTTTTCGAGTCTGAACTTTTAATCATTTAATTTTCAAACTCTTTTGCGCGCCTACCTTAGCGGATTCCATCTCTTTCTGTTTATTTATGTCTCGGCTTTCGTTGGGTGGCTGAATTTTAATTTTATTAGATTATACTTAATGTTTTGTAGCTCGGTGATAAAATGTTGAAGCAAGAGGGAACAAGAAGCGGGCGCAAAATAATGAAACAAAAAATATCCATAAAAATGCAAATCAGGTGCTTTCGAAATAGATCGACGAGATTGGTATGGAAACTAAACGCGAAAATTCTGGGGCTGCGTTGCTGTTGCGTCAAAGGTGCCATTCGAGAATCAAAGAGCGCTTTCGTGCGTATATAATTAATAATTAGAAAGCTTCGCCTCTCGCCACGGCTAGAAAAGTAACTTTAGTAATGGAAAAAGTTTTCCAACATTAAGATGTTTACTGCAGCAATGTGAGAAAGACGAACAACTTTGGTGCGAAAAAAAGTTTCAAGTCGATTGCGAAAACTCTTTCGAAACAATCCTCTGATATTTTTATATCTCGTTCGCATGCTTCTCGTAAAAAACTGTCATGAGAGCGAGTTACTCGCACACAAATGTTTAATTAAAATTTTACAAACTCAAATAATTTTTGGTTCTGTCGCAGAGAAGTTGAATTTAAAATTAATAAATTTACAGCGAGCGAGAGAGAGTGGAAATGTTTGTGACACTGTCACGGATGAGATAACAGCGAAATTGAAATGAAGGGAAGCTCCTGATCTCGTTGTGGCCTCGATCAAACTTCCAAGTCCTGAATCTATTTGAGTTATCCTTGAAATTATTCCAATAAGCCTCCTCGAAATAAATAAAGCTAAGGTCAAACACATTGGGCGAGGCTAGGACTCAAGGGATAAGCTTGGCCAGGTTGAGCTTCAAACATAATTACATTTCACACTGATCTGAATCAAATTTGAAGAGGACGACATTTCGATATCAACGTTCGTGGTAAATTTATAAAATAAATATTCGTAAATGGAGAGAAAATCGATGATGGCCTAAAAATAAATGCTAACGTCTCAGCTTCACCCGCAAAATCCCAAAATAACATGTGGATAGAAAAGAGAATACTTACTCCACCTTATCTTGAGCCTTTTACTTCATCCTGACCCGGACGAATCAATAAATCTTTTAATTACTTTTCTACGAAAATGAGATTTTCCGCTCGAAGCTTGTGAGTGTGTGTTTGTTCGAGCCCGTCAAGCGGAGTGTAATGAAAGAAAAATGAGTCAGTTCAGGAGGATGGAACAAGGTGGAGTGGAGGAAATTGAAGCCGCAATTTTGTAGTGACAAGATTCAATTATTCCACCGAAGCAAATTGAAAAATCAATTTCCAATATAGATTTTCCACGCTCAACACGATAGAGCTGACAAATTTATGCTTTCCTTATTATCATTGAAGTGAAAAATCATTTTACCGATGCTACCGTCGTCTTCTTAAAAAGCATTTGATTCGATAGAAAATTCGATATCCGCCGATTTTCGCAAACTGTAATTCGCTCCGCTAATGAAATTCTTCTGTTTGAACGCAATTTGTGGCAGCAGCCGCGCTCTCGCGATGGATTTGCGATGGTTTCTCGCTTTAGCAATTACCTTTATTTCAAATTTCAAACACAAACTCAATTTCCACTTGGCAGATGAAGGAAAGAAATCATCATGCGAAACCTCAACTTCTAATTATTCATTAGAAATTACATTTTAATTAAAATTCACAAGAGGAACATTGTGAAGCCGTTGATGGTTTCATTGTGCGAAACGATTCCTTTTCGAATTTCAGCAGATTTAATGTTTTTTTTTCTTTTCCTCCTTTCACTCACTTTTCCTATTGTCTCTTAATTTGTCTGATTATTCATGTAACGCGTGATTGTTTCACGGGCACAAAACTTTCATTTATCTTCGTGGTTGAACAAAGAAATCTTCAATGCGAGCTTTTGTAAGTTATGTAGCTAATACAAAACAGCGAAGTGATTCCCTCCTGTAGATCTACACTGACTTGTAATGCTGCTGGTGCTTTACATTGTTTGAAACTTCTTCTTCGTCTTGGGAATTTATGAACTGATAATCTTCGGCATGTTCTAAATTTCTCACGGTAAACATTGAATGTTATGAATTCCGTCTGTGCGCTGCTTTCGTTTTGTAATCTGCAACATCAAAAGTGAAATCACACATACTCAACAAGGAGTGTGAACGTTCGAGCCTCTAGCTACGAGCTGATGCTAATATTGTAAACGAAAAAGGAGGAAAAGTCTGCGAAAAGTCTCAGCATGAGTGTTTTGAATTTAGCAGTTGGTGGTATCGCAGCTCGTTAAAACTCGTTCACTCTTGCGACGATAAAAGAAACGAATTTCCATTTCGAGTCGACATGAAAAGCTATTCAAATGAAATTCAACATTGCTTTGCTTCGTTCTATAAGTAAACGTAATGAGCAAAGCGTAATTCACACGTTAACATGGATAATTTACGTTCGGAGGTTTCAAATTGAATGTTGAAGACTTCGAATTAAGAGTTTCGTACGAGAATTTCGTTTCACAAATTGAAGCGATAAGCAAAAGCTGTAGATTGTCAAGGTTAAAGAGATGGGATTATGTTGATACTGTCAAGTTGAACTTTCTTTTCGCACAGCCGAACAAATGACTGTGCTCGTTATCAATGAGCTTCGATCGGGACTCGATTCGAGCTCCTTAACTGCTCCGACTCACGAACGGATACTTCCGACGAAGTTTCCTTTACATCCCTGAGTAGTTTCTTTTTTTTCAATAAGCTCTACCGAAGACATTTCTCTGTCCTGCTATTCTCGCAACCTCAATAATGAAGAGGAAGAGACAGAAATGTCTGACACACCTGCTAGTCGCCTGAGTAAATTGAGGGTGAAATAGAACGGCTTTATTTTTATCTCATTTCAAAAGCCTCTTGCTTAAAGCCATCGCTTCGCAGTTGTTTGTTCGGTAAATCTGCTCCAATTTATTTTCCATCCCACTGTTCAATTACAACAATCGAAGACACAGTCTTAACGTCTCAATTTGGATCTAACAAATTTACAACATAAATAAATAAATTTGATGGATTTCGCTTCGATGGATGAAAATTTCAATTGCAAATTAATGGAGAGCGACGAGACTCAAGTTGACAAAAAATCGATTGTTGGTCATTGAAATTTGTGCTCGTGAATTGTCATTTCTTCCAACAGGTTTTTTATTTCTTTTATTTCTTTCCGTCGTTCACAGATTGTAGGGCCACAGCTCACAATTGAAAGAAAAAACCGTAAATAAATTATTTCTCTTTAACAAGCAGAAGAATCATTGTTTGCTTTAAATTAAAATATTCTTGAATCCATTTTGAGTTCGAAGCAAAAACGAATAAACATTGTCAACGGCAGCGTTAATTAAATTCATTGGAGTTGAAACTTGAGCCTCCATTCGAGAACGAAACTTGATCTAAAGCGTTTTCAACGCAAAATGAAGCTTCTAGGCGAGAAATTGATTTGTAAATGTTTCAATTGTTGTGTCGTCGCTCAAGTCACAGAAACCTGAAATTCGAATGCGCAATGAACATGACACGACGATTAAATGTTATTATCGAACACTCTCGAGGGCAGCAAGACCTGCTAGCTATTCGTGACGGTGCATTCATTGAATTTTATTGCTAGCAATTAAATAATTTTCCCCCAACTGCCCTCGCTTATCGCCATTCAAGAACTTTTATTTTTATTGCTTTAACTTTTTAAACTCTCGCCTTTTATCACTTTAAAAGCTGCAAAGCGGCTAATCTTACTTTTCAGTTTTTATATGCTCGTAACATTTCTCTGATTGCAGAGGCGAAGGTCATAAGCAAAGTGTTGCACTTAATGATTTTTAAAAATTGAAACTTTCATGACTGAGCTCGAGGTAGTAATTTGCAAATGGCTTGCTGCCTTCTTTAGATTGCATGAGGCTAGCAAAGTCATGCAAAATTCAAGTCTCATGTTCAGCAAAAGTTGAATCGATTCAGAGTTTGAAATAAACTTGAATTCTTTAAGCAAACAAGAAGAATGAGAATTTTGCTGTTTGTGATAGACGTTTGAGGAATGCGATTCGAGTGGTGGAAGAATAAATATCTTGATAATCTTCTTTGAATACCAAATTCCTGTGATTGAATTCAATCCTTGCTGCATTACGTCAAGTGAGAAAACTCTGAAGGCGAAAGTAAAAGCAAAGAATTCAGAAATTCAAATCCACACAATTTTTTTTTGTTGTTAAGCTTGTAGCGAGCTCAAGAAGCTATTCAAGACTTTTGCGTCTCTCATGATGAAAGGAAACTGCAGTTTCCTCGAAAGTTTCGTTCTATCTTCGTTAGAGTGGAATTTTAATAAAGAACGAGAATACCTCTCGAATAAATGTTGCGTCAATCGATTCCACAGCCAATGATAAGTTTTCTCTTCGCTTTCCATCAATAGATTCTATCAATCTCTGTCAATAAAGTCACAAGTCGAACTTAAAAATTCCTCGGTTTTTTTTCAGTTTCCAACAAGACTACAAGTTGTGAAATGTTTATGAAAACATTTTCGATATGCTCGAATACAGCGATCGCTTTCCATCATGTTGACTTCATAAATTTTACAGCCGACAAAATCGATGATTGCTTTCACGTTGAGTGTAATCCCAAAGCCAACCGACGAGCGTATTGAAAATTTATCAATCTAAAATTAAATTGTATTAAAGCTACGCTTAACTCCTCTCACGAGAGCTTATATAAATAATGTATGTACACCTTCGTTTCATCAGAATGTTGAGCAGATATTTTCGCCAAATTAACCCACAACCCTCTTCAAGTTGCTCGAATAATATAAAAGTTGTTTGTGAGCGAGCGAATAATCGATACATTTTTAATATCACCTGCCAGTGACTTCCCTTTCACGATGTGAATAATATTTTTGCTCTCTCTCTATCTGCCGCATTCATTCCTATTACATAATCAATTTGAAGAGGTATAACGATCTCTGATGTGATAAGGTTGAAAGTCTTCGTAACAAATAGATTATCCTGCGGAGAATCTTAGCGACGGAAAATCGTGACTTTGTTTAGCTTTCGATTTGCATGAGCTTAGCATGAAGACGGAAGAAATTTATTTATTTCTTCAAGGCTGAATAGAATGTTGATTTAGAAAGGAGATCTCCTCGGTTCCTTGTCCTCGCGAAAGTTTGAGAATGATTTTTCGTGCTTCATTTGGTTTATGAATATTTTGACGCGTGATGATGATGAAAATTTTTCTCTCTTCATTTTCGTTAATTTTCCTCGCTCAGGGCATTGGGTAATCAGTCGACAGCCTAAATCTTCATCATTTGCGAGAAAATATTTTGTAATTCGATTCACGTTTAAACTTCGCTAAGTTGTGATTATGGAATTTCGATTGGAAAGCTCTCAGAAATGTTTGTAAAATATGTAAAGCTCGCTCGGAGATTGATCGAAGGTTTCCTAATGCCTCAACGTAATTTAAGGACGTTACCAAAACGAGCTTCATTGTGAATGCTCAGCACATGATTTTGAAAAGTGAAACTATTCTCTCGTCTTATCTATCATCAGCTTTCTTGAGCCTAATCGAGCAAACGTAATTAGGCTTTTCTTTAACACTTTAATCCTCAAATTGAGGTTCATAGATGACGAAAGGAATCATGAAGATTGCTTGTTTTGCATTTTTCACTCAATTTCGGTTTGAGCTTCTTCTCAGTGTAATCGATTAGGAAAAAG
This sequence comes from Smittia aterrima, assembly GCA_033063855.1. Lineage (NCBI taxonomy): Eukaryota > Metazoa > Arthropoda > Insecta > Diptera > Chironomidae > Smittia > Smittia aterrima. Next base: position 6,521,556 of record CP093830.1, read on the forward strand.
ATTTGTTTGCTCACTTTTATCATTTGTTTGTTCATTCTCCTATCAAAGCACCTTGCAGGCTTAGGCTCTATTCCTTTTCCTCTCGAGAAAGAAAAAGCATCTTACCAATTGTCTTCTTTGAAAGGGTTCATTAACTTTCTCCTATCTTCCCCTGTGATTTATTAATGAGCACTTATTGCTCTTCTCCCTGGAACTCTAGACTGGGATGTAGTCGATTTATATTCATGACGAAATCGTGTCCCATCTGTACGCGCGGCACTCGTGCATAAATTATGAAACTTTTTTTATTCTCTATTTCTCTTTTTTCCGTTTGTCTGATCAGATAATAATTCAATTATAAACTCGGAAAGGTGCGACAGGCGATCTCTTAATTTTAATCTCTTTCTCGCGATGGGAACCTTTTCCTGGTCGCTTCCGCTGTTTAAGTCGTTATCGAGTCAATGTTGATGTGATTAGCAACTGAAAGTACTCAAACTCCGGCGTCTTATGTTGTTGCGGGTGGAAACATTTTTTTTATCGTAGCTTGGAAGGAAAGCCAAACTTGCCTTTTTAAATTGACTTAATTTACATTTTTTTACATCGCGATCGGAGACATTTTAAGAAGATTTAATTAAAACGTCGTCTACCTTGCCCTCTTCTACTGTTGAAAGTCTTGTAGAGAGAGACAAAGGCGTTTTCCTCCGACGAGACTCTCTGCTGTTTATAACGAGATAAGTACACATTACAAAACTTTCAGCGATTGATGACGTCAAAGGTGGGAATGAAACTTTGCCTAACAAAGTTTTCTTTCAGAAGTTTTAGGTTGGACTCATGCGACTATAGGAGGGTTGAGAGAGCAGCTGAAAAAGGCTTAAGCTAATATTCTTCGCAGGGAGCATTGAGAAAACTTTCGAGAGTTTAATGCGGTTTTTAGAATGTTTTCCCTTTCGCTCGAGTCTCGAGAAGTTTTTCTTTTGAAATCATTGAGAAATTTTCCGTGTCAGCAACTCCTTCACTTTTTTCTCCTCATTTTAATTTAGTTCTGTTCATCCGTCAGCTTAAGATGTATAGAAAAATGTTTGTGGCTTGTGTAACGCTCGGGGATGAGAAAAATAATATTTTAATCTACGCCAAGATAAAAGAAGAAGAAGAAAACCTTTCAAGATGTTTGACAAAAAAGGATTAAGACCGACCGAGAAAGTTTCTCTTCAGCTTTTACATGTTGTTCTGTTTTATTTTCCTGACGGATTGTCCTTGCGAGGCGGGTTTGGAAGAGTCGAGGCGAAGTGTGAGCTTAAAATCGATTGAATTTTATTTATGAGACAACACTGAAAAGCGCCTTGAGACGTTGGGTGACATGTGGAAAAGAAATTTTCCTTTTTTTATGCCGCGCTGTTGGGTGAAACGAGCACGAAACATCGGTAGACATCGAACGGTTTTATTTCTGTCATGATCTTGAATTTCGAAAGGTTTGTTTCTTATCAACTTCGGGGAACATAAAGTTTTATTTATTGCTTCGTTATGGGTCGTAGAAATCAAGCTTGAAAGCCTTGGAATGTAGTTGACACGAGGTAGAAATTATTCTTGAAAGAAAAACGTGATGACCCCAAAGGAAAATTCCTAAAAACGAGCATCATCATCAGCTTTTTTGATTGAAAACTTTCGGTCCTCGTTGGGTTGATGAAGTCACCTTATTAGATTATTCAAATTTCTTGGCGTCAGAACGAAACTTTTTTTCAAGAATCTCATAACAAAATGTGCAGAAACTTTTTTGAAAATTTACTTTTCCTCTTCGTCACTCATGGAAAAATTTCTCATTCTCGTCATATTTTTCTTCTTTCTCCGTAGATCTATTTGACTTTATCCTAAGAGCTTCGACGAACAAGGAGAAAATTATTCAAGAACTCAGCAAACGTCGTGAGATATTAACGCAGAAAGTTTCCACCGCATTTGAATCCGAAATTGTCTCCATCGCGATAACGACGAGAGTTGAAAAATGGATGAGGAGCCTGGCAGAGGCGATAAAAGATTTCCAGTAATTTCCATATTAAAATATCATTAAAATAATTGCTGGTGAACGTCATGAGAAATCACCAGTAAGCTAAATCCGAAGAGAACGAAAGTGATTTACAAACACAGAGAGAAAAGCTTTGAAAGTTCACGAGTCAAGGACAAAATATCGAAGGAAAGATGGACACGGATAACTCGAATTTTCACGAAGCAAATAATGAATCCGAGTTCGGAAAGCCTATTTTTACAATCAACTCGAGTAATCTAACACACTGGTAAGTGAAACTAACGAAATTTTAATAATTCTATCAACCTCTGACCTCCCTCGAGCATTAGTAGGCAGAACAATTGCATTTGTGCTCGACCTAAATCAATCACCAGCGAAGTTGGCCCATTGTCCCATCACAAATAAAATTACTAATTCATTCCGGGAGCACATCAAGCGGAAGGACTGGCTTCAAATTCTATTATTCTTTGAAAGTAAATGACTCTTGAATTGAGATCGCTAAGATTAGCCGCGTCGAACTTTTTTTCATGCTTAACGTGTAATCTATCGCTCCATCGTTGGATGAAAACAAATTGTTCGCCAGTTTCAATATTAATCTCTGATTTAAGAGATAAACTTCCATATAATTAAGTTTAATCCTTTAATAACGTAGAAAGGCCTTTTCGGTGTCGGATCTCTCGAATTATTCGGCAACAAAGCCCAACCATCAAGAGAAATTGTTGTTTTGTGTTTCAAGAGTGAAGGATGATCCTTGAAATTGAAATCCCTTCGAATCAATCGATCACACTCATCCATGCACTCTCATTAACGCTCTTTGCATAAAATTAATTGCATAAGCAATCAATTTTGCTTACATTTACTTTCAATTGAACTCAACTGATGCGCACTTACTCAATTGCGTGTTTATAATTTAATTAATCGACTTTCAATTCTTCATTTTATTTGGTGCAAATTGTTTCGCTAATTTTTGACTTCTTAAAGCTTCAATGAACAATTTATTAATTACGTATTTACCTAATCGAAGTATTCCCTTGGTTACATCACAAGAGAACCTACCCAGCGCTCTTCGGAATATTTAAAAATTTAATGCGGCATTAAAATTTCATGATAATTCTCAGTTCACTTGAACATTTATTTATAGCTGAGCTTTGTATTTATAGCTTTTGAACCAATGTTTGAATAAAAAAACATTTTCGAGCGTCTGCCGCATATGAAATTTCTTCGAGAAATCTGAAGATTCTCTAAAGAAAAATTTAAATTGTCTGCGAGTTTCTTTTATAAACGAGAAGCTCGCCTTATTTCGGAGAAGTTAAATGCGATCTTTAGAAAAACTGCTAATAAAAGCAACATGCGAACATTTTCCAAATGGCTCGCCACAAACGAAAACTTTCTCGTTTCTATTCAAGTGAAATAATTCACTCGATCGAAACAATTTGTTAATTTAATTCAATCGCAAAGTCTTCTCGTTTACGACAACACGAGTCTGGCATTTCAGTATTCGTTCAGCATCATTTCACGAGAATGTTGCCACGTTTCCATTTCAATTCAAAGCCGGAGAAGACTGAACAAGATGACATAAAAACCATCCTTGATGATGATTTCCTTTCAACCGCGCTTGTCATTTGAATTCAATTCAACAGCTCGATAATTTTGTATTTATTTCCAGCAATTTCTTGTTGTGTTGATGACGTTCAGCTGGAAAAAAGCGTGGAATTGTGTTCAGGAAACGTTGTTGCAAAGCTCGTCAAATATTCTGAAACTGATTTTGAAATTCCAGTCACGAATCGCATTCCTACAAAGTTGTTGTACTTTTGATTAGACGTTGTTCGTCATCTACGTAGACAAAGGAAAAAAAATTTTAGTTTTCAGACTGCTGAATATAATTTCAGCTTCAGAGCTTAATTCTTTTGAGCTATAGTAGTGCAGCAGTTCAGAACTCTTTGTGAAAAGAAGTGGCTTCTCTGCTCATGAATTATTAAAACATAATTGTGATCATGATTTTCCGCAGCTTTTCAAAAAGCTGATAAGTTTCTTTTGTGTCGCATGCGAGAGGCCATAAGCTTGCGACCGTCGAATTCTCGTGCTCGCTCAATATTAACAAATTACAAAGTAATTAGGCGCACAACAGCGAGTTCTGAAGATTGACGTGAATAACTAGCAGGACTCCAAATATTGTGGGGTGCAGAGCATGTTGAATGTTAGGTCATTAAAACAAAATCTATTGGATTTCGATTTGCAAATTTTACGAACGACTCCAAATCGAACAAAAAAGCTCAAATCGCGACGCAATAAATCATCAAATTTTACGTTCTTGTAAAATCTTTTTTCCCAGGAAATTACTCGAAAGAATTCACAAAACTTTACAATTTTCTTTTTGGTCCGACTGAAGCTTTCCGACTGAAATTGACATTTGAATTAATGACAGTTTCTAAAACTTTTGTATTTTGATAATTGTCTCACTGCGCCTCATCGCCATGATTGGAGTGATTTATTGATGTCGAAGCAATTTTTTTCCTGTTCGAATCAGTCACCTGTCTTGTCTCGCGATAAACTTTGAACTTGCTCCTTGGCAATTCATTTGTTTCTGGAATCAGAGACTGGCCGTTGATTAATTGATTAATGTCAAACAATGTCGAGGAGCTACGATCTCAAATTAATCTTGATCTAAGATTTGAAGGAAAGTTTTCAAGGGAAACTTCATTTCAACAAATATTCAGTAAACCTTTCGTGCTTCATCTGTTATCAGCGACTTTTCACATCATTCATAGTCTGTATCTTTGTCGGTATTGCTTCTTTATCGAATTAAAATTCATAAACAAAGTTATTAAATTGAGTGGGTGACGTGAAGAGGAAGAGCGAGCAATCTGATAACTTTTGAAGTCCCGGTTGGGCTGAGAATGTTGTCGAAAGTATAACACATGCAACGAAGAAGCAAAGCGCAACAGTCTGCCTTTCGTTATTAAGTTGGCAGCTTGCCAGTTCTCTCTGTGAATAAAAGCAACCCCCACGCAACCCAGAACGAGGGAAAGAATGAGTTGTATGCATGTTTAATTAACTTTCGAATTTGGCTTGCAAGTGAACGAGTCCCGACGAACAAAAGCTTCGAGCCTGACTACCTTTGTTCCGTGATGTTCAACGACTGTTCTGATACAAGAGGCATTTCAAGATAAGAGCGAAACTATGACGCACTTTGTGTTAGACATTGTCGAATCTCTTGAAACTCTCCACTTGCTAATGATTCAAGGTGAACTCATCGTTGCATTGATGTTGTTAGCCAATTCATGTTTATACGAGTCAATTTGCAACAACGACTAAATTTACCTTCACTAACTGGGAATAGGAAACATGTTAACACGTTCTCATCGTTGAATACGGTTGATTCTCCCAAAGTGTTGAGGAAAATTTATGGATTTGCGAGCATGTGAGGCGTGAAATGTTCTCCAGCAATTTTCCTTCTGCACATTGAATTTCACGCTATGCAGTAAGCTTAATTGCAATCAATTTATTATTTGCGAGCTTATGGAGCGAAACCACTGTTTGCTGAAAGGCAGGAACAACAAAACGAGAACGTTTGCGGTTGCTGTGCAAACAAACTAATGGCGAGAGCAATTTCGAGTTTTTGTCTGTAAACGAAGGCTCGGTGAAGCTCTACCATCATTTGCTCTGCTCTGGAGAATTTCCGTTTCCCTTTAATCGTCAGTCGAGAGCTTTTCTTAAATTCTATTCCTGCAAATGTTTGTGCAGTTGTTCACCAGTTGGTTAGCAAAATTATTGATGCAAAAACCAGTTTTCGGATCGATAAGTCTTTGAAACAAATCAACAATTGTATAATTAGTGTGGGATGAAAATCTCAAACCGCAATGATAGTTTCAAATCTCAACTTGGTTTCATTCAACAGCTGGTTAGATCTCGGTCATTTATTCGAAGTTAGTCAACCCCTGAATTAACTCACACCATCGCACGAGAAGGAAAAGTGAATTAATTTTAAATTAAACATTGAAAACATGTTTGCTGGTCTAGCTAGAAACTTGTTATCGTTCCTAGCACGAGCAGCAAAGTTTCCAGCCTCGCTACCAAAGTTTAATGAAATTATTGCCGTAATTAAATTTCAGCCTTCGGCTGTTGTCTGAAAATTTCACTCCTTGCCGTGAAAACTTTCTTGAGCAAAGTAAATATTTGTCGAACAAGATTTTTCCCTCCTCAAACACGGTTTAAAGCTTCAACGGCTTCCACTTTATTCCACTTCAATAGTCCCCCCTCCAAAAAACAAATTGGCCAATAATGGTCGCTCTTTAAATCAAAGCTTTGATGATAATAATTTCGACAACCGTTCGCTTTAATCATAAAGTTGTGGTTCACTCGCTCATGGAATTAACTAAATTTATTTGACAGACATTTCCTGTTCGAATGAACTTAGTTTAACTTTTAGAGTGCTCTAGGGCATTTTGCTCCTTACTTGATGTTGCACGTGGCACTCTAACGACAACTCTATAAGTCAAGAAATCAATGAGGCGCGCGTTCTTGTTATTTCTACTTTCCAAGCGAATACTTTTAATAAAGTCATTCCCTCGATGACGGAAATAGGATTGTGTGTTTTCGTTTTGCGGATTTCCGATGGCTAGGAATGTGTAATGAATGCTACATTGAAAATGTTGCTCTGCGGCAGCTTTACGAGCCAAACAGGTCGTCGCAAGCACCTCGTAAAAATCATGCGGGCGAAGAAAAACACTTTTACATCTTTCGACGCCACATGGAGAACATCGTCGCACCTCAATATTCGATCGAGGTTATTTTTACTGCGAACGGCTTATTCCTTCGTTTCAATAAATTCAATTCAAGAAGTTGGAAAATCCGCATCGAAATTTATGAGTTGACGTTCGACATAAGGAATTTGCAAGTCGAAGCTCCGATGAAAGCTCGTGGATTTGTCATAGCGATTACCAAGTTACTCGACTTCAAGACATTTTATTAACCTTCGACTGTAGCGGATGGAATCAACAAATGAGCTTTTATTCAACTTGACCTTCGCTGGCTGTTGAGCAATAAATTTACTCGCCACCTCACCTTGTTTCCCTCTTGTCTTGTTACTCGATAACCCAGAAACGAGAAGGAGCTCATAAATTTCATGATAAAGTTGAAAAGTTTTTGTGCACAAGAATTCGCTGCTTACTCCTCGTCGAGTGCTTTCATTTCTTTTCCTTCACTCGAATCAGGTGTGTCGACAGAGACATAAAGATAAAAAAGTGTAATTGTAATAAATCTTTTCTCGCATGCTTTCGCCTTCTCTTCCTCTTCGTCGTCTTTTATTCGACTTCGCTTTCGAGTAATTCGGTTTGGTTACGTTTGTCAATGAGCCTTCGTTAGAAGCTTTCTCGATAATAAATTACAAGCCGGTATTAATATCGTTTGGATTATCTTCCTTCCAACTTGTTTAGCTCCCACTTCACAAAAGCTTTTTATAAGAAGTAAAAGGTTAAGAAACACTGAATCTTGACACAAAGCTTATGCGATCGTCTGTGGTATTAGAATTACCCGACATGATTGATATTTTCTTCTTCTCTCATACGCTCATTGAATTCTGATGATTTATTAAGCTAACGCTGGCTTAGCCTCGTGAATGGAGATAAAAGTTCAGCTCTCACGTCTTGCTAATTGGAAATAAATCAGAGCTTTAGATGGAAGCTTACTTAATTCATGATTAGCTCAAAGAAGTTTTTATTTGAACGGTTGCTTGCTTGCTCAGCTTCTGAGTCAATTAGTTTCCGGAAGTCAAAACGAGATAAGCAAACTTTCCCGTTGAAGTCCTCGCGATGCTTCACTGTTGGACGTGCTTAATCGAGGATAGCAGTTCGCATTACTTTCCTTACCTTTCCTTCATGTAAATTCTCATTTATATTGAAAATCGATGAACGTTGTAAATCTCGGACTAAATAAGTTTGCTAATAAGGAGCGGTTTGTGTAACCTCGTAAGCTTCATAGTTGTTGTTGTGGTTGTCGGATGTTTGAACATTTCCAAGGCAAACTTTGAGCTACTCCTTCAATCAGATTCGAAATGACACGACCAAGCTAATTTCTCGCTTGAAAAAATCTCGGAAAAGTATAGTCGAGTCGAGAGAGAAAGAGGACTGCACAGGAAATTGAAGCATAATAAATAATAACAAGAGCAATGCAGAAGTACCATTAAATGCTCTTCAACAGGAGCTCAATAAGCAACACCCAACAAATAGGTTCAGATCACTCGACTGCGGAAGCACAAAAACATTATTAAACTTCTTGTGTTGTTGCTTCGTCGTATACATAATCGATTTTTGATCACTTTATTTTGTCATTTCTGCTTTGCTCCTCTCGATTTTGGTTGTTTCCCATTTTTTCGCTCCATTTCGCGTTGACGAGGATGATTCTTTGTGTGTAACGAAATTCATTGGACATAAAAAGAGAAATCGTTTGCTCTGACGGGTTGCAGAGAATAAATGGATCAAGATTAAAGCTGTTTCTCCTGGAAATTTGTCGAATCTCTCACCCTCGCCCTCTGTCACAAATAACATCTTTCGCGATGCTTCACGGAAAAAGTTTTTATGCCGCTACGGTCTGGTGAAATGCCATCGATATGAACAAAGTCCCAAATAGCCAATAGCGAGTTTCTCGCAATGGCATGGAAGTAAAAGTTTGTCTTTCATTTTAACTTTATTCCTCGAATTCATTTTTTGGGAGGAAATTGCGAGAGATAAATAAACTTTGTCCTCTTCTTACTACGCGAGACTTCAGCGGAAAGCATCCAACTTCCTGGAGACGACAGATGAGTTTTACTCTCATTGTCGAGTTGACTGTTGTTTTTCGCTAAAAGGCTCTTCATAGAATGTTTCCATCTCAACTTCTTTGATCAGAGCAAACATCTGTTCAGCCTGAACGAGTTTTGAGAGCTTGTCGGTTTTTTGCTTTTATCCGGATCAGGCCCAGCGAGATTAAATCAATATTCGCTTATGCTCCTTTGTAAATCCCTAAAGTCCGATTACTTACCTCACTTTCATACCTTCCAAGCACATCAAAGACAAACTTTTTGTTTTTCCTCATATTCGATAAGCGATTCACGTACTTCAAACCGACTTTTCTGGAAAATCACAAATTTTATTTCTACATTCTCCTCCTTTGCCAATGTTTTCCTTTCTAATCAATAATTCCAGCATACCGTCAGAGCCTAAGAATAGAATGATGAGCTCGGGTACACGAGCTCGTGTTGTATGTTCGATTTTTTATGAATGGAGAAATTTGTATCGACAACTTTTATTGCAAAGATGATTGAGGTGGAAATAATAAATTTTCGTTACGGGACGAATGCACAAACATGTCTACTTCGTTGAATGACGTTTCTGATGTTTATTGAAGTTACGAACGGAGTTCAAGAAGCAAATTAGGTTAATAGAATGTCTAAAGTAGTTTGAGTGTGGCAGGTTCTTCAATATTATGTTTGCGTAAGAAATGAAATTCATTGATTGAGGAAAAACTTCAAACTTTGAAGTTCAAAGAGATTTTATTCCTCTTGTTTCAATAGTTTAAACTTTTAAGTTCAAATATAAATAAATCATTCATGTTTAAATTGCGAAATTCCATGCAAACTCTTATAGTTCAAGTTTCAATCTGGGAAAGGAATTTTATATTTCACACAAGCTCGTGCAAGTGCTGCTCTTCGGAACTTGTGGTGTTAAGACCCGAGAGAAGTTTATTGCAATAAGTTAACGTCTTATCAAAACTTTGCCTCTTGAATAAATTTGTTTTCACATCGTCCACAATTCTTCAGTTTTGAGATCCTTCTGGAAATGAAATGAAAAGTTTTGTTGGTAAAAACTTTACGTTTCGAATAAATCAAAATGTTTTAGAGCTTTCGAAGGCTTTGTGAGAACTCTGACAGACAACAGAGGAAAACATTTTGACCAAACGGATGAAATATTAACGAAAAGCTGTCACGCTTTAGAAATATTCTCAAAGAGTTTCAATCGCTCCAACGACTAAGTGTACAGTAAAACGATAATTGAAGCTTCTTTTAATCGCGAGCACTCTCTGAAATATTAAATTTCCTCACACGCACACGACAGGAAAGCGACGCTTGTTGACAAAACATTCATTTTCAGTCATAAAAGCTTCATGAGGATGATTTAATTACAGACGAGATTGTCTCTTGAGACTTCCGCTAGAGTGAACTCGAGGAGAAGCATTACAAAGTATTCCCCACTCAATGGTTGTTTGTCAAAATACCGAAGCTTTACGTACACAGAGATTGAATCGGGAAGCCATATCAAAGCTTTTGTTAAACTCTCATGTTTGTTGGAGCACAGCCATGAATTTTGAATGAGCGCACCGAGCCTCATAAACTTTATTCGCTTTGAAGTTTACATCAAGTTTGGTTGCTTTTATGAGCTCTCACGGTCAGGAAAACAGGAAATTCAAAATTATAGTTAGCGATAAATTTCGTTGGTAATTAATTTCTGGATGGAACGATTCGTTTGACGGCTTCCTTCGTTCGTTCGTCTGGATATGAAAAAAGCTTTTCACCCGATAGTCCAATGAAACCTGTGTTTTGGAAAGTACGCAAAAGGGAGAGCAACTTTGCAGAGGAGCCCACGAACCCATTGAATAATGTAAAAGTTCATTTAAAATACAATAAATACAATAGAGAATTTAATATGATCCCGTTTAGCAAACAACATCATCCGAAGCCGAAAAAGCAACATAAACAGCAGCCCGTGATTTGCATATTTTCCATATTACTTTCTCAGACTGCTCTCTACCTTTACGAAAGGTTTTTGGGCATCCTCTATCTGGCTTTGATGAGGGCGACACTTTTTATGGGCATGATGAGCGATGTGTCCTCTTACATCATTTCCTTCAATATCGAACGATGTGACATCTTTAGGGGCGACTCCTTCCGCTTCTGAGATGACATAACTTTACGGAAGGATTTAGAATGTGGTGATGGAAAGCAAATATTTGCGGCGAACGTTCCCATAACGACACCGTGACTTCCCCTCCTTTCACTTTTATCTATTTGAGTTCACACTTGAAAGAATTTTACGAGGACTGAGAGGCATGCGACATCAGCATCAATTCACCTCCTGGATTGTTCATTTCTCTCGACAAAAGCGAGACAATAATTCCGCAACTTTATTTGATAGCCCCTTAATAAAACGGAACAAGATAAGTTTCGAGGCTCAAAATTTAAGCTGTTTTCAAAATAACAAAAGCGAGATTTTCATCAAAAGCTGAGCGTTGATGTCTGAAATGGCAAAAGGTGTTTTGAGGAAATAATCCCGAGAATGTGACAATCAGATGTTCACAGCCGTTGAGTGAGAAGCTTGCGAGGAAGTGAACGAATTTCGTTTTATTTGTCGGCAGTGAAAGATCAATATGAAGTCGAGGAGATTCGAAAATTTAAGAGATTCTCATTTCAACATTCGTTCGAGGTGTTGTTTCATTCTTTGCGCTACTGCGGAAGCTTCAAAACTTGTACACACAATTCGCTTTATGCCTCACGTTCTACAAAGAAATTGCCGCATTACCTTCTTTATTCTCTTCTCTGAAGTGGATTTCATTAACTTCCTTGTTTGAGTTTTTCAGGTTTGCCAACTTCTTATAGTTTAACTCGATTTGTGCTGCTTCGTAATTTGTGAACGTCCCTCATTTCCCAAATAAATCTGTTTGTGGATTCACTGAGAAGAAATTTATATGGAAATCCTTCCTCGAATTTTTATTTCCACTCTTGCTACATTTTTCATTCGTTTTGCGAGGGCTTTCACTTTTCGTAAAACGCACATACGAACAAAAGCAAATATCTTAAGAGTGAGAGCCGCGAATCTTTCGTGTGAAAGAAAGGAAAGGAAAGCAAACATACTCGGAGTCCCGAGAGCGAAAGCCGCTGAATAAAAATGTAAATATCCCGAACTTCCATTTACGATGTTTAATGGCTGTTGTTGTTGTTGGTCCTTTGAGTCATCCCAACGAAATGTCATTCCTTCTCCTCTTGAAGAGCATTAACATATATCTCCCCGCCCACCATCAAAAGGGATGTTGACTTATGCTTGCCCAAGAATAAAAATCGTGAAGCACATGCTGTCGAACAGTGAAAGAAAATGTGTTGCTCGTCATGTCGAATGGGAATTATGCGAGGATTTCACTTTCACTGCCGTCAGTTTATGTTTAACGACGACGTTTCCATGTCGTTCGTCTTTCCAATCGTCGTAAAATATTTATGCGATTTAATCTGAAATGAAGCATCTCTTGCCATAAAGTGCTGAACATTTTTAAAATTATGTTCGCAACCATCACCATTTACATTGTCGCTGTCGTTGCTTGCTGCTCGTACTCTTGGCTCTTCAGAATGGAAGCAATCAAGATGAATCGAGTCCCACTCGCTTCGAGGAGAAGGGATATTTATGCACACATAATAAATATTCAGATGTAAAAATGTGACGTTCACATGGAGAAAATCTGTCGCAGTAGTGAAACAGCCTTTACTAATTTATTATTAATGTGCAATGCCAGTACACAGTAAACACAAACATATTTATTTTTGTATCAAAGGCCTTGGAGAAGTCTTTTCTTTCAATGAATGAGGTTTTTGATTCTCGAGGCGGCTTTCTAGCTTGGCAACTCAATGCAACATCGTTTATTTTTAGCAGAAACAGGGAATCCATTACATCATGAAGAAAAAGCTTACAATGCCACTTCACTTACACGTTCCTTCACTTTGTTGAAGAGTATTTTTAGAGTTTGCAATTCATTCACTAAATTTTTTTTTATCCTGAAAATGCTCATTCCTTCACTCAGACACGGCGAGTTGCTGAGATCTGCATTATTTTCACAAATTGCTGCTGCTGTTCTTCAAAAGCTCCGGGAGAATGAACTTCAACCGTAATGGATTTTCACTTCGAGCTTTACGAAACGTTTGTTTTATGACATGTTCATTAAAACTAATTGTTATTGCGGGCGATTGTGTTGATGGGACTTTCCACGTTCGTTGATTGTGAGAGAAAATGAAAGTAAAGCAGCAGGAAAACGAAAAGAAAAAAAAAACTTTTAATAAATCAGTTGATGTCCAATTTATTGGCTTTCATAGACAGGCGAACGTGTGTAGTTAGATGCGGTAAATGATTGTTGAGTGGAAGAAAATGAAGTTTTCTTTCTCTCTTATCCGAGATCCATTTGCCCTCTTCTCACCACCAACTGGTCATTGAAAGAGCTTTGAATTTATTCTCTGTGAAGAGGAAAAACATGAAACAAAATTAATTCTTGCTTGCGTTTTCTATTTGCAGGAAGATAAAGAAAAAGCATGAGCGTCTGGAAACGCTGTGTAAATCCATTTTGAAGTATTTCCAAAACCACCAGCCATGCTCTCAATTGCTTGATAATAGGCAATCCGATTTAAGCGAGCAGACGATAACTCAGTGGTTTCTGACCAACAATAGCAGCGTAATTGGTTTTCCATACTTCAACGGATCGCTCGACTTTTTTCACGACTTCAACGAGACTCGCATCGACGGCGACTTTCTAACTACAACAGAGGGACCTGTGCCGGTATTGCCACCGTTCGAATTGTGGCAGACAGTATTAATAGCGCTCTGTTTAGCGGCCTGCATTCTGCTTACCGTGGGAGGAAATGTACTCGTGCTGTTAGCGTTCATTGTCGATAGAAATATTCGACAGCCAAGCAATTATTTCATAGCATCGCTTGCAGCAACCGACATGCTAATTGGAACAGTCTCGATGCCCTTCTACACTGTTTACGTTCTAATGGGCTATTGGAATCTAGGGCCACTTCTCTGCGATCTGTGGTGAGTTAGATGAAGCGATGAATCAACAAATGTCAAAGCTAACTAATCTTGTTTGCTCTCTTTTAACTTTCCTCGTAATTTCTCTTAGGCTCTCGGTGGATTACACGGTTTGTCTTGTCTCCCAATACACAGTTTTATTAATCACTATTGATCGCTTCTGCTCGGTGAAAATTGCTGCCAAATATCGAGCCTGGCGTACAAAAGATAAAGTACTTTGGATGGTGACAATCACATGGATTATTCCAGCTCTGCTCTTCTTTATATCAATTTTCGGATGGGAGCATTTTGTTGGTAAGCCGACATGGCTTCAAATTAATCGAATCGCAAATTTATTGATGTTTCATTATCATAGGCTATAGAGATCTTGCTCCCGGTCAGTGTGCTGTGCAATTTTTGAAAGATCCTGTCTTTAATACTGCCTTAATCATTGGATACTATTGGACAACGTTGATAGTTTTATTTGTTTTATATGGAGGAATCTACAAGACAGCTTATGACATGCAGAAGAAGAGCGAAGCGAAGCAAAGGAAAATGCAAAGCATGGTTGCGCTAAGTGCGGGATTTACTGGAATGGCGGTGAGTTGGTTTAAATGAATATTCATGAAGAAGAGAGCAATTGATAAATTTACCTTTCTGATTTTAAAAAAATAAAGAGTCGAGCGGCTGGCATTGGAATGACATCAAAGGCCGAGTCGAGTATCGTTGGGGATAAGACAGCAGTGACACCAACGACAATTCAAGAGCAGCAAGACAAATCAGATAGTGGACAAGATGGATCGTCTGACGATCAGCCTAAGAATGTCGAAGTCAGAAAGAATTCGTCGGTAACTTCAGGTGGTAAGAAGTCGCTTCATGATAACAATAAATCAGAAACGAAGAAGAAGAGTCAAAAGTCGAAGGATGAGAATGCCACAGGAGATAAGAGTGAACGGTCCAGTAGTCCAGCGTTTGATTCAGATGAAGACAGCTCAGGTGGAAATCAACAAGTACAAACTCTTCAGCCAACAATTGGCTGCAAGAAACGTGCGCCTTCGATAGCGGGACTTCTGGTAAATTCAGCGAATTCAAGTTTTCTTGGCAAAAAGCTCAATCCATCCTCTAATACTATTCAGGAAAATCTCTTGCCTATCACAAAGTCATCATCGGGACATGTTGACCGTCACCTGAGTCTTCTCGATCAAGGCATCGAGGTGAAGGAATCGAAGAGCCTCTCGCAACCAATTTCTCCGGAGACAATTGAGCCGATCATCATCAAGAAGGAGGAACGAATCAAAAGCTTAACAAAGACAATACTTCCGCCTCCAAGTGATTTCAAGACGAGCCCTGTCGTCATTCGAAGTCGTCCCCAAAGTGTGATAAGTGATGGCGAAGGCTTGAAAGATTTATCTGACGATGTCGTTTGTCGAATGGATGGAGCTGACTTAAGGTTCATGGACGAAAGCTCGATGATGATGCTTCGTTCGCCATCAAACGAGACTCCGCCAACAAACTTCCCAGTTCATCGGCAGCACGGCAACTCAAGCAGCCAGAACAATAATATCGCAACGAACCCATCGCTTCTTCAAAAAGCTTTAATTCAAGCGACATCTCATACGAAGCAACCGTCTCCAACGGTTTTATCAAACAACTCTTCCCCAAGCGAGAAAGCTTCAAGTAACAACAACAACAACCATCATCACTCGCCTCCTCCCGTTGAGCCGCAAATCAACAAATTTAGCACAGAAGTATCAGTGACAAATCATAATGATAATAAACCCGTTACGACAATAATAAATAAAGTAACTAATCTGGATGGAATGGAAGCAGCGCGCGATGAGATAGAAAAGGTGGCGACAAGCGACGCCTCCAAAACGAACACCAACAGTCAAGCAGCCCTCAAGGCTGATGAAGTTATTAAGTTGATGCCAAAAGTTGAACATAATGAGAAGAGCAACAAAGCTCGACGAACGTTTCTGCAGAATATCCGCCGGCGATTGCGGCTCGATGGGAAAAAGAAGGCTGGTCCCCTGCTGGGTGGTCTGGCGGGAAATCGTCAAAAGTCGAAGTCAGAGAATCGAGCAAGAAAAGCTTTTCGCACAATCTCATTCATTCTCGGTGCTTTTGTAATCTGCTGGACTCCATATCACATTTTAGCTTTAGTTGAAGGCTTCTACCAAGGCTCCGTCAATGCACATTTATACATGTTCACGTACTTCCTTTGCTACGCTAATTCGCCTCTGAATCCATTCTGTTATGCGATGGCGAATCAACAATTTAAAAAGGTGTTTACAAGGCTTTTAAAACTCGACTTCCAAATGAGATAAGCAAGCTCATCTCTCTCTCTTTCGAACGCCATAAAATTCAATTTTCAATTCCGGATGCGTCGCGCGAGCTCTCTTGTTAACCCGCGAAGCTATGTCTCAATCGATAATCAGCCGCAGTCAATCACTTTAAATATTGATTGAGACAGAAGGTGCTTCGCTGATAAAGCACAAAATGAGCAGCAGAGTCAGACCGGAACGCACCCGGAATAAAATTATTCTCTTCCTTCTTTCCAAGTTCGATCATTCGGCAGAGGTAATGAATAAAAAAATATATTTTTACAATGAGACAAAAAAAAGAGAAAGCGTGGGGGAAGCGAATGTCAACGGCAATAAATAAATAAATGAACAGAGAAACCCGAAAAGGTGTTTGATGAAGTGCGCGAGTCAACAAAAGCTTCGACTTTTCACGTCGATTGTCAACCAGCGTTACACTTTACGCTTATTATAACAAATCTAGTCGTTGGTTGATGGTAATTGGAAGAGAAAAGTCGGGTTGCTAATATTTAGATAACTAAGCATGTCTCTGACTCTTTCTATTTCATTCTGATTTATAGTTGAACAAAACTAATGTTCAGAAGATGGAAGGAAAAAAAAGCTCTCAGCACACATGATTGATAGACGTGAAGAGAAATAACTTCGTGTAATAGACAATAAAATAAATTGATCATTAAAATAATATTAAGATCTCTCTCTCTCTCTCCCTCTCTCACTTCCTCACAACTAATTTTCCATTTCTACATCGCGTAAGGTAACGATGATATTGTAAATGTAATATCATATTTATTAAAACTAATGACTTACAACGTTAATAACTTAAGAAAATCACAATAATTACATTTACCGATTTATACATCATCAAGTAAAGCGTATGAATAATTCATTCGTCACTCTCTCTCCCTTTCCCTGCGCCCCACTCCTCCTGTCTACAAATTTGTAACCTGAGGACATTCTCTTCACTTATTTTAATCGTCTAACCTTCAAGTGTGTACAGCAGAAGAGGATGTGAAGAGATAAATAATCAATTAAATTTGTGCTTAAACGCCTATGTAATCGATTTAAGCTTCATTTAGAAACTGAAGAATTCCATCGTAGAAGAGACTTAGATTGCCTTGCAATGTTAGGCGCCAATAATGTAAATACGATTTTTATTTTGTTTCAGAAAATAACAAAGGTGGAAAGGAATTGAGTAACGAGCGCGCGGATGAATATTTGCTTTGTTCGGATATTCATTGAAGCGCAAATCGAATGAACGTTCTCTTGATAATCGATTTGAAATGAATTTCAACTGTCACGACAGCGATTCAGAGCTTAATCCTCAAGATATTTCTTCTCGGTGGAGCGATGAGATTAATTTTAATAAGATTTCGTTTTAACGATTTGTTCACCTTTTCAAACATTTCTAAAGCCTTTTGAGACGAAAGATGTTTAAGTCTCTTAACT
Organism: Smittia aterrima; assembly: GCA_033063855.1. NCBI lineage: Eukaryota > Metazoa > Arthropoda > Insecta > Diptera > Chironomidae > Smittia > Smittia aterrima. Next base: position 6,539,117 of record CP093830.1, read on the forward strand.
TGAAAAGAAATCTTTCGTCGTCATCACTAAGAATTTTTCTTCTTTTCTGTGTCAACAGATCGTAAGATCCTTTGACAGCGATTTTAATTCCATTTCCTTGGAAATTGTTCTTAATCAGCGACAAGATATCAGAACTCAAGTTACTCAGTTCCTTTCGTAACTCTTTGATGGAACGTAAATTCGCTTAAATGAGTGAATGCCTTTCACTGAAAGGTGACAGGACGATTGGCAGAAAGTCACTGGAATAAAAATTTTCAAAATTCCTCACCTTCAAAGGTTCACGTACAAAATTAAAGCTTCGTCATTCCTCATCTCAAGAGTAAACTTATTTCTATCCAGAAGATATTTTCTGTGCGTTTGACGAGAAACAAAATAATGTGGAATTTTGAGCCCCGAAATTTGCCCCAACCAAAAAAAAAGTGTCGCTCGTCAAACTCTCACAAAAATTTCGTTACACGAACAAACAAGAAACTTTAGACAAATTAGACTTAATCATGAGACTTTTTTTTAGATATCAAGAGTTTTTCTTTCGGAAGAAAATGATGGAAGTTCTTAATTTTCTTCTCTTATTCTTTGCTCGACAAATAAAATTTGTTTAAGCGCAAACATCAAAAGCTCTAGAGCATTCAAGAAAAAAGCTCTCATCTGAAAGTTTTCGAGTTTTCTTTGATGTACTGCAAACTCAATCAAGAAGCACATAATCGCTCCGCGACACTTGCATGTCAATTTTGAACTTGAAAGCTTCGTTAAAGCTTTGTTGAATGAAAATGCATAGTTGAACTTATCAAGAATGTCTTAGAATCAAATTCAAATGAAACAAAACAAAAAGACAATATAATTTAGAAGAAAAATCACAAACGTCTTTGATTGCATGAAGAACTTTTTATTTCAGCTCGACATCTTCCTGAGAAATTAAAAACTCAACACTTTGTTTGAGTGTCGTTGCAATTGTAACTTTCTTTTGTAAATTAAATTAATTTTGTTCTGTCGTGAGCAGGATAAAAGAAATTAAAACTTTACTTTAATTCGTTCTGATCAACGTTTTGGGCTTTGAATGAATCTCAACGAGTCTCTGAGTGATTGCGAAACAATTATTATTTCCCAAGTTTGTCGACAGGAAAAAACTATTTCTCATCCTGATGGGAAATTAAAAAACTTTATTTTTGTCAGCTCTTACACCTTCAGTAGTTTCCACTGAAACTCTCTACAGTAAAGTCTTGTTATTGCTTATTACGATGATTAGCAAGCTCGTTGGGAACAAGAACAAGGAAGTTTTAATTGACTGAGTGAAAAATGAAATAAAAAGCGCATTAACGCTTTATGAGCGTTCTGCGAATGTTCTGAAAGCTTTTTAATCTTTTTTTTTTCAGGAACTCCAATTTAAAATCTCTAAAAACAACACGATGTGTGCTCGTGCTTGAAGTGTCCCCATGATGATACAACGCTTTTTTGAGTACGGATGAGGGGAAATGAAAAGCGAAATCAAATTGACGTTGACCGTAAATCTTTGATCTGCTTCGCGTCGTTATGGGCCTTCAAATTCCAGCTTAATCTTTTCCATGACGAAGCAAACTGTCTCGAGGATGGAACTGAAAGCGAAGCTTAACAAGACTCTTTCTTTTTAGTTCGTGGAATATTTCTTTCTTTATTATAATTTCTTCTTCGATTGTGTAGTCATCAAACTTTTAATTTCATTTACTTTTGTCACAAATAAACAAATGTCTACATTATGTTGTCTACGCGCTCGCTTATTTTTATAATAAAAAAGTCGCAAATCTTAACCAATAGTCATCTCTTAGTACTTTTCAGTGGAGGCCGTTAGGAGGGAACTCCGCGTTAAAGATTCTAAATTTATTTCTCGCTACGCTGATTGCATGGTTTGGGGAAGATTCTGGTATCAAAAATGATTTTAGGACCATGGAATAAATGTTAATAAAAACTTTCGTAATACTCGCTTCGGCATGTAGGCTTAAGTGAATGGAAATGTTGAAAATAGCGAATTTGTCATTGTCTAACACTAAACGAGATAAATGATTCATTTGTTGTGCATAATTGTGATCGGGGCGAAAGTAAACTTCCCGCGAGAAATGGTGCAACGATTCGTTCTTAACACTTTTTTCTATCATAATTTACTTAATCTAGATCATATAAAAGAAAAATTTGATTCGAACTCTCCTTAAACGGCGTCGGTTGGGCTTGTGAACTCTGAGAGAGCGTGTACAGGGTTTTGCGTCTTTTTCTGCGAGGCGCGACGAACTTTAGCGCGAACTTCTTCAGGCTTTTCAGGTCTCACCAACGGTTTCTTCTCGGGAGCTTTCATCTTCCAAACAACAATTGGCGACTGTGAATAAAACGGAGTTAGATTAAAAATTTAATCCGGATTAAGAAGCTTTTTGATTAACTTACCGAGACGGTTCCTTGTCTTGTGTATTTTGTAGATGCGACATATGAATACTTGACGGTGTAAACCACAGCGTTCATGAGATTCTTAGCTGCCTGAATCAATGACGTAGCGCTGTCCAACTGGAGGAGAGTGCAAAGAAAAGTAATAAATCTACTCGTCGTTGAAAGAATTTGATCAACTTACTCCTGATACAATGAGTTCACCGGAAATATTTTGAACATCGGCCTTGACCTTGGATGTGATTTGGATCTGGTGGCAATAGAGAGCAATTCGTTGTAAATAGGCGAGAAGATCCTTCTTTGTTGAACTCTCTGGACATTGATCAGCAATTTCTCTTGTCAACTTATCCAACTTTGTTCCTGCTTCGGAGATTTTCTTAGCTGCATTGATAACATCCATTGTTGTCTTCAGCGGTCCACGTCCGCGAGTGAAATCTGTCATCTCCATCATGATCATACACATGTGCTTTGCCAAGTAGATGATATCGTTTCCAGTGTCGTCCCATTTAGCAACTTCTGAGTCGAATGTCAACTTCTCACGACGGAAAAGTTCAACTTGTTGCATAATCTTCTGCTTGTCTTCCTCGTTCATCTTTCTCATCGCTTCCTGAATGTTTAATTTTGAATTAATAACAATTCGTCCATGTTACAGAAACTTGCTACTTACTCTAGCTGTCGTGATTCCACTGATGTCGGGATATTCATCGATTGCAGTATCACCAGTATGTGCGCTCGCTAAGAATATCAAAAATAAATTAATTTCAATCATCGAATGTTTCATTTAAAAACAGAAATCACAAGCATGCAAACGAAAATCAAGCTTACATCGACTGCGAGTTTCGATTGTCATGTCCTCGACAGGCTCGAACTCCGTATCAGTATCCAACTCTTCGGAACTCTGATTCGACAAGTAACACACATGCGGGTCAACGAAAAATCATCACAAAACATGAAAGCAAGGAGAATAAAACAAATCAAAACAATTGCGTAATAATACAAAAGCATTTTGGGGCGTAAAACGAAAGCGAACAGCGACAAACACAACATAACAGCTTGAGGCTATTCTTACACTTGCTCCTAGTCTCCACAGTATTGTGCTCGTCTTCCATATCTTCCGGATCCAAATCCTCTTCTTTCTGTTTATGTTTGCGTGCGTGAATAGGTTTTTAAGTTTAAAATAAGTCGCCAGAGGATTTTCCTAGTCAATAACTTTAAGAAATAAATTGGATTACTTACGCGATTCATCAACACAGCTCTGCGAATCTCCCGAACTCCGTCGTAGACCAAACGCGAGGCATCAATAAAATCATTTTCGTCGACATCCTTAGCCGAGTTGTTGTTAGAGAGTGCATTGACGGCTACATCAACACGCTGAGCGAACTTCGACATGACTTGATCACGTAAAACCTTGACGGCTTCCATGACACGTTTCGTGTAAATGCAAGGTTCGTAATTATCCATTTCAGCTTCAACAACGTGGCAAACACGAGCAGAGCGTCCTTGGATGGCTCCTGCAGTGTTTCGCAAGTCCATCGCGTCTTTTTCTTGAAGGGCAAGGACACACTTGTTGACATCTTCTAAGATATGGTTCTCTGACACAGCTAAGAAGTCGTCAATTGTTGTGATATCGTCGACAGCTTCAGTCAAGATACGAACTTGATTTTCCCATGCTTGACGATATGAGTCCATGTTCTCTTGAGCGACTTTAGAGTTTGGACGAGCTGCCAAGATCAATGCCGCGTTGATAACTTGAGGGCAGAGCGTCTCGATTTGCACAGCGGCATATCGAACCATTTTAACTCCGTCTTCATTGTTTGACATGCTGCAAACGAGATTGGCGACTTCAACCAACTTCTCTGCGTGTTTTGTGAAAATTTCAGCGCGTTCGTGCACTTTCTTTTCATTTCCAGAACGAGCTGCTTCAATCAAATCCAACAACGGCATGTTTGTTTCCAAGAAGGAATCGGAAACGTGATCAACGACAGCTTTACGCAACTGACGACGAAGATCCTTCGTCTTGCGATACATTTGTCCAATTGCTCTTTCCAATTCAGGACCGCGATCTTTAGTTCCCATGTTTGACATGTATTCCGACAATAAATCTTGAAGTGCTTGACGAACGGCATTGCACTCAGCGACGATACGTTCTCTACGCTCATCACGAGTACAATCAGCGTCAGCCATCAAGGCAGCAGCACTGATGATACTCTCCAATCTTTCTTCCAAAAGTTGACGAGACCGCATCTCGTTGTAGGCCGAAGGATCCATAATAATTCCTTCATCAAAGTCATCGAGAGCAGCTGCCAATTCTCCGGCTCCAGCAAATGAATCTTGTGGAGCGGAAGTCTTTCCTTGAGCAACATCGCTGATGGTATTGACAGCTTCACAAACTTGCTTCAAGACGTAATCACGATTGGTCTTGGCAAGATCAAGCTCTGGATGACGAACGTATACTTTCGAAGCAGTAAGAAGCATAGTCGAATGCTTCTTAAGAATTGCACGAGCTGCAGCTAAATCATCACGCAATTGAGGATCTTTCAACTCTTGTTGACGTTTAGCAGCTTGCTTAATTAACTCATTGGCATTTCTTCCAAATTGACGCATATTGCTCATCAGTTCATCTTGGCTCGAAGCATCGCGCAATTTATTTAAATCACCTTCAACGACATGAAGTGATTTCAGCAAGAGATGAACATCAACCATGTCAGCTAAGATTAACAAACGAGTGACAGCTGAGAGAAGATTTCTTGCGGCACGAACCATATTTCCTCTCTTCAATGAGCTGCAAGGATCCTCGCTGAACTCTCGAGCTGCAGTGCTCATAGCAAGTCCTGTCTTACGCACTTCCTCGACTGCTGCTAACATCTCCTGAGTGATATCTGGATTCTCATATGCGATCTGTTCGCCTCGTTCAATGAAATTCTCTGTTGCCTTCTCAACAGCAGCAACGAGAGCGGATGCACGCTTTGACTTGCCTACAATTGAAGAAAAAAAGTCTCATTGTAAAGTCACGTAAATCCAGTTGCGACGTTTTCGCATTCTCTTTCTTGTTGATTCATATTTCACTGGAGATGGAAATTGTTTACGGTCGATGACTCATCGTCACTCACTTCGGCCATTGCAGAATTTTTGAACTTTCTTATAAGAAATTCCATCAACTTTTCCATGTCAAATTGTTTTTACTCACCTTTCTTCTTCTTGCTGGTTGATTTGCTGTTGACAAGTGTGGTCACTTGAAGCACTAAAGGCTCGAGAGTCTTCTCGACAGACATTGTTCGAATTTCAAGATTTTTTGGATCCCTAAGAAAAGAAGTTTACACGAATTGGATTACTCAAAATTTCGTCTAGACACTAGTAATAACAAGTCTCTTACCATCGCGCAGCGATAGATCCCACGATATCCGCCATAGTCATGATCAAAACTTTTATTTGGGGCGTTAGTTATTATTTCGAAATTTTGACTCAAATTGAGTTCAAAACAAGTTTATTTCACTTTACTTTCTTCGTCCAGTGTCTTAACTTGAATAATAAACTTATTGTCGTCGATAATTAGCTGTTTCACGCTCGTAGAACTAAAAACAGATTTTTTACATAAATTTTTCAAAGAATCGCTTTTGAGACACTAGATGTCGCATGTAACACTGAGCAAACTGAGTGGCACCAGATGTCGCTATTTGAGATTTTTCGACTGTTGCTCGATTTAAATTCAATCTTTTTAACCGATCCAAACTAGTAAGTAACATTAAGTAAGTGGTAATTAACATTACAAAGCATTCGCGAGACGACATTTATCGAGTGATAAGTTGTAATTGATATTAATCGTGGAATAATCGAAGACTTTGCCTTAGAAGGGGATCCGATAGACCGAAAACACATTCTACAAAGAAGTTAACTGTAAACTTTGACTGACCACGAGCTTCTTTGTTATAATTTGTTTCCTTATCAGTTGTCAAACAGAAAGCAGTTCTAGAAGTAATTTGTTTTCGATTCTTGAAAGGTGGTGCCGCATTCCTTAACCCTTTACTTTGACTCAGGTACTCGCCTCAGTTCCCTCGACTTCCCAATTCTTCCTACGCGCGCCGTTACAAAAACGCATTTCAATCATTTATTCAAAACTGGTAAGAAGTAAGAACCTTTCTTTCAAAGATCCGAATAATTTGAGAAGGAAGTAAGTCTTTTAACTGTTGTTGTTAATTAATTAGTCACAAGTTGTGTTTGACATAATCGAAGACTTTGCCTTAGAAGAAAGCTAAGTGAAAATTATTAATTTCACGACGTGTCGTAAACTTTTAATTGATAAGAGGGAATATTCGAGTCTCGATCAAAATTTTATCGTGTCAAGCGCCCAGAAAGGAAAGAAAGGACAGTAGACCGAAAACATATGAAAAATTCGAGTTTTAAAACAGGTAGTAGCAATTGTTCTCGATTCTTGGAGAGAAGAATCAAACATATTTAGTGAAACGTCGATTAATTCTTAGAAACATGAGTGCAAATCAGCAGAGCAGTCAGCCCAACATTTCGGCACAGAATTTAACTCCAAATAATGCACAGCAATCACAAGGTGAGTCCTTCAGTGACAAATCGAAAGAAAAGTGTTCGGAGAAAATGATAAGAAAAATAACTGGAGATTGGATTTGAACGTGTCATTCTTAGCGTGAGATTTTCCTCTTGCTTTCGTATCCTCGACATTAGTTCATACAAAAGAGAACTAAAGTTAATTTTTTTCGGTGGAAAATGTCGAGTTCGAGACTCAAAGACAATGATAATCATCAATCATCATGAAAGTCATTAAATGATTGATCAAACTTCAATTTTAAAGTCGTGAACGTCCGCAAGAATCTCGCGTGGTCTTCGCGAGAATTTTTCGTCATCCAGCTGGAAGCTTCATATTCCTCAGTTTCAGTTTGTAATTGGGTGCAACGAGAGTGTGTGAGTGGATTGAATGTTTGAGTGAGAAGCGACGACTATCGCCACATGTGATTCAATATTTCTTTCAATTGAAGGGATTATCGCAAATCACTTTGCAAAAAATTAGAAAACTCTAAATTATTCGACGGAACAATCATGTAATTAACATTTTTAGACGAAAAGTAATTCATCTCATTAAGAATTTTTACCGCTCTTCCGAAGTGGTCAACATTTACCATATATTTAAAAAAAAGAATGAAACTACGTATCATTACAAATCATTCTTCCTTACAGTCTCTGATAAAACACAAGCATTAATTTTAATTTATACAAAAATAAGGCAAATTTAAGTTTTGACACTTGTCGCGTAAGGATCTTCATCTGAATCTCTTTTATATGCGATATTTTTTCTCATCATTTTTTTCCGCATGAAGAAAGATCATTTTGATTTTTCGCATGAATTTATTCATTTTCTTTTGCACGACTCAATATTCAAGAACATACGTTTTTTTAGATGGTGCATACGCTCAATCGATTTCCAATCAACAGAATCAGGCACGTTTAACGTCTGTGATGCAACCAACTGCTCCTCCAACTCCACCAAACCAACAGCAGCAACCTCAATATGTTGTGCAAATAGTGCCGCAATTTTGTTTCTTGCAATGGCACAATGGAGCACTCTACGCAGTTCCATTTGTATTTCCTCCCGGTGTATTTATGACACAAACACACAACTACTATACACTCCAACCAGCGTTCAACAACTTTGTTCACGCACCCCAGGGCTATCAACAAATACAACCGTCGCCGAATGGTCAGCAGCGTCAAAGTACGCTACAAGCTGTTCAGACGATGCCACAGTCTCAGACGAACGATTTCACTCGATACCTCGGCATGGAAGGTAATCAAGCTGGGGCTTCAATTGTTAATAGCAAGGCGGAGGATGAAACAAAAGCAGAAGAAACAAAAATTCCAAATGAAGAACAAAACAAGAAAATCCTCAAATTATCTGAGCTTACCAACATAGATCCATTGGAATATTTTTCACGTTTTCTCGACATTCCTGAGATGATCTTACAACATTTAGGCGGCAAAGGTTTGATAACGGCTTCAGAAGTCAGTCCAAGTTATTACAACTTTATCGCTTCGTCGAGAGTTCTCATGCAGAAAATTAAAATTGTTTTTGATCGAGATTTTGAATTCAGCGGTGAAGATTTGGTTAAGATTCTAGACCACCGTACAAACTGGAGAAAATGCTACCGGTTCATCGCCTCGTCGACAGATTTTATGAAAACTAAAATTGTTTTTAAAGATAAAAGTGCGACCCAATCGGAAGATTTCAATTTGCTGAAGAACAGCTCGAGACTGTACCAGAACATTCAAATCCAACGAAGCGACGTATTTATTCATGTAGAAGATGAACTTGAAAATTATAGAAGATTCGGCGACTACCTGACCAATTCGGAACTTGATTTTTTTAATAGTAAAGCTCACGAATGGAAAAACGTGACACTCTCAAATGTTTATTTTAGAAAAAAAATCGATTTGTGGAGTTTTTTCTCATCAGTCGAATCATCTGTAGAAAGCATTTCTGTCCATGACTTTGGTGTCCTTTCATTTGAAGATTCATATTCAGAGATTGAATCTCTCGAAGCTTTAAAGTTTCCAAAACTAAAAAAACTTATGGTTTGTCTCCTAAATGACGACAGCATTTTCGATACTTTGGACAGACTTTTTTTAAACTCTGTTGCTATCGAACAACTTATTTTATTAGACTATACTGGTGAAGTTATTTTTAAGGATATGTTTCAAAAAATGCTCACAAACTTCGACAAACTCAGAACACTCAGAATTGCTTCAAAAAACATAAATCAACTATTCGAAGACGTACCTTGGGAAAATTCTCATCTGAAGCTAAAGGTATTGTCAATTTGTTGTTTTTCAGACGTTGTGATTGGCATCAACGTCTTAAACTTCCTAAAGTCACAAAGCGATCACCTCGAAAAATTGGGGATCGGTAAAAATGAAGACGACAAAGAAACCTTCGACGTGATCATGAAAATGCCAATGTTGAAGTGTCTAAACCTTTTGGCTTTTTCCGAGAATGAATTTCCAACTAAAATATCAACCTCAATTACTGAGCTGACTTTGCATTTATGTGCTAGTCCTCGCAGTCTAAATTTATTAGATTCAATGCCGAAAGTAAGAAATCTTTCAATCACCTCAATCGATGAAGAAGATTTTAAAATTTTAAAATCAAAGAAGAGAAAGTTTGATATATTGAGAGTTTGTGAATTGAAAGGAGTAGACAGAAAGGATATCGAAGAAATTATGACTGAGAATTATACCTCGATAGAGATAGTCAAGACAAATCAATTAAGATTATTTTATTCGGCTCGTTAGCTCTATTAATTATTCTTCTTTTTCGACTTGAAATAAAATCAATTAATAGCATGAAGTTTATAGAATTTCGATCTAAGGTTTTACCGGAAATAAAAAGTTTATAATAACGCTTTTCGAATGTTGCGGCCAATTTTTCTCAATGTCACAACAAAAATGGGATGAAGCAAAAATCAAAATTATCACCAACAAAAAAAAATCGTCTATTTTTCCTTAATCAAAATTAAAAATATTTAAATTCGAGTGGAAAAATAATAAAAACTTTTTGAAATTCTCAGCCCTTGTTTTTCTTTTTCTAGTTTTTTTTAAATTGAAAAAGTTGCGCTCAACAACGAATTTATTGAGGAAATGGAAACATCAACGACGCTTTTCAGTTGCTGATAAACCGAAAGAATTTAAAATTTATTCTTTCGATCTCTTATTGAATCCCAACGAAAACTTTCAGCTCTTGCCATTGACAGGACAACCAAAACCACTCTCATTTCGACTTCTTTCTGTTACGGGTTTGATAGAATTACTGTCTCAAAGACAAAGTATCATGTCGTTTTTATATTTGAAATTTATCGAATCGCCTTTCCTTAATGAATTTTTGAATTCTAAAATATTTGAAGAAAGATTTTTAAACTTTTATTGATTTCTACAATATTTTTCAAGAATTTTTTTTTGTACGTATAGAACATCTATTTAACATAATTTTAGTAGATTCTTTTGAAAATTTTTAAATATGTTTATGTTAAAAATCATAAAGGGGTTGATCTTTTACTTTGACTTACCATTAATAGAAGCTGGTGACGCATTCGTTCACAATGCTTGCCTCATTTTTCGAAACTTGAAATTATTTTCTAATAAGAATTCGAGTGAAATAAACATGTAAAAGACAAACTTTTTCACCTTTCGTTCATTTCGTTCTCAGCATTCGAAGAGGTAAGATCTACTGGTCGCATTATTTTTCCTTCTGGAATTTTTTATTTGAATTCTATTTTTCTTTATAGATAAATATAAAGATTACGGAGAAAAGCTCATCACCGATCTCAACTAAAGAAATGACATTGAAGCGAAAATCTTCCGTTGAGGCTTCAATTATTAATAGCAAAGCGGAGGATGAAATAAAAGCAGAAGAATCAAAAATTCCAAATGAGGAACAAAACAAGAAAATCCTCAAATTATCTGAGCTTACCAACATAGATCCATTGCAATATTTTTCACGTTTTCTCGACGTTCCTGAGATGATCTTACAACATTTAGGCGGCAAAGGTTTGATAACGGCTTCAGAAGTCAGTCCAAGTTATTACAACTTTATCGGTTCGTCGAGAGTTCTCATGCAAAAAATTAAAATTGTTTTTGATCGAGATTTTGAATTCGACGGTAAAGATTTGGTTAGGATTCCAGACCCCGAAAACTGTTACCGCTTCATCAGTTCGTCGACAGATTTTATGAAAACTAAAATTGTTTTTAAAGATAAAAGTGCGACCCAATCGGAGGATTTCAATTTGCTGAAGAACAGCTCGAGACTGTATCAGAACATTGAAATCCAACGAAAAGCTGTGGAAATAGAAGATGAATATGGAAATTATAGAAGATTCGGCGACTACCTGACCAATTCGGAACTTGATTTTTTTAATAGTAAAGCTCACGAATGGAGAAATGTGACACTCACAAATGTTTATTTTAGAAAAAAATTCGATTTGTGGAGTTTTCTCTCATCAGTCGAATCATCCGTAGAAAGCATTTCTGTCGATGACTATGGTGTCCTTTCATTTGAAGATCCATATTCAGAGATTAAATATCTTGAAGCTTTAAAGTTTCCAAAACTGAAAAAACTTAAGGTTTGTCTTCCATATTTCCACAGCATTTTCGATACTTTGGGCAGACTTTTTTTAAACTCTGTTGCAATCGAACAACTTATTTTATTAGACTATACTGGTGAAGTTATTTTTAAAGATATTTTTCAAGAAATGCTCACAAACTTTGACAAACTCAGAACACTCAAAATTGGTGCAACAAGCATAAATCAACTAATCGAAGGCGTACCTTGGGAAAATTTTCATCTGAAGCTAAAAGTATTGTCAATGTGTAGTTTTTCAGACGTTGTGATTGGCACCAACGTCTTAAACTTCCTAAAGTCACAAAGCGATCACCTCGAAAAATTGGGGATCGATAAAAATGGAGACGACAAAGAAACCTTCGACGTGATCATGAAAATGCCAATGTTAAAGTGTCTAAACCTTTTGGATTTTTCCGAGAATGAATTTCCAACTAAAATATCAACCTCAATTACTGAGCTGACTTTGCAGATATGTGCTAGTCCTCGCAGTCTAAATTTATTAGATTCAATGCCGAAAGTAAAAAATCTTTCACTCACCTCAATCGATGAAGAAGATTTTAAAATTCTAAAATCAAAGAAGAGAAAGTTTGATATATTGAGAGTTTGTGAATTGAAAGGAGTAGACAGAAAGGATATCGAAGAAATTATGACTGAGAATTATACCTCGATAGAGATAGTCAAGCCAAATCATTTACGATTCAGTGATTGAATTAACAAACAATTTTTTAAAAAGTTTGATATATTGATCGTGTTTTTTTATTCGACCCGAGTTGGCTCTTTTAATTAGGCTACACATATCCTCCCCTAATTTCGAGACCGTGTCCTCCCCGCCGAAAAAACTTTTGAAGACCCGAGTTCCCATCTCATCGAAGTTTAAACTTTTTTTTTCTTAATTATTTTACTTTTTCAAAAACTTAGTTGGAAGAGGAAACTTACCACTTGTTCTACTCTGCTGGTGACGCTGGTCCTTTCCATCGACTTATTTAAGCTTGACGACGCTTGGTTTCATGAAATATTTAAGTTTTGATGTTTGTTTATATTTTTTCAAAGTAAAAATATTTTTTCTATGTTTTTCGCGTTCCTGACCACTGTTGATGATTCTTTTAACTTTATTATCACTAATGCCAACTCCCACTACCGATTTTAATCATCACCAAGCACTTTTAACGCGATTTTAATACAATTTAAGTCATTTTACTTTTTTTGGTTCATTTTTCACTGCGCAACTGAGCAAGCGCGTTTTGTGTGCAAACCAGGAAGAAAAATATGTGCAAACGTAAATCCTCTATGTGCAAAGTAATATCCGAAATTTCATGTTGACAAATCTCATAATTTAGTTAACTTAACTTAATGTTTCGATCCCGGCAAAAATAATGCAATGAGTTGAATAAATTTGTTTTCTCCTAAGATAAAAATATTAAAACTCCGTCGACCAGGAAAAAAGTTATTAGCACGCAAACTTTGGGAACAGTCAAAAAAACGTGTTTTGTGCGCAAATTGAGCAGCTCGCTGTTTGATTATATTCAGTCTCTTAAGATCAACCGGCTTACTTCTCTTTGAACACGAATTATGCTAACTGCCTAAAAATATGAAGAATCTAAGTTAAAAGAGGTGGTTAAAGAAACCACTAGAACTTGATTTCTAAACAAGCCTTTATCAAACTAGACTTCGCTTATTTTTACTTCTTTAATTCTGAGTTCCCTACGTCGACGTTTTGAATATTAAATTTTATCTTTATCGATAGAAGGTGAAATTAACAAAGATCAGGGAAACAAACGAAGCTTGTGTCAACAAAATTTTATTCATGGATTTGATAATATTTTAAGTAAAAAAAATGTTTTGATGAGAATCCTTGGCTTTCTAAGACGATTGAATGTCGATGAGTTGAGACGTTGTCAAATTAATCTTCGTTCATTTTATATGAAACGACTGTCTCGACCTTTTGTAATCCAGTGGAGAATGACTTCAATTGAACAACCTGACTGTTCTTGATTTTGACGCTGTCAGTTTCGTCCCAGTTTGTTGGAATGTCAAGTTCTTTGCCGCAATGAATCAGAAGATCAAAGCTGCAGACACATTCCAAGAGCGGAAGGTAACTAACAGTTGCTGCAATTTGTCGCATAACAGCCTGAATCTCGCCTTGGATTTTCTTGAGCTCCTTTGAGGAAGTCATTGTGTTCGGATCGTATTCGTTTGGATTTTGGTTTTGATCGTGAGCCTCAGCTTCGACTTTGAAGTCCCAGCATTCAAGAACTTCCTTTGTGTGGACGTTCGAAACCGTCAATGAGATCTTTTCGACTTTGTTTGAAGCTAGCCATTCTAAAATTCAGTAAAAACATTTGTAGACAAGGAGGATCATTAATTAGAAGAAGACAAACTTTCAGCCTGACCCAAAACCTTATTCAGAAATTCCTTAATTTTATCGTCTTTTGACATCAAAATGGTGAGTCCATATTGTTGAACTGGATTAAACGTTTCAGCTGGGTAAATACCTCTTTGAAAAAGAATCGAGTTCACTCCATAATCTAAAAAACATTTTAAAATGAATTGTAAAACAATAGAAAAATTTAAAATTTATTTTCTAACTCACTCAAGTTGACCATTTCAATAAATTAAACTTAATTACGGCATCAACCCGAGCCTACTTTATTAAGTTGTTTAATACTAATGATTTAAATCAAACCCCTTAATCCTCTACGCGAAGCTCTTAACATTAATGGAAGGTGGTGCCGCATTCCTTTACCCTTTACTTTGACTCAGGTACTCGCCTCAGTTCCCTCGACTTCCCAAAAACGCATTTCAAAACTGGTAAGAAGTAAGAACCTTTCTTTCAAAGATCCGAAAAATTTGAGAACGAAGTAAGTCTTTTTAAATTTTTTTAACTGTTGTTGTTAATTAATTAGTCACAAGTTGTGTTTGACATTAATCGTGGAATAATCGAAGACTTTGCCTTAGAAGAAAATAAGTGAAAATTATTATTTTCACTAGGTGTCGTAAACTTTTCATTTATAAGAGGGAATATTCGAGTCTCGGTCAAAGGTTTATCGAAGCATCCAGGAAAGAAAGCCTTTCAGCGATAAATTCCGATAGTAGACCGAAAACACATGAAAACGGTTAAAGTCGAGTTTTAAAACAGGTAGTAGTATTTGTTTTCGATTCTTGGAGGAAAGAATTAGACATAACTAGTGAAACGTCGATTTATTCTTAGAAACATGAGTGCAAATCAGCAGAGCAGTCAGCCCAACATTCCGGCACAGAGTTTAACTCCAAATTATGCACAGCAATCACAAGGTGAGTCAATCAGTGACAAATCAAAAGAAAAGTGATCGGAGAAAATGATAAGAAAAATAACTGGAGATTGGATTTGAACGTGTCATTCTAAGCGTGAGATTTTCCTCTTGCTTTCGTCTCCTCGACATTAGTTCATACAAAGGAGAACAAAAGAGAATTTTTTTCGGTGGAAATTGTGAGTGAAAATGTTTAGTTCGAGGCTCAAAGACAATGCTAATCATCTGAATTTCCATCAATCATTAAATTGAAGTTTGATCATTAAATGATTGATCAAACTTCAATTTTAAAGTCGCAAACGTCCAAAAGAATCTCGCGTGGTCTTCGTGAGAATTTTTCGTCATCCAGCTGGAAGCTTCATATTCCTCAGTTTCATGAAATTGGGTGCAACGAAAGTGTGTGAGTGGGAATTGTATTGAATGGATTGGCGAAAAGTAATTCATCACATTAAGAATTTTTACCGCTCTTCCGAAGTGGTCAACATTTACCAACTACGTATTTAAAAGAAAGAAAGAAACTACGTATCATTACAAATCTTTCTTCCTTACAGTCTCCACCTAGATCAAATATTTCGACATGCATTTGTTCTACTAAGAATAGTCTGATAAAACACCAGCATTAATTTTAATTTATACAAAAATAAGGCGAATTTAAGTTATGATACTTGTCAAGTAAGGATCTGTAAGATGAAGTAAGATGAAGATCTGAATCTCTTTTATTTGCGATATTTTTTCTTATCATTTTTTTCCGCATGAAGAAAGATCATTTTGATTTTTCGCATGAATTTATTCATTTTCTTTTGCACGACTCAATAATCTAGAACTTACTTTTTTTAGATGGTGCATACGCTCAATCGATTTCCAATCAACAAAATCAGGCACGTTTTCCGCCTGTGATGCAACCAACTGCTCCTCCAACTCCACCAAACCAACAGCAGCAACCTCAATATGCTGTGCAAATGGTGCCGCAATTTTGTTTCTTGCAATGGCACAATGGAGCACCTTACGCAGTTCCATTTGTATTTCCTCCCGGTGTATTTATGATACAAACACTCAACTACTATACACTCCAACCAGCGTTCAACAACTTTGCTCACGCACCCCAGGGCTATCAACAAATACAACCGTCAAGCGCTTCTGGGGCTTCAATTGTTAATAGCAAGGCGGAGGATGAAACAAAAGCAGAAGAAACAAAAATTCCAAATGAAGAACAAAACAAGAAAATCCTCAAATTATCTGAGCTTACCAACATGGATCCATTGGAATATTTTTCACGCTTTCTCGACATTCCTGAGATGATCTTACATCATTTAGACGGTAAAGGTTTGATAATGGCTTCGGAAGTCAGTCCAAGTTATTACAATTTTATCGGTTCGTCGAGAGTTCTCATGCAGAAAATTAAAATTGTTTTTAATCGAGATTTTGAATTCAACAGTAAAGATTTGGTTAGGATTCCAAACCCCGAAAACTGGAAAAAATGCTACCGCTTCATCGCCTCGTCGACAGATTTTATGAAAACTAAAATTGTTTTTAAAGATAAAAGTGCGACCCAATCGCAAGATTTCAATTTGCTGAAGAACAGCTCGAGACTGTACCAGAACATTCAAATCCAACGAAGCGAAGTATTTATACATGTAGAAGATGAACTTGAAAATTATAGAAGATACGGCGACTACGTGACCAATTCAGAACTTGATTTTTTTTATAGTAAAGCTCACGAATGGAAAAATGTGACACTCAGAAATGTTTATTTTAGAAAAAAACACGATTTGTGGAGTTTTCTCTCGTCAGTCGAATCATCCGTAGAAAGCATTTCTGTCCATGACTATGGTGTCCTTTCATTTGAAGATCCATCTTCAGAGATTGAATCTCTCGAAGCTTTAAAGTTTCCAAAACTGAAAAAACTATTGGTTTGTCTCCTATATGACGACAGCATTTTCGATACTCTGGGCAGACTTTTGTTAAACTCTGTTGCAATCGAACAATTTGATTTTTTAGACTATACTGGAGAAGTTATTTTTAAGGATATGTTTCAAAAAATGCTCACAAACTTCGACAAACTCAGAACACTCAGAATTGGTTCAAAAAACATAAATCAAGTATTCGAACCTTGGGAAAATTTTCATCTGGAGCTCAAGGTATTGGTAATATTAAGTCTTTCAGACACCGAAGATCCACCCAACGTTGTGATTGGCCACCACGTCTTAAACTTCCTAAAGTCACAAAGCGATCATCTCGAAAAATTGTCGATCGATGAACATGGAGACGACAAAGAAACCTTCGACGTGATCATGAAAATGCCAATGTTGAACTGTCTAAACCTTTTGGGTTTTTCCGAGAATGAATTTCCAACTAAAATATCAACCTCAATTACTGAGCTGGCTTTGCATTTATGTGTTAGTCCTCGGTGTCTAAATTTATTAGATTCAATGCCGAAAGTCAGAAATCTTTCACTCACCTCAATCGATGAAGAAGATTTTAAAATTTTAAAATCAAAGAAGAGAAAGTTTGATACATTGAGAGTTTGTGAATTGAAAGGAGTTAACAGAAAGGATATCGAAGAAATTATGACTGAGAATTATACTTCGATATTCGAGATAGTCGAGCAAAATTAATTAAAATTGTAAAACCTTTTTAATATTTTTTCAAAATGTTTTTTAAAGCGGATAAAATTATATTTTATTTTATATTAAGCGTGTTTTTTTATTCGACTCGAGTTGGCTATTTTAATTAGGCTACACATATCCTCCCCTAGAGGAGGATTTGTCCTCCTTTCGAGACCGTGTCCTCCCCGCCGAAAAAACTTTTGAAGACCCGAATTCCCATCTCGTCGAAGTTTAAACTTTTTTTTTCTTAATTATTTTACTTTTTCAATTAATAAATCTTAATATGCTACTGCCTGTTATCTATCTCGTATTATAAGAAAAAAAATCTGTTGATCTAAAAAAGAAAAAAATCTAAGTTTAGTTTAAAGAGTTGGTTTTAAAACTTGCTTGGAATTAGAACCCACTAGAACTTGATTTCTAATCAAGCCTTTATCAAACTAGACTGTCGCATATTTTTGCTTCTTTAATTCTGAGTTGACTAAATTGTGTCTTTTTATCAAAGCAATTCATTAAACAATCCATTTTATACTTTTCATATCTTTATCGATAGAAGCTGAAATTAACAAAGATCAGGGAACAAACGAAGCTTGTGTCAACAAAATTTTATTCGTGGATTTGATAATATTTTAAGTAAAAAAATGTTTTGATGAGAATCCTTGGCTTTCTAAGACGAGAGGACTGTCGATGAGTTGAGACGTTGTGAAATTAATCTTCGTTCATTTTATAAGAAACGACTGTCTCGACCTTTTGTAATCCAGTGGAGAATGACTTCAATTGAACAACCTGACTGTTCTTGATTTTGACGCTGTCAGTTTCGTCCCAGTTTGTTGGAATGTCAAGTTCTTTGCCGCAATGAATCAGAAGATCAAAGCTGCAGACACATTCCAAGAGCGGAAGGTAACTAACAGTTGCTGCAATTTGTCGCATAACAGCCTGAATCTCGCCTTGGATTTTCTTGAGCTCCTTTGAGGAAGTCATTGTGTTCGGATCGTATTCGTTTGGATTTTGGTTTTGATCGTGAGCCTCAGCTTCGACTTTGAAGTCCCAGCATTCAAGAACTTCCTTTGTGTGGACGTTCGAAACCGTCAATGAGAACTTTTCGACTTTGTTTGAAGCTAGCCATTCTAAAATTCAATAAAAACATTTGTAAACAAGGAGTTTCTTCATTAATTAGAAGAAGACAAACCTTCAGCCTGACCCAAAACCTTATTCAGAAATTCCTTTATTTTATCGTCTTTTGACATCAAAATGGTGAGTCCATACTGTTGAACTGGATTAAACGTTTCAGCTGGGTAAATGCCGCGTTGAAACAGAATCGAGTTCACTCCATAATCTAAAAAAACATTTTAAAATGAATTGTAAAACAATAGAAAAATTTAAAACCTATTTTCTAACTCACTCAAGTATTCCTTGATGATGGCAGCAGATCCTTTCAACGTGATGGAGTTTTTGGTAGCAGTTTTCGACATTTTAGTCGTTTGTTTATTTATATTAATTGAGTAATTTCAGTAAATTTACGGACGAAATTTTAAGAACCAGTAAATCGTCGCTTTTGTTTTTAAAACAAACTGAGCGACAGTATACCCCTTAGCTTTCGGAGTTTCAAGCTTTGTCTGCAAAACGAAAAGTTATAAAAGCGTCGCGTTAAATTCAAATGAACCGATTTTTTTATGTTAAAATAGCGACACCTGGTGTTGCAAACAAAGTTTTATTTTGGGACGAAATGGATCGTGCACTTTTGATAATAATTCTTTTTAATTCTGTATGCTTGATTCTAAGTGCTAATGGAGCACACAGTAAAGAAAAGAAAGATTCTAAAGATACGCCCTACAATCCACTTGGAGCTCTTGTGAGGTAAACTAAAAATATTCTTTGTTTCTTTAAAGTTAATTGTTTTGAAAAATGTTTTTAGATGTAATATGCTTCCGATGGACTTCATTGAATGTGAGACACTTAGAGACCATAAAGGAAATAGATCAGCACAAGAAGAAGCTGGTGTTGGCTGCTTAAAGATTGGAGGAATCCGATGGCATGAAGTTGAACGAGCGAAAGCTGATTGTGCAGTTCTTCCTGAAATCGAATGCTATGGACCAAGAAAATTCAGGCGAGACGGCTTTCCTTGCGTTAAACATGGAGAGCACTACTTCCTGACAACACTCTTGTACAGCATTCTCCTCGGCTTCCTTGGCATGGATCGTTTTTGCTTGGGCCAGACGGGAATCGCTGTAATGAAACTTCTCACACTCGGAGGTCTCGGTCTGTGGTGGATCATTGACATAATTCTTCTCGTGTCGAACAATTTGACACCTGAAGACAATTGGAATCAAAATGCTTAAGTAAATGAGCAGCTAGAAAGTTAGTGAAGTAGGTTTAAGTGATATGCGCTGTGTTTAAATTTTAGAACCGAAAACTAATTTTTATTTCTCCTTGACCTTTTATTTGTGAGGATTAAAACAAATGAATTGCACTTTTCTTATTTATAAATCAACGTGTGAACTGATTTTCCAGGAAGTCTCAAGCGCAATGCTCCGTATTTCTTATCGAAGACGTTGACATCAAGATAGTGTCCAGCGCTAAAAATTGAAATGAATTAATAAATCTTCGAATTTAAATTGAAAAGACTTACACATTGTACAAGACGAGAGCAGTGTAACCATCAGGTCTAAGGAAAGCTGTCGACTTGATGAATCTATGAGATGACTTGCTTCGAATCCTAACTGAATCTGGCAGAATGAATCGCGAGAAATGTCCCATCGCATAAAATATCGGTTGCTTGTAAATTTCTGTTTTGTTTGCGATGATCGGAGAATCGACAAAATTGTTAACGTAATTTGGAGCTCCCTTCTCGTCAAGTATGAGATTCCAATCGACCCAAGCACTCACAAAATGATTTAAATCCTCAATAATGTCGACGACATAATCTTCACACCGCGACCAGTAGCCAATTATCGGCTTGTGAATGTCCCAAGGTTTGTCACCTGAAGAAGCTTCCGAAGAAATTATGAACTTCCCTGGGAACATTTCATATGTATCGTCGAGCACTTTAGCATCTCTGTAGTGATCAGCATACCAATGAACAGCTAACCCATCAATATACTGAGTAGCGTCGCTGCTCCCTAATTGCATCTTCTCGAACCACCAAGGAAACGTGTATCGTTGATCGTCACCAGCAAGAATTTTTATATTTGAGAGCTTAGACGAGTTTCTTAATGAAGGCCCGAGATTCTCTCCAAGCCATTTTCCTTGATCCTTTGGTGCCCAACCAAGACTCATAAATCTAACAAACTCAGGAAACAGAACGCCATTCAATGGTTCATTCCCTGTCGAGACAGCCCAGAATGGAAGGTTCTGATCGTTCATGAGTTCAAGAAAGCGAACGTGATAATCTGCCCAAGTTTGATAATATTCGTCTCGGAGAGCGCCAAAGCCAGTCCATTCACCATTGGTTTTCATCCATTTAGGTGAACTCCAAGCGGCACCAATTATTTTTATGTCATTATTGTCTGTGACTCGCTTAAGTTCGTTGATTTGCTCGATTTTGTCGAGATCGCGTTGGTCGAGTTTATGAAAATTAGTTAGCAATGGATCATGTTCTGGATATTCATTGTAAGCCCAAGGTTCGAAATCAAAATCACATCCACCGATTGGGATTCTCATCAAGTTATATCCGATTCCTTTTTCCTTTGAGTAATAACTTTGATAGACATGATGTTGAAGTTCAGGAGTCTCCAGTTGTTTCATGTTGTAAGAAACCGCTCCAGTGAAAGCTCCACCAAATCCGATAATCTTTTGATAGGTCGCAGTTCGATTGATGCTAACATTGACAACAGAATCGATTGGTTCTTCAAATCGTTGTGGAAGTTTTACCATTTTCATTGCAACATCGAAGTCCGACGCACGAGACGATCCATAATGATAGCGACCATTAGGAATCGTTACTGGGTCTTCATTGAACTTCGTAGTCATTTGGTGATAGCGCAAACCAGTTTTACTCGTTGATAAGATCAGAACTTCGCCATCATTAGTCGGCAAGTTGAATTCCAAAGTGTCGCAATTTGTCGAATTACAAACGCAAACAAGACCACTTTTGTATGCTCGAAGGTCACAAGGCGTCGCAATTACTGAAAGAAATTCCGAGATTAAAAGAATATTCAAAGTGCCAATGACTGCAGCTTCAATTACCGATTGCTATGAAAGAAAGCGAAAACAAAACTTTTATTATCATCGTGAAGCCGAAGGTGCTTCCTCCTCAAATGCTAACGACGAACTGAGAGCGATTTCACGATCGGGGTCACAAATCACAGGAAAACAAATACATTGAAGTGCGAGCATGAAAATGAGAACTTTTTGTAAAATAGAAATGAGAATTTTCTTTAATTATGTACATTCACGGATATCAGAATCTCGAGTTTTTATTAAAGACTTTTTGATTGTAACACACTAAGAAATTATTGAGATGATAACAACAAATTGTCAGCACGAGCAGAACTTCTTCTGGCTAGTTGCTCCCTCCCCAAGTACAAGCCGATCACCATCCATGTCATTGTGTAGTTGCCTATCGTTATTCAGAATCTAAATGAAAATGAATAATTGATTTAAAGAAGTTTTTACATTGAAAGTATCTCATTACCTTGTTAACTAGAGCTTTTGCGCTTTCTTCAATATTAACGTTGTCTTTAGCTGATGTCTCGAACCATCCAGCGAATCCGTTCTGTTTGCAATATTCATCCATTTTCGCAGGCATCGTTACTAAACCTTGTTTTGGTTGATCACACTTTAGAGAAGAAGAAAGAATTTTAAAAATGGAAAATAAAAGAATAATTTCGCTTACTTTGTTAGCGAGCAGAATGCAAGGAATTGGCGAACCATCAGGCAACTGAACTTTTGTATCCAAGTCTTGTTTCCATTTTAAAACAGCATCAAATGTCGCTGACCTCGTCACATCGAATCTAAAATGGATTATTAATGAGAAGATTCTTTTAAAATTTAAATGAAAAGCTTACACGATAAAAGCTCCGACAGCTTCTTTGTAATAAACTCGAGTCATATTGCCGAACCTCTCCTGACCTGCGATGTCCCATAGCTGAAGGCGAATAATTGTCGATGCATCCCAGTTGAGAACCTTCAAAGCAAAGTCAACTCCAATCGTTGCACGGTAATTCTGACTGAAGAACTGATGAACGTAACGTTTGATGAAAGAAGTTTTGCCCGTTCCTAACTCTCCAATCACGAGGATCTTGTAGAGATGTTCGCGCTTATCTAATGGTGATGACATCGTGGCCTGGAAGACAAAACGAATTAAAATATTTTGCTCAACCTTCCGGTTTGACTATTTCTGTTCGAATGAAAGAAATGACGAAAGGAATGTTTCGGGAAGGAAATTGGAAACTTTTCTTCGATACGGCTTCAGTTCAATAATCGTACAATAGCTTCAATCTTATTGTGAATTCGTATGAGAGACTAGAAATGCAAAAGAGAGGAATGTCGTCTCACCGCGGAAACATCAAAGATAGGAAACATCGACGAATCGGCTGTCACTTCGAGAGAGTCTGAAGCGTTAGCTTGAATGTTACTCTTCAATAATTCTTGTTCTTCTGGTGAGTAAATTGTCAATTGAGGAACGTAAGCAATGCGGCGTCGTCTTGACTCTGAAGGGAAGCTGTCTAAACTCTCAGCACTGTGGAAGCTTTCGTCAACGTATTTCGATAACGTCTCAGGACCGAGAGCCGATGCTGATGAAGCTGGAAAAGTTCTTCGTGGACGAACTGGAGTTCCAACTTCAAATTTAATCTCCGAAGCATTGAGTTCATTTTTAATCGACTTTGATTCCTCTGATGGCGACGATGAGAGACTCACGTGGTAAGGTCTATGAGCTTCCTGAGTGTGAACTGTTGTCAGTGAATCTTTGTCGCCACTGTTTCTCTTCATCGTGTCAGAATCGTCGATAAATCTTGAAGTTCTTTGACTTGATCGGGAAATCGGAGTCGACGAAGTAAAAATTTCTTCACGTTCGATTCCTAAAATGTCCTCGATTGAGTCTCGTTCAAGCTCAGGTTGATTGACTTTAATTTCTTCTTCTGTGGTTGACGTCAAGTCATCGAGTTCCTTTGCAGCTGAGATGATTGAGTTTAGAGACGAAGTTAAAATCAAATATTTCTCAACTTCTTTCGAGTCTTCCGAAGTTGCTGCTCTAACTGAGAGTCCTCCTTTAACTACCGCAGCAAATGTTTGTTCATCGTTAATTGGCTTTATTTTCTGTTCCGTTTTGTCTCCTTCAGATACCGATAAATTGAAAAACTGATCGCGAGCCGTAGTAAGACGAACGTGAGTACTGCTCGAAGGTAAAATAATATCAGTTTGCTGTGGCGACGGTTCACTGGTCAAATGTGTTTGCTGAGAAGCCGTATCAAATGCACTTGGCGATATTCCTCGTTTCTCCGTCTTCTTGCCCGATATCGTAATCTTTAATTCAACTTTTCTACTTTCCAAAGTCACTGGTTCCTTCCAAGAAGACGACGCGAAGGCGGAAGCTTTCAAATCGTCATCTTGCTCTTCGAAGTTCACAATATCTGTCGACACACTTCTGACATCAATTTCCGATTTCGTTTTTTCCATATTCGATTCGCTCAATGAAATATTTTCCAACTTCCTCAAATTTGATTTCGGATCGTCTAAGCTTGGCGATACTTTGAAGCTTTTCGTTCCTGAGAAACGTTTGACGAAGTTAAATCTCTTCAACTTTGGACTACTCAGCTTCTCGGAAATCCTTGAAACGACAGAAGTTTTTCTCGATGTCTCTTGCTCCGATTGCTCGCTCTCTGGTGTCTTTTGATCTTGTTCGTCACTTTTCTTCGACTTGAATCGCTTTGCGATAAATTTTCGAGGTCTAAACTTTCTTGGTTTCTTTATCGTTCCAGTTTCTGAGCCTTCGGGACTTCTCGATGACTCTTTATCGATCAACGATCCTTCTGAGAGTGAAAGCTTTCTCGAAGAGTCGTTTGATTCCCTTGACACTGAACGTTCTTTCTCTTCGTTTTCCATCGTGAAATCTTTTTTTTGCGATGTAAACAAAATTCAACTGTTCACGATTGAACTTTCAGCTACAATGTCGACAAATGAGTGAGTCGTCGCAAAGCTTGTTAGCGTCAACAACTCAATATCAATGCGGTGCTAACAGCTATCGAATATCGTTCCCTTCGAGTTAACCTGTTGCGGTTCCGTTGTTTTGCAAATTGAGAATGATTCGTAATTGAATTATCCGCTAAATTCTTTGTTGAACCTTCTCTGTCTTTCTCAAATTACAAATTTCCAAGGAGAGAAGTTTCGATGCTTCTTAATTGCTCGCGTAATCTCAATAAACTGAATCTCTCGCTTTGATTATTTCGTGTTATCTGTGAAGTTTTATTTCTCAGAGCTAAGCAAAATATTTGATTTCCTTTGACGATCGGCTTGGCATTTCAATGCAGCGGTTTACTTTGAGATTCGCTAAAATTTATTTTTGCGAACTGACAAACGAGCAAGTGAGATTGCAAATGTTTCCATTCATAACTGATAACGCTAAACATTTACATTCGGGTTTCATTGCTTTCAAGACTAATTGTTGATTGAGAAAGATCAAAAGGGGTGAACGTTACGCAATTAATCTAAAAACATTCGTCTCGGGTCGAGATGTCATTTGAAGAATTTTTCTTTTCTAAGCGATTTTTGCTTCGCGGAGAAGAAGTCGAGACACTTATTCGACATCCCTGCCTCGCAATCAATAAGCGGTTGAGAATAATCTTAGAAATTAGAAGACTTTGGATGACACTTCTTCTATCACATTTTACTTTTATCAGTTGACGGGAAATTGGTGACGTGCGGCGATTGAGTGACGTGTTGTGTGTGAACTCGAACTAAGAAAGTCTTATCTCTGTCGTAAATCGTCTTACACCTGCGAGTTGTAGCAACAATGGATAAACGTTTCCTTAGATAAGCTTCTCGAAGTTGAACTGACTCCCGCATTAAGTAAATAACTCTTTTTTCCATTAAATAAATTTGCTTTGTTGTTGACATACTGCACCTGTCCAACTGTCATCGATTCAATAATAATTTCAATTGAGAATTTTGGGCCAAATCCAGAGAAATCCTTCAACACTCAATTACGGCAATTGAATTATGCAATTGGGCTGTGTCGCATGAAATGTGTTCACTGCATAGGCAGACGAAATAAATTTCCATTGAATTGCTTTAAGGAAAGTCTCCTTCAGGATCCAATAAACTTTTGTTGATTCGACAGATTTTATGCTTTGAATGCAAATTGGAACACAACAAGCTTCTTAAAGCATTACAAGTGCTTCCGAGAATAAAAGTTTGTCCGTTAGCAACCTCGACTCATGTAAAAGTTAGCATGAAACGTTTGATACTAAAACCTTCCCACACATGCCTCAATTAAATTTGAACACGTGAATGAGTTTAGACAGCTCGGCACCACCATCGGCCAGAAAAGTTTTCTCGTTTGCAGCGTTTCTATCATTTAATGAAACTTCTCTCATCAACTCAGATGTAAATGGCCTCATCAACTCTGTTATCGCTTCTCCAATAATCAATGAAGTCAAAGTTGTAACGAAAGAGATTTCTTTTCGATGACCCATCATCGTTCTTCGTCAGAAAAAAATCATTTCGATTTGAGTGAGCGGTATTCAAATCTCACTGACCCTTCATGTTGTTTTCCTCAGAGCTATGTTTGATACATAAACTACGTTCCCCCTTTTTCAACGGCAACAACACAATTACGCTACTTATCAATCGTAACTCGCAAATATTCGTTTCTTGAACAATATCGAGGAGGACAATGAAAGTAAAGGTTGGAATGAAATGATAACGAGTGATTCACTCACCTGCTCAATTCCTAGCCTTGGCTGCTCAGCGCCTTGCGTATTGCGCTCGGGGATTCTTGCTAATTTTCCAATGTTGGCTGATTGATTGTACCTGCTAAATAGTTCCTCCGATAACTCTTCAATTAAAGCTCTCGTTCACACTACAAAGCATTCCTCTCGAGGATTCCCTCGTTTCATTCAATAATTAATTTCAATTTGTTCACTTTGTTGCTTTCAACTCTCAATCGAAAGTCTTGTCTACACATGTACAAGTCTAAACAACTCAGATACTTTCGTAATCGAAGAAGAAAAAAATGTTTTATCTCTTATCACAAACAGAACATGACTTCACTGACGCTTGAAACTGAATGAAAGCAATGTTCGAAGCGATTCTGACTCTCAACGCGCATTTACTTTACGCTCTTATCACATTTGTTGTCTCTCTTGTTTCTCTGTCGTAAAAGTTTCCACAAATATTCGCGTAACAAACAGCAAGACCTTTTGAGTGAGTCACAATTTTCTTACAAAAATATTTTCTTTTGAGCGAAATTTTATTGATCAATTCAATCAAAAGTGGACGAATTGGTTTTTTAATAATAAAAATAAAAATCGAGTTGTTGTTTGTTCGACTGTCAAAACTTGTTTGTGAGTCGCATTGTGAGAGAGCAACAAATTGTTGCAGTGACCATGCGCGAGAAAGGAATTTCGCTTTTCCACGGATCGGAAAATTTCGTGGAAAGCTCAACGGAAAATATTAAAAACGTTTTTCAATCATTAATCAAACAGGGAAGTCGCACAGTTCACGTGACGCAGCAGAAATTGAAGTAAAATGCATTAACATGTCAACGCTCCATGAAATATTTTTTTATTTACCAAAGAAACAAAAATTTCTTGACTATCACGAGCTCAAAGGTATTTTCCTCTCAACTGTCGATGACAAACTGAGAGAAGCAAATTAAAATAAACATTGCATGACCGCAATCAAGTTGAGCTTTGATTAAAGCTTTTTTCACGTAGCTTTGTGATTGAGCTTTATCATCAACTGGAGGCCGATAATTTCTGATTGAATTGACGGTTTAGCGAGTGCCATTAAATTTTAATGGAATAACAATTTAGTTGATTGAAAAATAAATGCTTTTAGAAATCCTTTAGTCCTCAGGATGCTCCTTCTAAGCATTGTCGGTCTCTCAACTCTCCTCAGTTTTTCTAAAAAACTTTTTATTGAAGGCAAACCTTTGTACACTGAAAGTGATCGTTGCTCAAGTTCTTTTTCTATTGTGGCTCATGAAATTCTTCTACATCTGTTTAAAGAATCGCATTTCCTTGGCTCAATTGATCTTGTTGATGAAGATTATCATTTGTTGGATGGATTTCGATGTCCTGAAGTAAACAGACAATTAAGACCAACTAATGTCATTAACAACGTCGAGGCAATCAACTTTGGATTAGCAACTCACTCAAGCAGCGTTTCGTACTATCCCACAACTGAAAGCTACATGATAAGGACTTTAGCAACGGATGACGTAACCAGAATGTTGCTGCTCGAAAGGTTGTCAAAACATAATCCGCTGACGAAAATTGTGTTGAAACTCGACGGAGCTGACATCAAACTTGATCAGAAAGCGTTGAAAGAAATTTATGAAAATTTTAAAATGCTCGATGTGGCGACTTTCAACGGAGTTTCTCGTTTTGAGAACAAAACTTTGGTTGCTTACGATATCGTAATTTGTTATTACAATCCATTCAGTGAGAAGTCTCAAAAAGGAGAAGATGATTTTAAATGTTTTGACTTCACAACCGAAAATTTCCAAAAAAGAATTAAAGAACTTGATCAATTCTTGGCCTCGCGAGTTTCGAATCTCCAAGGATTTCCTTTGAAAGTTTCCATCTTCGAGCGTGAAATGAAATGCCATGCAGTGTTGGATAAGAATGAAAAGTTGAGTCATTACACTTACGCTGATGGCGAATTGATTGCGGAAGTCGCTCGAGCTATGAACTTCACTCCAATCTACAAACCAATTCTCAAAGGAGCAACTTACGGATTTCAACTTCCGAATGGATCGTTTAATGGAGCTTTGCATGAGTTAGAAACAGGAAACGTTGATATAATTGCGAACACAAAGTTTATTGGCAATTACAACACAACCGAATCAGTTTTCCTTCATTCCGTTGGAACGACAAAGCTTTTCTTCATCGTAAAGAAAAGATTTGTACGCAAACAAATCTTGACATCAAATTTTTCTGAACTTGATGTTCCAACTAAAACCATCGGAACAATTCTGTGCCTCGTTTTTCCATTAATCTACTTTGCGATTCATCGTCTGGAGAGTAGGTTAAGAAATCGTTTGGACGAGAAGGTGACTCTTGCAGAAGCAGCTCTCTACGTTCACTCAACAAATTATTGCGTGTCAGTGAAGCAAAGTTCGATGACAGTTTCCAGGATTATTGCGACTGCAATTATTTTTCAATCGTTCATTTTCTCGTCGCTGTTTCAAAGCAACATCATCAGAGATTTTAACAAGAATCCAAACATCGCAAGGATCACGAAACTTCATCAACTGAGAGATCAAAATTTTGCATTTGGAATGCAACCTGTTTACTTAAATTTGAAGACACGCAAAAGCTCTAGTAGATTGATGACGACAGTAAATATCAGCTTCGCTCTTGAAATAGTCAAACGAGATCCGAAATTCGCTTTCTTGTGGACTGATCTCTCAACTGGAAGTTACTTAAACAATTTCTATGACAATGTCACTGGAGAAAATTATTTTCAAGTCGTTCCTGAGAGTTACTTCGAGTTCTACGTCGCAATGATGGCTTCCAAGTCATCTCCTCTCATTGAGAGCTTCAACGAAGTCATGAGCTTGTACATCCAAGCTGGACTCTACGATCATCACGTAAAACAAGCTTTGAACAGCAATGATAAAGTTTTAATTCATCGAATTCGAAATGGAATCGTTCCCAAGAGAGGGAAAACAAAATCGTTAACACTTTATGATTTAGGAAATGCTTTCAATCTTTATTTCTATCTTATCTCCATCAGTTGCATTGCGTTTGTTTGTGAACTCCTTAAGAGCAAATCGTGTAATTGAATTTTGATGAGAAACACGGAATAACTATTCAAAGTGATTAGTCACGACATCACTTGAAAGTAATTCACTCAACGGGTCAATCATGAAAATGTTTTATCGAGAACTTTAGTTTGCATTTCACTCTCAAGCAATGTTGAAGTTTAAATTGATTCTTGGTTTGCTAGTTTGCTCATTTAAATTATTAGAATGTCACAAACTTTGGATAGAAAGCGATTGCAGTCTGCACTCTCAGATTGGCTTTGGTGCATCGTTGAGTTACTTCACAGATCAACATTTCGTGACGATCATAGACGTTTGTGAATTACATACTTTAGATGCAGCTCACTGCATATTCATAGACATTTCAAATGATTGGCGACCCATCGACGTCTTCAACAATTTGTCGAAAGTTGATTTTCGACCTGAAGCAGATCCCAGCAGCGTCTCATCTTATCCGACAACTCACGGATATTTCTATCGAACTGAAAATGACGAGGATATCGAGGGTTTACTTGAAAAACTTTCGAGACACAATCCAAGAACGCAACTGTTGCTGAGTATAACGCGAATCCCCTTCTCCAAATCAAAAAAGATTCTCCGCGACGCTTTTCATCGATTCAAAATGTTGAATGTCGCTGTCACTTCGTTTGCTCCGCCACAATCAGTGGATCCTTTCGATTTTGCTAAATTTGGGATTTGCTTGTACAATCCGTTCAGCGGAAACTCGACGACGAGACTTCCTGAGTTTCGATGCTTTCACTTTACTCCAACTAATTTTTTCGAAGAAGTTGAAAATCTAAAAAACTTTCAACGATCGAGAATCGATAATCTGCAGGGATTTCCATTGAAAGTTAGCATTTTCAAAGAGGCGATGAAGAGTGATCCTGTCTTTGATGAGAACGGGAAAGTTCTTCGCTACAGACAAGCTGATGGAGAATTAGTTTCAGCTTTAGCGAAAGTAATGAACTTCACTCCAGTCTACGTGACAAGCAAAACGAATTCAAAGTTTGGATTTCAACGACGAGACGGAACGTTCACTGGAAGTCTCGGTGCTGTCGAGAGTGAAAGTGTTGACTTAGCTGCTAACTCAATGCTGATTGCCAACTACAACACGAGCAACGCAATCTTCGTTCAACCGATCACAATGAGGAAACTTTATTTCGTCGTCAAGAGAAGATTTCAGAAAAGACCGTTGACGATAACTTTATTCACAAAATTCAGAGGAATCGCCAGAGTCGCAGCAGTTTCGTTCTTCGCTCTCTTACCTTTCATTTATTGCTTCGTTCACAAATTAGAAATTTACGCGACAAGAAAGCGAGAGACAATTGATGTCATTAAATTTCTGCTCTACGTTCTTGGTCTTCAATTCTCGGTCTCAATGAAACAACTTTCATCAAAAATGATGGCATCGCGGATGCTCGTAGCTTCAATTTTATTCTACGCTTTGATTCTCAACGCAATCTTACAAGGAACAGTCATTCAAGAGCTTAACTCAAACGTCAACGTCGCTCGAATTACAAAGATTGATCAACTCCTCGATCAAAACTTCACAATCTCAATGGCAAATGTTTTAACTTACTCGTTCTCCAATCCAGGTCCGAACAGAGTCTCGAAATATCTCCACAAAGTTTCAAAGGAAATTTTAATAGATCATCCACCAGAGAGGAGTTTAAATCAATTGCAAAGCGATGACAAACTCGCTTTCTTGTGGACCGATGTCATGTCTGGAAATTACTTGAACAACTTTTACGATAACGAAACTGGAGAAAATTATTTTGATGTAGTCGATGAAAGTGCTTTCGAGTTTTATGTCGCAATGATCATTCCAAAGTCGTCGCCTTTCTTCGAAAGATTCAGGACAATCATCAACTCCTACGTTCAAACTGGACTTTATCTTTACGAGACCAAGAAAGCTTTGGATGAAAATGATAAAGTTTGGATTTATCGGCTTCGTCATGGACTCGTCCCACAGCATCAACATCGTTCGATAAGTGTCTTTGACTTTCTTTACGTGTTTAAGGTTTTGATCGCGCTTTTTCTTCTAAGCTTTGTCGTTTTTATCTGTGAACTTTTTTTCGCTTCTTAAATTCTAAATAAAGTTCTTTAAATCTTAAATTTGCCATTTATTTTTTCACCGGGCGATTGACTTGTCAGTCTTGAGGTTTAGGACTTTGTCGTTCCAATTCGATTGGCAAGAGTTCTAATCCTTAAGAAGTGATGAAGCTGTTAAGAGGTTTTAAAGCCTTGGCCGGTTTGGTAAAAATGGTATGGACGAAAACGAAACAACGTTTAAAGAGGTTAGTAGAGTATCACATAATTCACGACCTAACCGATCAATGGATCACAAAGCGGAAAACTTTTTTTTGTTTTAATTTTTTTAATGGTCAAGACGATTGCTGATTGATATCCAAACCATTATTGCATCAGCAAACTTAGTTTGATGAGTGGAAAGCACTTGCAACAACAAAAAAAAATTGTGAGAGACAATTTCGAGAGCGAGAGAATCGTCAGACCACGTTGCGACTTTGCTTCCGTTTTTTGCGCATGTCTGGCGAAGTTTTCTTCTTGATATTTACTACGAAGAAGTCGGTTAATGTCTCGGAAGTCTCTCTTTACATTGAAAATGATTTAAAAATTAATGATAAATTAATCGATAAGCAAATATTTTCGTTCATTGTCGGAATAAAAATATTTCATTCACAAGAATCCAAACGCGAGTTGCGAATTTCCTCAACATTCCTCTCTCTCCGCTCTCTCTTTTCTCGCAAGAGATTTTTCTTCATTACTTCAAGTTACTTTCAGTCTGTAAACGCCAGCAGTCAGTCGTCGTGGAAATTTTTTATGTTTATCAAAAAGTTTTATTTTCAATTTTTGTTATTCGAGGCGTGAGCAATGAAATATTTTAAAAATAAATTCTTTACAAAGCTCAAACATTTGCTATCGTGAAGCTCCTCAAAGTGAAGTGAAGTTCGGCGACTGATCTGAGAAAACTTTGAACTTTCTTTCTCTGGAATTCTTTTGAGTAGAAACTAAGATGAAAACGTATGACGCAATTTTGTTTTAATGAACCATCAGACGGTAAGAGTTGTCTTGCAAAAACCTTCAATCGCTCAAGGACGTGTTTAGACGAGCCCATTCGAGTCTGACTCTTTTTACGCAAATCGGATATTAAAAAAATCTTCGCACAAGAGAGAACGAAAGCGTTTACGACTCTTACGGTTATTTTCCGATCGATCCAAGGCCATCCGAATCGCACTGACCCGCGTCGCAATTTAAAGCGAACAGATGTTTGTCTAGTCGCGTAGCCTTTCACAACAATAAGAAATGTCTCACTGATAACAATCGATCGAGGAAACGGGAACAAACTTTACTTTTCGTGCGGCGATTGTTTTCAAGTTCATTGTCGTATCGATTTTAAAATCGATTGCTATCGAGAACAGCCTCAACTTCTCGCATATGTTTAACGAGCCTGTCTCGCTCTTCGCTTGATTATAAAATTCCGCAAAGTTTTTTTTCTTTTCAAAATAAAAAAAAAACTGAAAAGCCCGCGCGATACAAAAAGAAAACTGTGAGCGAATGAAGTGAGAAGAAATCGTAAAACCCCGACAACAGTTTCTTCGTTAGCGCTTTTCAATTCATTCAGTCGTCGTTCGTTAAACAGCTCAGATCAGAATCGCGTGATCATTTTAAATTTATTCCGAGAATACAAAGTGCGAAGAAGAGTTTTTATTTTGCAAGACAATTTCAATAGAGCGACGACTATCAAACTCATTTAATGATTGTGTTTCAGCTCGAGACGAGACTGCTGAGCATTTCAACAAAGTGTAAAGAAAAGTGAATCACGATGAAGTTGTAAATTGAATCGCAACTGATAAACTCTAATCAAAATAAAAAACAAAAACAAAAGAATTAAAGTTTAAACAGATCAGTCTGTTTAGTGTGAAAAAAAATGGAACAAGACGACTTAGCGTTCAACATATTCAACAATTTAGATAATAACGGCTGTGATAGCAACAACTCAGGCAACAATAACACTGAGCCATCAGTTTATGTATTTGGCTACGGATCGCTCGTTTGGAATCCCGGCTTTGAGTTTGCTAAGTGTATCACCGGATGTGAGTTTCGTGTCGTTTTGATTAAAGAAAATCTTTTCAAATCAATCTCTCATCACTTAGATATCCGAGGATACAATAGACGATTTTGGCAAGGCAATGTTACACATCGCGGAACTGTTGATAAGGTAAATATTCTTCATCGATCCTTGAACTCGATTTGAAAAAGTTCCACGACTTTTTTTCCTTCTTAAAATAACTCGCGAGAAATCGATCACCACAAAGAAAGAAATAAACGACACGAAAGCCTTTTAGTTTGTAAATTATTAGCTTAGTGCTATTTCCAACGCCACGTGCATTGCAATTGAATTAAAATTCTATTTTTATTGCATTTGTTTGTAAACATTTGCTGCAGCTTAAAAGAAATTGCGAATTAGCGACAGCAGTTGAACGTTGGACTCAAAAGAGATTCCCAAGATATTTCGCGTGCGTCGCAAAAAATATTTCTCTGAAGTGCTAAATGAAAATCTCTATTTGATTTGGACGATTCTCAAGGTTGCTCTGAAGATGAAATTTTACGTAAACCCGCGACGAGCGTCACACGATTAAGAATTTTTCATCCTCCGCGATGAAAACAATAAATTTGACGTAAATTTATTTGCTAACGTGGCCGATATTACTTGGTCGAACGTTAAACCTTTTGAAAAACAAAATTCACCGGAAAGTTGACAATCAATTTCTTGATTCGTATCTCTCGCTTTTCTTTCACACGCTCGAAAATATATTTCAAACGAGAAAACTGGCAACAAGCAAACCCGAGGATTGACAAGCCAAACAAAACACTCTCGCTTTTGACTAAATTCCAAATTCATCTTGAAAGCCAACACGGGAAACGAGCAATTTAATTACTTTCGAATTGTTTCGTAATGTCCGACCTTTGGCTTAAGTTTCGCTTGCGATTAGAAGATGAAACTAGATAGCGTGTTGAAGTGAAACTTCAGATGAATTCGCAAGTTTAAAGGTCAATGAGAAATTTTTCAATTGAAATCCATCAAACGAATTAAGAGTGTCACTATGACAAAAGTTTTATGATCCACGAGACTCGCAATTACATGATAAATAGATATGAATGTGAGTAATGAGCCGTCTGGAGCTTCAGTCATGCAATCAAATTCGTTCGTGCGAAATTTTGCGACGATTCGCGATATTTATTGTCAGGCCACGTTTCCATTTCCAATCTGTTTGAGGAAATTGCTTGAAAATCTCTTTAACGCTTTCGAGAGCCACTCGACTCGATTTGCACTCTACACTCTCCATTCTCCAGACGAAACAACAAAATCCACTTCATTTGATAAGAGATAACGACTAATAAAATCACCAGACGGATGGAAAATAGATGAACGGCTCAACTCGTGTGTTTGTTGTTGTCGTCCATTTACTTTATCGAATGATTAATTTCTCTCGAATTGCAAGTTCTTTCATTCTTATCGTGACCTCGTCTATTAGCAAATCGACACAAAATTATCGATTGAGAAACAACGAGGCCTTATCAGACTCAATGACTATGAAAACCAGTTTAGCCTTTTGATGTCTAACCGGAAAAATCGAGAATTTAAAAAAAAATTCGTCCTCCCACAATAAAAATAACAAAAATCTCAAGTCAACTGATAACCCAAAAAAATCGCAAAATGATTTTCACGCATGTTTACAATTCGTGCTTTATAAACGCGGCCAAAGCCATGGAAAGTTTAATGCCGTCACAAGCCTTCGAAGTAAAGATAATTCACGACTCGTAATCTCGTTCAACTTTTGCGAAGAGGAAATTTTCTTATTTTTAGATTTCGATCTTTTCTGATGGACGTTGAGCTTCGCTTTGTAAGAAAAACTTCTGCGGCATCAGGCAACTCATGTTCCGGCATTCTCATGACCAAACCAATCGTCAAAACTCTTCTTCATTTGACGGAATGTTTTCGTTTCGAAAATTTAATAGCGGCAAGCGATCCGGTTGAAACTAGATTTCTGAAATAAATTTATTCAAATCGCTAGACAAATTAATTCGTACGATTTATGAGATGTCGCGAGAATTAGATTAACAAGATATCCGAACTAGTGCGAAGCGGATTCCTTTCCATTTCTTTGACAACTCGAGCGAGGAAATGTTCATCAGACAAAACAAAGCGATCGAAGGAAATGAACTCGAATAGTTCTTTAAACTCGCTTCTTTATGATGGAGAATAAATATTTTCACAAGGTTAACTATATTTTCTTTCTTATTTCAGCCTGGACGTGTCGTGACGTTAGTTGAAGATAAAGAAGGAATCTGCTGGGGCTGCGCTTATAAAGTCACAGGGCAGCTTGCATTAAGTTATTTGGATCAGAGAGAATGCAAACTCGGCGGCTACATGACAGCTTACACAAAGTTCTATCCTCGTGTAGCGACTGAGTTCTCGGGACTCTCTGGCGAAGCATTTCCAGTTCTGCTTTATATCGCGACGCCTTCAAACGAATATTGGATGGGCGAAGACTGTCTTGAGACAATGGCTGAGCAGATAGTGACAGCTCGTGGTCCATCAGGACACAATGTCGAGTATTTATTGCGATTAGCGATTTTCATGCGCGAGGAAATCCCTGGCGTACACGATGAGCATCTTTTTATGCTCGAGAAGTTAGTTAGAGAAAAAATGATTAAGAGGAAGATTTGCATCTCCGAAACGATGGGACATCAACCACCGAGAATTCGACGTGACTCGCATGAAAATCTCCGACGTCCAATCAATTTCGAATTCACAACCAAAGTTCAGGAGAAGCGACTTCGATGCCTCAACATTTGATTCTCGTTTCGACTGCCAATTTGTTTTATGATTTTATGTTTATTAAGCATTCGCACAAATGTTTTATGTTCTTGTCTAAGTTTTTCTAATAAATATCGTAACAAAATTTATGAAAAGAGAAAATGTTTTTATTAAATGATTTTGTTTGTTTCATTTTTTGTTTTAGTGAAAAATATTTTATTGTTGTGATTCGAAAATGAGATTTGTCTTCTTAGTTTGTGACTATTCGCCACTTCCTTTTGTAGGCGCTAGTTGTGAGTCGAAACTTCTTACAAGAATTTAAGTGAAAAAGTGATTGAAAGGAAAACGTTGCCACCATTCGACTCATTTTGCTCTCAACATTCGAAAAGGTAACAAGTCGATCTCATAAAGTTTTTTGAAAAAATTTCATTTCAATTTTATTTGTTTTTAGATAAAAATTAAGATGAACTCAGCACCAGCCGCAACTGCTAAATTGTCATTGACTTTACCGTTGATTGAATTATCGGAAGAGACAATGACTAACTTGGATCCTTTGGAATATTTCTCACGATTTCTCGACATTCCTGAAATGATCGTTCAACATTTCAACGGAAAAGATTTATTAAATCTTTCTGAAGTCTCTCCAAGTTGGTACAATTTCGTCGCTTCTTCGAAAGTTCTAATGAAAAACATTAAAATTGTTTTTCGTGAGAATCGTGAGTTCTCTCCGAAAGATTACGATTTATTAATGAATAGCTCGAGACAATATCAGAGCATTCAAATCGGACAAGACTTCGATTCAGATGAAGATAATGACTCTCCAAGTCCAGAAGTAGAAAAAGAAATTAAGGAAAGAGACTCAAAAGTCAAAGTCTTCATTTCTTCCTTGCAACTTGAATTTATTCATAAAAGCGATCACGACTGGAAAAATGTTTCACTCAATGATAAATATTTTGGCAGAAAACTTAGTTCAGATATTTGGGACATATTTTCATCTATCGAGTCATCAGTTGAAAGTCTTTCTGTCATTAGCAAAGATATATTTCAAATGCTTTTTAAATATTTTGGATATAAACCTTTAAAACCTTTAAAGTTTCCAAAGTTAAAAGAACTGAAATTGCGTATTTTCCGTAATTCAATCTTGGAAGAAGTTTACGTGAAGATTTTAGAAACCTCTGTTGCAATCGAAGAACTTGAGATTGAATATTGTGACGAGCTCGGAGAAAGTTTCAAAAAAATTCTCGTTAACTCCAACGAACTGAAAAGTTTTAAACTTAAAACAAGAAGCTGTGATTTCCAATCCGAATGTGAGGAATGGAAGCAAATAAAGTTTAAGCTTAATAGTTTGACAGTACAATGGAAATCCGATATACTCGGTTCTGATTTACAGTGTTTCCTCAAACTCCAAAGCAATCCTCTCGAAAGTTTGAAGTCTAAAGAAGCAGAAAAAACTTACGAGCTACTGCAATTACCAAAGTTCAAGCGTCTTTGCCTCAAGGATTGTAGGATTTGGAGCGGGAAAGAAGTTTCAATCACTAAACTGCAATCAAAACACAGGAATGAAATTAGTAAACTAAGATTTGTATTGCATTCAATAATACAAAATTTGCATGCATGAACCTGTTGGGAAGGTTGATATTTAATTTAATTCAAATGATGTTTAAAAAATGAGGAAATAAAACTTTCGTTTCATAATAACAGAAATTTTGAGTTTTTACAATTTAATTCTTTAGCAATGGAACGAGGCTACATCAATTGTAGATCAATAAAGTCTTCCTCCTCATTGAAAAAGTTTTCAATGAAAACGATTCAGTTCTTTTTAGATCATCAGAGAACAATATTCGCGAACTGATCTTTGGTGTGGAGGCTCGTCGTATGTTATCTGCCCTCACGAGAAACATGATTTAGTGTTGTCAGTAGATCCGACATCGAAAATAAAATTCGTAACAAAATTTATGAAAAGAGAAAATGTTTTTATTAAATGTTTACAGTACTTTGACTCAGCAAATCTAATGTTTAATTGGTCAAAATCTCCGAGGCTCGCGTTTCAATCAAATTTTCCATGTTGGTGATTGACTGAATCCATGCATCGAGAGTACTCGCCATCTGTGAGACTTGATCACGGTTTAAGACTCTCGGTTGAACCCAAGTCATGTTGACGACGCCAGCGACTTGATCGATAGCTCCTCGGACGAGTCCTTGAGCCAAGGCTTTCATGATGAGCAACTCGACTTCTGAACGAGGCAACTGAGTTTCACTGGCGATCTCATCGAATTTGATTGTACGATTGTTGGCAGCTCGTTTGAATGTCATCTCCATCAGACACAGCAAAGAGATCTTCTGACGCAGTTTGACCTCTTGCACTTTCAAATCATTGATTTGTCCCCAGATTGGCTTCATCTGTTCAAACTTTTTGATGTCTCCAGAGTTGAATGCGTGTAGCAACTCAATGAGCCATTCCTTGTCAGTTCCACGGAGACTCTCAATGATTGGATGAGCGAGCAACTCGCCAATGTTGTAAACGCCTTCACCAAGCAAAGCAGCAAGTCCAATGAAGAAAGCTTGGTCGGGCCATTCACTTTTTGGGAAGGATTCAATAGAGCAGCCAAGGAATTGGAGCGAGCAACGATAATAATCTGCATGCTGTCCAATAAGACGATAGTACTGTGAAGCGAGCATGTAATATTTGCCGTGAACGGGAGTAACATTTCCAGCTTCTTCAAGAATGTCTTTCAAGTCTTCGATAATCTTTTTAGTTGCTTCCTTGTCAGCAAGGAACTCAAGATAAATCTGTCCTTGCAAGACTTGACACATCCAAACTGCTTCATCGCACATTTTAACTTTCTCCTTAAGCTTATCAATGAAAGTGATTGCATCCTTCTTGTTACTAATGTGAGAGATGACGACTGTGACGATCTCAACGAGACCGAAAGGATTGATCTTCGTTTCGAAGGTGCTGATGAAGTTGGAGTAGAGTTCCATTAGAGCCTTCTCATTCTGGATCTTCGGATTTTTCACGAAAGTATCCAATTTAATTGTGAGTTCATTCCAGAGTCTAAAAGATGATTTGAGTTAATTCAAAGAAAGAGAAACACAACAATAACGAAAGTCTTACTTCTCATTGTACAATTCCTCCATCAAACCCCATTCTGCGGCTAGATCTTTATCGTTAGTTCTTTTCTGTTCGTTTATGTAGTTTACAACTGCTGCTTGCGCCATTTTAGATTGCGTATTTCTATCAGAAAACTTGAAAAACTTACGATTTTGTTTTTGAATAATGACTTGTGGAAATTTTAAACCGATTGAACCGATTGAGCGAAGGGATGGCAATGAAGCGAAAGCAGGGTTTGAGCGGGAAATTTAAATCAAAATTTTAAAAATAAAATATTTGTTTGTAACGCACATTAGCAACAGCTTTGAGCTATCATGAAAAGCAAGAGAAGTCGGATTATCTTAAATGTAGTCTAATGAATAAATAATTCATCGAAATATTTAGTTCATTCGTTTATTTAAAAAAATTATATAAAATTGATTAGAATTTAAAAAAGTTAATTCAGATTGCACGCATAAACACGTCGAACAACTTCATCTAAAATATCAACGCGAAATAGTAAAATCGACCTTGAAATGCTTTATTTTTTCTGTGCAAATCATTTGCGAAATACAATTTTCTTTCGCTTATCTTCAAATAATGGAAAGTCATTCATGAACAATTATTGTCTATCTCATTCTCTTGAAATAATTACACTAATGATCAAACCACTTCAATCGAAAAAGAGTCATTTTTCGTTATCTACACGTCCCAGCAATAAAATCTCGTGGAAAATTGTTTTCCGCGCTCTGATTTCGGTTTCATCTGATACGTACAAAATTCGATAACGAATACACTATCCGACACTTGACTTTTGTTTCATTCAGTACTCTGTTCACCTGTGTCCGAACCGGAGGAAAAAGTTGTTTCTGCGTGAAAAATGGTTGTAACGCCAAAAGTTTCATTATTTTCAAAGATCAACTTTGACCATGACAATCCGGAAGTCTTCGTCACAACACAGTGGACACGGGAAGTGCGAAAGAGCAAATTATTTTTGCTTTTCCGTTGGTTACTAGCTGCTTACTACATTTATGTGACTGCATACAGTTTCTACGTATCGAGAAGCCACGAATATATCGTTCGCTGGTTTATCTACATGACACATTGGGGCATCGCTCTCTGCCTCATCTCGACCACATTTGCCGCTACTCTGACAACCTTATATCACTTCAATGCGATTAATTTGACAAAGCAATCGACGTCATATAAAGTTTTTTGGTTTCTAACAAACGTATCTACCGTTTGGGCGTTCGTGATAACAATCGTTTATTGGTCCCTGTTGTACAACGGTAATTACCCTCAAAATTCAGCTCTCAGATGTATT
Organism: Smittia aterrima; assembly: GCA_033063855.1. NCBI lineage: Eukaryota > Metazoa > Arthropoda > Insecta > Diptera > Chironomidae > Smittia > Smittia aterrima. The sequence goes on from CP093830.1 coordinate 6,579,731, forward strand.
TTCGGCTTTATCAAGTTGAATAATAATCGTATTTGATTTTTAGGAACAACATCAGCAATCGATATTTTGATACACGGAGGGAACTCGGTGGGCATGTTATTAGAAATATTGTTTGTTAGGTATCCAATGTATTTCACGCACTTCATTTATCCGGTTGGCTCAGGAATAATCTACGCGATTTTCTCTGTGATTTATCACTTTTCCGGTGGCACAGATCCTCTTGGAAATCGTTACATTTATTCAATCTTGAAGTGGGAGGATGAGAGTGGAAAATCGACTTTACTTTTCTTCGGTGTCTTAATCTTGGCGATGTTTCTTCACATTATCTTCTGTGTCGTCCAAAGACTTCGTAATCGTTTACACAAGAAAATCTTCTCTGACCCAACTTCATTTGATCTTAAAAATAATCAACAGCTTACAGTTTGAATGTTAATCAGAATCAGTAAAATAAAGTTTTAATATCAAAATGCAAAATATCAAAACTTAACGAACTTTTAAATTTCAAAAATTAACGGTTTTTATGAAACGGTTCAACTTCCCGGTGACTCAGATTTTATCCGAAAAAATTCGACGAACAAATTTCCTTATAAAGCTCCTTAAAATATTCAATCTTCAACTCAAAAATGGCTAGCGGTGTAGAAGGTAAGTTGCGTTGTGCTAAATAAGTATCAGCGATATCGATTTCACTGAATTTTCGAGTAAATTTCCTAATCGCATTTTTGACTTTTTTTTTTCTTTTCCGTCCCAACCCACAACAACAAAAAAAAATCTTTCAGTTGCCGACAATTGCAAAATTGTTTTCGAAGAGATCAAGAAGGATAAGAAACATAGATATGTGATCTTTAACATTCGTGACGAGAAGCAAATCGACGCCGAAGTCATTGGCGAGCGTGATGCTGAGTACGATCAATTCTTGGAAGATTTGCAAAAGGGCGGAACTGGCGAGTGCCGCTACGGTCTCTACGATTTCGAGTACATGCATCAACATCAGGGAACGACTGAGTCATCCAAAAAGCAAAAGCTTTTCCTGCTCTTGTGGTGCCCAGACACAGCTAAGATTAAGATGAAGATGCTCTACGCTAGCTCATTCGATGCTCTCAAGAAATCGCTTGTTGGTGTCCAGAAATACATTCAAGCTTCAGACTTAAGCGAGGCCTCCAAGGAATCGGTTGAGGAAAAGTTGCGTGCAACTGATCGTATCTAATTCCATTCCGCTCGCTTCGCCAGCCAGCACAAGAAAGCATACATTCAAGCAAGAGAAAAACATTCTTTAACCCCACAACAAAATCAGTATCCATATCTTCTCCGGTGCTCATCGTTCGAACATCATCTGATGTCGAAAGCAACCGGGAAGCATTCAAAAACATTCTTTGCTTTCCTATCTAAACTTCTCTTTTGTATTTAATCCAAGAATGAAATTTTCCATAAATAAAAATTAATCGATTTGAAAGAAAGTGATGCGTTCATTTACTTTAAGGCGGGCTTGCAGCTTAAAACTAAATACTTGAGTTCACGACGTGAATGATGAGGCAATTAACAAAGCGTTAATCATTTCTTGAGTTTCTTCTTAAGTTCGTCTTTGAACATTTGGTATTCTGGTTCTTCTCCAATTCGACGAGAACATTCTAACATTAAATCCTTTAGAAAGTCATTGGTTGTACCTTCGTCAATGGCTTCTGTTAGTTTCTCTTCCCAAGCTTCTGTAAAGCAGAAATCTTCCAGATCCATTTGTTTGTCGTCAATATCTTCTTCTCCAGTCAAAACAGACTCGCAGAGCTCATATCCCTCAACGATTTCCAGAATTGGAGGCTTGATGTGAGATCCAGCTTGGCGAAATTCAATAAATTTCTTCAAAATTGCTCTAAGTTCGCTGTCGCTTAAAAGTTCGTTTTCGTTTGCTTTCAAAGCCTGCTTAACATGCTTTCGCTTGAAGAAGCTTTCACATGCGCCACAGAAGCATTTAATGAGATCGTCTAGTGGACTTCGTGAACGATGGGAAGATTGGGAAGACTTCCGAGAGCTGGAAGCGGACGGCTAAAAAAGAAATTCATTCATTTATTGTCCATAAAAGGTTATAACTAACTCACTTTATCCATATTAGTCACAAAAAAATTATTTGCTGATAAGGAACATTAAAGAGTTCTCTTTATCTTTTAATTTTTCTGAATTCGCGATAAAAGTTTGTTTCGCCGAATCGGTTCAGTCAGCGACGACAACAACAAAAGAAAACAATCGACGGCATGGAGGAAGAAATTAAGAATAAAAATATGACGGAAGAAGAGAGACATGCACTTGCTGCAAAGCTTGATGCTGATCTTGATGTCTTCATCAATTCATTGGAAAAGAAGAGATACACCGAAGGATGGGATCCAGCGACATTCGAAAAAGTAAGAAAAATTTAAGTTTCGCAACGTGACTTAACTCTTGAATGTATTTTAGGAGATTGAGAGACATCCGTTCTTCATGAAGAAAGCTCCTGAACCTGGAGAAGAGCTTCATCCAATGCTCGAGGGACTTCAACAACTCAAGTTTGATCCAGACGAAAATTCTCCGGACGATCTAGCTGAGAAATACAAGGAAGACGGAAACTATTGGCTTAAGCACAAGAAATATCGAATTGCCGCGATGAATTATTCTGAAGGAATCCGACAAAAGCCTGAAAACGTGGAACTTCTAGCGAATCTTTACAATAATCGATCGGCTGCTCAATTCTTTCTTAAGAATCACAATTGGTCAATAAGCGATGCTCGATTTGCTCTAACGTTCAAGTCCGATTATCCAAAAGCGATCATTCGGATTGTTAAATCATTGATTGAGCTGAAGAAGTATGAAGACGCATGTCAGGAGGTTGAAGCGTTTCTTCTTAAGGATCCAACGAGCAAAGAACTAATCGACTTACAAAAACTCGCCATCACTAAAAAGACCGAGAAACTTAGAGACGAGAGGAAGCTTCAAATGGCTGAGAAAAAGAAACGACAAGACTTCCAAACTCTTGTTCAAGTTCTAATGCAAAGAAAATTGAAGTTTGAGGAATTGCGTTCAAAGAATATTAGCTCTCACTTGACTTCGGAAATTCTTCAGCCAAAAGTTGAGCCTCTAGCGCATCATCCAATTTCGATAGACAAGAATGGAACTGTTTACTATCCAGCAGTCTTCTGTTATCCTGAGTTCCAATTGACCGACCTTCAGCAACAAATGAATGAGCTGATGACGGTTTACGAGTGCCTTGAGGACATGTTCACATCTGAAGAAGAAGGAACTGCAAAATATCCTTCGCCTGAAGGACTCAACGTTTACTACGAAAATCGATTTAAAGCAAAGCTCATCAAAGTTGATTTACAGAAGACATTCAAAGAAATTGTTAGCGAGGAAAACTTCTGGATTTACAATGGTTACCTGACTTTCTATGTTCTTCCACACGACAGTCCAACTGAAAAAGAATTTATTAACCATCCGAGAAAGCCCGTGATGTAAAATTCTTTTAATTTAATTCTTTATTGTGTTGAATAAAGTTCTTCATGGTTCAATTTTAATAGCAGACTTTTCTCGAGATTCCTTCATCTTCTTTCGCCATGCAAGCCAACTTACAGTGTCTTCATCGTTTTGATCGCCCTTGGACTCAAGCATTTGATAGTAACTTTCGCGGAGAATCTTGAATGCCATGATGTTGTGATAGGGAAGTTCTGTAACGGGATCAAAATACTTTGCTGGCAATCGAGTGACAGCGCAGAGCTGATCACGTTTAAATCGCTTCGACTTTGGTGGAAAGATTGAGTCGAAAACTTTGTTGTTGATATCATCGACGAAGCTTATGAAAGTTCGCTCGCAACGAGTCTTCTCGACAACTTTTGCAGCGTCTGTTGCTGCCATTCGAGATCGACGAGTTGTTCGTTTTGTTTCTTCAGACTCTTCAAGTGTTTCCTTTGTCTTCTGCTCGTCTTGAACAACTGGCATCGATGTTGAATGATATCGAATGATTGGACCTTGATAAGCTGTCCCTTTCGTTGGTCGAACTTTCTTTTTCTCTAACTCCATTCGACGGAACTTCTCGAGTGATAACAGATTCTCCTTTTCTGTTTGAGCGGCTTCTTCGAGCAACTCCTCTTGCGTTGGGAGTGGATCATCATTCTTAACTTGTTTCGGCTTCATTTTCTCAGCTTCGTGACGAGCCTTAAGCCGATGAAGAGTCGCTGCTGACTTCATGGCGGTTGATCGTCGCAATGATTTCTTTGCATCGAGAGATATTGAACGTTTTCCTGGTGATTTCTTAGGAGATTTGACAACTTTCTTCTTCGGAGTTTGTTTCTTAGTCTGCTTGGTTGGTTCTTTATAGCTACGAGTGACGACTTTCTTTCGACGCTTTGGCCCTTCTTCTTCATTGTCAGTCACCGGCTCATCGTTCTCATCAATTGAAAAATCAGAATCAACGATGTCCCGGTCGTCTTCATTTCCTCTACAAGTAATTATGTTAAGAGATATACAAAGCAGTAATTTAATTAACTTACGCATAATCATTGTCCGCTTTATCTTCTTCAAAGCCTCCGTATTGTGTTTTGTAAAAATCATCGGGAGCTTCTTCTTCATTCAAGACTTGAGCGTATCTGTTTCCTGCATTCTGACGGCGGTCACGTGATGCTGCCATTGCAAAAAGCTTATCTGGCCTACTTATCGCTCACTAAGTTAAATAAAATTGTATTTTTTGCTGTAAACAAGAAAAAATTATAAATCGGTTGAAAATAAACTCATAAAACCGGTTGACTCAAATATTTATTTTACGTTAATTTTTATAGCAAAATAAACGATTTATTTATTTTCTGAAATCCTTGAATGATTCAAGTTTAATTGAAAGGACACTTCTTTTTATTAATTGTTAAGTAACTTCTCTCACAGTCAAACAACATTGTTTGAGTTTTACATCAAATTTATTTTCTTTATTTTCCTTTTGTAATTTTATGAAATGATGAAAAACCACTGAAAAGCTTAAGTAATATGAGAGTAGAGAAAATTTTTCGACATGACGCTTTCAAGCTGTTTTGCGTTGTAAGGAAGAGGGACCATTTAATGTCCGTACTTCTGGAATTCCCATTCACGATTGTCAAGTGGACAAACTTGACGAGTCTTTAACCAACGAGAGATGCAGTGGAAATGGAAAGCGTGCTAAAACGATAAGAAATATTTAGATTTTGTTTAAAGAAAAAAGGGAAAAACTTACATTACAAACTCCCCAAGCGACTGTGCATTCTTCTGAAGTAGCTGAAGCTTGATTTGCTTGACATTCGATGCAGAGATCCATGATGTGATTACGGCAAATAGCACAGTTGTCAACGACAATATCTAAGAATCACAAAATGTAAATTAATATCAAAGTAGAAATGATCCAGTGAACTGGATGTTTTTGTTTTCTTTTCTGGGTTATGACTCACAAACTTATTAAAAGTTTTCAACTTACCCCAAGCCCACAAAGCGACGGCGTTCCACTGAAAGTAAAGAAGAGAATTTGTTAATCAAAGTCGTTTTAATTCGCTGTAGCTTGCTTTAATATTATCTAACGATTTCACGAAAATGAAATGTCATTGAAATAAAACAAAGAGAAATTTCCGATTTTTTACCTTTTTCACTTCAAATCTTTTCTTGTCTCCTTTAACTCCAGTTGAGGAGGAAGGCGCTTGATCCATATCATCATCGTCTATATCCATCTTAGTTTAATTTACGTCTGAGCTAAGTTTACAAATTCACGAAAGATTTGCTCCGAAAAGATCCGTCAAATCAGGTAAATCCGGGCTACGCTTATTGCAAATTTGAAATTTCAAATTAACGGACAAAACTGGATTATGCTGATCGGAAAGAATTTAATTAAATTTTTGAGTTTTTCTTTCTCTTCTCATTCTTAAAATTTAAATCCTTTGCCAGAACTTTTGATATCTATTTCAATAAAAATTATTTTTCAGTAAATTGTTACAACACTTTTGAGCTTGTTAATCACTTAGTTCAGTAGTTCAAATCTATTGGGGTCGTCGTCATAATATATCATTAAATTTTGCGTAGATATTACAAAAGGAGCAAGAAACAAGTTTTTTAATTAATCAACTGTATGAGGAAAACTTCGATTAATTAAAAAGTAAATTTTTCTTTCAGATCGATCAAGAAACAGAAATTTTTGATTTTACAAAAAGCTTTTCCCATGCACATGATGAACGGTTGCGATTTGAATGCACACATTTTTGCTTTTTTTTAAGCACGCTGATTCTCTCTCCCTCTCTCTCTTTGCACAAACACACACTTTGGCTGTAAGTACATATATGTAGGATCGATCGAGCCCTGCTTCTTACAGAAAAGCCAAACAAGACAAGCGCTTCTGTAACCATCGAAGAAAAATAAAATAAAGTATTGGTTTAAACGCCTGAAACATAAGTTTTATGTGATTCTCATGTTGTCGTCTTTTCGGGAGGCAAGTTGAAAAGTCGTAGTGCTTTGGCATTTTTCTTAAAATCGCTATATAAACAAGTCGATCCATTGGAAAAGTCATCAGTTAATTCTCGAGCTTAAACCGTGAAGCAAATCGCATTTGAAAGACAAATAAATAAATCAAAACAAAAGAAATCATGAAGGTACGGCAAAAGTCAAGAAGAAGTGAAATCGTTTTGTTTAATTGAATAGTTAATTAGAGACGCCCAATCAAATTGACTGAAAGTCAATGAAAAAAAAAGTTGTGAAGTTGATGTTAACAAGAAATCTTTTTATCCTTTAGTGCTTCCTTGTTGTCGCTATCCTTGTTGCATCAGTGGCTGCTAGCCCTGTCTACGCTCCATTGCCTGCTTACCACGCCGCCCCCGCTTACGTTCATCACGCTCCAGTCATCGCTCACGCTCACGTTCCAGAACCAGTCGCATACCCAAAATACTCTTTCAACTATGGAATTAAGGACCCACACACCGGCGACATCAAGTCACAACACGAATCCCGCGATGGAGATGTTGTTAAAGGACAATACTCTTTGGTCGAAGCTGATGGTTCAGTCAGAACTGTTGACTACACTGCTGATGATCACAACGGTTTCAACGCCGTCGTCCACAAGACCGCTCCAGTTCACGCTCACCCAATTCCTGTTGTGAAACACTACGCTCCAGCACCAGTTGCTTACGCACACGCTCCACTTCACCATTATTAAGTGATTGCCATGACAAAAGAGAATCCACCAACCTAAAGCAACCACAGAACGATAATCAGTATTCGATTAGATTTAAATGAACAATTCAATTATAAATAGACTTCAATATCTTCATCCTCCGCTTCACCAACTTTAACCAGAACATCCAAAACTTCACCATACTTTCATTTTCATCTAAAGCAAAGCAACGCAGATTGCATAAGAGCGAGAGTTGCGCCACACACAAAGAGGGAATTCGACACATTGCAGTTTAAAATTGAAGTCATACGCAGTGGCGAAATTGAGAAAAGTGTGCACTCGAAAGCGTTTACCGTTTTACGTGCTTTTAATGTGATAATTATTTTAAACTTCTCCTTCACTCGCCTCCTTCTCTTCCCAAATCAACTCTTCAACCCCGCTATGAAGCACAAACAATTCCTCAGTGAAGCATTTTCTATAAAAGCGAACAATGAAATTATGCAAACGAATCGAGCTTTTCCGTTCAGAGAACAAAAAAACATCTCGCGATCTAAATGTCTTTATAAATTTTTTTCAAATTGAGAAAAAAAAAAGCCCAACGATCGTTTTATGTTATCTTTAAAAGGATCACTAGAAATATGCAAATCGATGTAAATAATTTCAATCGACAAAGGTCGAAAAAAAAATAAAAAAAAATCATTTTTACATTACGAAATGTTATTTTGACTTGTCTTGCTCAGTGGATCTGATTGACCTCGTAAGGTGAATCGGTTTGCCTCTATTATTAACTTTTAAGAGACCCAGAAACAGTTCTCACATCATAATTCATGATCGAGTGTACTTATTGAGCCATTAAAAGCTTTAAAGAATGTTTTGCAATATGAAGTCAATTAAATTGACATAAATCCATTGAAACCATCGAACGAAGTAAAAGTAAATTTCTTTTGAAACAATTAGATATTCATGCGTCCCGAGAAAAGTCGTTTCTAGCACATCAACTCTTTTTAAAATTTGTGCAACGTGAAATGTTCTCTCTCTCTCGCTTTAGCTTGTTTGTTTATTAATACACGTTAATGTAAGAGACTGCGTCTTGCACAACTGCCGCAATTGATTGCAAATTGCAATACATCCAATGAAGAAAACATTCAATAGTAGTAAACGAAGAATTAGTGGGGACGACGGCAACTTCTGCCCAGAAGCGCATTTTCTGTTACAAGAAGTGATTCGGCCCTGATTAGTTTTTTTTGCTTCTCCATGTTCACCTTCTGAGTCTCCATAAAACAATTTAAAATAATTGCTAGGTAGCCAAAGGCTGAACACATCACCGCGTTGCAAAGTTAATGATATAAAACTACGATTTAATGAAATGTTTTCCGACATAGAACCAGGCAGTAGGTTGCTTGATATAGTCCCTCAGACATTTCAATGTTTCTTTAACTTTTGTTTCTTTAAAGGTCTGTTGGTACGTTATGCAATTGTATCAGCTGGTTTTTCTCTAACTAAGCGCCCATTTATTCCAAACAAACCAGAGGAGTGTTGAGAAAATTAATGACCTAGTGCAGAACTTGCTTGTTCGTTCGAGAAATTGCCTAATAAAGTTCAAGCGAAATATGTTTAAGAGGCGAGAGTTCAATGAATTGTTTTCATTCTCTCGTTACTAATGTAGATGAGATTAAAATCTATGATCGCAAGCAATAGATGAATCATGCTTCGAGTGTTTCAAGGCTTTCGGAAGACGACGCTTTACACATGAGTCGTTTCATAGTTTCAACAACGAAAACTCCATTTCAGTTGGCAATCACTTATCTCGAGATTTTTTTCTATTTTCCTCATCGATTCTTCGGGATTCAAGTTTTGGAGAGGAACAAGATGTCCTCGAATGTTTTTTTTTTAAATATTTATGTTTTCAGAAATGATTGGATGATGTCGTAAGGTCAAGAGAACTTGCTAGATCTTTTTTATTTGCAGCTTCGCCTATCCAGCAAAATAAAATATTGTGAGAAAAAAAATCGAAGCTGCACTTGCGACAATAGGTCAATGATTTCATTAAAAACGATCGCCCACGTTTGTAACTAAATCTCTTTCAAAGGTTCGATCTAACAAAGCCAAACGAAAGAGACGAAATCTTTTCAAGGACAACTCTGAGATAAATACTAATATCGTGCTTCAAATGATTTCAGATTGCATGAACTGTTATACTCGAGGTAATATTAATTTTCTTTTACTTCACGAATGTCAAAAAAAAAAAATGACTGGTTGTTGATGAAACTAAACCTTCGTGAAGCTCGGCATGGTGTCGAGTCATAAAAATGGATCTCTTTGGCCAATTCTTGCTGCGTACAGCAATTAACATGAAGAACAAATCGTTTGATTGTCTGAACTTTGCCGAAATGAGATTTAAGATTTTTTTCCGTTATGCCAACAAAGTGATCACTCAGCTTCAAAGCTTTAGCTTCAAATGAATCATAAATTGCATGTCAAGTAATGTTGACGAATTTGAAGTTTCAAAGAAGTTGTCGATAAAGACATTTAAATGATTTAACCAGGAAGCGATTGCTGATCGATTGTTTTTGGCGGCAAAGACTTTAACTGAGCGAGATGAATGACAAAACGTAAAATATTCAATTGCCGAGAAGATGTGAATCAGAAAGCGAAAACATTGTCACACACACCCACACAATTAAGAAAATTGCAAACTTTGCTTTGAAAATGGCACAAATAGTAAAAGAGACCTATCGGACCATTTCACCTTTAAAATCACGTCACGATCTTTAATGCGCGGCGCAAGTTGAATAAACTCTTCGCTCATCTGGTTTGGAATCTTTTCGCAGATTCCGAACGCGGCGTTTTCGACTGAAAAAAAAAGTAAAAACCATTTCATTTGTTCTTTCATTTCTTCAGCACACAAACAAAATAACTAATTTGGAGTTGCCGACTTTTAATATTCAGAGAGTTCAGAGAATTTTATTTCATCTGTGATACACAAAACTTCTTTCTCCTCATATTATAAATAAGAGATGGACCTTGGCGAAAGAAGTTAGTTTTGAAAAATTGTTGCGAAGAGTTAGAACTCGAGAGAACCTTTTTCTAGATCGACCGTTTGTCACAAAACAAAATTAATGATTCTAAAAATTGTAAGTTTGACAGAATTTCACGATTCGTTTAACTTCAATCGAGTGCGAAAATTATTTTTCATTAGAAAAAGTTTAAAACGACAAAATCATTTCTGAAGTGCTCGAAACTATTCGCGAAATATTTGCTCTGAATATTTTCTTTCCATTTAAAGAGACAATTGTTACAAGTTATTGAATTATTTTTCCTGGAAAAATTGTGAAAGACTTCGATGCTTGCAAAACTGCAAAGCAAAGAAGAAGAAAAAATGAATTTAACATTTTTTTTAAATTTTCTTCTCGTTAAGATAATTTGTATAGTTCTCATCGACTATGCAACATGTCGAACAGCAAAAGATTATCGTGAAATGCCAGTTGGGAGACTAAGCGAAGCTGAATATCCATCGTACAACATAATTGCGCCTGATGGTAACTGAAATAAAATTTTCTTTAATTTAAATGAAGATTTCAAAGAATTTCTTCAAAGGACCTGGAACTTACGCTTTTGGTTATGAGATTGAGGATCACAACAGTGGAAATGTTCAGTTCCGAGATGAAGAAAAATTGAGAAATGGAACTGTTAGAGGATCTTACGGAGTTTTATTGCCAGATAACACAATTCACATAACTCGATACATCGCTGATCAGTTTGGTTATCGGTAAAGAAATTTCTTTCGATTTTAAAGAAAAAAATTAAAATGAAAAATTTCAGTGCAAGTTCAGAGACGAAGAGAAAAGAGACAAACGCTCCATTGAAACTTGAACTTCAGCTCAAGCAATCAGCGAGTCAAAACCATAATGTTTTAGTTAATCCATCGACAACTCCATTCCCAGCTTCTTTCCAAACAATTAAACCTCAAATCGATCCAAATTTAGTTAACGCAATTTATCAACAACATCAGATCAATCTGAATCCAACTTACAGCCCTCTCAAAGATCAAAATGTTCTTGATCCATTGATTGCTAATGCAATTTTGCAAGATCAATTCCTCTCGCAACAGAATCCTGATAATATTTATGGATTCAGACAAAACGCTGATGGCTCTGTAAGTACATCACAAAATCAGAATCGTCCTCCATTCTTCGGTTGGTTTGGAAATAATAATAACAACAACAATCAGCAACAACAGCAGCAAGGACCGATTTTAGGCTTTCTCACAAATTTGGCACAGAACAATCCACTAACCGCTTTGTTTAATCAATTTCAACCTCAGCAACAGCAACAGCAGCAGCAAAGTGATCAACCACAAAATCCTATTCAAAACTTTGTTTCTAATTTAAATCCACTCAATCTTTTTAACCAACCAAGCAACCGCCCTCAGCAACAGCAACAACAGTCTGATTACGTTGCACAGTCGAATCAAATTCTATCAAATCCACTTCTCTCAAATCAACTTCTCCCAAATCAACTTCTCTCAAATAATGTTGATCAATCTGTTTTCAGCAACGATCACTTCCTTAATCCGAATCAGTTCGGTCCTAACACAGTTTACAGCAGTCAAGGGCAAGTTCCACTTAATTACAATCCGAGCTTCACGAATCCTTCGTCATTGTATAGTCAAAACTTAAGTCCGAATTCTTATCAATTTTCCACAACCGGAAGACCAAGTTACAATGTTCAGCCTTACTCTCAGTTCAGTAACCAAATCCAACCGTACCAACAATTGATCCAAAGCTCTTCACCTTATCAATTTCAAAATCCTTACCAACTAACTGCGCCGATTGGTTTGTCTCTGAATCCGAATTTCCAACAAAAGAAAAAGATCAGCAACAGCAAATCATCGAAGAAGAAGAACAACAAGAACAAAGTTGAGATACCAGAGAACGACTCGGATTGGTTCCAAGATTTTCTCGATAAAAGGAAATCAGCAAATATAGATTTAAGCTCAAGACGATCAACTAAGAAATCTTCTGAAGAAGACGATGACATTTTCGATGAATACTTTCGGTAAACTCGCTGATTTCAATGCTTGGATGATCGACTTCTTGAACCTCAGTATTTATTATGCCATCAGAAACTTTTATCAAGCAAAATAAAATTTCATGTAATTTAAAAGAAAAAAGTTTTTTTGACACAATTTCTTTATTCTAATAAAAATGTTTCAGCAGAAGCAACAAACATCAATTTTCTTCACATCAGACTATCTTTCGACATTGATTGATTAATTACTTTTGTCTATCGGAAACCTTCATCGTTCATTCTGCTTTCATTTTTTTTTTGGCATCTACGTAACAATTTGTTTTTTTGGCAATTTAGTCTCAAGACAATCAAGTCTTTAACTAAGGCTCGGAATTACTTATCAATCAAACTTAAAAGAGTCTCTCATCCAATTACAAACTTCAAAATCTTTGTCCCGAGCCTTTTCTAAGTTTCAATAAACTTTCATTTCATTGTTAACATTTATCTCTCTAGTCACTAAATTATTTTTTAACACACAACAATAAATCGTTTAAAAACCATTTTTCTCCATTTTGGGAAATTCAAATGCAAAATGTTAATCGTGTAGATACTTTTTGTGTGTGAGGCAACCATCTCTTGCTTATCGATTCTTCTCTTTTCATTCCATCAGCTTCGCGATAAGAAAATTTCTTCATAACCGTCTTGATTCATATGAATGGGCTTTGATTGATTGATTAAAGTTTACTTTAAGAAACAACACTGAGTTTGTTAAACTTTCTAAAAACACTTAAAGTCTAGTCCAACTTCTTGTCTCAACAATCATCAGGTTTCATCGATCTACAAATCGTTCTAAACAACTTTACTAACAGTAAACATCAACATCCTAAAAATATTTTTATGCTTTTCCCTCATTTATTGTGAAATGCGTCGTCCTTTAAAAGTTTTTCAATAAAATACTGGTTATGGCATCTTGTCGCAAGTAAAATGTTGTAAAACATGTAAATAAACTCTTTCTCAAATGGAATTGATTTAAAATACTGATTGAAAATAATTTTTGATGGGAACAGAGCGAGATTGCTCTTTCAAAACGAATAAAAAGGAAAGTTTCTTGCTTTGGCATCTAAACATCAATACTGATAACGTTTCTGTTTCTCTTCAAGGTTTATCTAAATATTTTTTTTTGTTTATCATAAGTCGACCAACAAGTCGTAATTCGCTTGGAGTGTTCAATTATTTTATATCAAAGTATCTTCGTCTTGTGCTTCGAACAGCATCAGCAATGAGTTTTGTGACGATGATCTCTGAAGTGTTGCACTTGTTGCTCCATCGTTGAGTGATCCATCTGGTGACAACATTCCAGTTTGGAAGCTGTAATTATCTCGATAACCGGAAGTCGATGAAGTCTGTGAGACTGAGTCCCAAGAGACGTCAGTGTTTTGACGATTGTCGGTATCGCTCGATGGGATGTTGAAGTGCGAGTGTTGTGGAACTGCCGAAGCTGACAGAGGTGCAACTGTTTGAATTGATTGCATTGGTGGAACTGATGCAGCACTCGTGAGAACAGCTCCTTCTCCAACATTAATCCGACCACGTTTATATCGGAAAGTCTTTCTCGATTGTCCTTTCGATCGCTGCAATCGATGTTTCTGGTTATCTCCTGAACTGTCCTCAGCGGGACTGTCAGGAGAAAGCGGAGTTGTTGATGTTTCACCAGTTGAATCTCTAAACTCAACTGATGAGACAAATCGAAGCTTTGGCGGTTGAATCTTCATTCCATGTTGAATTGAAATGGAATGAGGCAAATGTGGAACACTTCCCGACATGTTTTGATGATCGTAACGAGTCGGTCGTCGAATGCTTGATGCACGTGAAATTATCGTTGGGTTGGTTGGAGGAGTTGGTGTCGTTCCATCTGCGCTGTAATTATCACTCGCGACTCCCGGCTCTTTGTTCGTAGTCGTTGATGAACTTGAAAGTGATTCACGTGGTGGATGAAGTGTTTGCTGTGACAATGTGTCGCTTGGTGTGTGAACTCCAGTTCCACTTCTTGAATCATGTTGAATTGACATCTGAGATGGATGCTGAGTTCCAGTTCCAGTGAAGATGGAAATGAGTGACGGTCGTTGTGCTTGCTTAGGCAACTCTGCTGGTTGAATTGTGATCGTCGCAGAATCTTTCTTCTGTTGATCAGAACTTCCAGGATTGTCTCGATCAGCTCGACGTTCTTCTAATTCATCGCGGAGATCTTTGAGTTCTCTCGCAAGTTCAAGTAACAAGCAGCCACGCGATTTAATTCCACCGGGAGGAGCTAAGCCACGCAATCTCTCACGAATCAAATATTGCATGTGACGTTCGTGATCTCCAATTGGCGGCTGTGAGATTTTGTGCAAAATGAAAGGCATCAGGACAATATAAAGAGGCGTGCGGTGAGTAACAGCAAATTCTAAAAAGCTCCAAAGTTCTGGTGCGGCTTCGTTTCTTCGACCTAAGTCTCTCATTATGCGAGCAATCCTTGGCCATTCATTCGACAATCTCGTTTCGAAGCAAACGCAAAGAACCTTCAATGCTAGAAACGCTGCTTGATACAAAGTTCCGGAAATCTTTGCTGGTCGCTTTGAATCTCTCGATCCTGTGAAGGTCAATGAACCAGCTCGAATGTCTCCAACAACTCTGGCGGCTTGAATTCCAGACTGAGCTGTTCGACCAGATGGTGGACTCATAGCATTGAGAATAACTGTCACCAAGAAAGAGATGTCGTTGTCTTTGAGTTCGCCGATGTCAGAAACGCCACGACCCGAGCAGATCTTCAAGCAAAGCGGCATAAGCAAGTGCATGATGAATCCTTCAGCTTTCTCTTGAGTAGCAAACTCAGCAGTTCCTCCAGCGACTTGCTCGAGTTGGAAACAATCCGGACTAACGACTTGAAGTGCAATTAATCGAACAACAGTCGAGCAGAAGAAAGCTGGCGGACTTTGATTCATCAAAGCTGCACTCGCTCCTGAAACGTTTTCTGGCGCAGCGTCGTTGACAATCAAGTTTTGAACTGTCGACATTAAAGATCTCATTTGCGCCCAATGAAGAACGAATGGACATCGAACAACTGTCTCGTGAATTCCTTTCAAGAGACCAGCAGCTGCTTCCCAGTCAGTATTTCGTCGAATCGAAGGTTTCTTTGAGATCTTCAAGAAAACTTTGTCCAATCGACGAATAATCGTGACCAAAGCTGTCTTCATCTTCTCATCGCCCCATTCAGCTCTTGGGAGAATGTAAGTCATGTAACGTTGTAAGCCTCGACAAGCCATTGAGTCAGGATCGTAAGGCGACACCTTCAGAAGTGAGTGAGCGATATCCGCCAATCGAATGTGACATTTCACATCCAACAATTCAACGTATTTCGAATCAGCTCCAGGTTTCCTTGATAATTCTTGAAGTCGAGTTGTTGCTCGATTTAAAAATTCACCAACGAGAGACAAGAGAACATCTCGAGCTCGTCGATATTCCGTTCGAACGAGTTCTGAGTCTTCCGCTGTTTCCGGCATGTTCTTCGCTCGTCCAGCGTCGCTAATATATTTCGAATGCGATTCATCTTCAAAATCGAATCCAGGCGATGGCGGAGGACCTCGAGAGAACTGATTCCGTTGACTCGATCCTTTGTGCTCTGGGCTATTTCGGTAAGGGCCGTTATAAGTTTTCGCCAATCCTTCGCAGTTGTGAACCATTGTCCTGATTGTAATTGCAAGTTGTAAGATAATGTCTCGCTCGCATTTGCCTTCAAGTGGAATGTAGCTTGGAGATTGAATTTGCTGCATGTAGCAAGGAAGAATCGCTTCAAGAATGATCAGCAATTGAAAACCGCGAGTACTCTCAGCTGAGTAAGAAACAGTCATTACGCACAAAGTGATGCAATCAAGAACTGTCACCATTTCATCTTCATCGTGATAGCAAAAGTCAATTGCTTTTAAAGGTTTTGACTCCTTCACAAGCTCAGCGATGTTCAAAGGATCTGGTGATGGAGTTTCGAGACTGAGAAGTAAATTGAACAAGCAACTCGACTGAACTTTCGTTGCTTCTCCGTAAGCAGCGTCTTCGTCTGTATCGAGAATCGCAGAGACAGATCCAAACATCTGAAGAATGAAAGGCTTTCGATTCATTAAGTAAAACTGCTTGACAGCATATTCAATTGTTGTCGTGATGAGTTTGTTTGTTTGATGGAGTGAGTAGATCTGCAGGAGCGACGGCATGATCATAAAATATCCGTTAGTCGAGAAGATATTTTTGAAGTTGAACGCCGAGTTGATGTAAGTTGCCATCACGTAACGCATAATGCAACAATCTTCGGAATGAAGAATTGCAGCGCCTGACAAAACGTTGAGGAACAGTTGAATGTCAGCTGAATAAGCAAAGTTTCCAGCCATCGCCTCAAACATTCGAGCAATCAAACGAACCCACATGAACTTGTGTAAGACGTCGAGACCCATCAACTCTTTGCCAAGCTCTCCTCCCATGTACAAGTCCAAATCAGTCTCCAAAGCCTTTCGAGGGAACGATGGAAGTTTCATCAACTCTTCATGAAGAAAGACGACTCGTTGAACAACTTGATCGACGTTCTTTAAGATCGCCCATGTCAAATGAACTTTTCCAATCTCAACAAATTTCTTGATTAGCTCTTGTCGTTGCAAAGCAATGAAGGCTTCATCTGTTCTCATCTCAACGAGTCTCAACTGTGGATATTGTGATCGTTTAAAGAAATACAAGTCACGAACGAACCAGTTCGAGTTCAGAATCTGATGAGTTTTGTAGTCGACAAGGAAGAAGTTCATGTAATTCTTCTCGTCGATTCCAAAGAAATCCAAACTCTCTCGTTGCAACATAAGGAACTGAGTATCTTCCAGAATAGGAAATTGACTCGGAATCGATCCCTCGTCTTTCTCATCAGGACCGTGAACAATAATTTTCTTTGCCGATGGAACATTCGCTGTCAGAAGAACTGAAGCATCGCATTGCTCTTTTCTCAAGATTTGTTTGAGATCCTTGAACATGATTCCATGAACTGAGTGAACGACCATCCACAAGATTGACAAAGCAGATCCGACAAGTTGTTGACTACATTCGTGAGTCGTTCGAACATAGAACATAATGTAACCGATGATGTAATTGTAGAGAGCGAAAGCTGCTTGCTGTGGAAGTCTCGGCACGAATCGAATGAGATGACGTAAGACTTTAAACATTTGATCTTGCTTCTCTCGTGTGAGTCGTTCGAGGACATATCGCAAGAACAAAGCTGAGTCCTCAACCAAGCAAACCCAAATGACTTCATAAGCAACTTCGTATACAGCAGCTCCATCGCCTCCAACAGCGCAATCATCAAGTGATCCAACAATCTGCATAACCGATGCGCAAAGACACGAAGGGAACAAAGAGTGAGCTGCATGTAGATGAACAGCTCGAGCTCCTTCCTCTTCTCCTTCCAAGTTGTCGTGGTCTTCTCCTGGGCCATGATCGAGTCGTTCGTGTGCGGCTTGTTGAGTAATCGGATTCGTTGTGATTAGGAAGCAGTGACGTTCCAAACGTTGCTTCTCGTCTTGTTGCTGCAGAGCTTGTCTGATAGCATCAGTTTGCTGCTTCTTTCGAGTTTTCGTTGCGGTCACAAAGTGACGATGTCGCTCTTGATTCAAAGCAACTTCCATGTCTTTATTTTGTTGACGTGGAGCCCAAGGAGGGTCAACGACGGGAAGACACTCGATTCCAATTTTCGGAGATGGCAAAGTGAATTCAATGCCCGGCGGAGGAATCTTAAATGTGACATGAGCGCCTTCTTCCATTCTAGGCCAGACTTGGAATCTGCTTTTCCACAAAACTTGATAACGAAGAATCGCTCCGATGCGCACGTTTGGATCTTTGTGCTTCAATGCTCGTTGCATAATTTCTGTTGCTTGTGTTGGCGCTTTAACAGACGAGAGAATGAAGAAAGCTGCAGCTGATGCAGCCGTTTCTTGATTTGTCTCAAGCAACAATTCCCAAGCAGCTGGAACAATGTCAATGAACTGATCTTCAGTTAAAACGGCAGCGCCCTTGACAAGAGTCGACAATGGAACGTGGAATAAATCGCGAACGTGATTCTTGATGTATTTGAGAATTAACGAACTCTCCTTTTGCTCCTTCTTCTCATCCATTTTCTGTGAATATTGCGATGAGGTCTGCTCCGAGTCATCGTGAATTATTCGATCGCGTCGTCCAGTGCTGTCTTTACGACGTGAAGGTGAAGTATGAGATGAACTCTGATCGGAAATCTTTCTTCCCGCTCGAGTCTTCTCACGACGTCCATTCGATTTTCCAGTTTCTTGAGGCAAAAAACTTGATGGAACCAAACCAAACTCCTCGCCATAAATCTAAAATAAAAAAAAAATATTTTGTCAAAATTTATTAATGAACCCCAACCAAAATTTAAATTAATTAGAAAAAAATTAAAAAAATTGCAAAAAAGAGCCTGCCTCGTGTGAGGATTGAACTCACGACCCCTGGTTGACTCATAAAATACGAGACCAGTGCTCTACCACTGAGCTAACGAGGCTTGTTACGTACGAATCAACCGGGTGACAAAAGACAGTTTTAAGCAACAGGGCGTCGCGGCAGCTTTTTCGCAATGATTTGTTCTCAAGAAATTCTTATCAAACTCACCTTACGAACGGATTTCATCAAACGAGAAGCTGCGCGAGTGTGTCGTTTGTAACAGTAAGGATGACAAAAGTTCTGATGAGTGCAATAAAAGTTGAATGAGTTGATAATCGAAGTCACTGCTCGCATCCAAGGGAAATTCTTGGAAGTCTCATCGGAATCGTTTGAATCGTTCGGCGAGTCAGGAGGTTGATCATCACTTAAGATGCCAGGCGATTCTTCTTCTCCGCCACTTGCACCGCCTTGCTCTGAATTATCGCTTCGATCCGAAAGCGACGAGACTTTTCTTCTTGACTGAATCGAATCTGTTCGTTTGACCGCGTCTGAAATTTATAAAACTTAACACTCTTAATTAAAATGAAGTTAAGTCTTCACTCACAATCTTGTTCGATTTCTTTGCCTTCCTTTGTGTTTCTCCGTAACTTGAGAGATCTCCGTTTAAATGAACCGCCAGTGGGGTTGGTTGCCGTTCCACGTCGAAGGAGAAAAGGTCTAACTGTGGCAACAGGTCGTCTCTGTTGAGCATTCGCTGCTGCTGCTGTTAATTGGTTTTTGAATTATGAATGAATTTAAATATTAATTCAATTATTTAAGTCTCACCTGCGGCATTTTCCTCTCCCTGCATTGTCAAAGTTGTGTTGCTGCTACCTTCTGATTCATTATCCGGTTCGTGAAGAACGAAAGAAATTTTTCTTTCTCCGCCTTCTCCTGCGATTGATTGCAAGCTCTGAGCTGAAGTTTGTGAGTGACCCATTGAACTCAAAGCCATTGACCAACGACGATTGGCTTCCCTGTAAGCTTGATTCTGTTCCCAAGGATTGATGTGTTTTTCCTTCGTTGACATTCGAGATGATTTCGGAATTGCTTGATAGGACTCTCGTAAGAATGCTGTGATCTCAAGTAAGACAACGACAGCAACAAGTTTCAATGCAGGAGGACAATCGTTGCCATGGACATTGACGCTCACTTTAAAGAAGATAAAGAAATTAAATTGAAGAAAGGATTGAAAATATTTTTCCTTACAATCATCAAGGAAATCTTCTTCCTCGTCTTGCAGAATCATTTGCTTTTGTTTATCGCTGTCACTCATATTCGTTAAGATTTGATCGTAGTTCGCTTTCTCGGTTTTAATCATGTCTTCAAGTCGAATGCCAATCGACTCAGCCCACTGATAAAACATTTTTCCTGCTGATCGTTGCAAAATGTGAACTCTTCGGACACTTGTGACGACACTCGATCGATTGTGCATGGGCCCTGATGGTCGGAACGATGCTAAGTTCTGCTTCATCCAACTTGGCCATTGACCGCGGTTGCATAAATGAACAAAGTGTGCACATTCGAGAAGGAAAGTTGCTCGTGCGATTAATGGAGCTTGTGGTAAATCTAAAATCGCTCCGATGAGTTGCGGATCGGGAACTGAACCAGGAGCACAAATTTCGAGTAAGAAAGAGAATCTTAACATTCCATCTCGAACTGGTTCAGTTGGAATCAAGCGACGTTCTTTTAAAACAACAACTTCTGACTCTCGAGGACCGTCACCCAAATCAATCGAACTTCGATGACTGAAATAACTTCCTGAGACCTCTTCCTGTCCGCCAACCTTCTTCTTGCCTTTTCCCAATCCAAATCGATTGAGTCTTCGTTCAACTCGACGTCTCGCACGAAGAAAAGATCTTCCGATTCCTTCAGATCCTCGTCCTCTCGTTGAACCAACTGAACTCTTTCTCATGTAAGCTGCCATTTCTGATCCAGCTTCGATGTCAACTGATGATCGATCCTTCGAGCTACGGAACCAACGAGCTAATCCACTCAATCGACCAACAGAATTTCTTTCCGAGCTTGACGTCGAATCTGACAAAAGCGCTCGTTCACTGTGACGCGGAGTCAACGTCGGTCGTTGTGCAATCTTTCGTCGCATGTTCGACAAAGGACTTTGACTATGACGAAAAGTGTCTTCAATGCCTTCCGTCTCCAAGAGACTCTGTTATAAGAAGAAAATTATATTGTTGAACCGTTTAAGACACAATTGACTTTGAAAAGCTTACAGCACAAGTCGATGACGTGCTTCGTTTCTTGAAATAAAGTTTCCTCGCAACTTTATCGTCAGGTGGAAGGTTCGATGCAATTGTTTGAACTTCTCCTACTTGTGGAATGTGTCTAGAGAATTTAGTTTCGCTTTAGAATTTTGTTGACTTAATAATTTAGAAATGTTTTACCTAATCACTCTCGTTGTTTGAAGAATGGGAGCTTTCTTATGTGGTCTTGGCGTGACGGCTAAGATTCCACTCAACACGACTCGTCTAAAGGGACCACCATGAGCTCCTTTGATGTAAGTAATCAACTGACGAACATCGCAGTACAAACTCATGTTCTCAGGGCTCTTAAGCTCTTTTTGAGCATCAACGAACCTTGAGACAATCGACTTGAAAATCGCTGCGATGACTTGACTTTCGGCATTTCCTGTCAAACCAGATCCAAAGTTTGTGGCGTAGCCTTGTCCACCAGCTGTTTTATTATTAGCGCCAATATCGGGAATCAATTTTATGCCAGACGGTCTTTTATGATCTGAATGTGTTTAATGAAAGAATGGATGATGACATTGCAGACATGCACAAAGTTTCTACTCAAGCAGAACATGAGAGGCTTAAGCGATAAAACTTTTATTTTTTCTGAGACGAATTAATTAGAACGAAGGGAAAGTTTAGAAAGGAAATAAACTTTGACTCCATTCATGGTTCTGTCCAATTTTTAGGAAAAGGTTTGATCAAAGATAAAATAGTTCCGTTGAGATTGATAAGAAAGCTTTTCTACTGAGCTATTGAACTTAAATCAGCTTAGATTTTGATTCCAATGGCAAATAATTAATTGCAAAAGGTAAAAACTTGCTGAGCAGCGATGAAGAACTCGCCAGAGTCGCATGAAAATTTAAAAGTGATCAGAGTTTTATCGTTCAGGTTAGCAACTTACTTAATGGCGATAGAAGAGAACTTGGATCGACACAGAATCCAACGAATGCGTGAAAGAATTCGATGATCTCGTGAAGTGATGAATCGCGAATCATATCGCGAAGGAATTTCTTTGACAAACCCGAAGCTTGTTTCATCAGTCGAGAAAGATTCGAGTTACATTGAAGACGCAAGAACTCAGCTTGAGCTCCACGAACGCCATCATTGCAACCGTGTGGACATCCTAAGTGATGCAAAGCTCGTTTTATGATTCCCATCGCTAACTTATGAGCGTGTTCTCCAAGCTTCAAAACTCCAAAGTCGATGAGAAGCTCACAAATGTTCAATCCAGTTTCGAGAACTCTTAACGAAGTGATATTAGTCTCTCTCTTCAAAATGTGATAAACTGCCAGCAAAACAATCTCAAAATCAATTCCGCCATCCTTTGTGATGTAGAATGACGATCCCGGGATCTCAGCTTCGTCAAGTCCTGCATAGACAATGTGTGAGTCGGTTTGAGAACGAAGCATTTGTGATTTGAAAACTCCGCTTGTGCTTCCGTTGACTGAGATTGCATCGAGCTGAGAGTCGATGGATCCCTGAGAGGAAAAAAAATTAGAAACTAAAAAGAAATTCATTAAAAACTTCTCACTTGTCTTCTCATAAAATCAGGCGATGGAGTTGGCGTATGCTCTGTGACTGTAATGATTGGATTTCGAGGAATTCCTGTCTTCTTGTGTTCTCTAGGTCCAGTTGATTGATTGCTGCGGTTCAACTTTGGAGGATCAACGGCTCGATAATATCTGAGGAGAAATAAATTTCAATCAATAAAATTTTCTAAATAAATTGAAATGAATTGCAAAAGAAATTTTGATAGTGCTTTGCCAAAAAGTTAAGCAAGAAAGCATTTTCGAATGACAGTGATTGACACAGCGAATTCTCAGACTCACCCACTATCAAGAAGACAGCTGAGTAAGAAAGTTTAAGTTTCAGGAGAGAAAATTAAAATGAAAATCGAGGAAAATCCAGTAAAGATTGGTGCAAAGTTCTGAAACGAAATATTTTGATGTGAACTCACCTAAGCGACGGCATTGATTTGCCTTTGACGAGATTTGATGATTCGTCGCGAGATAAGTTCGATGTTGATCGCGAAAGATGTTCATCGCCAGTGTCGAGGCTTCGATGGATGTCCTGAAACATGAAAGACAACTGAAGCTTTTTTGAAAACAATCGAGACAGGAAAAGTAAAAAACTCTTACAGCATGTTGCAATCCCTTTCCGTCGGCTCCGATTTTCTCTAATCCTCGGTCAGATTTCGACAGAATCTTCGTCTCAATTAATGTTCTCAAGTCTGCCATCTTCACACGTTTCTTGCTTGGTCTTCTTGCGCTGTTCGGATCCTCAGTTTTGTCAACAGACTTTTGAGTTTGCAAAGTCACTTCGTTGATAACTGGCGGCGGTTGATCGGGAACTTCAATGTAATCTTTATTCGTCAATGAACTGTTACTCGGGCTATCGCGACTGTTCCCTGAGCCTCCTTGATACAAAGAAATTTCAATTTGTGGAATCGGCAGAGAGTTTGAACGACGACGAGGCTGAGTTGGAGGCATGACACTCTCCTCGCTGATTTCACGCAAACTGTGAAGCCAAAACAAAAAGTTAACAAGTGGAAAGGGTAGGAGAGGCGTTGACTTGACGCTTAACTTTCTAAAATTCGGCAATTTATTAAGTTTTCCTATAAGAAATTACACACTCAACGAAAAAACCTTCACTTTCTCTGCTGTGATTGGTTATGCTTCGTTATATGGCGTGTTGGCCGACGTACCAACACAATCAACAATGCCTCAGTGGCTCAGTCGGTTAGAGCGTAAGTCTCATAATCTTAAGGTCGTGAGTTCGATTCTCACCTGGGGCATTCTTTTTGTCCAATCGACTTTTGATTATTAATTTTTTTTATCAATATTAATGACTTCATCGTTCATATCAAGTTGAGATAGGTCAGTTTTTAGTTTATCTCTTCAAAACGAGTTTTATGGAAAGTGTGACAAGAGGAGATGATTTTGTGATTTCCGTGATATTTGCCGGCTTTCGTTTTAGATGAAACACTTTCGTACGAGTTCTTTGAGAAGAGGAGGCAAATAAGCAAATAAAACTATTTTTTTTGCTATAAAAGCAAAGTAAATTGATTTTTTTTCATTTTACAAAATATTTGTTTGAAGAATGAAAGCTTCTTGGTGTGTTGTGTTAATCTTTGTTAGTTTGCTTCCGTTGGGATCTTCGATTCTTGTGAGTTTCTCGAAATGACAGCGAATAATAAATAAAATAAAATATTTTCAGACAAAGATTGCTTGCTCTGTGTCTGGCAATGGCACTTGCACGGATCCGTATTGTTATCTCACACCAGTTAGCGAGAAAGTGAACGCAGTGACTGCTGGCTGTGGTTTATTAACAAGACCGTTAAATAAACTTCTTGTAAGTGATGAAATTAAAAATTTATTAATTTTATTTTACCGAAGATTTTTTAGATTCGACAAAAGTTTTATTTTAAAATATTCTCGGACTTCATTCTCTTCGACATCTTTCCTGACATCGAACTTTGCAGTTTTGTTAAGAATGTTGACAGGAAATCTTTCTTTTACGGAATTCTTAAAGCACTCAACACTAAAGTGCCGGGAATAGTTCATCAGTGTCCATATGAGGTCTGTGGCTTTGCGGTGATTCTAAAAAGTTTCTAAATTCAATTTTCGTCCTAGGCTAAGCAATTCCAAATGAATAATGTTACGATAGCCGCAAATGACATCGCTCTGTGGGTGACTGGAGAGTATAAAGTTGTCTACACGTTCTGGGACGATCAAGATACCAGAATTCTCAGGGTTACAGCGCAAGGTGTTCTCAATAGAAATTAGACGAAGTGAAATTAAAATTATTTATTACATGAAAGTGAATTTTTTCTCTGATTGCAATCTTTGCAAAAAAAAACCTGTGAGATGAGAAATTGAATTATTTTCTTTCGTTTCATCTAAAAACGTGTCTGATTTGAATAATCTGGCGCGTGTGAAGACCACAATATTGTAGCAAGAGCTTTCGATGACGCACTGTCATCTGCTGTGTTGTAGAAAGTTCGGAATCGAGCGACAACTTACAATGTCCCATATTCACTGTGCATACAACAAGTGAAAACAAACGAAAATCTTGTGGCAACGTGAGTAGGAAAGTTGACGTTGGATCTGCAGCATCGTCTTTTGATCGTTGTGAAACATGAAACAAAGTTTTTGGATTTTGCTTGTTAGCATTTCTGCTTTTTCGTGCAGTTTAGCTCTGATCGTGAGTTAATTGTGAAATGTTTGTGAATGAGTTTACGAGTTGATTCTTTCAGACGAGGATTCAGTGCAGCACATCAAACAAAGGAACGTGTACCGAGCCGACGTGCAACTTCACAAAGAACTCAACGAACGTTGTCATCGCTAATTACGGCTGCAAAGATCTAACGAGATCGTTGGATAAAATTATAGTGAACAAGACTTTTTACTTTGAACGAAAATATTTAGAACTGAAATAATTATTTTTAGGTTCACTTCAAACTGTATCGGAAGACACGATCTCAATATTATCAAGTTGGACATTTTCCAAAGTTTGATTATTGCGATTTCATTTCAAATTTCGACGAAACAAATGTTTTCTATTTCGGGTTGAAGCTTCTCAAAGAGAAACAACCAGAAAGTGTTCACGATTGCCCGTACATCGACTCACAGCTTCAAGTTCATAATTTGACGCTATCAACGAAAGATTTTCGCGCATTGCCCGCTGGCAAATACAAAGTAATTTGCACGTTCTCGGATGATGTCGATTATCAAATTTTAAAAATGATAACGCACGTGATGATTTAAATAAATTATTTTGAGTAAAAAGAAAGTGATTCTTGCTTTGTGAGCCCCATTGTGTTGAATTTCAGGAGAAGCTCCCAAAGATTCCTTGCGTAACTTTATGTAGAATTAGCCAATTCGCAGGCCCATATCAACACCAACTAAAACTTCGAGAAGTTGTTAGCGGAGAGGACAAGGATTGCGATAAGAATTTTACATCTTGGTACTTTCTACCATGTGCTCGGGGACTTTCCCACAGGATTTGAACTTGAGAGTTATCAGAAACTCGTTTGTGTCCTGTTGCTAAGGCAAGCTAGAATCACGAATTAGTTTTTCTACTAAGAGAAAATCTTGCTAACAACGCTATTTGAATGAACGAAAAACGAAAAGAAAAAAGTGAAGTCTAAGAATTTGTTTGAAAACCGTTCAACAGTTTTTTCTTTGATTGGATAAAATCTCCGCCTTCTTCTCCCTCCCGGACAACGATAATTAATTAAACATCAAAAAAACTGAATCAAATAGTCGAATCAAATTAAAAAAAGAAATTTAAGAAAATATTTGCAAAAAGAATGCCCCAGGTGAGAATCGAACTCACGACCTTAAGATTATGAGACTTACGCTCTAACCGACTGAGCCACTGAGGCATTGGATGTTGCATCACCGTTTGGCAAAAGTTCTATTAAGCCTAGAGCAACGTTTTTTGGAAAACTTTCTCATCTTTGATTTTGGGTATTTTTGGAGAGGGAAATGGGCGTTGAAATGCAATGCTCACCGGTTGTAAAGATAATGGAGACTCCAGTAAACGCCGTCCTCTTGCCAATGCGACACAAAGAGACATCTCAGCACTGCGACATCGAAAAATGTTGCTGCAGCAATGTCGTATTGACTGAAATGAATTATTTAGTAATTTCGGGTTTCTATTTTCGGCTAAACGCTTACCTTCGCATGAAACCTTTTTGTTCGCCTTTTTGATACTGCGGTGACTTTGGATCTGTTTCAACTGATTCTCTTTCAGTTGATGAGCTTCCTTTCGGTTGCTTCATTTCGTCATGTTTTCTTTCAAAAGCTTCGATCTTATCAAAGTCGAATTTTGTTTGGTAGCGATCATGAAATCTGTCTTTCGAGTGCAAAGAACTTCGACTGCTTCGACGACTCGATGGTGTTTGATAATGCGATTGATGCAACAAACTTGCATCGGCTGTGTAAAAAATTGGGTCTGGCCCTTGTGGTAGACGAAACAATAGAACATGCTCCTCCTCAATGCTCGAAACTTCTTCTGGAATAGTTTCAGGAAAAACTGGTTCCTTAGGCGATGCAATGCAGAGAGAAATTTCATCGTCGTGCTTTGGTGTTTCCGAGAAAATTGATGTGTTTGTAGGCGATTCGTGATGCTGTTCAGTTCCTCCTCTTCCAATAAATACTTCGCCTGATGGCGTGCTGCCAGAGTTGACCATTTGACGAGCTCTTGGCTTTACTGGCGCAAGGAAACATTGAACGTTTGGCGATCGAAACTCCCAAAGGCCTTGCCACAATTTGATTCCGTTCTCTAGGCGAAAGTTTTGAAAATCTGATTCTTTCAAATGATGTGCGATAGGTGCGAAGAGATAGACAAAGAGCTGTTGACGAAAAAGTTTTAGAATAAAATCAGAAAAGTCTTCAAGAACTCACCGAAATCGTAGGAATCGAAAAGAGATAATCGTATGGGTTCATCATCTCTTTCTTCACGTCATCTCCATCAGCGCATTCCTCAGCAGCAAATAAAAGAATCCAATGCAATGTGTAAAGAAGTTTCGTTTCTGCCGCTCCAAGATTCTGCAAGTCCTTCACTCGATTCGTAAGCAAAGCAGCAGCGCAATGCATCACGTGAGGCAAAGCCGCTTGAACTAGTCTCCATCTTGGAATCGATTGCAAGGCCGATGTCAATGAAGGCGATAATCCAAAATGAATATTCTGCACGAGAACTTTCTCGAACGACTTGCAAGCTTCTTTCAATTCCTGTTGATTGACGAACAAGTTAGTTTTAAATTTACTGCCGGACATTTAGCACTAAAGTTCTCTATAAAATCGAAAAGCAATTGTCAAACAACTTTACGAAACATAATAAAAACATAAAAGTTTATGTACAGAACATAAATTCATCGAGAGAAGGTCTGAGCCATAAACTGACCAAAACCTTTTTCGATCCCGCAAAACCCGAAAAAAGCTTCAACAAGTTAAAATAAAACATTCATGAGGAAGTCTCACATCCCCAAAACAACAACTTACATGATGTCCTGACAAATGTTGACAAAACTATTTCGCATGTGTTAATTATGATACAAGAACGTACAAAAGTTATTTACAATCGATTTCAAAGCCGGAAATATTTACAAAAAGAAACAAATAAATTATCGAGAGCCTGTTGATTCAACATCAACGAGGACTCGACGAGCTTTTGGCACATCCAGGCGACACTGTTGATTTCATTGCACAGAAATTATGTTGTGTTCACACATTCAGCCTGAATTCTGGCGATAAATATTTCATGAGGCATGACAGACGCAAAACATCGCAACACGTATCGAGAGAAAACCCTCGATCGTCAATAGTTGATGAGGTGGAAAAGCAAATTAAAGCGAATAAAGTTTGATGATGGAATTTCAATATTTTTTTTTTTGCGGAGAAAAAGTTTCTACAGGTTGAGTCACTGTCACTTTAGGGAAAAAGCTTCGTTCGGACGAAACACGAAACAACAAAGACAAACAGAGAACACAAAAAAGGAAAATTCGTTCGCCTGCCTCGGTAGCTTTTGGGAAAAGAGATTTTAATGAAGCTCGTGGTGCGCTTGATATTTTCAGCAAACGAGACAAACATGAAGCACAAAACTTGATTATTGCAAAAGCTTTTTTGCTGAGAATGAAATGAATCGCTTTTGACTCTCGAATGAGATTTGCGAGGAGCACGTTTGACTGCCTCGTGTTTTGCATAATTGAGTTAGCTCGATGATAATGATGATTGTTTGTTGAGCTTCAATCAACAGTTAGCCAAATAATAAAGATCGCTTACCATGCAACTGGCTTCATGAAGTTTCCCAAGTCTTGAAAGAAAATAAAACTTTTGTTTAAACATTCATTTTCAATTAAGAGAAGAAAGAGTTACCTCGGTCGAATGAAAGGCGCAATTTGACGCCATAGAAAAGTTTGAACTGGAACTGGAAGCCCCAAGTCTTGAAGACCATCGTCCATTGAATTGTGCGTCTCGTTAGGCGTCATGGTGCTGCCAATAAATTATTAAATTCAATTTAAACGTATCAAACACGACGACCGTCAATTGCATAATTAAACAAAGCGATTAACTAGTAAACAATTCATAAGCGTTATGCAATGTCAATCAGGCTAATCACTGAATAAAATCGATATCAGGATTTATCTCTTCAACAAACTTTTCACTTTAAATCGTAAGCTCACCTGAAAAGTGCTGCAGCTGATGAAAAATTTAATCCATTTTATGACTTGTTCACATTTTTTTCACTCTCGACTTGGAGATTTACCAAGAAAGAACAAAACATTAAATTAATCGTCTCTCTTGTGGGAACAAATCCAATAAGTCTTCAGTTGAAAACTTGCTCGTTGACTTTTTAAATCGAGAATGTCAAGAGCGAGAAAAGCTTCGTCGAATGAAAAGCTTTCTGATGTTACGTAATTAAAGTCGGGATGCAAAATCACTTTTTTTTCCATCTCCCACTGCACCACACAATGTTTGAGGTTGAGCGCAATTTCAGAGAGAAAATCAATTATTCACGGGGACTTGTGGTGCTCAAAGCTCTCAGCTTGATACATTTCCGAGCTGCAAATGCAACAATTTTTTTTATTTCAACTCGTTCACACTCGAGTTTTCCGCCAGCATCGAAAAACTAATTTGATTTATTCTCCCACAGGCAAAATATCATAAATCTCTCACAAAATTCCCGCAGCGCCTCGAATTAATTTCCTTTAACTCATGATTCTTTGTAATCTGCAGCAGAATTCGTTTTCACGTCGATGATTTCGATTTTCAAAGGCGGACAACTTTCTCACTTTGATTCCATAACGAAACACTCCCAGTTTTTCACATGACGACAGTTTGTCTTTGATTAAATTGAAATATCGATGAACAAAAAAGAAATTCGATTCGATCAGGTCATTCAAGATTAAAATTCTGGAAATTTCACAAAAGTTTGTTGTGAAAGTTTTCAGAATTTGTTTTTTTCAAACTTTTAAATTATTCTCTTAATTCAACTTCAATTCTCATTTTTCTATCTTCACTTTTCTCGCGAACACGGGAAACTTTTGCAGTAGAGAAGAGAAGAAAAAATCAAACATGTCGCCTAATTTTTCCAGCTACATCTGTAATGGTAATTTTCCTTAGATTTTCATTTCACTTTTTAAAAGCTTCACTCGCTTAATTTCAACAATGTTTTCCAACGAATCTACAACGAAACATGATTTACATCGAAGCAAAATGAATTCAAACGCTGATTTGCATTATTAATGACATAATTTGGCAAGAGAAAATTGAATTTTCTTCTCATGTAACACCCCAAACTTTTTTTCTTTCATCGCTTTTCTCCGAAATATTTCTCAATTCTTTTCTGTTCTCACCTCTCAAGTCATAACAATTTTGTTGTTTTTCAAAAAATTAAAAGATTTGCAACTTTCGAAACTGTTTTAAACTTTTTTTGAAAGTGGATAGAAAGGCCAGAAAATGTGATGTGAAAATGCGACACGAGCTTTGGAGTGGTGAAAATCGTGATGGCGACTGAAAACTGTGAAAATTTTCCTTTGCGATTCTCGTGAAAATGGAGAAATTCGAGAGGAGTTTGGAGAAATATCGACTAACGGCTGCGCATTGTCGACACTGCCATGTGCTTTTCCATGTGATGACAGCAAGAATTCAGTTTTCCATAGATTTCTGTTCGCTTTCGCGTTCGTGAGTCATGCGGCGAGGCAAACTTCTCTGAGATATTTTCACTTTGATCACGTGAGTTTTCATCTTCTCTTTGCATGCTCATTTTCATTTCACTCTCTTTTAGGCTCGTTGACTCTCTGAGTTTTCCTCGGATCAGAGTGGAACTTGATTTGCGAGGGTGTCGCGACGACGCATGTGAAATCCTTGAACGGGACACGTCGAAGCACATGGATTTCGCGGAGATTGAATCCTTGCGAGGAGCGCGAGAACAAAAGAAAAATTCGCTCAAAAAGGACTTTTGGTGGGGATTTTCGCTCAATTTTCCCCGATTTTTCGGAAACTTCTCCGCTTTTGTGGTGGCAAGGATGAGTTGGAAGAAGCCTGGGCGGACAGAGAAATCGCACATGGTACCACCCAACTCCATGTGCCGACGATATCAACAAGTGGCGGAATCGTGCAACAAGTCGCCAGACTTTCATTGACTCAACGATGCCGGTCGCGTGTTGGTTGTAAAAAGCAGCTGATTTGAACTGAGATGAGCATGCTTGGAATTTTCATTGAGAATTTCGATGAAATTGAAAGTTGTTTTGAAGAGAAAAGATTGGAGCATGCTTTGAATTGAATCCTTTCAATCAATTTTTAAATTTCATCTAAATCAGACGTGTTGAGGTAAAAAAGCAAATTTTTTTGGAAATGCTTCGATTGCCGAATAAAATGGACGAGTTTCGTCTTGAAGAGGGAAGTGACGACGAGAATGACGATGTAAGCTGTCGCAATTCTTTTTTGGGTTTTATTCTAATTTAATTTTTTATTCGGCTAAAGAAAAATTCTAGTAACAAGAAAGAAAACGGTAAATCAATCGACGACTCTGTGAAGACGGTGAAGTCAGATATCGAAGGTAACTTCATCAAATCTTTTTAATCAGAAAAGTAATTTTAAATTTCATTTCAGAAAAACTGAAAGCGAGCGGCTTCGTTTCGAAAGTAGAATCGATCCTAAAATCTGACTCAAAGTCAGTTACATCTGGAGCAACTTCTTACGTTAAAATGGTCGAGTTCACGAAAATGTTAACTCGACTCGATGAAGACGTGGCAGCTGATGCGAAAGAAACGATGGAGGATGAAGTAATTAGCCAAGTTAAATCTTCCGTGATGGAGATTAAGAGTAATCCCGATTGTCAATGCATTTGCCATCCCGAAAAATGTGACACAGATGATGGAGAGTGCAAGTGCAAAGTTCTTTCGATTGCTTCGATTTGGTCAAAGCCTTCAACTGTCAAAGAAGAAATGCCGAAAGAAGAATTGAATCCAGTTCAGTCGTCAAACGAGAAAGAAACTGAGCGCCCAGGATTGTCAGCTGAAGATATTCAATTACTGAGCGATGTGTTGGAACCATTGGAAGACAAAAGCGGAACTAATGATAACGACAAAGATGATATCAAAAGTCTTGATGGTCCTGTTGTTGTGATTCCAAAGCCACCGCAGGATCATGCAATGCCGATTGTGTTGCTTCCTCGTCCATTGAATGATTCACAGCGCGAATGTAATTGCTACATGCGACGACTAAAACCAGAAGAAATTCCTAAGACGCCTTTAACACCAATCGAGGAAACTTCTCCTGTACTTTCGGAAGCTGTAATAAATGAAGTTCGATCGATAACAACGATTCATTCGAAGCCAGAAGAGATTTCTAAAATTCCGTCTCCTGTGATTTCTGAAGCACTTGTCACTGATCTAACTGCAAATGATGAGCTCCCTGAAGAAAAAGAAACGGAAGTTGTTACAAGAAAATGTCAAGAACAATGCACGTGTTCATGCCATCCTAAACAAAGTCGTCATGATGTTCGCTTTGAGCCTGGTGTCCTACCATCTGTTGAGCCAAGTGATACGCCACAAGTGAAATGCGTGGATTTATGCAAAGAACATTGCCCTCCAAGAGAATCTGAGAAACCTTCGCTCATTCGTGCTGAAGATTCTTTACTGGTTACTTCCAAACGAATTTCATCATTAGAGAAAGTGAGGAAGGAACAATCAGAGACCGAGTTGGAAGAAAAGACAGAATCACCGAGAACAAGTGAGAAGAAAAGTTTCATTAAACGTTTATCGAATTCTCTTCGTCGAAGCAAATAAATTGGACAAACTCGCTTGATAATTCAAATTTTTTTTTCAGTTCTTGAATGCAAAGTCTTAAATAAAATATTTAGCAGGAATTTTAAAAATCAGTTATTGAAACAAGTTTGAAACTTTAAGCGAACTGTTGTGCATTCAGCAAGACTGGGTTCGAATCCCAGTCAGAAAAATGTCTACAATGCCTCCTGTTTTTGATTTTTTAGAATTCTATTTCTTTTTTAAACTTTGTAATCATAATTTATGATTCGTAGACCCGAAACAATCTCTCGCCTGTGATAATCTCAATTTCATTTTGACAACGACGTCACATTGAATTTAATGAAGTAAACCTGGAAGAAGAAAATAACACGAAACAAAATCGCTTGACAATTTAATTTTATTTACATTTTCAATTTACAAATAAAAATATTTCCAGATTTAATATTGAAAAGTTTGTTAAGCCACCAAAATTCCGTCGATAATTAAATCGTCGTCTTTATCTGCTTCTGCCAATCCTTTGGCAATCAAATGTTTGGCAAGACTCTTAGTTTTGGTGGCATCCTTGAAGATTTCTAATCCGTAACCACCCTTTTTATTAGTCTTGACCGTTGCGTAGCATTCGATGTCGTTGGTCTTTTGCTTGAAACTTTGAGTCGATTCTTCGCTCCACATCAATCTTCCGTTCGTCGGCTTCACTCCAAATAGGCTTCCATAGACACATTTTCGCGACTGACTTGCAAATGACTCTTTCAGATAGTAAAGTTCACTGAGACCTAGAACTCTGAAACCTCCATGATCGACGAGCTTGAACAATTGTAGAGCTGGATCAACAACTTCCACACGAGCCCATGAGTCTTCAATGAAAGCAGCAAAGTGCATGCCATGATAGATCTCTTTGACACAACGATATTCATTGCTAGACTCCAGGTTATAAGAGCGACTGAAGTGAAGAGTGTTAGAATATGCTAATAGAAAGTTTATACAGAACTTACTTCATCTCGCAGGTCATCGATTTTAACTCATCCTGCTCGAACTGGAAGCTGAACTCCGACGGTGAGAAGTAATCCACAATCTTAATCTTGAAGCAGACATCAGAAGTCCAAATGATACGAATGCGTGGATTTGGAATGGTTTCTATGTTGCTGCTGATTTCAGTCAAATGTAAAGGCAAACGAGGAGCCTTGAGAGGACGATCGAACCAAGCAGGCAAAACTGTTGATGGATTCTTCAAGGACTTCAATTTAGCCTTGACATATGCCTTGTTGAAGAAGTATGATCCTGGGTTCGAGCGTATCAAGTACAGCTTTAAGTCTTCTCGATTCTTTTCTTCGTCGTCATAGCTGAAAAATAAAAATTTTAGGTAACAAATAGAATTTAAGTTGTTTCGCTTACCTCGTGTCTCTTGTATCAAACATTTCAGCTTGACGCTGATGATACATCATATTTGCAATCATTTTTAGTCCTCTAGTTCTCTGTCTTAATTAGTTTGAAGAGTGTGTGCTCGAATTGATTTTTTTCCAATTCACGAAGCGGGGTCGAAAACTTTCGTAAGCTGCGTGTCTCAGTCAGCTTTGTTTTTTTAATCTAAAATCTTCAGTCGTTTTCCTTATTTTCTGGATTAAAAATTATTAAATTGAAGTTAATGGATTCAAACGACGTTCAAAAAGACTTGGATGAGATCCTTAAGTTGTCGTCGGAGCGAGTAAGTGATAATTAAGTCCCGAGAGAAGAAATTCACAATTTTTTGTTTCAGGTCGAAGAAGTTCTTGAGAATGATAATAAGAAATATGATTTAGAGACGGAGTCACACGATAAAGTAGTCCCACGACGATCAGGTTAGTCTCCTAATGCATTTAAAGAACTAATATTTAATTTAGAAAATCCAACAGAGACTACAATGCGTAAAGTTGCACAAAATTACATTGAAGTTCAGGGATTAGTAGACGAGGACGATAACTCTGTAGACGAAGCCGTTGAAAACTCAGCAGAGATGGCAATGCTGGCTCATCGCGATATCCGACCTGAAGAGGAACCCGATGAGGACATCGAAGACGATCAGCAAGAAGGCTCAACAACAGATAACATTGAAACTCAACTAAGTTCTGAAAATCTAGAAACCAAAGACAATCTGCAAACCTCAACAGAAAATAATACCGAAAGCCAACTGAGTTCTGAAAATCTAAATTCGGCAGAAAGTCCAAACGATGACAATCAACAAACAAACTCAGCAGAAAAAAACAATGCAAGCCAACTGAGTGCTGAAAATCTATTGGCAGATTTGACATCAGTTCCAATGGAAAAAGGCGAAGAGCCAGTTAAAAAACTCAGAAGCGTAATCTCTTATTACGATGAATACGATAAAAAGATTGATCTCGAGTCTGGCACTGACATTTCAGATCATCCTGCCAAGTGGCATACTCACAGAGCTATTCCGAGCGATGGTTTAGTTAAAACCGAAAACGATTCTCCTTTGAATGACGATAAGAAAGCTGAGACTGAAGAAAAATCTGACAAAGAAGAAGTTGTGAATTTATTGTTGATCGATAAAGAAGCAACAGCTCATCCTGACAACTGCGATAAAATAACGAATGAAGTAAAAGGAGAAAACGAAGATGAAGACAAGTCAAATAATAATCTCGACGGTGTAAATAAGGGCTTCGTCGCTTTTTCGATGCTTCCTCAAAAATTTCCTTCGCCAACACTATCAGAAGCGGCTATCATGGTTTTCGGAATTCCTCCTAAGCTAAACCAAGAGACGACTGACACAAGTAGCGCTGCAAAAATTGATCAAGAGACAACAGATACAGCTAACGCTACTCAACTAAATCAAGAGACGACTGACTCAAGTAATGCTTCTCAACTAAATCAAGAGACGACTGACACAAGTAGCGCTGCAAAAATTGATCAAGAGACAACAGATACAGCTAACGCTCCTAAACTTAATCAAGAGACGACTGCCTTAAGTAACGCTCCTCAACTAAATCAAGAGACGACTGACTCAAGTAACGCTCCTCAACTAAATCAAGAGACGACTGACACAAGTAACGCTGCTAAGATAGATCAAGTGTATGATGATCCAACGGACGATCCTCAACTAAATCAAGAGACGACAGATACGGCTAATGCTCCTCAACTAAATCAAGAGACGACTGACTCAAGTAACGCTCCTCAACTAAATCAAGAGACGACAGATACAGCTAACGCTACTCAACTAAATCAAGAGACGACTGACTCAAGTAACGCTCCTCAAGTAAATCAAGAGACGACTGAAACAAGTGACGCTGCTAAGATAGATCAAGTGAATGATGATCCAACGGACGATTCTAATTCAGATCAAGAGAAAGATGATTCAGAGAATGATCCCGCTTCAGAACAAACAGAAAAGCGTGCTAAGGAAAATGAAAAACCTGATCATGCTTATAAACAATGTCAATGGGATGTTTTCTGTGAGAAGCCAACATCGACATCGCAACGGGAATTATCAATTTGGCATGACACGGAACGTCCTGTTGAAGCCGATGCAGAGCTTGATGATTACCTTAAAGACTCTTGGCATGGCAAATCTCATCGAGTTCCTTCAAGTTACTCTGTTCGCAATCCAGTTGAAAATGAAGAGTCAGACACAGACATTAAGAGCTTCGTCGATCAACAACTGCGTGACTCGCCATTAGGTCATCCTTACGAAAACGATAGAATCGAGTCAAAACCACAACAGTTGAACTTGTCGGGCAAAGTGAAAAAAGCTTTGTTTGGAGTGGCTCCCGCTGCAGATCACATTCGTTCAGATGATTCCGAGGAAACTTTAGTACAAACTGAAGATTATGTGTCACCAAATGGTCAAGATGCGAACACCGATGAGCCGCAAGAGTCTGCTTCAAGAAAATCTGTTCAAATAGCTAAGAACGGTGAAAAACCTCAAGTTTTTGAGTACGACGATAAAGACTCTTCCAGTCAATATGACAATAAGGAAGTTGTGCATAATTTTAAACAATGTCAATGGGATGTTTTCTGCGAGAAGCCAACTTCGACATCAGAACGTGAGCTTACAGTTCGACAAATGGATGATCCTCAAATGAGGCAAAATAAGATGCCACAAGCCAACGATTATTACGAAGATCAACAATCAATTGCTTCGAATCAACGAGGAAACGATCAAGAAGCTGAGCACAATTTTAGACAATGTCAGTGGGATATTTTCTGTGAGAAGCCAACTTCGACATCAGAACGTGAGCTTACAGTTCGACAAATGAATGATCCTCAAATGAGGCAAAATAAGATGCCACAAGCCAACGATTATTACGAAGATCAACAATCAATTGCTTCGAATCAACGAGGAAACGATCAAGAAGCTGAGCACAATTTTAGACAATGTCAGTGGGATATTTTCTGTGAGAAGCCAACGTCGACGTCCGAACGTGAGCTCACTATGCGACAAAAGAATAATCCAACTTTTGATCGACGAGTTCCACAATTG
Source organism: Smittia aterrima (assembly GCA_033063855.1). NCBI lineage: Eukaryota > Metazoa > Arthropoda > Insecta > Diptera > Chironomidae > Smittia > Smittia aterrima. The sequence continues at coordinate 6,616,858 of CP093830.1, forward strand.
GCCGTTAATGAGATGGAGAGACTTCGTCAAAATGATTTTGAAAGATCACGGTTTGAAGAACGTCGTGCGAAAGAAGATTTTGATCGGCATCAATGGGAAATGCAACATTCGAGATCCAACCAACCACCACCACATTTGATGAATGACGAACGGGTCCCTGCATCGATTAGCTTAATGCAACGAATGATGTACGAAAATAAACCACAAGTCAATCCAAATTTGATGCGCTTTCCTGCGAATCCTAAGGCAGGATACGATCTTCATTATTCGCCGTCAAATGGACTTATGCATCATATACCTCACAGAAGATCTCATGAGTCAGAATTGATGATGAACAATGTTGTTAAAGAAACAGTCGATGGTGCGAAACGAGTCTGTCAATGTGCTGTGAAAAAGAATGCTCGAGATTCACTTCAAAGGGATTTGCCTCCTCCCATGTCACAACGAATGGTTCAACCAATGCCTAACTATCCAAATAATCGTCCGCAGGAAAGAATGAACATGGAACGAGAACCATATAGACAACGAAGATATCAAGAAACTTACGATGACTACAACAACATGGTTCGAACATTTCTCATTCCGTCATTTACAAAAATAATCTAAATTTTCTGAAAATTCGACAGCCGTCAGCTCGACGTCATGAACCTGAAGAATTCTATGAGGCAATTGGCGGCTCTTCCATTCCCCAGAAGGAGGGCAAGTTACGCAAATGCCAATGTCTCTTTAAACGAATGTCCAAAGCTTTGCGTAAGAACAGAGTTGACGATGATTGAATGATTTCACGGTCAAGCTCCTGTTCGCATCATCAGCGCCTAAATTCTTGTGATTGTTTTGCGAAAACTTTTCTCTTTTCAAATGAACTTGCGAATGAAAATATGAAGTAAAAATAGCAAAACTTTTATTATAATTTTTTTTGAGACATTCGAAGAACGTTGAGATTTTTGAGGGACGGAGGAAGGAGCAGGTGAAGATAATCTTCATTGATATCGAGTCGAGATTGAAAGTTTCGTGAGCCTTCACTGTAAGACAACAATCGAGTTAATGAAGACTTTTATGTTTAGACGGTTGTTTCGCTGCCAATTTTCTTACTCGTTAGGCTCGCACGTACAACGCATACAGCGCCACAAATTTGTGTCAACACACGAGCGCCCCGAAAATAGCTTTCGAGCATTCATTTTACAATCAACTATTTTACGATCTTCAAAGATTAGTGGAAGATGATACTCGAGATGTTTTCCTCTGACGTATGTGTTGAGACTGGAAGATCGTCTGGACAGCTTAACCTTTCACTTCTTGAGGCATTAGACCTGGAGAATGTTTTGCTTCACCTGAGTAAACATGAAAGAATTCGCGGAGAAAATTTATGTGAATCGACTAGGCTGACACGCAACTGGTTGCTAAGTAAATCATAAGTCAATTTTTTTATGGGAATGACGAGCTCAATCTTAAAGAAAGTTAACCCACACGAAAAGTCAAAAGTCTTTCATCAATCGAACATTAAACTTTTAATGATTCATTCAACAGAAGCCGGAGAATGAAAATATTATGGAAATCTACCTGTTCTGTGTCAGTGTTTGTAGTTTAGGAATTTTCCTTTACTCGCTCTCTCTCCCTTTAAATTTTCTTTCCCAACGAATCGTCATCACACGCGGACTAAATTTAGAGTCGAAGGTTTACATCCCGATCGTATGCAAATCGAAAAAGTCCGTGTCTGGTGTCAGTGAATATTATCCCAACCGGCGACTTCGAGAAACTTCTTCTTCGCTTTCCTCGTTCGAACGTGAAAGAAAGAAATATTTTTAAACATTTTCACGAAGACGAAATAGAAGGAAGAAGAAACTTTTTCACGAAGATCGCCGAAGACGAATGAAATTTTTTGAAGCTGTGCCTTCATCAAGCAGAGTCGTTCAGATCGAAATCGTTAGTCGGTTGTATAACTTGATCCGGAGTCGTTGAGTCCAAAGCAATCTAGAAAACACACATCAGAATGGTGAGTGGAAAGTTAAAGGGTTTTCCTTGAATTTCCCTTTAAATTCGAAATCAAATTTCGAGGATTTCCATTGCACTTTCTAATAAATAAAAATTTTAAATTCTAAAATTCACAGGCCGATAAATTGAAAGACCAAGATATTGAAAGTAAGTTCATGCAGATTAGGATTAAGCTTCGATGCGAATCAGATTGTGAATAAAATTTGAAAATGTGAAATTGCAAAACTCCTTGAAAGGAAAATTCACGTGAAAAAGTTACATAATAGAAAGCGTGAGTGAGAGAATGGAAAAGTAGGTCGATGCTAAGCTTCGCGAATTGTGCAATGAGAGAATACGCATGAGAACAAAAAAGAAATGTAGTGAAAAGCTTTAACGAGCAGTGCAAACGCCAAAGAAAGGCAAAAAACGGTGAAAAATCATGCAAAAATTTAGTGAAAGGAAAATGTTGGCCGCAGGCATCTAAAAATAGACGCACAGACAAATAAGGCGAGTGGAAGGCCTTCGCTCTCGCGCGATCGCTATTATGAAGTTTCAATTCATGAAAAAAAGCTGAAAATCTAATTTTATAAAAAGAAAGAAAATGCGAAGTGAAACAAGAAAAGAAAAAGAATTTTCCTAGTCGAGCAAAATGTTTATGCGAGATAAAAAAATGTTGTGAAAATGTGAAGAAGAAAATTTCGTAACCGACGAGATTCAAAGAATTCGAGGAACTCTTAAGATTTACTGATTCGCATCAAAGCAAACTTATTGATGATCGCAAATAAGAACAAAAGGCTAATTCACCTGATCACTTACAGACGCAGAATTCGCCTTCGGAATCTATGATTGTGATGGCTCGGGCAAAATCGACGCCTTCGATATTCCAGACGTCTTGCGTTCTTTGAACTGCAACCCAACAATGGACTTGTGCGAGAAGATGGGCGCCACAAAGAAGCGTGGTGAAAAGAAACTCACAGTTGAGGAATTCCTCCCAATCTTCGGTCAAGTGAGTTTTAATTAATTGATGACTAATGATGTAATGTTAAAATTTCTAATCGTCTACAGGTCAGAGCACAAAAGGAACAAGGTAGCTACGAGGATTTCCTTGAGTGTCTGAAGTTGTACGACAAAGAAGAAAACGGCACCATGCTTTGCGCTGAATTGGAACATGGATTGAAAGCTTTGGGTGAGATTGAGACTTTGGCCAAGGTCCAAAGTGAGGATTACAAACTTTCAATGATTTTTCAGGAGAACGTTTGAGCGACGATGAAGTTACACAACTTTTCGCCGACTGCATGGACCCAGAAGATGAAGATGGCAACATCTTTTATGCACGTGAGTGTCTCGTCTTTTTTCTCCCCCAATGACTCAATTCACCTGTTTCTCACACCTCTTGATATGGATCGATCTTTATATAATAAGATCTCTGCCCCCAATATCTACCATCCAATCGTAAATAACAACGCGGAACATTCCTTATTGTTCAAAATTGGCCTCGCACAACAGAAAAACATCTTCGATTGAATCATCTGAAACATCATCGTTTCTGTGCCTCGTTTATTTTTAAAATTCCTTGCGGTCCGAGTTTTCATATGCGAGAGCGCGAAAAAGAAAATCTTCGCAAGTTCCTATAAATAGACATTTGCTCGGGAAGCACTTTTTTCTTCTTCCCTCTAACTTGAAATGCTCAACTCCCAGCCCGGTCGAAAATATCTTGAATGGCGGCCAATCCTCATGACGTGAATAATCATTTCTTGTGTTATTTTCTTTCTGTTACATGTTGAAACATCAATCACAATTATGTGTTACATGTCGAAATTTGTGTTTGTGACCTAATCAACGAATGCAGCATTCTTGAAGAAGATGATGGACAACCCAATCATCTACAAGAAGTAAATCGCTGCCAGAACATCCGAAAAACATCAAAAACAATTGCACGTTTACATCGAAATAAAATTTTAATTTATTCGTAAGTGTATGCCAATGTCACTGACTTTTATGTTCGAGACGATTTACGTAAGAGATCATCAAATAATCTTTTTCTTTTCTATCTTTCCTTTAGCATTTTGCCGAAGATTGTGTGATGTAAAAGAAGAATAAGTTAAGACTATTTTAAATTTTAATCAACACTCAAATTATAAACGACATCAACAATTTCGATCACAAACAACATCCAAGGAATCAATCTAAAAAAAAACATCAAGAAAATCATGAAATCAAAAGAGAAACTCGACGACACAAAAAATGAATGAGAGAGAATCAATCTGCTGCTGATAAGAGGAAAATTCGTAAAAGAACAACATCACGAAATGAAAACTCTTCTGACTCGTGATTGGAGGAAGTTGATGGATCTGTTGGCTGGCGTAGGCGGAAATTCGACGATTCGTGTGGGTCTGCAGTTTTCACACGCGCTCCATCTCAACGAATTTCAATCGTCTTCGCCTGTCTGGTAACTCAACAAAGCCATCAATCTATGACGCTTAATCTACGCGATAAAGATTGTTTTCGCTTCAAATTTTAAGGATTTTTTCTTCCTTTCTTAAAAAAACACGTAAAATATAAATAAATCTTTTTGTAATAAGGGAATTAATTAATAAAATCACTAAAAAAACAGAAATTCATCTTTTTGTAAAAAAAAACTTTTATTTCAGCTTTTGAACATGAAATATTAGGAAAGCAAATAAAAATAACTAATGTTGTTGGACTTGAGTGTTGTTCGAGCCTTTTTTAAAGAATTTTGCTGTAGAAATTAGTAGGTTGACATTTGGATGAGCGTCAACAGTTGATTGTGCATTAGAGTCTGGCTTGAATGAACAGATACACTTCCAATTCTTCTGATAGTTCATTCTCCACATTCTCAAGTAACCGTCGTCACCAGATGATGCGAGCATTGTTCCAGTCACGTTCCAAGTAACTCGCCAAACTGTGCAATAGTGATCGTTGAATTGAGCAGCAGTGACGACTTCGAAACGATTGTTTCCAGATTGATCGACAATGGGTTTCAAGTTAAAGATGCTCACGTCTTTCGATGCGACAGCGAGAACGTGATAGCTTCGTCCGGAGTTAGGAGCAAATGCAAGATCGTGAACTGGATCTGTGATGTTCATTATGGTGTCAGTTTTCGTCCACTTTCGATTGTATTCGCTGTATTCGAAGATGAAGACTTTAGGCTCGTTACTCATGTGATCACTTGCCGCAGCAATCATCGGCGCGTGCAAACGGAAAAGTGAAGGATTCCATGAAATGCACGACAATGGTACTTTACAAACGATTTCATGTTGAAGTGTCCACTGCGAAAGATTCATGATATCTGGCGCTTCATAGATTCTAATGATTCCATCGGACGATGAGGTTGCTAGCACAAGTCCAAGTGTTTTAGGGCCAAATTTTACGTCAGTGACACTAGTTCGTGAATCCACAAGATTTGTTTTTCGAATCCATCGCTTTGTTGATGAGCTTGTAGGTCCCGGCTTATCGCTAACTGTTTCCTCCCAAACAGAAACTGTCCTATCGAAGCTTGCACTTGCTAAGATCTGCCCGAATTCAGGATGTCCCCAGTTAAGCTTCCAAATCGAACCGGAATGTGCTTTCCAACTTGCTGACACGACCCATTGGCTCTTTTCATTCTGTTCCCATACTTTAATCGTTTGATCAGAAGAACAAGTCGCCATTCGCTAAAAATTTAATCTCAATTTACTCAAATTAGTTTCTTGTTTGTTTTATAGAATCTTACCTGTCCATAATAATCGTAGGAACAGTCGTGGATGACGTCTCTGTGTTCAGTATGGATTACTTGATTATCAAACATGGTTTTTAGATGGAATTCGTTTTTCCGCGCGGCTTTCTGTAAATTTGTAAACAACAAAAATTCTTCGTTGCGGATCGCAAATTGTTCTTAACGAATCGCATTTAAAAACGAGGTTCCCACTCGAAATATTGTAAATTCAGTTTATTTAAAGTTTTATAAAGAAATAAAACAAAATGAGACGCTTGACTGATGAACAAACAAAAATCTTCTTCGAGAAGCTCACAAAATAGTAAGTTCAATGGATTAAAGTGAAAGAAAATAAATATTTCACGTTTTCAATTATTTTTTAGCATTGGATCCAACGTGAAACTTCTACTTGACCGTCCTGATGGAGCTTACTGCTTTCGTGAGATGAAAAGACGTGTTTATTACTTGTCAGAGCGAATCCTTAAACTCGCTGAGAATCTCAACGAAGAGCAACTTGTTTCAGTCGGAACTTGCTTCGGAAAGTTCACAAAGTCAAACAAATTTCTGCTTCACATCACAGCTCTGACTTATCTTTCGCCGTATGCACAGTACAAAGTTTGGATTAAGCCGTCATCAGAACAACAGTATCTCTATGGAAATCATATTAACAAGGCCGGGCTTGGAAGAATCACTGAGAACTGTCCTCAACATCAAGGAGTCGTTGTGCTATCGATGAACGACATTCCACTTGGATTCGGTGTGACATCAAAGTCAACAGCTGATTGTAAAGTAGCAGATCCTCTTGTGACAGTCTGTTTCCATCAAGCTGATATCGGTGAATATGTCAGATCCGAAACAACTTTGATTTAAATTTCTATTAATTTTTATTGAATGAAATAAATTTTATAAAATACGCTAAACATTTATTTGTCTCCTTTTTTGTGAGAACTCTCTGAATATGATTTCTTGCTTCGTGAACGCGATGACGAGGATGAAGATGATTCCTTTCCTTTCTTCTTTGCTGGCTCCGCTTTCTTCTTCTCTTCAATCTTCGGCTTTTTGATGCTGGAACTTGAAGAAGATGAACTTGATGATTCATAAGACTTGACGCTCTTCGATGATCCTTCTTTCTCCTTTTTCTCTTTCTCGTCCTTCTCTTTATCTTTCTTTCCTTTGCATGCTGAGCAGACCCAAGAAGTTAAATTTGTCTCGGATCCAATTTTTGGAATATGGCAAAGTTGATGATGGAGCAAATGACATTCGATGCACTCAAAGAGTTGGTTATTTGCACTCGAATCAATCTGCCTGCATGTCACGCAAGTATAATCGGCCATATCATCGAGTTCAGCCATTTCGTCGAGATCGCTTTTCTTCTCATCGGAAGAATCTTCAATTGAATCGTCAATTATAGGAATAACTTCTGGCGAAGGAGCTCGAGCTAATTTTACTTCTTCAGGTTTCTTCGGTTTGTGTTTCTTGAATCCTGATCCTGGAGCGTTCTTCTCATCATTCAATTGTTTCTTGGTCAAAATCGATGAGATAAGTTTGCTTTTATCGTGATTCTTTGATATTTCGTTGTCCAGTATCGTTCGCATTTTCTCAGCAGAGTCTGGAGCTGACGAATGAAGCAACTTTAAAGCTGTGATTACATATGGATCGATTGTGTCTACCGCTGTCGACATATCTACTTGATAAAGATTTCTTTCTAAAATAAGACTTTTTTTTGTTTATTTTCCAAGCGAATCGCTTTCTTCTTCTTCACGATTCGCATAATTCAGTGAAAGCTCTCAAAATATTTAATTAAGCTTAAAGCTTCTGAAAATCCTCAACAAATAAAAATCTAATTAAAAATTTGACTTTGTTCATTTAAAAAAAGTTGAGAGAAAAGAAAAAATTTACATAAAATTGTACTTTAGCACAAAAAAAAAGAAAATCGATATTAGTTTTCGCAAGGAAAATCATTTACGACGCTCATAATAAATTTTCCTGTCAACTTTTATTCATTCTAGAGAAGTTTCTTTGTTTACTTCAATTTTAAAGTTTACATAATGGAAGGAACATACGAATACGAGCTAGAGCGAGCGGAATTGCTTGGAATTGAACCACCAGACAGAGAAAAGTGGGAGGAACAGAATAAAGCTCGAATGGAAGCTCAACTTGAAGAAGTGCAAAATGAAAATGCACAGAATGAAATTCTAATTGAAGAAAAACTCAAAGGAAATCAAGGAAAGATGGATGAGCTCAATAGCATTTTATCAGCTACTCAACTTAAAATCAACAAATTTAAGGTTGACCTCCCATGTGAGTTCTAAAGAGAAAAAAGATAATTTATTCTTCTTTTTTTAGACTGTCTGTGGAAGCTTCACGACTTTGTTAAAAATAAGAACTGGAAGTCCAGCACCTGAAGATCGCGGATCCACTTCAAACGAATATCCATCGACATCGATCAACAGTGCTCTCGACGATTTAGATAAAATGAAAGAAATTGAACGTCAGTCTGATGTTCAATTTGCTACCGAGCAAGTTAAAGATCTTACGAACAAAGTTTCGTCTAATCTTAGCTCACTTGACAGATTGATTGCAAAATCTGAACAAGCAGAAATCAGTCTCAATCATCAAAACCAGCAAATGAAAACTCTTTTGAAGAAGTAAATAGATTTCATATTTCGAGTTTTCAACTGTTTACAAATTTTCATCAACTATCAGACTTATATTTACATCTTTGAATCTAACTTTGAAGCAGCTCTTCGAAGAATGTAGAGAGCTGTGATTTTTTCTAATCTCGTCGATGTTGTACTTTCGATTTAGCTTAGCTTTTCTCTACGTTCCTTCCAGATTGTGAAATTTTTGAGCTTACCATAACTGAATAACGCGATCTTCTCTTTCTAGTTTTCCTTTAAAAGTTTGAACACCAACAAAAGCTCGAGGCAATAATTTTTGAAGAATACAAGAAATAAGTTAACCGTCTTTAATCGTATATGAATTACTTAACCACGCTAGGGCGCGATAAACTCCCTTTAAATGTTAATCATAAGAAATTTATTCGAATCTATTTGCAATCAAAAGTTAAAAGTACCTAAGAGACATTGGAAACCAATGATTGGTTGTTGCTTATGTGAAAACGTAAAATTTAAAAGTTTATGAATAAAGTTAAACTTGAAAGAACATACTTTAGATCATTCATTATTGACAACTTAACACTTTAGCCTCGATTTGGCGCCGTAATTTGACAAGAAATTACCGAAAGTTTAAGTTGGGATCAAGCCGGAGCAATCGGAATGGATTTCGCTGATTTAAAAAGTAAACAAACATTTTACGCATTTACAAATATTTATTAATAAAAGTGGAAATATCTCGCTATAACCAAAGATTATGGATGCAACGTTAGGAAAATCTGATGACCCAATTTGTCGCTGTTGCTGCAAAACAGAGCAAACATTGTATTCACTGTTTGAATACACAAACGATGAGATTGATTATACGATAGATAAAGTGCTAATGCTGCTGGCTCCGATTTCTATTTCGAGGAATGATGGTAAATAAGATTTGAATTAATCATGTTCTTAGAGCTTCACTAACTTCACTTTCCTAATAGGCTTTTCACAAAAAATCTGCATCGATTGTAAAGAGCAAGCAGTTAGTTTCTGGAGATTCCGGCAAATGTTGACAAGCTCAGACGAGAATATTCGATCCAACCGCAAACACTTTATTAGAAATAACGAACATGATTACTCAACGTGGAATATCATGAACGACGATTATGACATCGATTTGTCCGAATATCTTATCGATACGAAGGAAGAAACGATTGGAAGCTCTCTGCTGGTTGAAGATGAAATTACTCAAACTCCTGCAATTGACGAGACTCAAAATTTTGATGCACCAGCTCCATTGAAGAAATCACGTCGATATTCATGTCCCGTTTGCAGTAAACTTTGGGTGACACCATCAAAATTGAAGAGACACATGAGCGTGCATCGAAGTGAGAAACTAATCAAAGATCTTCCAAAAGTCGATTCAAAGAAAACAACATACGAGTCACCAAAGAAAGAACCAGAGGTTCAATGTCCAATCTGTTTCCTCGCAATCGATTCGCAGTCAGAGCTTCTTCAACACATGACCGTTCACATAAAAATTGATCCGCTGGTGATTCCTTCAATTGCTCTCACTCAGAAAATTGGGAAGCGATTCATTTGTTCAGTTTGTAGCTCTGAATTTAATTCATCGGCGAAGCTTCAGAGTCACATGAAGATCCACATGAACAAATCATTGCTCAATCCTAAGCCGAACAGTCTTGTCAAGAAACCATCATTTGTTTGTCAATATTGCTCGAGGATCTACTTAAACGCGAGAAATCTTCAATCTCATGTCAATACTCATCTCTCGAAGAAAGTCAAACGTCGCAACCGAACGAGAAATCATCCTTGTCAACATTGCGACAAAAGATTTGAAACCCCATCAAAGCTCCTTCGACATCAAACAGTTCATCGCGATATTCTCCAGACGATGAAAGTTACAGAAGCAATTGAGAGTCCTCCGATTCTTGAGATTTCAACGGTCACCAGCATCTTAGGCGATTGAAGTTTAGTTAAGTCATCAAATCAGAAAAATAAAGAAAAATTTATTCATGTCAAACATAAAATCAGATTGATTTTCATTAATTGATGAGGCGCGACTGCATTATCTTTTTGACGGGGTTGACACGGAAAGGGACTGATAACAGAATCAAGTGATAAGAAAGTGAATTTTCCTGCCTTGTTGTTCTATGCAAATTGCGTTGAATTAGTAGATCGAGGACTATCATAAACATAACACGGGAAAATGAAGCCAAATAGTTGTTTTGTCGAAACGGTGAGTGCATTTTGTGCAGTCGAGTCTGTCAGTGCGTCTATTGCAGTCGAGGTGAATGCAAGCGAAAAGTGAAATGAAGTTTATAAGAGATGATGATGATTTTGATGTGAGAAATAGTTGAAGAGTTTGAGTTATTTCATTAATTTCTAATTTGTTCATAGCTCGACTTTTCCCATTTCGACTTCCCTGGAGTCATTTGGGAGATTCTTCAACCGAACCAGATCATGCTGCGGACGATGATTCTTTTTCCGATTGGAGTTTTTGGGATCATTGGAAATTGCTTGCTCCTTCACATCATTTACACGAATCGAGCTCTAAGAACGCCAACAAATTATTTGATATCAAACATGGCAATCGCTGATTTAATCGTTCTACTCTTTTGTCCTGGCTTGTTTGTTTTCCACGAAATTTTCCAAAGCTATAAGCTTGGAGAAATTGGCTGCAGAGCGGAGGGAATGATTGAAGTCTCATTGCTGATAGCGTCAGTCATAACTCTTTGTTTTATTAGTTACGATCGTCTCACCGCAATTGCCTTCCCAACGAAAAAAAGGCTCAATTTTAGAACAACGAAGTTTGCAATATTTGGATCGTGGATTGGAGGTTTTATTCTCTCGTCGCCTTTGGGTGTCTTCAGGAATTATCAAGAAAGACAATGGAGAAACTTCCTCGAAGCGTTTTGCGCAGAAGATTTGAGAGTTCTTCCACTTTACTGGCACATTCTGGTTATCGCTCTCGTGTGGTTGCCAATGATCGTTCTCATCCTCTGCTACAGCATAATATTCTGGAAACTCAATCAATTCGAGAAGAAACGAAAGAAACGAAGCACTCCACAGCAGCGAGAAGGAATCAACTACAAAAGAAAGTTCGCTGTCACTCTCTTCATTGTCGTTCTTTCATTTATTTTACTGCGACTTCCATTCACAGCTTTAGTCTTCATAAGATACAACATGCTGCAGCATTCGGAGATGAATCAAGTCGACGGATCATTCCAAATTCTCTGGTATATCTCTCATTACTTAATCTTCCTTGATTCAGCATTGACTCCTGTGATTTATGGAATAACAAATCAAAACTTCCGTCGAGCGTTTCGTCGAACAAAGTTTTATGAAATCTGCTGTTTCTGTCGAAGGAAGAAATCTTCTGACAAATCAACAATCGAAATCTTTACTCTCGGAACGAGAAATAATTATCGACTCGAGCCAAGAAATCCAGTCGTAACGAACAGCCCGAAGCGCATTCCCGAAAAGGTTTTAAATAGAAGAGAATCGAAGATAACGAACACGAGCAAGGGAAAATTTCATTCAATCGAGAGTTTTATTTAATCATGTAATTGTAAGCAATAAATTTGTCTAATTCCGTCTAATCTAAATTTAAGTGTCTAAAACTTCCACTTGTTCCAAAAAGCTTATCAGCACTTTTCTTCACAATTCTTTGGTTCTCGTCGACTCCGTAATACTCCTCAGCTTTGTAATAGTCGCGATAGGAGATGATTCGCTTTTCCCAAGAGTTAATAATGCTCTCAATTGAACCAGCTTCTCCTCCGTACTCAGCTGGCATCAAGCGCTTTGGGATCACTTGGTACAGAGAGTTGAGATTATTGCCGTGAACGGTGAGTTTAGTTTTATTCTTGTCGTTGATGAAACTTTTGAAGACGTTGAACACAGAGTCGAAACCGAATGGAGTGTTTATGAAGTGAAAGCCTTTTTGCCTTGTTGGCGAAGCTTCTTGGCTCATGAGCGTTATCTTCTTGATAAATGTTGGATTAAATTGTTTAAAATGCGCCATCGTTACTCCCGCGCAATCTAAGATCGGGACTTGACCGGCGATCATGTAATTGTCGTCTTCTCTCATCAGAATATCCTGAATCATGTTGCTAATCTTTATCACATCAGCAAGAGTGTAGAGACTTGCATTGTAAGCTCCTGGACGAATAAGAATGAGTCGGGGACTATCTGGCTTCTCTGTTTGGGGCAGAGGAAGTCCAACGCTATCGAAATAAAATAATTAAAACCATTACCTTTTATAAAAAAAATTATTTCGACTTACCCAAGGCGAATGATTGTCTGAAGTTTATCGTCGAGTGGATCTCGATTCATCATTACTTCCGGCATATAGCTTCGAACTTGAAGTTCAACAGAAATTAATTTTCCAATCTAAAATTCTAAAAGTTAACTCACCTGTGTAGTAAAGATCGAATTTCTGTTTCGCTTTCTCTAAACTGAATTTGCATCCTCTTAGAAAAGTCGAGAGAAATTGATCATCAGTCCTCGCTCGTAAATGTGGTGACTGCTTAATCCATTCTCTTAAAGCTTTAAGATCAGTGACAAGTCTCTCAGGCGTTTCATTAAGTTCCTTTTCGGCAAGCGCAGCCAATGCCGGAGAAAGTGGTCTCACGTTAATCATTTTTTTTAACCTTCGTTAGAAATGAGTTTCAGATTATTTCACTTATCGATATTTTAACTAGCATAAGAGGCCACGATAAAAATAATTTCATCGATTGGTTACTCATCGAGGCGCTTAGCTTTGTCATGAGAAATTCGCGAAAATATTCGTGGAAAATCGTCAAAGTTCGAAGTCTGATAATATTCATGACGCACTCACCAAGAGTTTTTGTTGATAAAGTGGCGGAAAACCTTAAATATTTATTGAAGTAATGAGCACGATTTAACTGTCAAGCAGCGCACAGAAAACTGAAACCTCCGACTTTATGTTCCGTCATATTTAATCAAAAATTCAATTCCTTATCTCGCTGAGCTCTATTTGAGCTTTTGATAAGATATCGAGTTATCGAAATTTGTATTCTCGCGTTTAAAAGCTTTCGATTGGTTAGTTCAAAAGTAATATCAATTTATTTTCTCTTATTGAAGCTTTTAAGCTCCGAACAACGTTTTCAATGAAAGCTTCGATGCTGTCAACTTTCACTGTACAAACGAGCTCTTTCTCATTATCGTAATTGCATGACTTAATCTAAAGCGGGAAAATTCAATGATTCATTCAAGTTGTAACTTCTGATGACTCATTTTTGATGAAAGCTTCTGGTCGACTTTGTTCATCGACCCCAAAAAGTTCTTCGTCGTCCAGGAAATATTGACGATAAGATAAAATCTTTCGATGCCACGAGTCGACAATCGTTTCTATTGAACCAGCGTCTCCTCCGTATTCGAATGGCATCAGTCTTCGTGGGATTTTCTCAAATAACGATTCCATATTGCTCCCGTGAACATAAAGCTTTGAAAGTTTAATTAATTTTAATGAAAATATTGAATACACAAAGACATGTTCTCACCGATTGTTTAGTTTCCTCTTTCATCACAGACTTGAAGACATTGAATACATTCTCGAAACCTGGAGGTGTGTTAATGTAATGACATCCTCGCTGTCGTATGGGAGATCCCTCTTCAGTCATCATCGTAGACTTCTTAATATAATCAGAGTTGTATTGATAATAATGTTTGGCAGTCACATTCGCAAGATCGAGAATTGCAATTTGCCCAGCTACAACATAATTGTCGTCTTCAATCAATTGAATATCATGGATCATCCTCGACACTTTCACCACATCGCTAAGTGTGTACAACTCTCCATCGTACGCTCCATGTCGCAAGAGAAATATTCTCGGCGAACCGAGAGTTTCTGTGTGAGGCAGGGGAACTCCGACACTAAAACAAAGATAAAGTTTTTGACGTCAAATAATTCAAGGTCAGCAAAAGTTTGTACCCAAGCTTGATAATTGCGTTCAATTTTTCGTCGTGTGGGTCTCGATTTAATAAAAACTCAGGAATTTGGTTTCGGAGACCGTAATAAGTTTCGAGCTTTCTCTTTGTCTGCTCTAAACTGTATCGACATCCTCGGAGGAATGAAACTAAAAACTGATCATCTGTTCGAGCTCTCAAATGTGGACTTTCTTTAATCCATTGTTTAATTGCGATTAAGAATTCCTCGATCTTCTCGTCGTCTTCATTGAGCTCTTCCCTTGCCACAATTTTTAACTCAGAATTTAAAGGACGAATCTCGATCGGCATTCTTATGAACTTGTCCACGACAATTGTTGAACATCAACTAACGCGACTTGTTTACTATTGTAAAGGAAACTTGAATGAAAAGACATCAAAGAGCCAATACATTTATCTTTTCGTTATCAGCGACCACACAATTGTAATTCACGATTAGATAATTCGCATTTTCCTGCCAGTTTAATTTTTTTTTTACAAAGAAGAAAAAGATTTTATTTCTTATCGAATTTCAAAATTGAAGAAGAAAAAACTTTAATCAATCGCTAATTTCCGGAAACTTCCTTCCATGCCAAAAAGATTTTCAGCGTTCTTCGCTTTTCCAACTCGTTTCTTCTCATCAACTCCGAATTTGTCTTCCTCAAGGAAAAACTCGCGATTCGCTACCAAATGTTTCTCCCAATGATTTGTAATTTCTTGAATGGAACCAGCATCGCCTCCATACTCTTTGGGAAGAAGTTTCCGGGGAACAACTTTGTAAAGTGCTTCCATGTCAGTTCCGTGAACATAAAGCTTGAAACAAATAATTTTAAAAAAATATTTAAACAATAAAATAAGACTCAACTCACTCTTTGTTTATTCTTTTCGTTGGCAAACGATTGAAAAATATTGAAGACAGTCAATGCAATCGCTGGCATATTCACGAAATGCGACGCTTTCTGTCTTATTGGAGCTGCGTCTTGTTGCAGCATCGTCATCTTCTTGATGAATGTCGGATTGATTTGTAAGAAGTGCGAGACTGTAACTCCTGTGAAGTCAAGAATTCCAACTTGTCCAGCGACAACGTAATTGTCGTCCTCGTTCATCATTAAATCTGATAACATCGTCGACACTTTAATTATTTCTTCAAAGCTAAACTTTGCTGGATCATAGCATCCAGGTCTGATCAGGAAATATCGAGGAGAGTCTGGACCTTCAAGAAGCGGCAAAGGAAGACCAACTCCTTGTCTGATCGCTGCTAAAACTTTTTCATTCGTTGGATCGCGATTTCTCGTCAACTCTGGGATGTGACTTTTCAATGTGTGGTAGAGATCAAATTTTTCCTTCACTCTCTCAAGACTGTACTTGCAGCCACGTAGAAAATTCACGAGGAATTGATCGTCGTCGCGAGCTTTGATGTGAGGCGATTTCTTGATCCATTCTCTTAAAGCTTCCAAATCCTTTGCGATTCTCTCCGGGACCTCGTTAAGCTCATTAATCGCTTTCTGTTGCAGCTCAGGATTCAAGGGGCGAATGTTCACCATCTTACCAGTTTACTTGTTAAGCGAATAATGGATGCGTCGCAAAGCTGAAACTTTTCGAACTCCTATCAACTTGCGACACATGTCTGAGTCGATAAGATTACGTAAAACCAATAAAACCACCACGAGAGCTTATCAGTTTTGCCTTTTATTGAAACCTAATCAACCTGCAACTGTCTGAAAGTGCCGTCAGTGCCGAAGAGCGAGTCAGGATTTTTAGGTCGTCCTGGTCGCTTTTTCTCATCGACACCGTAACTGTCATCTTCGATAAAGTAATCACGATACGAAATAATTTTCTTTTCCCACTCGTCAGTTAAACTCTGAATCGAACCAGCCTCTCCTTCGTATTCAGTTGGCATCAAACTTCGTGGAATCACTTTGTAAAGTGAATCGTACGAGGCGTGGACAAAAAGCTAAAATATCGAAGTTTCGAAGAAATCTTTTCATTAAATAAATTAAAATCATTCTCACCCTCGCTTGCATTTTTTCGTTCATGAAACTTTTGAAAACATTGAACAATGCTTCAAATGCTTTAGGAGCATTTATGTAGTGCACTCCCTTCTGTCGAATTGGACTTGCGTCTTGCATCAACATCGTCATTTTCTTCGCCATTGCAGGTTGCATTTGAAGCATGTGACTTAAGGTCGCTCCTTGTAAATCGACAATTCCAATTTGTCCTGCAATCGTTACGTTGTCATCTTCTTGCATCATGATCTCGCCAGCCATCGTTGACACTTTCATTATTTCCATGATCGTAAATTTATCTGCGTCATATGCTCCAACACGAAACAGAAGAACTCGAGGCGCTCCCGGATGTTCAAGTCTTGGTAAAGGAAGAGACACTCCGAGTTTGATAATTTCTAAGCTTTTTGCATCTAAAGGATCGCGATTTTTCATCATCTCGGGAAGATGAGTCCTCATCGTGTGAAACATGTCCAGCTTTTGTTTCGCTCGCTCCATGCTGTACTTGCAGCCACGTAAGAAATTGACAAGGAATTGATCGTCAGTCCGTGATTTTATGTGCGGCGACTTCTTTATCCATTCTCGAAAAATTTCTACGAACTCGTGAATCTTTTCTTTTTCTTCATTTAATTGTTCTTTTGCAATTGCCTGAAGTTCAGGGCAAATCGGACGAATCGCGAGAGTCGACATGATAAAGAGTCAAAGACCGAAAACAAACTAAATCGAGCAATAGCGTTATATCATAAGGTTTGCGATATCTAAAGCCAATCTAATCGAATCCGAGATAACAACCAACACAACGAATTGAAATCGTAAGTTTCAATGTAAGTAAAATTTATTGAAGAAACTGATTCCATATTAGAAGACTTAATCAACATTCAACTTTCTAAAAGTGCCGTCGATTCCGAAGAGTGAGTCAGGATCCTTTGGTCGACCTGGTCGCTTCTTTTCGTCGACTCCAAGCGATTCTTCTTCGAGAAGATAATCACGATAAGAAATAATTTTCTCCTCCCACTGCTCGGTTAAGCTCTGAAGCGATCCAGCTTCTCCTTCGTATTCAGTTGGCATCAGACTTCTGGGAATCACTTCATAAAGTGAATCTAATGTAGCGTGGACGTAAATCTAAAAATTGATGTTGTAAAATTTTCTTTTCATTTTTAAAATTTTGTTTTTTTTTACCCTTGACTTCATTTTTTCATTCATAAAAGTCTTGAAAAGGTTGAAGAACTGTTCAAAAATTTTCGGAGCATTTATGTAGTGGAATCCTTTTTGTCGAATTGGACTTGCTTCTTGCATCATCATCGTCATTTTCTTCATGAGCGCTGGACCCATTTGAGTGAAGTGGCTCATACCAACTCCTTTCAAGTCCATGATTCCAATTTGCCCGGCGATAACCATGTTATCATCCTCTTGCAGCATAATGTCGTTTACCATCATCGAAACTCTCATAACTTCAATGATTGAAAGTTTGTCTGCATCGTAAGCTCCCATGCGAACAAGCGTTACTCTTGGTGCTCCAGGATGTTGAAGCTTTGGCAACGGAAGTCCAACTCCGAGCTTAATAATCGACCTAATATTCTGATCGAGAGGATCTCGACCTCTGAGCATGTCAGGAAAATGAAATCGAGTTGTGTAGAACATGTCGTACTTTTGCTTGACTCTTTCCATGTTAAATTTGCTGCCACGTAAGAAATTCAAGAGAAACTGATCATCAGTTCGACCTTTGAGATGAGGCGATTTCTTTATCCATGCTCGAAACATTTCTACAAACTCTTGAGTCTTCTCTGGATCTTCATTCAGTTGCTCTTTTGCCACGACCTGAAGTTCAGGGCAAATCGGACGAATAACGAGAGTCGACATGTTGAACAGACGAAGGCCAAACACTAACTAAACCAATTGGAGTTTCCTCATAAGGCTTCAACTATCTAAAGCCAATCTTATCGAATCCGAGATAACAAACACAACGATATTTGTAAAGTTCAACGAGTTAAGTTTATTGACGCTGAAGAAATTGATTCCATATTTGGAGACCTAATCTACGTTTAGCTTTCTGAAAGTGCCGTCAATGCCAAAAAGGGAATCAGGATCCTTAGGTCGACCTGGTCGCTTCTTCTCATCAACTCCAAGTGATTCTTCTTCGAGTAGATAGTCACGATAAGAATTAATTTTCTTCTCCCACTCGTCGGTTAAACTTTGCATTGAACCAGCTTCTCCTTCGTATTCCGTTGGCATCAAACTTCGTGGAATCACTTTGTAGAGAGAATCGAATGATGCATGGACGTGAAGCTAAAATATCGAAATAGTTTTGAGTTTACTCAATGAGTTTACTAAAATTAATTTAGCCTCGAAAGTATTTACCCTCGTTTTCATTTTTTCGTTCATGAAAGTCTTGAAAAGGTTGAAGAACTGCTCAAACGCTTTCGGAGCGTTTATGTAGTGAAATCCTTTTGGTCTGATGGGACTGGCCTCTTGCATCATCACTGTCATTTTCTTCATAAGCGACGGAGTCATTTGCGTGAAGTGGCTTACTCCAACTCCTTTCAAATCACAAACTCCAATTTGTCCGGCGATGATCATGTTGTCATCCTCTTGAAGCATAATGTCATTTAAAATCGAGGAAATCTTCATAATATCCATAAGTGGAACCTTATCTGCATCGTAAGCTCCCATGCGGAATAAGAAAAGCCTTGGCGCGCCAGGATGTTCAAGATTTGGCAACGGAAGTGCCGCTCCGAGCTTAACAAGTGAACTAATTTTCTGATCAAATGGATCGCGACCTTTAATTATGTCCGGAAAATGAAATCGAGTTGTGTAGAACATGTCGAACTTCTGTTTTGATCGTTCCATGTTGAATTTGCAGCCACGTAAGAAATTTACAAGAAATTGATCGTCAGTTCGACCTTTCAGATGTGGTGACTTCTTAATCCATGCTCGAAACATTTCAACAAACTCTTGAATCTTCTCTGGATCCTCATTCAGTTGCTCCTTTGCCACGACCTGAAGTTCAGGGCAAATCGGACGAATCGCGAGAGTCGACATGTTGAAGAGTCAAAGAACGAACACTAACTAAACTTAGTGAAGTTTTTTGCGTTATCATTTTATCATAAAGCTATCTAAAGCCAATCTTATCGAATCGATAATAAAATGCGAAGATAAAAAATTTGTAAAATTCAAAGATTTTAGTTTATTGGCTTAATCAACATTTAACTTTCTGAAAGTGCCGTCAATACCAAAAAGTGAATCAGGATCCTTTGGTCGACCTGGTCGCTTTTTCTCATCAACTCCAAACGAATCGTCTTCGATAAAATAATCACGATAAGAAATAATTTTATTTTCTCTTTCGTCGGTTAAACTTTGAATCGAACCAGCCTCTCCCTCGTATTCCGTTGGCATCAAACTTCGTGGAATGACTTTGTAAAGTGAATCGAATGAAGCATGGACGTAAAGCTAGAAATTGGAATTGTTTTATTTTCATTTTCTTAAATTTATTTTCCTTACCCTCGACTTCATTTTTTCATTCATAAAAGTCTTTAAAAGATTAAAGAATTGTTCAAAAATTTTCGGAGCATTTATGTAGTGGAATCCTTTTTGTCGAATTGGACTCTCTTGCATTATAATTGTCATTTTCTTCATGAAAGATGGACTTATGTGAGTGAAGTGGCTCATGCCAACTCCTTTCAAATCCATGATTGCAATTTGTCCGGCGATAACCATGTTGTCATCCTCTTGAAGCAAAATGTCGTTTGCCATCATCGAAACTCTCATAACGTCAATGATTGAAACTTTTTCTGCATCGTAAGCTCCCATGCGAACGAGTACAATTCTTGGTGCTCCTGGATGTTCAAGTTTTGGTAAAGGAAGTCCAACTCCGAGCTTAATAATTGACCTGAGTTTTTGATCAAATGGATCGCGACCTCGAATTACATCAGGAAAATGAAATCGAGTTGTGTAGAACATGTCGTACTTCTGCTTCGCACGTTCCATGTTGAATTTGCAGCCACGTAAGAAATTCAAGAGAAACTGATCATCAGTTCGACCTTTCAGATGTGGTGACTTCTTAATCCATTCACGAAACATTTCAACGAATTCTTGAATCTTCTCTGGATCTTCATTCAGTTGCTCCTTCGCAACCGCTTGAAGTTCAGGGCAAATCGGACGAATCGCGAGCGTCGACATCATGAAGAGTCAAAGATCGAACACAAACTAAAGCGATTTAAATTTTTGCGATATCATTTTATCGTATCGCTCTAATTATCTAAAGCCAATCTTATATAATAAAATATGACGATAAAAATTTGTAAATTCAAAGATTTTACTTTATTGACGTTGAAAAAAATGATTCCTTAATCAACATTTAACTTCCTGAAAGTGCCGTCGATTCCAAAGAGTGAGTCAGGATTCTTTGGTTGACCCGGCCGCTTGTTCTCATCGACCCCAAGCGATTCTTCTTCGAGAAGGTAATCACGATAAGAAATAATTTTCTTCTCCCACTCGTCGGTCAAACTTTGAAGCGATCCAGCTTCTCCTTCATACTCAGTTGGCATTAATCTTCTGGGAATCACTTTGTAAAGTGAATCTAATGTAGCGTGGACGTAAAGCTAAAAATCAAAATTGTTTCATGCTCACTCACGACTTTTTTAAATTTCTTCTTACCCTCGACCTTATTTTCTCGTTCGCAAAAGTCTTTAAAAGATTAAAGAATTGCTCAAAAATTTTAGGAGCGTTGATGTAGTGCGCTCCTATATGTCGAATTGGGTTTGCATCTTGAACGATCGTCATCACTTTCTTCACAAGCGACGAATTCATTTGAGTGAAGTGACTCATGCCAACTCCTTTCAAATCAATAATTCCAACTTGTCCGGCGATCATCATGTTATCATCTTCTTGCATCATTATGTCGTTTAAAAATGACATAATTTTTATAACGTCAATGATTGAAGTTTTATCTGCATCGTAAGCTCCCATACGAAATAGGAGAATTCTTGGTGCGCCAGGATGTTCAAGCTTTGGTAACGGAAGTGCAACTCCGAGCTTAATAATTGACCTGAGTTTCTCGTCGAGAGGATCGCGACCTCGAATTACGTCAGGAAAATGAAATCGAGTTGTGTAGAACATATCAAACTTCTGCTTCGTTCGTTCCATATTGAATTTGCAGCCACGTAAGAAATTCACAAGAAATTGATCGTCAGTTCGAGTTTTGAGATGTGGCGACTGCTTAATCCATTCTCTAAACATTTCTACAAACTCTTGAATCTTCTCTGGATCCTCATTCAGTTGCTCCTTCGCAACCGCTTGAAGTTCAGGGCAAATCGGACGAATAGCGAGAGACGACATGATGAACAGACAACACTCGAAAACCAACTAAACAATTAAATTTTTTCTCGAAAGTTTTTTGATGACTTAACGAGATCATCTTTTTAAACCCTGACAACGCAGATGTGGATTTGGTTCTTGAAAAACTAACTGAACTTGATACTTAAGTAAACAATTGATGAAAAAACATTATCAGTTTTTTATTGGACGATTATGAAAGTAATGAAGATGCTTTCGATTCAATCAATATCAAGCTTTCTAAAAGTTCCATCAACTCCGAACATTTTATCAGAGTTCACCTTTGGACCTTCGCGCTTCGTCTCATCTACTCCATACAATGAATCCTCTTCTTTGTAATAAGCTCGATAAGACAGAAGTCGTTTTTCCCATTCGTTGATTAAACTTTCGACAGAGCCAACATCGCCACCGTAATCTTTAGGAAGTAATCTTCTTGGAACGTGTTTGAATAGAGAGTCAAGATCGTTGTGAAGGAAAAGCTGCCGAAAATAAAAATTAAAGATCATCACAATCTTTTAATTTTAAAAAATATTACTCGAGAGCGATTTTTTTCGTTCATGAATCCAGTGAAAAGGTTGAAGACTTGTTCGAATCCTCGCGGTGTGTTGATCCAATGAAGACCTCTCATTCTCCCAGGAGCCGCGTCTTGCGTCAGAACTGTCATTTTCTTGATGAATGTTGGATTGAATTGTAAGAAGTGAGAGACGGTCACGCCTGAAAGATCAAGAATTCCGATCTGACCAGCAATCACAAAGTTATCGTCTTCGTTGAGCATGTAATCGAGCATCATTGTCGTGACTCTCATTGCATCTTGAATAGTGTAAACACTTGGATCAAAGATTCCTGGTCGAATTAGAATTATCCTCGGCGAGTCAGGATTTTCTGTGACTGGCAATGGAAGACCGAAGCTAAAAGAAATTTAATCAATCGAAATGATAAGAGTAAAATTTTATCGATACCCTTGACGAATCATTCCGATTGTGTGGTCATTCGATGGATCACGGTTTCTTATAAGCTCAGATGAATGTGTTCGCACTGAGTAGAAAAGGTCCAACTTTTTCTTCGCCTTTTCCATACTGTACTTGCAACCGCGAAGAAAAGCGACGAGGAAAGCATCGTCGGTTCTTGATTTTAAATGCGGCGTTTGATTGATCCACTTCCGAAATAGATCCAACTCTGATTGAATGCGATCTGGGTCTTCATTTAGCTCACTTGCTGCTAACCTTGCAAGGCTCACTGATAACGGTCTAATTTCCGGCATTGCCTGATCATTAGTTTTCTACTCTAGCTCACAGCCCAAACTGAATGAAAAGATAGTCAAGTCTGAACAAAAAAAGTTACTTAATCGGATATGTTTTATCAACAAAAAAACAAGTCAGATAAGATATCGCTTTCTTGACTCGCGAAATTATCAACTTTTACTTTTTCCAGCTCGTTCTTTCGATAAAGAGTTCGCTGGAAACTTTTCTTTTTATTTTGAGCATTTAAAATATTTCAGTAGATCTAGTTTTCATAGTTTTTAATTATTTAATTATAATTTGCAGTTACAAACTCTGCATTGTGATGACGAAACTCTGTTGGTCGTTTGGATTCGTCTGTTCCGAAATGACCGTCACTAAGGAAATAATCGCGATAAGAAACTAATTTGTGTTCCCAGAATTTTATGATCGCATCGATTGAACCTGAGCCGCCTCCATATTCCGTCGGGAGAATTTGACGGGAAATGTGATCGAAAAGTGTTTCGTGAGTGGTTGGATGAATCACAATCTCAACTGGATGATCTTCTGTTTGCAAGTTCTTTGATTGCATAATGCTCTTGAAAAGGTTGAAGACGATATCGAAACCTGGAGGAGTGTGAACGTAATGAATGCCTCGTTGTTTCATTGGTGACCCTTCCTGGTTGAGAACCGCCAGCTTCTTAACTAAGATCGGATCCAACTGAAGGAGATGACTCTTCGTAACGTTGTTGAAATCTACGATTGCGACTTCACCACAAATCACAAAGTTATCATCTTCTATTAGAAGAATATCACAAATCATATTGGCAACCTAAAGAAAGAGAGATTATCCACTTGAATCGAGCGCGAGTTGTGCAATGAAACCTTCATAATATCAATCATCCGATAACGTTTTGCATCATACGATCCAGGTCGAATAAGAATCACACGCGGACTGTCAGGACGATCTGTCAATGGAAGCGGCAATCCAATCCCGAGTCGAATAATCTCAAGGAGTTTAGGATTTAATGGATCTCGCTGCATCATCAGTTCGGGCAATGACGTTCGACACGTGTAGAACATTTCGATTTTCATCATCGCCCTCTCCACGTTATGTTTTGAGTTTCGTAAGAATGTGATTAGAAATTGATCGTCGGTTCGAGAACTGAGATGCGGAATGTGATGGAGACGAGCTCTGAGTGCTTCGAGCTCATGACTTATGTTTGCTGGTATCTCGTTTAACTCCTCGAATGCCTTCCGTTGTAGGCTTAGCGATAACGGTCGAATGTTCGGCATAATTTCACCTTCACTGATCGATGTTTCCATCGAAACTCAACAACGGTTCCGATTGAAAACAAAAGTTTCTCTTATCAATTTTTTTCGCGCGGCTACAATGGCTTAATCTCAAGTATTGAGACTTTTTTTGGACACTGATTAGATAGCATAGAATTGATTGAACGGGCAGAGTGACTTGCGCTCTCACAGGAAAGCTCTACACTCATAAAAAAATCATTTCCCAAGAAGTGTTCGATTGTGTTTTAAAAGAAATTAGTTCACACATGTCTCTTGAACGATAAACACTTCTATCGAATCAACTCCACCCACGTACGTGACTCACTTGCGACAGCGATAAACTCACACCAACAATTTTCCTTATCAAACTTCATCGTTTTTTATTTTACTTTTCTCTTGACGTTACTAATCAATGTTAAGCGAACGAAATGAACCTTCAGCACCGAATAGAGAGACGTTGTTGTTATCAGCTGCACCTGAACCTTGAAGATTGTCGACGCGATACTTTGCATCGTCTAAGAACCAATCTCTATCTTTCAGCAACTCTTCGCGCCACCAATCAATTACTTTAGGAATACTCTCGTTTGTTCCGCCGTACTCAATTGGTAAAAACTTTTTGTCGACATGCTTTTGAAGTTCCTCAAAGTTTTCGTGCATTTGTACGCGGCTGCGAAGTTTCTCATGGCACACGCTCATGAAAAGTTTGAACACAGTTTCGATTCCTCGAGGTGGGTTGACAAGATGAATCGCTTTGATGCGAACAGGGAAAGGCTCGAGGAGACCAGAAAGTTTCTTGATCAGTGCTGGCGTGATTTGTGACATCAAACCAAGTCCACATCCTCGGAGATCGACGATATTGATGTGACCAGTTATGATTGTTACATCTGAATCATTTCAAAAGTTAGCTTGTGTTGTTCAGGAAATGTTTGTTACTCACCAGAATGTATCATACACCAGTCGGCCATAAGATAAGTCACCTTCATTACGCTAAGGAAATCATATTTGCTATAATCGTAGCCCCCGAGTCGAGTGAGAATAATTCTGGGGTCTGTTTTTGATTCATCGACAGGTAGAGGCATGATAGCGCCAATGCTAATAATCTCTTGCATGAATTTGTCGGCAGTGTCGCGATTAGAGAAAAACTCTGGAGTTGCAGTTCTCGCTACGTAATACATTTCAATTTTCTTTTTCGCCTTCTCTAAACTGTATTTGCAGCCGCGGAGAAACGTCACGAGAAATTGATCGTCATCTCGTGATTTAATGTGTGGCACTTGCGCTAGCCATGATCGCAAAGCCTCGACATCTAAGTGAATTCTTTCAGGAACTTCGTTGAGCTCTTCACAAGCGACTTTTTGTAATTCGTCTGATAGTTTCCGAAGGTTCAACATTTTTTATCTAATTTCGTTTGAATGTGTCGCGAGCAAAAGTCACAAACCGACTGAACGACACTCAACGTGTGAAGGAGAAAAATATTGTGCGAGGCAATCGATGTCTCTAAACCCAAAAGATAAGATTTACCTTTACGTGATAGTGCATTAGCAGCTGAAACTTGATGACTCATAATCCAAAATGCTTTTGACCTTCAATTTTAACAACTCACAAATCTTTATTAAGTAATTTTATTGAATTTTTATGATTCATTCATTGAGATCAAAACGGCTACTTCTGTGAATTGATTTTAAGTTGAGCTTTGGAAGCAGATGACGAGGTTTTGATGGTGTAATAGCTTTTTTGACCATTATCATTGCGACTTGCTTGAAACTGACCAGAAACGTAAGGCTGGATTCTTTCGCAAGTTGCGCGCTCTCCACTCGGAGCTTGTTGCGTCTGTTGACTTTGCATGAGAACTCTGTTCGTCCAAGCTTCTTGTTCTTCTTGAATTTGCTTGGTTGACTTGATTGCAGGTGATGCTACAGTTTGCTTAGGTTGTTGAAGTGATTGCACGACAACTTTCGCTTGAATTGATGTTGCTTCAACTTTTTCTTTCATCACTTTCGGTTCAGCGACTCGAGTATGATTTTGGAGGAAGCTTGCAAATGCTGAATTGAATGAAGGACCGCAAGGCTTTTTAATCGTTGCTTGCTCTGTAGTTACTGCCTGTGGACGAATACTAGGCATTTCGCTCGGCTTGCCTGACATGATCATCACCTTCGACTCTTTTGTGTGAATGACTTCAACTAAAAAAATAAAGTTAGAATTATTTTGATTTGATTTAAAAAATTTAAATCAACTTACGCTTAGCGCCTGGAATACAAGTTACTTCTGGCAGATTTATTAATTTTTTAACCTTCGACTTTTGAAGATTAGTCGGTGAGGGATTAGATTTGTCAGCCTTTGGAGTCAATGTCTTGCGAGCGGGAATTCGTCTAGCACTCGCTGGTCTACCTCTCTCGTTCTTAATAACTTTGCCGTCTTCACTAATCAACTGATGACCTTTAGTTTCATACCAATCGTCATCGTAATCTGAATCGTGCTTCTTTCGTTTTCTCTTTCGCGGCTTCTCATCTTCAGATGAATCAGCCAAATACATTTCAAGAGCTGATCGTCTGTCTGGTTCATCCAAGTCAGCTAAAAGTGCTGCAGCTTCTTCTTCAGCACTAACGAAGAAACTTCCTTTAAGTTGTGATTTAGCAAGTGGGGGAACATTTGGATTTAGCATAATTGCATTCAAGTCAAGTTCAGGATTTCGTTCTTTGAATGATAGTCTTTTTGCTTGCACAGGTTGCTGCGTTTCCATTTGATTCATGTGATACTCTGGATGTGTAAACTTTGCTAAACCAGATTTCCAATTATCGAAGAGCGAAGGTTGAAATCGTTTCACGAAAGCATCCATCGAAATTTTTACAGAGTCAGGACAACAATTACAAACTATCGCGTGCTTGCCGTATTCGATCCAGCGTTCGATGGCAAAGTTTGTTGATTCAGCGCAGTTGAATCCGTGATTAAAACCGCAATGATATCCAAATGGAAATGTGATCATGAAATGTCCTTCTTCCTGCACAATCGAGTCGTAAGGAATGTCATAATCTTTCAACCACTTTGGATTGATGATGGTCATCTTATGTCGTAAAAATGCTTTGCATGCTGCATGTGATTTGGGAAAAAGAACAGCCGCGAGCTTCTCAAACTTTCTTCCGAACTTCGGTGGAACTGCGTACCACGTCTTTGGTGCACCGAAATGAAGATAGTTGATGGAATACAAGTCCATATCTTCGGTGTGCCAAGCGAAAGTTGTTTTCCACATTCCGAAGTATAAATATCCAGTATTCACTCCGGCAATGGAAATATTGTAATCTCTTGACACGTAGTCCAAGATCGTTTGAAGATTGCTGACGTTCCAACTCTCGGTATCTGGATCAGTTATGGAACCGTTGACGTCTGCGCCATAAATTCCAGCATGCGATGTGATATTTTTCCAGTAAATTTGCTCTAAGTCTTTATGCGTGACGTGAGCTGGAGTAGCATAGGCTGGACTGTTTGCTTTCTCGCTGAATTCCGAGACAGTCATTGGTTGTAGTGGAACATTGACTTGTTGGTAAATATTGTCGGTTACTCCAGGAACTTTCGCGACAGCTTGACAAATTGGTTTGTCAATTTTGACATCAAGTTTTGTTAAATCATATCCATGCTTTCGAGGCTTGTACTCAGGTGGCGGAATTATCTAAAACGAGAAATCGAAATCATCATGAAAATGAGTATGGTTGCAGGAAACAAGACGAAACTCGAGGGAACATGAGGAAACATGTTAAAGGGAAGCTTTTTAAAATTTCTCTTAAAGAAGTTCTATAAAATATTCTTCATTTATCAAAATTAATTCCTTAAAAATTTGAGTGACGTCATGAAGCTGAATAAGGTCGATTCAAACTTGCTGATTAAAAATATTTGGCGGAATGAACGGGAAATTTAAAAAAAAGGAATAAAGTTCATTGACCTCAAAATAAAGTTCATTGATCTTAAAATCAGCTGTTTCTACCAAAATTCATGCAAGGACATAGAATTATTAGCTGAGTCCTTATAAACTTTAAAATAGTTTGGTATATAAATCTTTAATAATTTAGTCTCAGATCTTCGAACAAGAACGAAACAAAATGTTGAGGAGGTAGCGGAAAATTTTTAGGTTACGAAGACTAAACATAGAAACACGAGAGCGCAGACTTAATATTGATAGATTTTTTTCTCTTTTGTTTATTATTTAGTCTGCGCTTTTTCACTTAGACTTAAATATATTTATTTTCAATATTTACCTTTGCAAGTCCTGCTTTGTGTGCTCCTTTTGATTCGATAAACTTGATGTACTTTGAAAAGTCCTTGAACTCTTCCCACGTCGGCCTGAACGTTTGAATCTTCATTTCATGATCATCAGAATCATCCATTCTGATTTGGTCTATTCAATCTGAGAACTGAAGGAGAAATATTTTGTTAAAAGGACGAAATGATGGAAGGGGGTGATGAAATTCACGAAACATTCTCGCTTTCATGACAAGAAACAAAAACAAAAATTTAATTCTAGCGATTTTTTCAAAGAGCACTGCAATCTTCTTATAACAATTGGTATTAAGATGAACTGACAAACACTTTCATTTACTTGGAAACACGATAACCTCAGATTCCCGGTAACAAGCGATTTTGATTTGTTTGAATGAAAATTCTAATGAAACTTAATATGGCTACGTGAGATTCACAAAAATCATCTTTTTCCACCATATACAACTTTCTCATAAAAACTTTCATCGGCAATTAGTTAAAGCACTCACCAGTTAGATGTAAAACGTAAAATTATCGACGACAAACTAAAATTTCGTCTAAAATCACAATCTTGAAGATGTTTGTTTTGGTTTTCTTTTTTGTTATTAATTTAATCTCACTTGATTGTTCATTCACTCTTCTAGTGGACTTATAGCACAGCTTATGTATTGCCACTAATAAAAAACAACAGTTAACAATACTTATTTCCGTAATTCTTTAATTTCAGACGATCAACGAGTTGTGATCAATTTCTTAGCATGAATTTTTAGCATACTTTTGTAAGGGGCCAGAATTTTTTTCAAATATTTTTCAGCTGCTACGAGTTTCTTCGTTTGCCTTAGCAACGAACTTGTTTATTGTTATTTTTCAAACATTGTGCATCAGAATTTAAAGAAAAATCCTTTACTTTGCAATGTCAGCAGCCACTTCATGTTTCTTGAAGAAAGGAAGTGGCGTCAAGTACTTAAATCGACCTTACACGGCGGGTTGTGTGAAACGAGTAAGATTTTAGTCCTTTTTATTTAAAGGAATTAATCAATTTCTTCTCCTTAGATTGTCCCTCCATTTTCAATTCAATCGCTTCAAAAGAATACTGTGACGTTCGAGCCGAAGTTCCAGAAGAAATGTAAGATTTCCTCAAATATTTCAAACAATTTCTTTAAACGTTTTTTAATTTCCAGTTGTCATCGATTGCCATAACTTCTCAAAACCCGC
Organism: Smittia aterrima; assembly: GCA_033063855.1. Classification (NCBI taxonomy): domain Eukaryota; kingdom Metazoa; phylum Arthropoda; class Insecta; order Diptera; family Chironomidae; genus Smittia; species Smittia aterrima. The sequence goes on from CP093830.1 coordinate 6,646,409, forward strand.
CACAAGCTTTCGTATGTACTACGATCGAGGTGACTTGCCTATTAAAATGGAATATCTGATAGGCGGCGATAAAATTAGCTGGACAGTCGACATCGATAAACTTGATTACAGTCTGTACCTTCCACTCTTCTTCGATGGATTATCAGAAACTAAACATCCTTACAAAACGTTTGCCCGTCAAGGAGTTCAAGATTTACTCTCCAACGGAGGAGATAAAATTTATGCGATCATTCCGCAGTTGATAATTCCGATTAAAAATGCTCTGAACACAAAGAACATTGAAGTCATGTGCACGACATTAAAAATCATTCAACAGTTGGTTAACTCATCTGACTTGATTGGTCCAGGACTCGTGCCGTTCTATCGACAGCTTCTTCCAGTGTTCAACGCTTATAAAATAAGAAACAGTGAGTTCATCTAAGATCTAAAGCTAAACATAATTTTATTTTCTTTCTAGTCAACATCTACGATGCCATCGATTACGGTCAAAAGAACAATCTTAACTTAGGCGACTTAATCGATGAAACCCTTCAATGCTTGGAGAAGTACGGCGGTGAAGATGCTTTTATCAACATCAAGTATCTTGTTCCCACTTATGAGTCCACATTCATTAATTAAAGAATTTCAATTTGTTAGCTAATTATTGAATTGTTTACATCGTTCAGCTTTGGAATTTAAGCATTTATTAAGTGCTCTCGCTTCCTCCAGCTCAGCAGGAGATTGTAAATTAGAGAAAAGTTAAGCTTAATGAAGTGATTACTTTGAAAGCCAGTTATGTTCATTGAAATGATTTTTTACTTCTGATTAAAAAAAAAGTTTTTGACTCAAATCGAGTTAACTACAAAAAATGGGTTTGTGCAAATGCCCGAAGAAGGTTGTATCAAATCTCTTCTGTTTCGATCACCGTGTCACGGTCTGTGAAAGCTGTCTGGTGCTAAACCATAGAAAAGTATTGTCGGATTTATTTTTTTTTGTTCAAGCAAATTTTTTTGTTCAAGCAAATTCAAGCAAGTTCAATGAACTTGCTTGAAGTTCGAGACTTGCCTTTCGTTAGTTTCAAGTCTCGAACTTCTGATCGTTGATTTCAAATTAAATATTTTGCACTAGAACTTAAAAAAAAGTTTAGGAATTTTCTTCAAAAAGAAAATCTTTGCTGAAAATGTTTTCTCTTCTTATTTGTGATCCTTAGAAAATGTGCACAACAAAGTTTGTTAATTACAAATTAAATAAAACTTATTAAGCGATTTTTAGTTTGTTTTTACGGAATGATAATTTAGAGTCTAAACAGTCAACTTCAAAAATTTTGATTTTTTTGAAACTCATTCTGAGATCGTCCAGTGTCAAGCAGTCGAGAAATAATAATCCATCAGACAGTTCATTATAAAATGGAAGCGGACCATTCACAAACGGTTCAAGGATTGCACAATGATTCGTTAATTGTCGCGTTCAGGGGATTTTACGAGAGCTTCAAGAACTTGTTTTCTTCAGTAGGATTTCAAGAACACAAGAGTTGTGCTTCAAATTTAGTTCATCCAGACGACGAAACCTTCTTGAACGAAATATCTAAATTAGACCTTACTGACTACAGCAACCCCGCAGAGTTTCTTTCAAGCAATCCAACAAAGTTTGATTTTCCAGAAGATGAGAAAATCAAGAGCGAAATATTGGTTTCAGAACACGAAAGTCTAATCAGCGAATTATCTTCATTTCATCTTCCTGACTTCGACAGCATCGCATGTGATACAACAAATCAAGTGCTTCCTGACCAAGAAAGCTTTATGAAGTTCTTGCGCGAATTAAATCTTCCAGACGAAGCGACGAGCGAAACATCCAAATTAGAAATTCCAGAAAATGATAAGAAAATATTTAAATTTGTTGGTAAAATAAAAATAATCGAGGTGGATTGTCGACCTGATCAACTTTGGAAGGTAGAAGAACAGAGCTTACTTCAGACAGCTAAAAGCAAGAAACGAAAACTTCCAACAAACACTTATCCCAAAGGAACAAAACTTGAGCTAAATGACACATTGAACTTTGACAACATTCGAAAGAAGAGAGACTTGCAACGTGAACTTCGAGAAAAATCGATTACATCAATCGAAAAAGAAAATCAAACTCCACATGTCGCAAAGAAAAGAAAAATCAGCTTTGTGAGGCTGAAGAAGGTTGAGGATTCAAAGATATTTATTATTGGATCTGAATCGTCTTGTACGGTCAAGTGTAGTCAATGCGGATTGTTCTCCAATCACCTCAAAGGCCACAGTGATAAAGAATGCTCAGAGATTCGTCATATTAAATCTCGATAAATAAAAGATCATTGAGTAATATATTAGAATCTTTTATTAAAACTAATGAGAATCGTGTCTTACTAAAAGTGCGGGAGACATATTTTTCCAGCGAAGAGTTCAGACACCACTGTTATCCATAAAGCGAGTACGAAGAAGATGTAGCTTATACCCACTTGATGACTGCTTGGTAGCTGATATGGTTGACCTCCTATCGTGTCGATGCCAAATCCCAAAGGAAAAATGACAGCAGCTAAGCAAAAAGTGACCATTGCCGTGAATCCAATCCAGCGAGCGTATGATACTACATTTCTATCCCATCGACTTGCGATCAGAAGAATAACAACCGTGAATAACAATAGACATCCGACAAAAATAAGAATTAGAGTTAAAAGCCACTCAGCGGATAATGTTGGAGTAAAGCAATTAGGTTTTCTGTTGTATAAAGTTATGCATTGCCACATGAGTCCTAGTCGATTTCCATTTGATTCGATGATCCAGTCTGGAGACGCCAGTGAAATTATCTAAGTAAACAAATTGTTCAATTTTAAATATTTTCATAATTTCACAAGGATTTAAAATCTTACAGCTAAAATCCCGCCTGTCGAGAACAGTCCTGCCGAGATCATTGCAAGTTTGTCCATGATGAAATCAAATACTGTCGTAAATCACATGAATTAAATTAGCTTTTTCAAGATTTTTCAATTTTTTTTCTCGCGTCTGTTTACATTTTTCTTGCTTCTCGATCTGCGTCTCCAATAAAAAAATATTTCGTTCGCCTCAGAAGAGTGATTTTAATTTAATTTATTCAGTTTCTAAGCGAAATCAATGCAAGGAAAGTGAAAATTACCAAAAGTGAAATGTCATTATCGAGCGGTGACAGAGAGATTGTTGCATTTGTCTTTCCAAAAAGTGGAAATTTGTTTTACGAGAAGAAGAAAGAATTTCAGTTTTGTAAACCCCATTTAATGCAAATCCGCTCTTACACGATTGAAAAACTCGAGAAAATGCAATTGGAAGCTCAAAAGCAAATGAAAGCGAAGACAGCCGAGTCAAAGGATTAATGAGAAATCGATAAATTATTGTTCTTTGTGACTTCAAAAGAGCAAAAGATAAGAAGAAAAAGTTTGTGCAAAAAAAAAAAAAGAAACAAGAAAAAAACAACAACGAAGTTGTTTCCAATTGTGCAATGTATCTGCTTGTATTTTCCGTATGTTGTGCTTTTATTATAAGCACAGGGTTTCTTTACCGCTACGGCAACATCCCAAGACAGCATCCACTCGTAACGATCTCGGTTCTTCTGGCTTGGAGCTTCTCTTTCCTAATTGTGTTCACAATTCCTTTGGATATCACAGCTGTAAGTATTTTTTTGGAGATGATGAGTCATCATTGAACTAACTTGAATTTTATTTCCAATTAAAGACTGTTTACCGACAATGCTTGGCTGAGAACAACATCACTGACACTAGCAATGCGACTACGAATGAATGCCAAAAACCCTGGGGCATGGTCTCGGATGATGTGTTTCCGAATCTGTGGAGGATAATTTACTGGACATCGCAGTTCTTGACTTGGCTTATCATGCCTCTGATGCAGTCTTATCTCAAGGCTGGGGACTTTCACATGCAGGGAAAGCTGAGGTCAGCTTTGATTGATAATGCAATCTATTACGGAACCTATCTCTTCATCTGCGGCTTTCTTCTCATCTACATTGCATTGAAACCGGGAGTAATTCTCGATTGGCCGAAACTTAAAGCGATTGCTTCATCAGCTTCAAACACTTGGGGTCTCTTCTTGCTGGTTTTACTTCTTGGCTATGCTTTGGTTGAAGTGCCGAGAAGTTTATATCGAAACAGCAAACCTGGTTACACTCTACAACATGCTTACTTCAAGCTTTCCAAATTAAGTTCAGATAAAGCGGAGGCTGAAGAAACCGCAGAAGACGTCCTCGAATCATTGCAATCTCTCAACATTATCATTCCATCTCACCATTCATCGCGACCCTTTGTCGATGAGATTCTTCGAAAAGTTCCAACTGAGTTGATGGAAAAGGCTAAACGAAGCGTTCGAGGGGGAGATGGCGGCTCAGGAGTTCCATCGGAGAAATCTCTAATCAGACTTCATCGTCAGGTAAAATATTGATTACTCCTTTAAGTTTTTTTATAACACAATTTTTTTTCAGGTCATCAAATCACTTCAAATTCTTCAACGAACTGAAGCGCTCTGGAATGTACAAGTCGAGAAAATCCTTTACCTAGAAGATGTTGAGGGCAACTTCGTGTCGTCACCGCCATTTCGCCATAATTTGAGCAGAAAGTCAAAATGTAATCCAGTGCTTCAATGGTACTGGGAATGCGTCATCAAAGCTCCATTCCTTAAAGTTCTTGCTGCAGCTACAGCAATCATGTCGGTTATGGTTGTTTGGAGTGAATTAACATTCTTCAGCTCTCATCCCGTACTTTCAATCTTCGCCAACATTCTCAACATTGCTAAACATACTTACGACTTCACGACGATTGAGATTTTCTCAATGTTTACGCTTTGCTACCTCTGCTATTGCGCGTACTCTACAATATTTCGAATTAAGTTCTTGAACTTGTACTACCTTGCGCCGCACCATCAAACGAACGAACACAGCTTGATCTTCAGTGGAATGTTGCTCTGTCGATTGACGCCACCGATGTGCTTGAACTTTCTCGGTCTGATGCACATGGATTCTCACATCATCAAGCAAAGAGTTATGGAAACATTCTACACTCAAATTATGGGACACATGGACGTTCTTGGAATCATTTCAAATGGATTCAATATTTATTTCCCAATGGTCATGCTCGCTTTTTGCGCAGCTACTTGGTTTAGTCTTGGCTCGAGAATACTCAACTCACTTGGATTCCAACAGTTCATGGCAAATGATGAGATTTCAGCGGAGCTTGTTTCTGAAGGTCGTGATTTAATGGTTCGTGAGAAGAGGAAACGACAGAGAAATGATACAGCTCTGTCGAGAAGACGAGATTTGGCAACAAGAGATTCAAATACAAACACTGCAGCTACGAATTTCCGTGGATTGCTCAGGGAAGGAGGAACTGCTCCTGGCTACAACACTAACGGCAACACTGACGAGTTGAGCCCTGATTACGGACGAACGTTGTCACAGGAAATTAACACGAGATTCGGACTTTCAACTGACGTTGGTTTCCGGGTAGACATTGAAGACGATTTAAACAACACGAGACGTCCGCGAAACATCTTCGATGATGTGTAAGGAAATTCGAAAAGGATCATAGTTAAGCTGCGAGTCAATAAAATTAAGAGGGTTTAGAGACATAGTCATTAACTTAATCATGTAACTTAGACTAATCGCCTTTGAATAAAAGATGCTTGAAAAATATGAATTTTCTAAAACTTAAAGAACACAACGAGCGACTTCTCGCATCAATTTAGAAACAATTTGCTATACTTGACTTTTTTTTCGAAGAGGTTAAAGATTTTATTACTCTATCGATAACGCTACAAGTTTGATAAAAAATTTGTTTTTCAAGACATGAGCATGTGAGAGCGAAGTCAGTTGATTTACGGCACTCGAAATGAAAAGTTTAATTTTGGTTCTTCTTCTCGCTGTCACATTGATTCTCGCTGACAATGATGAGTCAATTGTCATTTCTGAGTTCCACGCCCAAGGAATCGTTCCGACAATAAATAATGGAACAGTGAGTGAACACATTTCGTATATGGCTTCGATTCGTTTGTTAAGTGAGGAAATTAGTCACAAGTTCGGCTACGGACATTATTGCGCTGGAGTCTTCATATCGATGAAGCATATCTTAACAGTAGCCTCGTGTTTGAGTCGTCCAACTCGGATAGAGCCGAGTGAGCTTCAGATTATCGCTGGAACCAGATATCGATACGACGATTCGGAAGCTAAAATGTTAACTGCTGAGAAGATTGAAATTCATCCGGATTACGCGATTTCAAGTCTTCCAAATAACATTGCCGTTATCTTCGTTAGTAATTCCTTCTTATCTCAAGATTAATCACGAAATAATTGCCAATATATATTTCAGTTGAACGAAGAAGTTTCTGACGACATCACAACGATTTATCCGATTACAATAAGTGAGACGCCAGCGAAGATGAATGAGGCCTTTCAAATATTTGGATGGGGAACACCTCTCGTTGAGAATGGATCTCGAGAGCTTCTCACTGGTCGAGTTGTCGTTGGAGATCGTGGAATTTGTCCTCAACATTTCGTCAATCGCTTCTGTGCGGGTCCACGTAACTACGGCGGTTGTGATGGCGACGACGGCGGAGCTGTCGTTTCAAACCGAACTCTTTACGGTTTAGTCGATTACAGAAGCTTAGAATATTGCGAAGAAGAGAAACCTGCTCATTTATACGTTGATGTGGTCGCATATCGTGATTGGATAGAAAAAACTGTCAACAGTAGCACGAAGCATGTCGTCAGCATTTTCCTCGTCGTTGCGGTTGCATTTTCAACTCGCATTTCATTATCTTAATACAATGAAAGCTCATCGAGTCATCAAACCTGAGCTTTCAAAGAGCAATGAACTACAAGGAATGAAAATACTTTCGATCTAGCTTTTCAGATTTATTTTTTCGTATTTTCCTTTGTTTAGAAGAGTTTTCTTATAAAAAATTGACAATTTTCAAAAAACGTTTATGAAATATTTAGACGTCTTGATATAAATTAAAACATTTTCTTTTATCGATAATTTCAATAACAAAAATCACATCTAAAACTTGGATTTCAACATCTAGAAACTGTTTTGTGACACAAAAATCAGATTGAAACAAATCTTTCAAATTTAAATTGGAGAAAATGAAGTCAAAGGTTCTTTGAACGATTTATGAGCTTTCTTCATCTCCCTTGTCAATCTCGATTAAATATTCCTGTTGTTATCAAAGTTTATCATAATAAACATTCTATTTATGTCAGCTTCAAGCTTTCAAAGTCTCGAAGAGTGAAATACAGCGATTTGATTACTTTAGAAACGCTTTTAGTGATTGTGAAAACGTTTTATTTTTGAGGACAATCGCAAGTCATGTCGCGATTATCATAAAAATTTCTCATCCAGAGAAAATGGCCCAAAAATCCCAAAAAATCTTCCTGTCGTCTCCAAAAGTTTAATTCTAACAGAACTTGCGATTGCCCTCAAAGGCATCTACGTAACTTTCGATTATTGAATATTTTTTACTCTTCATTCCCCACTCAAAGTTTCTTTTAAATAATTTTTACTATCAATTGGACAAAAATATCAATAAAGAATTATTTTGGTTTCTAATTTTCTTTAAATTAAAATCGCTCTCGAGAGAAGCGATTGACAAAATATTTTTTCTTTCTTTTTCTTCGATAAATTTCGTATCGTTTAGTAGAAGTCATAGGTACGTAACAAATTTGTTTTTCATCTTGTTTGTTTATTCACTTGTGCTTTTATTTTTTTTTTCTTCAAAGATTTAAAGCACCGAAGGAAAAATGTTTTTTTTTTGTTAACATTTCACAAAATCGAATGATTCTCGTTCGGATGAAAGTTTCCACCAAAACTCAAATCACTCTCAAAAATTGAAACAGCTCATTTAAAAAGACGCGTTCTTCTTCGACTCAAAAATGTCTCGTCGAAGACTTTCAATTAAAACACGTCCCACAAATAGTTTGTTTGTTTAAATTTTCTCATTAACGCTATCTCATTAAAACCTACAAATATGGCTTGTCGCTTGCACCTGAATTAACTTTTGCGTGAAAATCAAAAGAGGGGAATGTCTCAAATAAAGCTTTTTTCATTTCATTTAAATATCTCTTTCAGTAAGCAGTAAAATGATTGAGAATCAACATGATTGCGCAACACACTTTTCTTTTAATTTGTTCTGTGTCTGCTGAAATGAACAATGTGCGATAGTAAAGTTTGATATGCATGAATTAAAAAGGAAAATTCAACAACTGTCAAGCAAACTTTTGTGCTCGCGGGAAAAATCGTAAATTACTGAAATTATCGTTTCGGAATTTACGAAAGCTCCACTTGCAGCTTCATAAACTTTTGAAATATGTAAACATCGTTCAGATTAGTTTTGCGGACTTCCTAAAAGGAAAATATCTTAAAGGTTTTTCATCTCGTCATCATTTTGTGCGTATGTCAACTTTAAACCTCTGGTAATCGATCATAGATTTTGTTAATAAAATGTTTTGTTGCTCATAAATAAACTTTCCACTATCAAGTTCGAATAAACTTTCTTAACTTTTTTTTTGTGCAAGTTCATCAATTAACTTTTTTCTTTTTTTCGTTTTATCACAATTTTCCTTTTTTGTTTCAATCGAGTTGTCTTCGCCGGATCGATCGCGTTTCTTTTTCTTGCAAAAACATCAAACAATTGATTGACACAAAGACTTTGCTGAAGAACTTTCAAATGTATGAGGAAAAGCTTTAAGTAAAAAAGCTCTTTTATACAAAGTTGAGGTCATCGGGTCCAGGCGACAACAGAATATCGACAGTGCATGAGTCGTCGTTCTTGAGGCTCAAACCCATGGCGCTGTCTTTCGATAAGCGTTTCATGAAGTTTGTTAGACTGTTGCGCCTTGGAGACCTCTGCTAGTTGAATCAGGAATCCTAAGAGAAGATTAAGAAAGTCAATAAAAAACATTTTCATTTACAAACTTTTACAAACTCACCACCAGCACATGCCATCTCGCGATCAAATCACATTTTCCGACTTGACCATTGATGTTTGCAGCATCACGCATATCAGTGAAGTGTTGAGCTTCCTCGGGACCACTCGAGTTGAGTCCTAACGAGAACCAGCCAACCATTTCATTTCGTTTCATATTGCGCTTTGCGTAGACGGAAATCATTAAAGTTACATCATTAAGTTGAAACAAAGCGACCTGTAAGGATTCCCAAGTGATATAACTTCAATTAATTATAAATAAAGTTGAGCTTACCTGAAAAATGAATGTCTCTTTAAATAGCGGGTTTGGTTGTCCTCGTTTCGTTGACGTTTTTGACCGAGCGATTTCTTGTCCCATGCTGCTAACTAAGCAAAGCTTCACGTAAGTGTCTGGAGCTTTCCCCAGCGACAAATTCCTGAATTGACTTCCTTTCACAATCTCGACAGTTAGTCGACCCGTTGTTCCATTATAACTAAGGCCGATTAGAAGTTCAGGAACTCCTCCATGCTGTTGCATTGAAGTTGTTGATCCCGTGCTGTCAGATCTCGCAAGACTAAGCAAATCACTCGAAGAGCCGCTCAGCTGGAATTTAATTAAATAAAAAAATTAAAAAAAAAAACAATTTAATCCGATTCAAGCGACTCACGACTGAGCTGTTTCGCGGCTCAAGCGGTAGCCATAAATTCGTCTCCAATTCCAAATCTATTGTGGCAAAGCTGATAATCGTTTCGCCAATCAGTCGTTCTCGTCGCATTCGCTCGCAACCGTAAACGCGAACTCTCAATCCCATCGAGTTCACCTCTTCGGGTTTTACGTGATGCAATAGAAAGCTTAAAGGAAGATTCATATGTCAACACAAATTTGCTTAAACTTGACTTGAATGTCGACTCTTACCTTTCCATAAACTGCGGATTTTCTCCGCTTCGAATCTTCGATTTGTGTTTTTGCTTCTTACTTGGTAAAATCAACAGCCTTACTTGTGAATGTGTCGTCGTCTTCTCACGAGATGGAATACCTCGAGCTTGAAGCACATGAACAGTCATTTTCCTCATCGGAGCATCGTAGAGCAAAGCAATCTCGAGACTACTAGGACCACGCTCGAGAAGAGATGTTGGACTTTGGGGCGGCATTAGGTCAAGCTCAGATTTCAAGGATTTGAGGTCGCTTGTGTCGAACAGTGGCTCGTGCATGACATCAACAATACACTGCGGAGAAGAATATGATAGCTTCGAGTCAGAGTTTTATTTCCTTCAATCAACTTACATCTTGATTTGTGCTGTTGATGTCAGGAACATCATCGATGCTATCTTGTTGTGCTATACTAGATCTTATTGACTTGCTTCCACTATTTCTTCTTTCGATTCTTGAGTCGCGAAGTGGCCCTCGTTCAAGAATCGGATTAATTTGTCTACGATCTATGGACGAAGATAATTACAAGATTTATTCACCAAACAACGGAAAACAACTTTTATTACCTTTCTTCTCGTGATTTATTAGTCCCATGTTGCTCTCCACCGAAGCTTCAACGGAGCTGTTTGAACTGCACTCGCTACTCGTGTGCGATCCAATCTTTCCGCGCTCAGCCTGACCTAACAGGTCACGACTATTGCTGCTGCTGATGTATCGATGGCCATTATTGTATAAACTACTCGTCCTTGACGAACTACTTTTGATTGGTTTTGTTGATGATGGCACGCAATTGTCCGATGTCGGAATGGGTTGAAAGCCATCTAAATTTATTGATTGACTAAATCCGCCGTACTTCGCTATTTGGCCGCTTTGTAAACTTATTGATTGTTGCAACTTTAATCGCCTAAGAATTTCCTCCTCCGAGTCAGAGCTCGAGTTTTCCTGATAAGGATACCGACTACTTCCTACAGAAGAAAGGTGAACGATTGAATTGTTAATTCGCTTTCGTTTTCTCTATTTCTCGAGTTCATCGGCACATGGCGCATTGACTTGCAGTGAACCTTTCGAAAAGCTTTGTTTGAGATGTCAGCGAGAAGTTAAAAACTTTTCTTTGAGATGTTCAATGAAGTGTGTTCAATCCGATTTCGCTTCTAAATTTGTAACAAGAGAACTCATGACGCACTTCATTTAGATCTTTCTAAAACTTTCTTCCGAGAATTTATTTTAAGGCAAAAGCTTCATTTAGAAATGACTTGAGGGGACGCGTTTGAATTTAATTAAAAAATATTTTTGAGACTCATATCGATTTCAATTCTTGATCTTGAAATTCTCTCACTTGGCTCATTTTTTTTCTTGACGACGTGACGTCGGCTTCGAAAGTTTTTGTCCTGCCAAACAATTGTCTTGGTCCTAATCGTTCGACATTAACATCGTCGCTCTCCAGAGTCTCATGAATAATTGATTTCAAGTTCTTTCTTGGATAAGAAGCTTTTGTTCGTCGTTGTAACAATGTTTTGATATGATTCGTAATCAGTCTCCTCGGACTCTTTAATTATGATCTCGCCAAAGTTCTGAGAATCAATTTTCAAGGAAAATCTCTTCGCAATTTCTGTGAATTTTATAAATAACTTTTTTTTTAAAAGGCTTCAGTTCTTACGAGATTTACATTCATGAGAATTTAATTTAAATTTCCACTTCACGAGCCCGTAGAGAGATTCATAGAGTTCAGTAAGTTTACGACTTTCAATTATAACAAAAATCAAATAAACTTTTCGTGCCGTTGGTCGTATCGTTAAAGCTTAAATCCACAAAAATAAACTCTCAGTTAAAACGCGATTTACAGCTCAGAAGTCAGTGGAGGCTTGTAGCATTTAAGCTAAAGGGTCAGCAGAGCTATAATTACACGCTTAAGCGGCTAATTTATTTGTTAATATGCAAATTTATCTACGCGCGAGAAAGGGAAAAGTCACACACGCCAAGGCGACAGCGGGAATTACTTAGCAAAGCGAGCAACGGTGCAGAATCAAGAGAAGTTGCGTGACATTTTAACTTCTCGGTTGAAAGAGGGATTTTCCTTTCTAATAAATTCGTCGTCGCTGTAGAATGTTCATGCTTTAATAAATAATCGAAATGTAAGAGTATGCGAGGTCGAAAGTAGCTTCGCAACATAAGGAAATTTTCTCGAAAATTCACACTTAAAGAATGACTACGAAAACAAATAAAAGTTTCTGCAGTTCGTTAGAGCGTAGAAGCTTTTTGAATGCTAATTACAGAAATTCCGACATGTTCAAAGAGAGAGAAGGAATAATAAGAATTCCTCTTGTTACGCTCGATTTGATGTGAGCAAAGTCTTTTGCTGCGAAAAGGAATTTAATAAGTAAACTTTCACCATCTGAGTTTCAAGAAATTCTCGGAACGCAACACTTCTGGCGCTTTTCTCCTGTTTAACTAATTCAAAAGCTTTTAAATCGATCTCAAGCTGATTTCATGCGTGGAAAGGCGCCACGTGACATTTCTCTCGTTAAAAATTTACTTTGAAATTGATATACTTACTAAACGAGTGAATTGTTTTGGTTGATAAAGACTTCTCATCGCAACACGGAAAGTTGCCAGACGTATTGCTAAAACACCATTTTCTGTTCATGTACAGGAAAAACACGACGACGAGAACGCACATGCCGAGTCCCGCTCCAAAGACGGTTGTCTCCATGGAAACTGTCAAAAGAAAAAATTGCGAAATGAGTGTGTCAGTCGATTAATGAATTTCGTGAAAAGAAAAGCTTTAATAACGATTCAAGCTTTTATATTTGAATGCTTTTGGAATTTCCCACGACAGCTGACTCAGAGTCTTTTGAACGTAGGTCATGAGAGAAGGAAATTTCATGTCTCAGGGGAGAATTGGAGGACAAATTATCGTGTTTCGGTCTTGTTTGCTTGTTCGTAGTTGTTTGAGATCTTTGACAACGCAAAAAAATAAATTTCAGCTCATTCAAAGCGAATGGAATATTAATGAAGCGCGAATTTCGAGAACTTACAAAATATCCAAACAAGATTATTTTCGTAAGATCGTGAAATGCGTCTTTAGCAGTTGCCGACTTCCTGTGGATTAATATCACGTGGAACATCATTGTTTGCGTGACAAAACATGAGCCAAAGTATCTGCGACGAGAGCTTTTCTCTCTTTACACATTAAATATGCATGCAATTAGAAATACAATATCAGCTATTGACCAAGTGAGCGAGGCATAAACTCAAAGGGAAAATCATTGGCTTGACGAAGTTTTCCCAAAACGGAAATTTCCATTAGAAGCTTTCGAATGAAACGAAAAAAAAAAGTTCTTATCTCTGAAAATTTCATGAAAATCATAAATTCATGAGACTAAGCATGTTTACTTTCCGATAACTCATGAAAAGACCGAAACGAAGCAAAAGGAAAAAGAGAAAAAAAATCGATGAAAGGAGAGAGAGAAAACACAAAAAAGTTCACACATTCTGCTTATCGATCGGGGATTTGCTTGAAGTCACTTTGACTTTGACGAGTTTTCAACATATGTCGAGATGAAATGGCTTTTGGAATTCAATATTACTTACCGTAGGAATCGACGCCAGCTATCATAATCATTGTGAGAATTTTGTGTTTAACTTTAGGATAAAAAGATAGCAAATTGATCCAAGAACAATCTCAAAAAACTTTTTTAGATTTTTTTCACTTTTAAATATCAATTTCAATCGAATATTTCGTTTTAATAATTTTAGTCATCGGAACTCTTCACAAATTTCTCATTATTATTTTAATTTAGCAAGTTGTGATTAACTTTTTTTAGGTCGGGAAAACTTTTCTTTGAACTTTCATTTTAAAACCCTTCGTAACATTCCATTCTTTGCGAGAGCTGATTTCCTTTTGGTTCTAGCGACACGAACCTAGAATATCAACGCACATCACTTTCGAGCTTCTTACAAAACATGATTAACTACGGAAAATTATAAAATGTTTCTACGAGCTGCTGCTCTTTCTTTTTACTTCGCAGAGCTTTTTCCTGAGCTTTGGGGAGGGAAAGCTATCACAAAGGATATTGAGCTTTTCTCTCGACGTTTTCGATGAAACAAAGTTCTCTCATAAATAGAAAATTACGCCAAACGGAAATTCTATTTCATAAAATCTAATTTAATTCTCGTGAGGGCAGATAACATACAACGAGCTCAATGATCAAGTCCCGAATATTGTTCTCTAATGATCTAAAAAGAGTTGAATCGTTTGGTCAGCATTGCTCTACAATTGATATATTGCTAAAGAATTAAAATGTAAAAACTCTTGTTTCAGTAATGCAAGCAAAAAATTTATTTCAGAAAATTTTTAAAGAAGCAATTTACATAATTTCATTGAGTTTAAAGACAATCAATCTCAACCTTACTTGTTCTTGCGTACAGCGAACTCTTATAGAATTCAGATAACATACAACGAGCTTCTACACCAAAGATGAGTTCGCGAATATTGTTCTCTGATGATCTAAAAAGAACTGAATCGTTTTCAATGAGAAGGAAGACTGTATTGATCTACAATTGATGTAGCCTCGTTCCATTGCCAAAGAATTAAATTTTAAAAACTCAAAATTTCTGTAATTATGAAACGAAAATTTTATTTCAAAAAGTTTTAAAGAAACTATTTACATAATTTGAATTAAATTGTATTAGGTTTAATTAAAACACGACGGCACCAACAGGTTCTTGCATGCAAATTTTGTATTATTGAATGCATTACAAATCTTAGTTCATCAATTTCATTCCTGTGTTTTGATTGCAGTTTAGTGATTGAAACTTTGTTCCCGCTCCAAATCCTACAATCCTTGACGCAAAGACGGCTGAACTTTGGAAATTTCAGTAACTCGTAAGTTTTTTGTACTTTTTTAGACTTCAAAATATCGAGAGGATTGCTTTGGAGTTTGAGGAAACCCTGAAAATCAGAACCGAGTATATCGGTTTTCCAATGTACTGTCAAACTATTAAGTTTAAACTTTATTTGCTTCCAGTCCTTAGATTCGGAATAGAAATCAGTGTTTCTTGTTTTAAGTTTAAGACTTTTTAGTTCGTTGGAGTTTACGACCATTCGTCTAAAAATTCCAATATCAATGAGTTCTTCACAATATTCAATCTCAAGTTCTTCGATTGCAACAGAGGTTTCTAAAATCCTCCCGTAAACATGTTCCAAGATTGAATCACGGATAAGACGCAACTTCAATTCTTTTAATTTTGGAAACTTTAAAGCTTTTGAAGGTTTAAATCCAAAATGTGGATCAAGGTATGGATATATATCTTTGCTAATGACAGAAAGACTTTCAACTGATGATTCGATTGATGAAAATATGTCCCAAATATCTGACCTAAGTTTTCTGCTAAAATATTTATCGTTGAGTGAAACATTTTTCCAGCCGTGATCGCTTTTATGAATAAATTCAAGTTGCAAGGAAGAAATGAAAACTCGGACCTTTGAGTCTCTTTCCTTCATCTCTTTTTCTACTTCAGGACTTGGAAAGTCATTATCTTTATCTTCGTCTGAATCGAAGTCTTGTCCGATTTGAATGCTCTGATATTGTCTCGAGCTATCCATTAATAAATCGTAATCTTTCTGAGAGAACTCACGATTCTCACGAAAAACAATTTTTATGTTTTTCATTAGAACTTTCGAAGAAGCGACGAAATTGTACCAACTTGGAGAGACTTCTGAAAGATTTAATAAATCTTTTCCGTTGAAATGTTGAACGACCATCTCAGGAATGTCGAGAAATCGTGAGAAATATTCCAAAGGATCCAAGTTAGTCATTGTCTCTTCCGATAATTCGACCAGTCCATGTTCTTCGTTTGAAATTTCACTTAAAATTTCGGAAAAAATTTGTTTCAACGAAACTTTAATAGTTGCGGCTGGTGCTAAGCTTTCGTTCATTTTAATATTCATCTAAAAACAAATAAAATTGAAATGAAAATTTTTCAAAATACTTTAAGAGATCGACTTGTTACCTTTTCGAATGTTGAGAGCAAAATGAATCGAATGGTGGCAACGTTTTCCTTTTATTCACTTTTTCACTTAAATTCTTGTAAGAAGTTTCGACTCACAACTAGCGCCTTCAAAAATAAGTGGCGAGAAAACCAAGAAATTCGGACTCAAAAATGCTACAGAATTTAGTAGAATTGTTTGATCTTCAACGCAAGATAAAATAAATTGATCCTTTATAGTTAGAAATCTTGCTTAAAAAATCCAACGGAAACTTATAAAGTGGAGCTTTCGCTCGGCGTTTTCATGGCAACTCTGAATCTTCGACGTTTTCAAAGTAACAAAGTTCTCTCATAAACAGAAAATTGCGCCAATCGGAAATTCTATTTCTTAAATTCTTATTTAATTCTTATTTAACAGAACTGAGGTTCGTATTTCAAACTGGCCGACCTAAGTCCAATCTCTCGTAAGCTATTGACAATGGACAATGATCATGTTGTATTATCATTTGTCGAATTGACGAATCTGCCGCTTGAGGAAGCGCGAAGATACTTGTCAGCCGCTGATAACATTCTGGAAGTAGCAATTCAAAATTATTATGACACACAGCAAGGTGATGAAGCTAACTCAGATCAGAATGATAATAGAAATCTCGCAGAATATGACGAAGACAATGTTAGAGCTCCGCTTCCGAGAGAATACATTCAAATTCAAGAGGAGGACAGTGTTCGGAACACACAATTGAATAGAGTCAAGCGACAGTTTGCAAGCAGCTTTCGTGACCTTAAGAAGGAAACTGAGATTCAAGAAAACTTAGCAAGGTTTGTAAAAGATTTAAATTTGCGAGGAATCTTACGAATTAATGTTTTGTTCCTTTAGAGGAATCCCTCCGACAAAGAAATGTTTAGAAGACATCTATCGTAACCCAATCGACATCACCTCAAATCTAGATCTGTACTCCGCAAAGTTATTTGGACAGAAACATGGAAAATGGATAGCATTACTCATTAACGATGAGAGCTTCGAAAGCCTTTGTTTCAATCGCGATATCTTTAACACTGATCTGAAGCAAAAGGCAAAGACACTCATCAAGAAGAACTTTGTTTTCTTACGCAAGAGCTCAAGCAGTGACGAGAGTATCAAGATTCTTCAAAACTACAAAATAACCGAACAACCGATTCCAGTATTCCTAATAATTGACTCACTAACTGGAGAGCTTAAGAAGAATTTCGGCAACACCAAGGATTTGACTTTGAGGAATGTTGTACGAGAGCTTAAGAAATATACATCAACAGAAGACAAGGAATTGAAATATGTAAGTTCATTTTTAATTATTGCAACCAGAATATTGAGACATTTGTTATTTTAGATTTCCGATGGAATTGCAGATTCAGATGACGACGATTATTATGTTCCCATCTTCAGTGGTCCCTCCACTAGCACTCAAGCATCACAAGCAATGGCAACGACATCACGAAATACTCAACCAAACGATTCCGACTCAGGGGAAAGCTTTGCATCCTTGCACTCAGACGACGTTGAGAACAGTGATATCGATGATGAACCAGAGAAAAAGCAAGAAGACACAGAAATGAAATAGATTTTGTAAATTTGTCCCCATCAAACTATTTTATTCGCAATTTCTCTGAAGATAATACAAATTTATACTTTTGATAAAATTGTTTGCATGATTGAATAAAAATATTTTGGGAAAACTTAAGTGATGAAAAATTATTTTAAGAAATTTCAATTATGAGGAAGAATCTTAAATGCAATTGATAGTCGAGGGCTTAATTATGTCGAGAATGATTTACAAGACATTCTTCAGCTCAACGTCAAACACAAGAGTAGAGTTTTGTGGAATTACTGGAGGATTTCCTTTAGCTCCGTAGGCGAGCCCTGGTGGACATACGAGTCGTCGTTTGCCGCCAACCTTCATGCCACTTAATCCAAGGTCCCAGCCTTTAATAACTTCTCCACGTCCAAGAGTCATCTTGAATCCTGGTCCGTTCTTGGTTGCATCAAAGACTTTGTTGTTAGTCTTCAGACGTCCTTCGTAATAAACTTGAATCTTCTTTCCTGGTTTTGCTTCTGCACCTGAGCCAACTTTCAAATCTTGAACTAAGAGTCCTCCTTGAAGTTTTGTGATTTTTCCTTCCTGAGCCTTTTCTTTCTGTTGAGGCTTGGCAACGCCATTCTCGAGTCCATTCTTTTGTTTCTTTCCATTTTGTTGAGCTTTTGGATCCAATTTAGCTTGTTTGGCTGGTGGTGCTGGAGCTTCTTCTTCTGAATCATCGTCTTCTTCTAAAGAACAAGAAAAATTGAGATTAACATTAAAAAGATATAAAAATTGTGTTATCGAAGTCTTACCTTCTTCATCGTCATCATCCTCTTCGTCTGAATCGGCTTCGTCTTCAGAATCTGCTTCTGCAGTCTAAAAAAATATTTATTAGAGATCGATTAAAGGCTTTCAAATTTTCTAACAAACCTGGTTCAAATCACTGTCATCATCATCTTCTTCTGACGAATCTTCAGCTGGTTGAGGCTGCTTCTTCTTGCTGGCCTTGTCTTCTTTCTTTCCCTTCTTGGCGGCTTCAATCTTGTCACGCAAGTCTACCCTGGAATTCAAAAGTTTTTGTTGAAGCATGGGCAGCTTAGCATTTTAACCGTTAAACTCACAATTCTTCATCTTCTTCGTCGTCCATATCCATGTCTCCGAACTCATCAAAATCTTCGTCTTCTGGGATGAGATATCCGGTGAGATGAACAATGCCATTTCCTCTAGTTGAGAACGACAATTTGTCGCCTTCCTTGAAGTTCAGATCCAAACCGCACTGATAGATTTTTCCCTTTTGGAGTGTGCAAAGCAAGTAGCTGTTGTCATCTTGCGTGTACATAACTTGAACGGGCTCGCTTTCGCTTGATGCATGATCGAGTGAAGCTTGCGACAAATGGAAGGATTTCTCCAAAGTCTGCGTGTACTTCTTGTTCGATTTTAAGATCAAACCTAGGAAGAAGAATTCGAGGTTAGAAGTGAAACAAACAGACGGTTTAAATAATAGAAATGATATGAAGAATTGTCAACTTAATTACAGCTTTAGTCGATGTATGAAAGAAGATCTTTGATTTAACAATGAATTTAACTTCAGGGCTACTTTAAAACGCGTGTTTTCTTCAAAAGAAACAATTTCGGCATGCGAAATATAAAATTGATAAATTAAAGCTTACCCCAAAACATTTTGATTGTTCTTCTATCAATTAGAGTTCTCTAGTATATATTTATTCTAATAAGCGTTGATTACACCACAATCCTGATGGGTTTCTTCCAGAAAATAATTAAAGAATGCTGCTGTGCTTCGAAATGTTTTCAGATGATGCGAATTTGATGAAGGGAAGCGAAAAAAAATTGCGGGAAGCGCCAGAGAAAATTAAATAATTTAAAATAAAATGTATCGACTTGAAGGAATTGTAGATCGAGTTTTGTTTTCAACTGAAGAATGTGACAAAGCATTAGAAGAATGTGATAATATCGCTAAAGAAAATGAGGAACGTTTGGTTCTTGGGCCCTTCAATCAAATTACAAAATCAGAAACTCAAATGAAATTTCACGATTTTATTAATGATCCACAAACAACTGACGAAATTCTTGCTGCGATATTCAGATTGATTGACAAGAACATCGAACAAGAACTTAATGCCAACGAGAAAGGAATGTCATATTATTTTCTAATCATAATTATGCATAACATAAAGTTTTCGACAGAGTTTTGGAAGAAGCTGATCATGATCATCGGAAATCCATCGAAATCTAATGTTTTGGACGATTTGAATAAGATACTGAAACTACAAAGTGTTCAAAAGTGTTTACTGGTAGTGATTGAAGAATATTTAAATTGCTTGTTAGAGCTTGGAGAAGATTTCTTTATTGACGTTGAGTCAGTTACCGACAAGAAGAAGCGCGAACTGTTCTCATCGATCGAAGTACCTCAGATGATAATCTTCATCCATAATCTACTCAATCTTACAACATCGCAGTTCATCGCAGATAAAATATTCAACACCTTCGAACTCAGTCCATCGTTCATTAAGTTCTTAAAACTCTCATTACGAAATCTAAATCTTTGAACTAATAAAACTTAATTTCCTTGCGATACTTCTTTATTAATGTTTTTTTTTGTTATGCCAAGTTTTTTTTACAAAATATTAAAGACAGTTAGATAATTCCTCAACCTTACAGTGAAAATCCATCTGCTGTTTCAGCTCTCATTTCTCTTGCAACCTTCTAATAATCCTAAACTCAATCTCATCTCTAGAAGCGATTTAAAATTAGTTGAATGAAACACCAGAAGAGAAAAATTAGAGCTGCGTAAACGATTATCGAGAAGTTGTTTATGAGAGCTTCTTGGCCTTCTGGTAAAGTGTATCCACGACCTTGCCCATGTGATTAATCGTCTCGAGTGCTGTGTCGTAAGTCTTATCGATCGGTGTCTCTTCGAAGACAATCAAGACACCATCGCCCTGATCCAAAATACCACTAAATTTCTTATCTAAGATCATCTGCGACAACTTCTTTTCGACTTGCTGTATCGGCAGCTTGATGGTACTGGCGATGAAGGAAACTTGAACGCGTGAGTAAGGCTCAATGATTCTGCAAAGATTCTGTTCCAACATTGTGTCATAGAGCGAATCCAAGTGAGCACGAACGATGACATCGTCTTCAAGTTGCGCCTTGTATTCTTTAAGTGCTTGTTGGAAGTCAGCTAATGAACGCTTGTGCGATGCTTGAGCGACGGCCTTCATTGCGTCAATGTCTTTGCCCGAGTAAGAAATCGCCTAAAATATTTGATAATAAACATTGTGGTCATAAGAGAGTAAAACAAAGGATAATTTTTCAACTTACAAGTTTACCGCTAATGATTTGATTAACATCATCTGATTGGCTCAACATAATCTTGCACAACAACATGTATTTGAGAGCTGTCAGTGCTTTGGCATTCTGAACGCTGTCGTAGCCTTCGAAGCCTTCATAGAAATATGAGAAAGCTGTTTTGAAGTCACGTTCATCAGCGGCATGAAGGATTCCGGATTGCAAGTCTAAAGAGGCTTGAACCTTAGGCGGGCAGTAGATGGAATTGGCTGTAGTACGAGCGGATGTTAAAGCAGCGCGAGCCTTAAAAAGAAAATAAGGGAAAGGAAAATATGATGAATCACGATCGCGAGACAAAGGAGGTCAATGAAATTACCTTTGACAAATTGCTCAATGCGTGATAGGTTTTACTTTCAAGCAGCTGCACTTCAACCAAAAGGTTCTTGTCATCCATCCGCTTCAATTCCTTCAAGAGCTGTGACCCCAAGCTAAGAGCTTCAGAGAAGAGTCCAGTGTCGAAATACAATGCAATCAAACGAGCCTCCAATGATTGACGCAAGAAGGTGCGTTTCTCTTGCTTGGACCATTCGATGCAGTCCTTGCACAACTGAACCTCGATTCCAGTATCTGCTTCGAGATCCAGGAAGAAGTCGACTAAGCTTCGAACCAATTTTGCAGCCTTGGCTTTTGAAATCAAGTTCAAGAATGGGCGAGACTTTGCGATCAAGTCAGCAAGCTCCTTTTCTTCATTGTTCTTCATCAAAATCTCATGTTTTGAACGATTTGAATAAGATACTGGAACTACAAAGTGTTCAAAAGTGCCTTCTTGTAGTGGTTGAAAAATATTTAAATTGCTTGTTAGAGCTTGGAGAAGATTTCTTTGAGAAAATCTCAATCGTCGTGAAGTCGTAAGTATGCTTAGCAATGTTGAGAATGTTGGCGAAGATTGAAAGTACGGGATGAGAGCTGAAGAATGTTAATTCACTCCAAACAACCATAACTGACATGATTGTTGTAGCTGCAGCAAGAACTTTAAGGAATGGAGCTTTGACGACGCATTCCCAGTACCATCTGGATTACATCTTGACTTTCTGCTTAACGAAATTGCTATCTTCTAGGTAAAGGATTTTTTCGACTTGTACATTCCAGAGCGCTTAAGTTCGTTGAAGAATTTGAAGTGATTTGATGACCTGAAAAAAATTGTGTTAAAAAAATCTAAAGGAGAAGAAGAGCAATATTTTACCTGACGATGAAGTCTGATTAGAGATTTGAAGAATCTCATCGACAAAGGGTCGCGATGAATGGTGAGATGGAATGATAATATTGAGAGATTGCAATGATTCGAGAACGTCTTCTGCGGTTTCTTCAGCCTCCGCTTTATCTGAACTTAATTTGGAAAGCTTGAAGTAAGCATGTTGTAGAGTGTAACCAGGTTTGCTGTTTCAATATAAACTTCTCGGCACTTCAACCAAAGCATAGCCGAGAAGTAAAACCAGCAAGAAGAAACCCCAAGTGTTTGAAGCTGATGATTTCAATGCAATGTAGATGAGAAGAAAGCCGCAGATGAAGAGATAAGTTCCGTTATAGATTGCATTATCAATCAGAGCTGACCTAAGTTTTCCCGGCTCGGATTTGCATTAAATGGGGTTTACAAAACTGAAATTCTTTCTTCTTCTCGTAAAACAAATTTCCACTTTTTGGAAGACAAATGCAACAATCTCTCGGTCACCGCTCGATAATGACATTTTACTTTTGGTAATTTTCACTTTCCTTGCATTGATTTCGCTTAGAAACTGAATAAATTAAATTAAAATCACTCTTCTGAGGCGAACGAAATATTTTTTTATTGGAGACGCAGATCGAGACGCAACAAAAATGTAAACAGACGCGAAGAAAAATTGAAAAATCTTGAAAAAACAAATTTAATTCATGTGATTCACGACAGTATTTGATTTCATCATGGACAAACTTGCAATGATCTCGGCAGGACTATTCTCGACAGGCGGGATTTCAGCTGTAAGATTTTAAATCCTTGTAAAATTGAGAAAACTTATTGTTCAATTTGTTTACTTAGATAATCTCACTGGCGTCTCCAGACTGGATAATTGAATCAAATGGAAACCGACTAGGACTCATGTGGCAATGCATAACTTTATACAACAGAAAACCTAATTGCTTTACTCCAAAATTATCCGCTGAGTGGCTAATAACGCTAATACTCAATTTTATCGGTTGTCTCTTGTTATTCACGGTTGTTATTCTTCTGATCGCAAGTCGATGGGATAGAAATGTAGTATCATACGCTCGCTGGATTGGATTCACGGCAATGGTCACTTTTTGCTAAGCTGCTGTCATTTTTTCTTTGGGATTTGGCATCGACACGATAGGAGGTCAACCATATCAGCTACCAAGCAGTCATCAAGTGGGTATAAGCTACATCTTCTTCGTACTCGCTTTATGGATAGCAGTGGTGTCTGAACTCTTCGCTGGAAAAATATGTCTCCCGCACTTTTAGTAAGACACGATTCTCATTAGTTTTAATAAAAGATTCTAATATATTACTCAATTATCTTTTATTTATCGAGATGTGATTTTTGTAATTGAAATTATCGATAAAAGAAAACGTTTTTTAAAAATTGTCAATTTTTTATAAGAAAACTCTTAACAAAGAAAAATACGAAAAATAAATCTGAAAAGCTAGATCGAAAGTATTTTCATTTCTTGAAGTTCGTTGCTTTTTCAAAGCTTAGGTTTGATGACTCGATGAGCTTTCATTGTATTAAGATAATGAAATGCGAGTTGAAAATGCATCCGAAACAAATTATAGACCTTCTCAAAGTGAAACAAATACAACCAGCATTAAGTTTACAATCTTTCTCGCTCTAATCAGAGTTAAAAGTGACAAGAAATAAAACCCTGCGCAACGTGTGAAAACCCCAAGACTTTGAGTTCTCTACTCATGTGTATTTTGTACACTCTAACCCCGGGCTTGGGTTGCTGTTACTGCAAACGCATTCCTCTAAGACCATCACCACGTGAATCGCATTCCGCCATCGATTTGGCTCGCCGTTCAGTACATATCGAAATTCACAAGCTTTTCGGTAGTGTTATTAGGGAGGATAGAGTGTATAAAGCATATAAGAAAACCTCCAACCTTCCAACACATTGCTTTTTTGCATTTTTTTTATTGCAAAACATAAAGGCAGGGGGAAAGTAACATCGTAATTTTGATCCTTACGATCATCGTAAGGAAAATTACGATCATCGTAATAAATTATTACGATAATTCCTTACGATACAAGCAAATATTTTTATAAGTTATTATGGGTATTTTATCTTTGATCCACTTTTCCAGACAATCGCTATAATGGTTTGAACGCAACAACATCCCCTGGTACCAAAAATATAAAAATCTTCAGCAGTAGTCAAAATAGAACTGAAGAAAGGACTAAAAAAAGCTAAATACGACAAGAAATTCAAATATCGAAGACAAAGTGCGAGTGACAGAGTCTCCGAAGTATAAGCAAATCAATAATGTCTACCATCCGACAAAAAATTAAAATTCATGCTTCGTTGGACAAAGTTCAGGATAAAAAGTAGTTTACCAAAATGTGTTGCTTTGTTTCCTTTTTATGATAAAATCAAAAACTTTCGTGAACACTCTCTAAGGAACGCTCGGACACACTCAGGGCAAACGTGTAAGAAACCAAGAAACCAAGAATATCCTTGGTTAACTAAGTTATCGTAATAATTCCTTACGATGATCGTAATTTTCCTTATGCTTATCGTAATTTTCCTTACGATGCTATCGTAAGGAATATTTATTACGATGTTACTTTCCCCTTGCATAAAGGTTCGAGTGTAAACAAAAAACTTTCACACAGTTAGACTCATTTCGCTTTCAACATTCGAATAGGTAACAAGTCGGTCTGTTGAAGTTTCCAAAAATAATTTCAATTGACTTCATATTTATTTGTTTTTAGATAAATAAAAGTTTCTATCTGCAACTTACATGCATTTCTAACCAGTTTCAATCCAATTCTTGAAACTTGAATTCTTGAAGAAAACGAATTCCATTAAATTCTATTGCATTTTCGAGTTCGAACTTCTTGGTTTTCTCTCCGCTTCTTTTTGAAAGCGCTAGTTGTTAGTCGAAACTTTTTATCAGAATTCAAGTGAAAAAGTGAAAAAAAAGGGAAACTTTGCCACCATTCGACTCATTTTGCTCTTAACATTCGAAAAGGTAACAAATCATTCTCTCAAAGTTTTTTTTCTAAAAATTCAAATTCATTTCGATTCTATTTGTTTTAGAAAAAATTATAATGAACTCAGCACCAGCCGCATTGGTCGAATTATCGGAAGTGACAATGACTAACTTGGATCCTTTGGAATATTTCTCACGATTTCTCGACATTCCTGAGATGGTCGTTCAACATTTCAACGGAAAAGATTTATTAAATCTTTCTGAAATCTCTCCAAGTTGGTACAATTTCGTCGCTTCTTCAAAAGTTCAAATGAAAAACATAAAAATTGTTTTTCGTGAGAATCGTGAGTTCTTTCCGAAAGATTACGATTTATTAATGAACAGCTCGAGACAATATCAGAGCATTCAAATCGGACAAGACTTCGATTCAGATGAAGATAAAGATAATGACCAACCAAGTCCAGAAGAAATGAAGGAAATTAAGGAAAGAGACTCAAAAGTCCGATTCCATATTTCTTCCTTGCAACTTGATTTTATTCATAAAAGCGATTACGACTGGAAAAATGTTTCATTCAATGATAAATATTTTAGCAGAAAACTTAGTTCAGATATTTGGGACATATTTTCATCAATCGAATCATCAGTTGAAAGTCTTTCTGTCATTAGCAAAGATACATATCCATGGCCTTATAAATATTTTGAATATAAACCTTTAAAACCTTTAAAGTTTCCAAAATTAAAAGAGTTGAAATTGCGTATTTTCCGTAAATCAATCTTGGAAAAAGTTTACGGAAGGATTTTAGCAACCTCTGTTGCAATCGAAGAACTTGAGATTGAATATTGTTACGATCTCGGAGCAAGTTTTAGAAATATTTTCGTAAACTCCAACGAACTGAAAAGTTTTAAACTTAAAACAAGAAGTTGTGATTTCCAATCCGAAAGTGAGGACTGGGAGCAAATAAAGTTTAAGCTTAATAGTTTGACAGTACATTGGAAAACCAGTATACCCGGTTCCGAATTGCAGTGTTTCCTCAAACTCCAAAGCAATCCTCTCGAAAGTTTGAAGTCTAAAAAAGCAGAAAAAACTTGCGAGCTACTGAAATTACCGAAGTTCAAGCGTCTTTGCCTCAAGGATTGTAGGATTTGGTGCGGGAACGAAGTTTCAATCACTAAACTGGCATCAAAACACAGAAATGAAATTAGAGCACTAA
The DNA here is from genome assembly GCA_033063855.1 of Smittia aterrima. Lineage (NCBI taxonomy): Eukaryota > Metazoa > Arthropoda > Insecta > Diptera > Chironomidae > Smittia > Smittia aterrima. Next base: position 6,672,547 of record CP093830.1, read on the forward strand.
GATTTGCATTGCATTCAATAATACAAAATTTGCATGGAAGACACTGTAGCCAATTTCGTTATTTAATTCTACCTAATACAATTTAATTCAAATGATGTAAATTGTTTCTTTAAAAACTTTCAGAAATAAAATTTTCGTTTCATAATTACAGAAGTTTTGAGTTTTTACAATTTAATTCTTTGGCAATGGAACGAGGCTACATCAATTGTAGATCAATACATCAATAAAGTCTTCCTTCTCATTGAAAACGATTCAGTTCTTTTAAGATCATCAGAGAACAATATCCGCGAACTGATCTTTAGTGTGGAAGCTCGTTGTATCAGCCATCGCGGAAAACATGATTTAGTGTTGTCAGTAAATCCGACATCGAAAATAAAAATCGTAACAGAATTTATGAAAAGAGAAAATGTTTTTATTAAATGTTTACTGACTTTAGTGGCGATTTCATCGAGTTTGATTGTTGGCATTCTCCTTTATGATTTTGATCTTCTGACGCAGTTTGACCTCTTGCTCTTTCAATTCATTGATTTGTCTCCAGATTGGTTTCATCTGTTCAAACTTTTCGATGTCTCCCGAGTTGAATGCGTGAAGCAACTTAATGAGCCATTCCTTGTCAGTTCCACGGAGACTCTCAATGATTGGATGATTGAGCAACTCGCTGATGTCGTAAACGCCTTCACCAAGCAATGCAGCAAGTCCAATGAAGAAAGCTTGATCGGGCCATTCACTTTTAATAGAGCAGCCAAGGAATTGGAGCGAGCAACGATAATAATCTGCGTGCTGTTTAATATGACGATAGTATTGTGAAGCGAGCATGTAATATTTGCCGTGAACGCGAGAATATTGAGAATTTTCGAGAATGTCTTTCAAGTCTTCGATAATCTTTTTCGTTGCTTCCATGTCAGCAAGAAACTCAAGATAAATCTGTCCTTGCAAGACTTGACACATCCGAACTGAGTTATTGCACCTTTCAACTTTTTCCTTAAGCTTATCAATGAAAGTGATTGCATCCTTCTTGTTACTAATGTGAGAGATGATGACTGTTACGATCTCAAAGAGATCGATAGGATAGATCTCCGTTTCGAAGGTGCTGATGAAGTTGGAGTAGAGTTCCATCAGAGCCTTCTCATTCTGATTCTTCGGATTATTCATGACAGATTTCAATGTCATTGGGAGTACAGTCCAGTGTCTAAAAGATTTGTTATAGATGATTTGAGTTAATTCAAAGAGAGAAACACAACAATAACGAAAGTCTTACCCCTCATTGTAACATCGCTCCATATAAGTCCATTGTTTGGCTAGATCTTTATCGTTAGTTCTTTTCTGTTCGTTTATGTAGTTTACAACTGCTGCTCGCGTATTTTCATTTTTTAACATCAGAGCAAGATTGCTATCAAGCTTAATCAAACGATCTAAGAGAATCAACTTTGAATTTTCGATTCGTTCTTTCGGAATTATGAACGATAAATAATGTAGCATGAAATTCAATGTCGATACCGATTTTGTGCTGAAATCATCAACAATAAGTTGCAATAATCTCAAGTATTCTTCAGAGTTTTCCATATTGTACGGTCGCAAGAAAGAAAGATACATGAGAACGTCGATCGCGATCATATCTCGATTAACGTAGCAAGCTACTAATTCATCGTCATAATTTTGTGAATCAATATTTTCAGTGGGAACGTTTTCGCTTGTTTTATAGTTTGATAAAGATGTGAATTTCTTTAAAAGTTTTTTAATGAATGCAGTCGAATTTGCTTTGTATCTAACTTCGGCGTTGAAATTGGTGCAACCGCTGAAGAGGGGAACGTAATAATTGTCGTCATCTGAATCTTCAGTTTCTTCGGAACTCTAAAATTACAAAAGATTAATTATTCTGGATTTTTGAAATAGTTAAAAATGAACTTACATATTTCAATTCCTTGTCTTCTGTTGATGTATATTTCTTAAGCTCTCGTACAACATTTCTCAAAGTCAAATCCTTGGTGTTGCCGAAATTCTTCTTAAGCTCTCCAGTTGAAGAGTCGATAATTAGAAATACTGGGATCGATTGTTCGGTTATTTTATAGTTTTGAAGAATCTTGATACTCTTGTCAGAGCTTGAGCTCTTGCGTAAGAAAACAAAGTTCTTCTTGATGAGTGTATTTGCCTTTTGCTTCAAATCAGTGTTAAAGATATCGCGATTGAAACAAAAGCTTTCGAAGCTCTCATCATTAATGAGTAATGCTATCCATTTTCCATGTTTCTGTCCAAATAACTTTGCGGAGTACAGATCTAAATCGGCTTCGTCTTCAGAATCTGCAGCCTAAAAAAAAATATTTATTAGAGATCGATTAAAGGCTGTCAAATTTTCCAACAAACCTGGTTCAAATCACTGTCATCATCATCTTCTTCTGACGAATCTTCAGCTGGCTGAGGCTGCTTCTTCTTGCTGGCCTTGTCTTCTTTCTTTCCCTTCTTGTCGGCTTCAATCTTGTCACGAAAGTCTACCCTGGAATTCAAAAGTTTTTGTTGAAGCATGGGCAGCTTAGCATTTTAAGAGTTAAACTCACATTTCTTCATCTTCTTTGCCTTCTGGGATGAGATATCCGGTGAGATGAACAATGCCATTTCCTCTGGTTGAGAACGTCAATTTGTCGCCTTTCTTAAATTTCAGATCCAAACGGCGCTGATAGATTTTTCTATTTTGGAGTGTGCAAAACAAGTAGCTGTTGTCATCTTGCGTGTACATAACTTGAACGGGCTCACTTTCGCTTGATGCATGTTCGATTGAAGCATGCGTCAAATGTAAAGATTTCTCCAAAGTCTGCGTGTACTTCTTGTTCGATTTTAAGATCAAACCTAGGAAGAAGAATTCGAGGTTAGAAGTGAAACAAACAGACGATTTAAATAATAGAAATGATATGAAGAATTGTCAACTTAATTACAGCTGAAGTAGATATATTAAAGAAGATCTTTGATTTAACAATGAATTTAACTTCATGGCTACTTTAAAACGCGTGTTTTCTTCGAAAGAAACAATTTCGGCATGCGAAATTTAAAATTGATAAATTTAAGCTTACCCCAAAACATTTTGATTGTTCTTCTATCAATTAGAGTTCTCTAGTATATATTTATTCTAATAAGCGTTGATTACACCACAATCCTGATGGGTTTCTTCCAGAAAATAATTAAAGAATGCTGCTGTGCTTCGAAATGTTTCTAGATGATGCGAAAATGCGAAGCGAAAAATTGCGGGATGAGCCAGAGAAAATTAAAAAATTTAAAATATAATGTATCGACTTGAAGGAATTGTAGATCGAGTTTTGTTTTCAACTGAAGAATGTGACAAAGCATTAGAAGAATGTGATAATATCGCTAAAGAAAATGAGGAACGTTTGGTTCTTGGGCCCTTCAATCAAATTACAAAATCAGAAACTCAAATGAAATTTCACGATTTTATTAATGATTCACAAACAACTGACGAAATTCTTGCTGCGATATTCAGATTGATTGACAAGAACATCGAACAAGAACTTAATGCCAACGAGAAAGGAATGTCATATTATTTTCTAATCATAATTATGCATAACATTAAGTTTTCGCCAAAGTTTTGGAAGAAGCTGATCATGATCATCGGAAATCCATCGAAATCTAATGTTTTGGACGATTTGAATAAGATACTGAAACTACAAAGTGTTCAAAAGTGTTTACTGGAAGTGATTGAAGAATATTTAAATTGCTTGCTAGAGCTTGGAGAAGATTTCTTTATTGACGTTGAGTCAGTTACCGATAAGAAGAAGCGCGAACTGTTCTCATCGATCGAAGTACCTCAGATGATAATCTTCATCCATAATCTACTCAATCTTCCAACATCGCAGTTCATCGCAGATAAAATATTCAACACCTTCGAACTCAGTCCATCGTTCATTAAGTTCTTAAAACTCTCTTTACGAAACCTAAATCTTTGAACTAATAAAACTTAATTTCCTTGCGATACTTCTTTATTAATGTTTTTTTTTTGTTATGCCAAGTTTTTTACAAAATATTAAGGACAGTTAGATAATTCCTCAACCTTACAGTGAAAATCCATCTGCTGTTTCAGCTCTCATTTCTCTTGCAACCTTCTAATAATCCTAAACTCAATCTCATCTCTAGAAGCGATTTAAAATTAGTTGAATGAAACACCAGAAGAGAAAAATTAGAGCTGCGTAAACGATTATCGAGAAATTGTTTATGAGAGCTTCTTGGCCTTCTGGTAAAGTGTATCCACGACCTTGCCCATGTGATTAATCGTCTCGAGTGCTGTGTCGTAAGTCTTATCGATCGGTGTCTCTTCGAAGACAATCAAGACACCATCGCCCTGATCCAAAATACCACTAAATTTCTTATCTAAGATCATCTGCGACAACTTCTTCTCAACTTGCTGTATCGGCAGCTTGATGGTACTGGCGATGAAGGAAACTTGAACGCGTGAGTAAGGCTCAATGATTCTGCAAAGATTCTGTTCCAACATTGTGTCATAGAGCGAGTCCAAGTGAGCACGAACGATGACATCGTCTTCAAGTTGCGCCTTGTATTCTTTAAGTGCTTGTTGGAAGTCAGCTAAGGAACGCTTGTGCGATGCTTGAGCGACGGCCTTCATTGCGTCAATGTCTCTGCCCGAGTAAGAAATCGCCTAAAACATTTGATAATAAACATTGTGGTCATAAGAGGACAAAACAAAGGATAATTTTTCAACTTACAAGTTTACCGCTAATGATTTGATTAACATCATCTGATTGGCTCAACATAATCTTGCACAACAACATGTATTTGAGAGCTGTCAGTGCTTTGGCATTCTGAACGCTGTCGTAGCCTTCGAAGCCTTCATAGAAATATGAGAAAGCTGTTTTGAAGTCACGTTCATCAGCGGCATGAAGGATTCCGGATTGCAAGTCTAAAGAGGCTTGAACCTTAGGCGGGCAGTAGATGGAATTGGCTGTAGTACGAGCGGATGTTAAAGCAGCGCGAGCCTTAAAAAGAAAATAAGGGAAAGGAAAATATGATGAATCACGATCGCGAGACAAAGGAGGTCAATGAAATTACCTTTGACAAATTGCTCAATGCGTGATAGGTTTTACTTTCAAGCAGCTGCACTTCAACCAAGAGGTTCTTGTCATCCATCCGCTTCAATTCCTTCAAGAGCTGTGACCCCAAGCTAAGAGCTTCAGAGAAGAGTCCAGTGTCGAAATACAATGCAATCAAACGAGCCTCCAATGATTGACGCAAGAAGGTGCGTTTCTCTTGCTTGGACCATTCGATGCAGTCCTTGCACAACTGAACTTCGATTCCAGTATCTGCTTCGAGATCCAGGAAGAAGTCGACTAAGCTTCGAACCAATTTTGCAGCCTTGGCTTTTGAAATCAAGTTCAAGAATGGGCGAGACTTTGCGATCAAGTCAGCAAGCTCCTTTGCTTTACCTTGCTGCTTGTAGAGCAACCCCAATTCGAGGATTCCCTGCTCTTTGATCTTAATTTGTTCTTCATCATTGTCGACGGAATCCAATTCATTCGCAATTTTATTCAGTAACTTTTCTCGCTCCTCTTCACGCGCCATCGAAGTGATCGACTGAGTTCTTTCGAATTTCGTAGCACCAGCCATCTTGGTAGAACTGTTTTCGTTGAGTAAATTATAGTTTTGCCCTCGTTATTCGCGATTTAATATTTCCGACAAAAATTTGCTTTGTAATGCAGATGCAAGTCGAGATACGCGAAACTTGTCTGCGTCTTTTTTAGGCTTTTTTCGTGAGGCGAAAGATTTAATTGTAGTTGAGTCGTTTGTTGGCTTGTTGACATGCAAAAACTTATAAACAAACGTAGCGCGGAAGTTGATGAACAAACTAATTTAACAAAGAAGAAAAAGCGAAAAATGCCTTCAGCCAACTCCGTTAAAACTTTTGAAATCAAAAATTCAGTTGAAAAATTATAAAACTCGACCGTGGCTCGATTTGCTTTCACAATTGATGAAAACACAATCCTTGACTAATTAGCGAGTAAAAATTGAAAATGTTTGTCGTCAACTTGTCTCAACAATGACAACGAGAAGATGACAGCATGGGCGGTATCGGAAGTATTTAGTTCCAGCTTTGATATGGAAGACTGCGACTTTGAATGGGGTGAATCGATCGGAGAAATATGTTTCAAAAAGATTTCTTGATTCAAGAGAAAATTCCTAAGAAGAAGAAAAATCTATTTTGCATATCTCAAATTCTTCTCATCGACGACAAACGCTTCTCAAAATTTTCTTTAGAGATTTTTCATCGTCAGTGTGTGTCGTCATATTAGTGGTGTTTAATTTCAAAAGAAACACAAGAAAAAATGTTGAAAAATGCCGACGTACGTTGACATTCGAAAGAAAAAAAAAGATGAAAAATCTTTCTCGAGTGAAGAAGGAGAAGTTGCTTCTTGGGCCGAAACGAAAACAGATCATAAAAGTTAATTAAGCAGAATGCGTTCCTTCCTGACTCTTCGTCTCTTCAGCTTCAAAGTGTATCGATCACTGTTTTGTAAATAAACACTTCTCTCGATCCTCCGAGCGAAGCTTCCAATCCCCGAAAGCAAGTTTTTCTTTGAGTAAAATGATTTATCTCGTTCGTTTTCTTGAAACATATGTGAGAAGAAATCATGAAGAAATGACGGTGCGAGCATAGAAATTCGAGAAGCTGTTCGGAGTAATGTGGCAAAGATTTATGAACTCGTTCGTTAGTTTCTCTCTCTCTCGATTCTTTCCTGAAACTATTAAAACGCATAAGAAAGATCAAATAGCTTCATGACCAATTGCAGTGAAATAAAATGTTTAACAACGAAAATGTTTAACGACGCTAGAATGTCATGCGTGAATCAATCAGCTCTAATTCAGTTATGGAATTTCAAATCATTCCAATAAGAGAGTGACTTGTTGCACTCGTCACGCCAATTCGAGACTGCCCAGCGATTGTTATCAGTTTGAGTTAAACTCAAGTCCGCTCTCGTAAAGCACCCGACACCAATTTGTGAGGAGTAATCGAACAACCTGGAAAAAAGCATCAAGATTACTTCAAATAATAGACTTCGTCCGTCAAATGCTCTCGAACCAATCGACAAAATAAATGGCAATAACCAAGCAATTAATCAGCTTTGTTATCACATTTTCTTATTTAATTCAGTTGGTGTATGTTTAAATATCGAAGTGATTACCGAAATAAGTTGAACAATTTGAAATGTTTTGTGTCTAAAAATGACGAAAACTTCATCTTTACCTCGATGTCGATAATAAAATCTTAATAAATAAATGCACTCGTGATATCATTCGGAAATGAACCGCATGTGAAACTTATCAACTTTCTTATCGAAACTGTCAACAACCTTTTTATCTCCCATGCTTTGCTTGTATGCTCAATCGTAAGAAAGCAGACAACTTATTTTAGTATAAAATCCACAAGACTAGAACTTACTCCGCAGTCAGAAATCATTGCAACGAGACGAGCTTAACAAGGTTTTCCTATCGTGAAACGCAATTAAAAGTTTTTTGAATAAAAATGGATCTTTACCATGGCGATATGGATCACGGAGATGGGGACGGTGCTGTTACATGCTCAATGAACATGAGCGTAAGTGAAGTTGTGCAAGGCTAGGGACGAAATAATAAAAAATTAATTTTTATGTTTCATAGTTTCACTGGGGAGCTTGTGAATTTATTCTCTGGAAATCATGGCAAGCGAACACAACCGGTAAGGCAAAGTTTAGAGAGTTCATCAGCATTTTGTTTATGCAACTTTTCTAACTCACAGCAAAGTTCGTCGCAGCTTGCATCGGCTTCTTCTTGTTGGCAATTCTTTACGAAGGATTAAAATATTATCGTGAAGTGTTGTTCATTCAAAGTCATCAGTCGAGACAAAGAGTCGTAAAGAACAACAACGGAGAAGTGACAACAACGACTGTGAAATTGAGTGTAAGGGAACAAATGTTGAATGTGCCACACTTTATTCAATCGGGTCTTCAGTTCGTCCAAGTCTTTATCTCTTACATTCTCATGCTGATCGTCATGCTGTGCAATCTCTGGTTGATCCTTGCGATTTGTCTTGGAGCTGGTGTTGGATACTTTACCTTCGGTTGGCTTCGTAAAGTAACTTACAAAGACACAACCGAGTGCTGCTATTAACCTCACGGCGTCTTATCTGTAAAAAACGCTCAAGTGCAATTTTGATTATCGCAATGGAATTTTTGAGATTTTCTCCACTAAATATTCATTTTTAAGAGTTTCGACTTTCACAAAAGTTTGAGGACAACGCAGTGTGAAATTTCAACATCAAAAATGTTGCGAAAGGACATCGATACTTTGGACAAAAGCGACTTCTGTGTGTGGCATGTTAGGATGCGAGCAGAAGTCTCAAATTTCACTCGAGAGCCGTTCGCACATCTTTGAGGCTCGTTTTCACTGTCGTTGTCATCATCAAGGAAGTGGGATGTAGCTAAGCGAAGTTGTTTGAAGTGAAACTCTCCTAAATCATGTTTTTATAATTCTTGAGAAGAAGTTAAGAGAGAAAAATCTTTTCTTGGGGTAGCAAAAAAAATATTTTTAAGCATTTTTATTTCGTCTATGAAATTCATTATTAGCAAATATTTAAGTTAATCTTAAGTTGTAAGAAACTGGATTTTATTTGACATAATAATTAATTTAATAAAAAGTCTAAAAGAAGTTTAAATTGCCAAATCCAATTGAAATGTCTTTTGTCTTGTCGAATAATTTTTCTTCTAAATCTAAACTTTTTTTTAGAGGCACGTCGTAACAAAAGACTAGAAAAACAATTCTCGTGAAAGAAACAGAAAGAAGAAAAACTCATTTTTGCGTAAATTTACATGTTAGTCGGTATTATTGTTAAGAAATTGGCACAATCGATTGCTTTATGCTTCTCACATGTCGCGTTAGCGTTCACGGATCAAGTGAAACAGAGATTCTTAGAAAAAAGTTTATCACAAAATAAGAAAATGAAACGAAAAGTGGGAAAAGAAGAAATCTCGTTGAAGTTTTATAAGTTTGCGCCAGTCGAGATGCCATTATTGTGCATGCCTGCGCTGCTCTGAAAGTACATGTACGCAGAGTAATTGTAGTTCTGCGAGTTTTGCGATGGATCATGTGAGTTCATCATCTGCGATGTCGCTAATTGTGGTGACGTTTGTGGCTGGGCGAACTTCTGATTGAAGTTTAAAATATCGCTAACCGAATGTGTGATGCTGCCGTGCGATAATGGAGGCCAATGGTGGCAATGTGAGTTCCGCGAAATCACGTTGTTTGGTGGTGACGGGCTTCCGCATGATGATGAAGTGTTTGGTGAATTTTCACTTTTAATAGGCGGCGGCGTTGCGTAAGGATATGTTGGATAGATTGAGTTGTACAAGTGCGGGTGTGGATGAGTGTGAGAGATTGCCGAGCTGTGATGATGATGATGATGATGGTTAGTGACTTTGTTTCTTAGAATTCTAGAGATTGAACTGACACTAGGAACATTATTTTTATCACAAACTCCATCAGCTAGTAGTCGATCACGAATCTCCCACGCAAATATTCCTGAGAATGAGAAAATAATAATTTGAGATGATTTCTAAGAAAATTAATTTTGATTAATTTATTTTACCTGGATCTTTCATCTTAAGTTCTCTAATGTAATTGACAACTTTTGGTGTTGTGACTCTTGGCTTTGATCCACCAATTGCTCCAGGAAGAATCGAACCTTTCAAATCAAAATAATTAGAAATCGAAATTATTTAAAATTTCTTCTTTTACCTGTCTCATGATATCTCGCGAGAATCTTTGATACGCAACCGTGACTGACTCTCAGCTGTCTCGATATATCGCACGGACGAATTCCCAGTCGAGCGAGCTCAACGATTCTCATTCTTGTTCCATTTGGAAGCGGGCGACCCTGAAATCGAAAGCAACGACATTTCAATCTTCGCCAAACGCAACTCAATTGTGCAATTCTTACATTAACAAAAACTCCTCCTAATTGATTGACTTCGCCATATTGCTGAACGTGATTGTCTGTAACTGAAAGAAACAAGAAAAAAAAGTCCCATAAAATCATCTTGAAATGAAATTTTCGCATAAATACATCAACAGCAACATCACAATCTCAACTCGACGTTCACATTGCAACTCTTCTTCGAGTTGCAGTAGAAGCAAAAAAAAAGCCAAAACGATTTTCTTTTGAAAGTTGCGAAAAATTAATGAGTTAGCCTTGTCGTTTTACAAATTACTTTTTAGTAAAGAAACTCATCGTCAGACATTCAAAATGATGTTCAAACATGTGTACGAAAATTTCTCTGTCGTTGCGACTTTAAAATCCTCGGCTTTTTAATTATATTCATGTGGAGAGGCGGAATAAAGCGAAATTTAATTGTTAATTTGTTCGTATTTTCGATGGAATTTGTTTTAAAATAAATCGTTCAGATTTCGGCAAAGCGGAAGTTTGTTGTTTTTCAAATAAAATCAAAACTTTTGCGAACGCAAATAATCATTGAATGATGAGGTGAAGGAAAACTCAAGTGGAGCAAAAAGGAAAATTAAAAATTTCCAAGTAATTTATTTTATGTGCGACGTTGAATTTATGTTTAAGCTTTATAGCGCGAAAAGTGCTGTGTCTAGTAAAAGATGTAAATTAATGCTAATCATTTAGCACATTCAATTTACCTTTATTAATATCTATTTGCGTCTCACCACAGCGTGTCTGTGTCTCAATTCAATTTACACTTTCATTGCGAAATTTAATGAATCAATGCTTAATGCTTGATGATCTTTGACTGTGATTGAGCTGTTGTTGAGCTTGACGAAATGTTTACAGAGAAGGATTTCTTTTACCGTTGAAATATTTACAGAGAAATTCTTTCTCATATTTATGTGAAATTAATGTGATCTGCAGTTGCACCCTCGAGTAACAAATTGTCATCATTCTATTTACGGATCAGCAGAGAAAAGAGAAAGAGATCAATGTTCAAAGGAAAGATCCTCCTCCCTCTCATAAATAAATATTCATTAAATTGGAATTAACAAATAAATTAGGTTTGTGGCCGCAAAATCTTTGAACCAAAGAACTCGTGTTCTTATCCCTGTTCATTTCACTTGCGGGTTCACCTCATTAATCTTAGAAATGAATGTCACAAGGAGAAAAAAAGTTGGTAACAAGTTGGAGAGAGCGATGTAAATAAAAATAAATTAAATTCTTTTCCTCGACGTCGTCGTAGTTTTGTTTTTTTCTCCCCGTCGAGTGAAAGAAGCCGCGCTTTGAAACAATAAATATCCAATACAATAAATTAATTATGTCGTAAGAAGCACTTGTGCGTAGCTTTTACGGAAATGAGGAATCGAGGCAGAACGATGCACGAGACTTGACTCGAAACCGCGGTGTTGGCGGCGGCAATTTCAAGACAACTTAGCCATCTGATTTTTCAATTAAATTTTCATTTTTAATTAAACGCTATCTTTCAACTGCAATTACATTTCTCATTTCCCCCACGCGAGACGCTTTCTTTATTGCATTTACACCTGTTCGTCATATGTCGAAGTCAACGAAGTGGGCACGCGATTGGACTCATATGCAGTCATCCCTTGAGCACTCTCTCATCGTCGTACGTGAGCGGCAGTCGATGATATTAATCACCGACTGAGACGATTCAGTGACACAACTCTCGACTCGTTTGACTTTAGAAAGAGCAAGAGAGAGAAAGCAACAATGTAATTGAAAGTCCTGCAAGCATGTAATTCAAACCTTTCTTCTGAAGTCTACGAAAGTTTTAATTAAATCTTCATAGACGAAAATCTTCTTTTACCAAAAATTAAATTGACTAAGAAATTGTAGAATCTGCGATGCAAAAGATAAACTTTCCTTGTTTTTGTTGCGTTTAAGAGTTCACAAGAATTTCCATTTGGCTTGTCATGCAATTTCTCAAAAGGTTTGCTTCATCAAATAATAAAGAAAATGACAAAATTGTTGGATGATTTCTCATCAAAAACATGGCACGCTGCCATGGAACGAAGAGTAACGTCTTTCTCTCTTTGAGGACTCTGACGATAAGCATGAAACAAATCTCTAATTTCATGGCGAAGAAAAGTAAACATTTTGCCTGCAGTTGCACAATTTCGATTAAAATTTTCATACGCCGTTGAATTTTTCACAGATCTACATCCAGAGAGGAAGTGGAAAAGCTCATCATTTACTTTAATGTCTTTTAAAATGTCGTTTTCGATCAGAGATCGTTAATGATCTCAGGAAGAAAATGTTAGAGTTAGGTCGCGAGCCCTCGGATCATTAATTAGTTGTAGCAACTAATTTATCTCGAACGTAACATGACATTTATTTCAAATATCTCATTTACTTTCTCGTCGATGTCATGAGCACGAGAAGATTGATTCGAGAAGTCGTAAAAATAGGATTAGTTGGAATGCGTTTGGGGTTAATCGTTTGGGGTGAAGCAGCAAGATCCCCGTTGAAGAATCGCTTACAATTTTTCTGTTGAATGGCAGCAGCGATACCGAGAAAGATTGCGGAGACACGACAAGATGAATGAGATGAATCCATTCATGGGAAATCATTTGGCATATCGCAAAGCATGAAATCTAAATTAATAGCTGACAAAAACATCAAATTAATTACTTCACTTTAATTCACTTTGCAGCTTCTCAGAAATCCATAAGATTCGATTTTAGATTAAACGAGAGCTCCACCCTTTGCTTGAGGAAGTTCGTTTGACTTTGCACGCATGCAACATGAAACTAACAGCCGCAACTTCTTATCATGTTGTTTACTTTCAATTCAACAAATATCAACAACAAATTTTCGTCGCGAAATTTTTCTACAAAAGTTGCAAAGTTTTGATGATTTCAGAGTAGGCCGCATGCTATTAACCTAATTATTACAAGCACGCCTCTCCATTAGAGCTTCGTCCAAGAGCTTACTCTTCATTTATAGCAAAAAGATTCTCTTGTTCTGATTCGTGATTGGACTCGGAGAATTTTTGTACACAAAAAGGTTATCAAGACTTCGTTATCAAAACACAAAGCGTGTTTGAAGTCGAGACGTTTTCGGTTTTTGTCCTAAAGCGAAATGAATGCGACATTGAAGTCAGACAGAAACAAGGAAGTAAAAACAAATTTTCAATCAATTTTTCTTGAGATGACTAGAATTTTCTAATAAAAAAAAATATATTTTTGCAAAGAAATAAAATTCTTGTAGTCACTAAACTTGAGAGATATCTTTTCTCAATTTAACGTCGGCATCTTACTCAGCTCGTTATACAACAATCGTCAACTTTCCTTCGGCATGGCCAGCAGCATCAAAAGTCAAGACAAGAAGCTCCCGAAACGAAAGCAAACGTTAACAAAAAGCCTTTTCTCGTCTTTATGAATTTAAAAGCCAAACAATCGAATGAAACTGGAGAACTGATAATGCGTCAAAAGCATAGAAGAGACAAAAGTGGCGGTGCGACATGAAACGGCTGATGTAGTGAAAAGCAGTAGCCGGTTTGAAGAGCTTTATTGACTTTACAATCCAACCTTTCTTCTCTCTTCTCCAAAAGGCATTCAAATATTATTTGTACAAACATAAAAATGCATTTAGCATGATCCGCTGATGATGTTAATATGCTGCTTCAAATCAAATATTTATGGAGTCGTCGCTAAATAATTTCGAGAGGCATGAGCGCTGATGCCTCCGACGAAGAGGAAATGGAAGATTTGTAGCCCAACTAATGACTTTATGCTTTGTTTGCGATCCTTTTTCGAGGGTTGTTGTTGTCTAGCGAAGGGTGAACAATCGATTGATGATCACCATCGCTCACTTAGCCGACGAAACAAAAAAAAATTCATTGCACATACAAATCGTTTGAGTGAAAATTTATTAAACATCCACGAAACCATGAAATGATAACGAGTCGTCTCTCGTGGGGCTTCCGACCATCAAATTTGACCCGTAACCCATTTATCGCTACATTTAAACATTTTTGTGATAATGTTCTGCTCCACATTTTGAGTTTTGTTTGAGACAAACTTTCAGTGAGTGATTAAATGCGCATAAGGACCAGAAGTTGATTTGTGTCAGAAAAGATTCATCTTCAATTGTGCAACACACTCAACAAATACGAGCACTCATAGCTAATGGACATCAAATCGTTCAAAGCTGAGGTTTTATTATTTCAAACATTTGATTTCTGTTTCGTTAAAGTGTAAATGATAAACTATTGATTAAATAGATTTGTTTGTTTTAAATTTTCGGTGTGTATGCTTTGCTACCGGTTTCTAATCTTTGTTCACGTCTCTCTCACATTTTTCTATGAACTCGACGCTTTTAAGCAAAAAGGTTCAAAACAATTATCGTTCTGAACGGCAGCAGGAAAAAAATTGTTTTAAACTTCTGCTTCTTCAGTCACAAGCTTCGAGAGAACCTCCATTAAATATTTGAGCACACATTACTTTGACTTTTTTTTCCTCCTCTTTTGTTTCTTGCTTAAAATTTTGTTTGTCGGCTCCACAAAAACAAAAGGAGCTGAAGGCTTGTGGTGAAATCTCACTTCGTTTCTTTAATGAAAAGAGGCAACGACGGAGACTCAAACAACGATAATGGTGTAAACAGAGTCTTAAACATTAAATATTATAGTTTGGTTAATCATTCAGATTTTTCATGTTAAATTTATTTGCATTCGAACTGAACGAAGAGGATTCCATTAAGAAGTTCGAGAGCTTAATGACAGCGTATTCTTTCGGTTCAACTTTGCGATATTTTTATGTGTTTCGGGCATCGGAATCCAACGAGAAAATTATCACATGGAGGGCTCTTTTTTTTGTTTGATCATTAGTCGCTGCTCTCGCCTATGTGTGGCTCGTGTTTAAATAATTAGACAAACAGCAATAAAAATATTCTGTTCAGGTGGTCACTCGTCACTTTTTAGTTCTGAGCGTCCACGATTGATTTGTCGTCAATTTTTGAATGGAAATTTTATGCGAGAATGTTGAGATGGAATTTTCATGCATTGTTGTTCAATTATCGTCGTTGGTTAAGTGTCACAACTGCGTGTCTTTCATTAGTAAATGAAGAGAAGAATTCTCATCGTCAGAGATTTATGTAATTGAAAAGTCTGATTCAAGATCAAAGCTTCATGCGACGCTCCATCAATCAGCTTTAGATGCAACGGAAGAAGTGATAAGAGTCTAATGTGAGATGATTGCGTTGATGCATTTGAACTTGCGATCATCGATCCGTGAAATTATAATGATCATGTTATATTTCCTTATCGTGCTACATAATTAGCTTTTAATTACCTGAAGGATCCATGACTGACGTTGATTATTCCGAACGATTCAACTTCTCATGCAACTCTCTCTCCGTTGATAATTGTTTTATGCAATGGCACTTACAAAGTTCCAATCGGGTTTCTCCGAAAAACAAAAAAGAAATCAGCGAACAAATGTTTTCATTTGACTCTAATCAAGCTTCGTTTCGTGCACATTAGTGAGACTTGAGTGCAAAACCGAAAAAAGCCAAGTCGAACAAATTTCACTTGCGACTGTCGGCACGAATCTCTTTCACTCGCGAAAAATGGTGTCGCAATATTTTATTTTTCTCCTCGAAAAGTTTATTTTTTTGAATTCTTTTTTAATTTCGCCTGCACACACCAGAGAACGAAATAATAATTAACTTTGATTCGTTACGATTGGTTGGCTATTATTAAACAACAAATTAGTAATTTTGTTTCTCAATTATTTCACACGGCTAAGGTACAGCGGGAAAATCTAAAATTTTGTAATCACGTTTGTGAATTTTAATTAAAACGAGTAACGAGAAAAGAGTTTTTTTTTCCACGGAATATTAAAATTATCGCATTCGATTTTTTTTAACTGTTTTCACGATCGACGATAACGAAAGAACGGAACGGCGCGAGGAAATATTTTCTGTTCTCCGTCTTGATGACCAAACAAAACTGAAGCTTCGCCTTTCATTGTAAAGTCGAAAGCAGTGGAATGATCTTATGAGAGCGATGTATTGAAATTAACGACACAAGAGTCGAAGAAAATAATTTTTGAGCCACTAAAAATCGTCGCTCGGACCAACACAGACTCAATCTCATACATTTAAGAAACATATTTTGTCGTGAACCAGCGCAAGTCAGGGATTTCGAGTGAAGATCATCTGAGATCGTTTATCCGCTTAGCAAGTTTTCCTTTTATCTCTGATCATTGGGTGGAGCTTAAGAGACTCGTTCTCTTATGCACGAAGAGTAAAAGAGGCGTGAACGAGTCGCTTAAATGGTTGCGCAAAAGGTGTTTAAGCGCACGAGATCACATATGACGAGGAACATGGATCAATTAGCATCAGAGATTGCTGATTTCACATTTCATTAGGAATGACGATGTTTCGTTTTATGATTGGCTTAACGCTCAATTTAATTGATTTTCTTGCTTCGCTCATTGAGCATGTTGGCGTTGAAAGATTTTTCTTATTTCAGGATCGCGAATTTAATTAATCATTGAAAGATATTTTCTCAACATTGTCTTGACTTGTTTTGTCGCTACAAACTTTCATCATCAATGTCAGTTCGTCTGCCATTTCCATTTCCAAAAAAATTTCTCAGAACGGAAAAATAATTTTCGTTAACTTCTTGTTTGATGATGCAGCAAAGAGTTGAGCGCTTCCTTTTCGTCATAAATATTTTGTCATTTATTTGTTTTTCGACTTAATCAAGAACACATTTTTGTTTAAGTTTTGCGCGGTGCTGGAGCTAATGGAGACGAAAAAAAGAGACTCTCGGCATATCACATTTCATTAATTTCTCGTATTTGCTTTACAAATTATCGTAACTTTAAATCATCCTTGCTTCCACTGACGTCTTTCTTTGCTCTCGATGCAACGTTTATTCGAGGGCAACATATGATTCGAATTATGTTACACCACCAGGCAGAAAGCAAAAGCCACAAAAGTTCGAGCTCATAAAAAATTTAATGTGACAGATTCATGGGAACTGGAGTTCCAACCTACAACCCGAAAGGGTTGATTTATTAAAGATTTTTTGTGTTGATCTCCTCTCGAGACATTTGAGTAAACCTCCGGGCTTGATCGGAATCGAAACCGAAAGCAAATATTTGAAACAAACTAATCGTCGTCTCGACACATGTTGACGATGACATGAAAAGTTTTTTTTTCGGTAAGCGACAAAGGCTGACGTTGAACAAGAAGTCAATTCATTAAATTTGCCAGTTCCAGGAAGATTCGCTTGGACGAGAGAACTTCTACGATTCATAGAAATGCAACTAAATAAAAAAGAAATAATTGAAACTTTTATTCGTTTCAATTTATGAAACTTCACGGATCATAAAAATTGGTATTTAGCTTGAATGTTTATTTTTAGGCATGGACAATCAAAGGGAATTCTCGTAAGAGGAACATTCAAGCAAGTTCTTGATAAAATCTGTCACGTTTACTGAAAATCTTAAAATAATCTCAAAAGTCTTTCACTACCATCACTGCTCGTTCATTCCACTTTCTGGTTTAGAGGCTTCGTTTAATTGAAAATATGCATCAGTAAAATCTTAAATTAAGCAACTCGAAGCAAGTCGACTTGTCATCAAATTCTTAAGATTTTCGTTCATGTACGTTTGGTCGCGAAGTAAACATCAAGAAACATTTTTAATTAAACAAAATGATCGGGGGAAGGTTTATAAGTTTGGCCATCAAATGTTTCACAAATCCTGGGGAAAGCAAGGCTGTTATCATTTTGAATCCTCTCCCAATCAAACGATCAAAAGTCGAAGGCAATTTAGTATTTTATTGTGCGAAACAGAAGATTAAGCTTGGCTGTTAAACAGAAGAGCAAGCGACGGTATGCGTACAAAAGAAACAAATCATAAATTTGGAGATCGTGATGCTCTCCATTCAACTTCACACGAAATTAAATTTAATCTAACGTGAAAATACGTTTCGCAATGTCGCCTATCAACCAATCCACAGCATTTAAAAGTTTATCGCCTGTAACAGCGCTTACGCCTACAACTGACCAATGATGCGTTGTGATTTTATCAAGTTCGAGAATCTGTAAAGAAAATGTGAAAACAATTATCAGAAATGAAATGTGCAGCTTACGTCTTTAATTTCTTGTGCAGAGAGAGCTCCAGGCAGATCTTGTTTGTTTGCTAATACTAAGAGTGTAGCTCCAGCTAATCTTTCTTCAAGTAAAAGAATGTTGAGTTCTTCACGGCAAGCGTCGAGTCTCATTCGATCTGCTGAGTCCACAACCCACACTAAGCCGTCAGTGCTTTCAAAGTAGTTTCTCCAGTAAGACCGAAGTGACTTCTGACCGCCAACATCCCAAAGATTCAAAGTGTAACCTGTAAGAAGAAATCGATTGTGCAAAAACTTATGACTCATGTCAAAGTTTTACCTTTATGTTCTAGCGTTTTAATGTTGAATCCAAGAGTCGGTGAGATTGTATCAATAGGCTCGCCATTGAATCTTTTGAGAATCGTTGTCTTGCCAGCATTATCTAAACCGCTGTTGAAAAGATTTTCGCTTGAAAAATGTAAACAAATGAAACTTTTCAAGAGAAACTCACAGCAAGAGGATTCTCATTTCCTTTTCCTTCTGTCGCATTTTCTTGAGCACCGTGAGAAATCCCATTTTGAATACTTAGATTGAGTGTGACTATCGTAGTTTAATTGAAATTGAAATTTAAATTTTTTAAGACTAAATTCTAGATTTTAACAGAAAAGCGCTTTCTCGACTTCTTCGAAAACTCATAGATAACAAAATTCCTAGATGAGACATTCGAGTTCAAAGAAGTTGGCTATCATACAATTTTATACGATTCCAATTAAGAATCCTTCACTAAAACCATCAACAATTGAATCTCCTTGAAGTCAATTTTGTTAAAGTGTCTCATCTAGGAAAATTATTATCTATGATCGCAGATTGAAAAAAAGTTTTTCGAAAAGACGAGAATTTCTAAATAAATCAATAATGACGACTTTAAAGGTGAGTTCGTGGGAGAAAAACAGTTTGCATTTGCAGCTGCGATGCATCGGATTATAATGCAGTTGATGAAAATTGCGATCGATGCCGAACAAACGAAATGTTTACGAAAATTTGTTGCATAATTTTTTCGACAAATTTTCTTCAAATTTTCCTGAATTTAATTTCAGGCCACACTTCGCGTACTCGCAAACACTCGTCAGTTTTCTCGCTCTGCAATCACCCGCTCAGCTGGAAATGTCCCTGAGGGCTACGCTAAGATCAAGCTCACCCAAGCTAAGTTCCAGGTTAGTCAATGAAACATCGTCATTGCAATTCTCTAATCAACTTTATATTTTAGAAAGCTGATGGCTTGCCAGTTCACTTGAAGGGAGGAATGTTTGACAAAATTCTTTTCGGAACTACCGTTGTCCTTTGCGCTATCGGTATCGGCATGACTGCTGAAATGATCTACACACTCGCAAACCCCCCAAAGCTCGATTAGATTTCGAGTCATTGATAAAAGTTAATTAGTCGCAATCTGCAAAATTATCTTGTCGATGACACTAACTACCATCAGCGAGGGATGAAGATGCATTTATGTTGTCACCTTTTTCCAAATCAGCATTTACAGATGAAAATTATTTTTATTTTTATGTGTCAAACCTCATGCAACTGCAGGAATAAAATCAAAAGTGCGTCGATAAGAAACACCGTGTATTGTTTTCAGATAAATTTTTATTGTAATACTCTTTGATCCTCACAGATTTTATGCAACAAATATTGTAACAAATACTTTTTTCTTTTTCATCTTCATGTATAAATCAATTACGATCTTTGATCCGTCGTGTTTACCTTTGCGATGCAAATTTCAATCCAAAGAGCTTTTGAAGCTGCCTCGAGATCAAATGTGGATTGAGAGGGGATTAATTCAATTACTTAACGGTATTGTTTGTCTCGGCTAAAGCTTTAATCATCATCTCTTTGTTATACAACTTAAGTAACTTCATCTTTTGCTATTTTTATCGCTTACTTTATCCTACATAAACACTTATGATTATTTAATTTCTATAACGAGATGGCTGCTCATAAAATAGCTAACGCAATAAGCTCAATTTGATATTTTATTTCGGGGTCGAAAAGCTCCTCTTGGCGATAAAAAATTTATCTCCCATCCGTTCTCGCTTTGCCCTCCTCCTAATGACGCTTAATATTTTACAAACAGCACATCTCTTTGATATATTTTTATAGACATCTATTTGGGTGGATATTTTTAAGGGTATTTTGTGTACGCTGTTCATTAATTACGTGAGATTTGCTTTGAGACTTTTCTAATCCCAAAAGCACTGTCTTCTCACTCTTCCCCCTTGTACATCAAAAAGCTGAAAAACTTTCTGTTTGATTGTTTGGTCGCCTGGTGCTTCTTTCAACTACTTGTTTCAATTTTTCACTGTCATCATTCGAATTATGTCGACGAAATGAGTTTTGATATAAGCGACATTTTTCTTTCGAGGGATGACAGTTAAATCCTCCCCCATGTCACCATCATCTCACGCAATTAACAATCAGCGGCTCACTTCCATTCGTTTCGAAACAAAAAAATCTTTTCCTTTCTTTGATTGTGTTCCCATTTAAATTCTTAAGCTCGAAATTAAAGATTCTTCAATTTTCACTTTATCTCAAATGTAAACTTGTCAATGTTAACTTAATATAGAGACTCGATCAATAGAATCCAAACTGATTTAAAAGTAGAGTGATAGATAAATAGATTAGATTGTCGGAGGGGAGTTTGTTTCTTCTTTTTCTTTAACTTGTAAAATACTTGAGTCTTGATTTGTTCGATTTGGTTTTGTCTCGCTTATGCTGGACGAAAGATGAATGATAGTGTCATTTTGTATAATAATTTGATTTCACGATAATATCAAAAAATATTGATATTTGTCATTGATAGAGTTTTTTTGTTGCTTTGAATTGAAAAATATATTTTGACAGATTGAAGCGTTTTTTAAAGTTCAAACTTAATCTCTCTGATTCTCGAGAATAATTAAATCATCATTTTGCTTCTAATATGTTTAAACAGTCATTAGACATTCACATTAACTAGCGGATATTTTTTAAGCTCTTAATTTCTCTCGTCTTCCATTTGGGTTTAAGTAGTTTTGGGAATTACATGATGGTAATCCAATGCGAGATACGAAGATGAATTATTTAAATAAAAAAAAAGTCAAAAGCTTTGGTTTTCTAGATTTGGAGTCGTTTGAGAGCAATGTCACACGTTGTGAAGAAAGAATCACATTTCTTTAAGCTAGAATTTCATTTTGGTTGAATGTATGATTGGTGTACGAGAACTTGAGAGGTTACGAAGAGGATGGAGAGTAAAGAAGGGTTTGATTAAGGGTTGCACTCATGTTAATCTTTCACGTAAAAAGCTTTTTTCAGTTCCAAGTGGAACAAAAATAAAATTTTGAAATGCTTTGCTTTGAAGATGAGGCCTCTTGCGAATCAATGCGTGACGAAACTCTCAAACTCATCCATGCGATATGCGATGGGACGAGTGAGAGAGAGAAAAGCACAGACAGCAAAATTTTTTTTTTCATAAATCTAAAATTCTTTTAAACTTTTTGTATTGTTGCATCATCATCATCATCATCGACAAACGCTTGAACACAAACGATCAATCTTATCGAGAATATATTTAACTATTGAATGGTAAAAATGCTACTGCCGCGAAGAACCTAATCTATCTAGTTTTGTGTGTTCCGAGAGTAAAGAACTTAGTTAAGTTGTTTGTTTTGTCGCGTTTTTGTTTGTTTTTGAGTGGCTCGAAACGCACGATAGTTATTATTGCTATTGTGTCAGTACAAAAGAGATCTCGTGTTTGAGAAGGTTTTCAACGAAGGCTCTTACAACCAAAAAAAAAATATTTCGCCGAACGAAATTTGGGTCATAAATCGAAAGTATGATGTCGGAGGGTGATTGTTGATTTGTCGAGGACGATCGTCGACCGTCATCGTCGTCGGTTTGATTTAGTCAGCTCCTTCCACGTTCGAGCCTTCGTACCGCACATCCATGTAACTAAAGGAGAAGAGAAGAAATTTTGGTTACTTTAAAACGACACTCCGTGACATTTTAAACGTCGTCTAATTAAGAGGAAATTCATTTCGTCATTCAACTTCCATCCATTCAAGTCACGACATTGGTTTGACATTTCAAATCACACCACGAGTCTCTTCTTACCTTGGATCATGCATAACGTCTTTTATCATGTCTTTGAGCATTGTGTAGCGAGGAAATATGGGATACATCTTCGAGCTTCCATACTCTGACTGTGAACGAAATAAAGAACAAGACCTTGTAGTTACAAACTTAATCCTTTCCTATGTCAATTAATGGCTTACTTTTAATTCTCTGATTAGGTTTCTTAAGCCTTGGTATTTCTTTAGTAAGCGATATAAATCATTTATCATTTGTGTATTTTCGTGCTCAATTTGGGATGTTGTCATAGGATCCAAACGCTCCAAGCGTTCCTTCTTCTCAGCAGCCTCTTCCGACAGCTTCTGCGGAGTCTTCACTTCAGACTTTTGAGTCTTCTCCATGATTGTACAAGCTCGCATCACGAACGCCGGGACAGTTTCTTGTTTTTCTTGTTTCGGGATTTCCACAAGCGACCAGTACTGCGTCTCAAGCTTTATAACTTCCTGTGGGAACGTAAGTGGATGTAAGAGTCAGAAAAATAAACAAAGAAATAAATCGAAATCGAGGGATTGAGCTTAATGAATGCCGCAAAGTGCCATAAGTCAGATTGACAGACGCCTTACCTTAATCATTATCTTCAAGAGTGGATAGCGATGGAAAATGTTTCGTTGGCTCTTTGAGTCGCCGTACTTTGCCATTAGGGAGTTGAGAGCCTGCTTTGCTGTCTCGTATGACATTTCAAGTCTAAACCGAAACAGAATCAGTCTTTCGTTTATCTCGATAACTTCATCACGGCTCAATCCACTCATCGTCCCGTCATCCTTCACGTCCTGCACTATTCGACGTACGCTCTGAGTGAATTTCCCCATCAAATTGCTGGAACCACCGCCGCCTGGAAGAGAAACGCGTGGGTGGTTAAAGAAAAACGAGAACGATTCCAATTATAATGAGACTGGCTTGTATCAATCTCAGCGTATTGAGAAAACTTGTCAAACATGTGGTTTTCATCTCCGATGATTTCATTTTTCGCTACAGCGAATCGGAAAAAAAATAAACGGAACAGTTGAAGAGTTGTGCCGCCATAAGAATTCTATAATGATGCTCTCGTTGTTAAAGACGTTTACCTCATATGCTTCATGCAAAACAAACAAATCGTTATGAACGATAGTTGTTGTCTAATTTTAGAGTTTGGAAATTCCATTAGATCAATCAAGTGATGAAGTCATTTTTGCGAGATATGAGAATAGAAAAACAATTCCGAGTAAAATGAACTAAACTTCATCCTTGCTTGTGCAATTCAATTGTTACAGAATTAATCACAGGCTGTGTCGTAGAGACGACATGGTTTTTCTGTTTCATGAGCTTCAGTTGCATCATTAAGTCGTTAAAACAATAATGAAGAAGAAGAAGAGGCCGTTGATGATGAGACAAGTGCTCTAATCGATCTCACAAGTTGTGACAGCAGTTGAGTAGCAAAAAGGAGAAGAGAGAAAAAAAAAGAAATCTGCTAATTGTCCGGAAAACGGGAAAGAACTTTTCATGTTAGGCTCGGCCGAGTTCTCATTTCGCCACAGGCATAAAGCAAGCTCCCATGGAGATGCATTAAAATAGTTTATCGACTCTTTCAGATTCATTTTGTTCTCTGGGCGAAAATAGATTGAAGTTTTATTGTACCCAACGAGGAATATAAATTTATATGCCGAGCCTGACCTCACGCTCGTTTGCTTCTTCTTCTCGTCGCTCCAAAACACGAAAATTTATCGGATGAACTTTCTGTTTATGTTGCTCGTTCGCCCGCCGAATTGTTTTATTGTTCGCACATATTTAAAACGCACGAGGAAGCTCGCGCGTCGTATCATCATCGCGATATGTGATTAACAGGCGGCCGAACAGCGTCGATGATGTTAATGCTGAATCGCGACCGCATGTGTTGGTTTCCAACTGTTTAAAGACTACACAAATTATTTTTTTGTCAATTCACATTTTTCTTTAAAAGAAGAAAAACAGAAATACAGCTGAGCTTTACTTCATTTGTATAGCGCAGCAAGCACACATCTTTGTTTGGAGCATTAGTCTTGCATTGCGTCGTTGAAAAAGTAGTAAGCCAGAAACACTCGGCGCGAACGCACGATTTTGTGTTAGACGAGAACAATCAACGAGAAAAGTTAGCGGAATTTGCATAAAATTCTCTGTTTATTGTGATTCGCAAGTAGAAGGGAAAGACGAGCCTTGACGAATTTATCGATTTTATTGCGTGCTTGGTGATTAAAGTGCTGTGACGAGTCTTAAGTTAGTTTGAGCAGAAAGAAGGTAGAGTGTGATAACTTTTATTTTGTGGTTTCGCAAACTCGTTTTGACGAAATTTCCGCGCGGGAGATGAGAGGAAGAAAGAAAAAAAAAAGAAATCTTCACCAAAGACTAAATCTTGTCTTATCGTTCGGGTTTACTTTAGCGTAAATAGAATAATCGCTCCTTGCCACTCGTGTGAGAAAGAGAAGAATTCCAAATCGGCCCGCATGGGTTCTTCGTGATGTAAGGCATTGAAATAGAAAATTATACATTTATAAAGATGAACAGAGTTCAGCTCCCTCAAGGACTAAGCAGCGCATGGACTGACTCACAAGTTGATAGTTCAGTGCTGTGTGTGTGTGTGACAAGAATTTAAATTCTTGATTAGGGAGGCATTTCTGCTTAAGCCCCTAATGGGTGAAATCTTGTTCTTAATTAATCCCCAAGGCATTGCTTGCTTGGTTCCAAATAATTAACTTGTTTCTACGGTCTCTCCGCTCGAATCGAATCAAGTTTCAATTGGAACTCTGCTGTCAACACACCACGAAATTCTTGCCAGATTCGTCGTTCAAATGAGTCTCGAGATTGACTAATTGCTTTTTCCGCCTCAATATTTGTTCCGGCTTTGACATTTGTGGGAGAGATTAACCGAAAAATTCGCAGTGCCTTGCCCGAATCAGATTCTTTCGAGATTAATTTTTCCGTTGTTGTTGCTTTGGAATATTTGCATAACCAGACCGTAGAGAAGTTTGGATAGTTTATCTGCCTCAGCCGCTCGCACGGCTGCCATAAACAATTTTCTCGTTCTTTTATCAAATTTTGAGAAGAGACGACAATGTTGAACGACTTTTGCTATTCAGATACGTGATGCTTTCGTCTAATGACTCATCGTGTACATCAACGCATTTCTCTTTAAGTCTTCCCGTTGCTTTTCTTCTTCATGACTTTGGAAAAATTTTCGCTTGAATTTCATGTTTTTTTTTTGCGAGAATAAAATTTTACGCGGATGTTTGTGAAGTGATGAGTTTAAGCAGTCACGAGTAGCAGGGGTTTGTTCTTGCGTACGTTGGAAGTTGTTTAAATTAATGGGAAATCAATGAGTCTTTGATTCGAACGCTCAGCTTGTCAGTGCTCATTTTATCATTGACAACGAATCAGCAATCAATCTCTCGTCTCGAATAAAAATCAATTCATGCTAAATATAGAAGAGCTCATTGGTTTGTTTCATCGTTGATGCCTAAATTAATCAACGGACCTTGAGTGCTTTAACGAAACAATCGAAATGATGGCCTCACGTAAATTTGAAGCGCAACCGAATTCTTCTTCGTGTGCTCTCGGTTCACGGTTTGAAGATTGAGATGATTTCAAGTAATGCAGCGGAAATTATTTCGCGAGTGGCATTTAATCATTTGAACCGCAACAGAAATGTCTCAAATTAGCATTTAACTGCAATTGAGATCCTCGCTTGACAGACTTTTTTTAACAGCTTCAGCCATTAACGATCCCATCCCAAATTAATTTTAATTGAAATCATGAAAAATCCAATTTATAAAACGCTGACGCGTCGTAGGGTTGAGCAAACTCAGATTCACACTGTGCGATTGCAAAGTACGAGCAGCAACTCAAGAATTCCATCATTCGAGCACGTTTCTCAAACAAAGGAACTGCGAGAAACAGTCGAGGGAATTCCGTAAAAATAAAATTAGCATCAAAATAGCTCATTATGTCGGACCGCTCGACCGGTATCGTTCGCAAGTTGTTGCAAGCTGAATCAGATGTTGACTTTTGTGATTTCATTCTCTGACAAAAAAAGAAAACTATGAACTTGCATCAATGATTGTTAATTCCATTATGACTGTTATTACATTGGGCGGGTTGCTCACGACGCGTCAGCTGATATCGTCCTAGCTTAGTCACGACTTTTAGTCCGAACTCCGCTATCGCATTTCATCATCAGCATGATCAACAACTGTGCAAACTTTAAAAACCGATGATTCACAGCTCAGGTGATAACAATTTGATTACAAATTCCAACAGGAAGGAAACTCGATCATTCAGCAAATATGACGACACTCAAGTTGCTCGCGTTATTTACAACGTATGTTCTCGCTGTGTATGGAAGCGACGTTGAACGGAATGGTAAGAAAATAATTTCGTTAAACTCCCGCGACCTCCAGTCATGATAATTTAATTAGTATCTAGAGATTTTTTGTCTCTAAAACTTGAATTACCATTCAAACGAAATAATTCGAGTCGAGACATTAAACAAATTAATTTTCATTCATTCATTTCTCTTCTCTCGACAAATGGCAACTTCGCACGCGCTTCCATCAGCAGACAATGTCGAGTCATACATAACGAAAGAAGCAGCCAAAGAATTAAGAAATAAATTAAGCGCACGAGGAGAGCAACAGGACCATGACTACGATGATATCTTGAGAAGAATCATCATGAGCGTGCAACAGCCAAATGACAATGCAGAGCAAATCGTCTACGAGAAAAAGTATTTCGATTATCTTCCGAATGATTTAGATTCAGAAGATGTAGCTGAAGATGATTCAACTCATGAATTAGTTAAGACTCTCGACGATGACAGCGTTTATTCGAAGGAAGTGAGACGTGTTAATAGCCGAAAGTTCAAACGAGATTTGACGGAAGTGCAAGGTCGTCCGAAGCGTCAAAGTATTTATTACGTTCCTTATCCTTTAGTTCACTACAATCCTTATCCTAACGTTAACTTTTACGTTCCTCACAACTTCCCAGAAGCACTTCCTCCTCCTCAATCCCGAAAAAGAATTGAAAGCAATCAAGTTAATCCATGGACACCTCAAGCCAACCCCGGCAAATTACACGCGCCTTACAACTTTTATCTGCCAGCCGCACTACCCGGAATAAAGTGAGTGTTCCCACGAAACCGAGAGTTAAAGATTATAAGTAATCCAACCCTTCACTCAACAACGCAATAGCAACCCGTCGCCACCTCATAATCCCAATGGAATCGACACTGAAGACAGAATTAGCCTTTTCGAAGACGATGACTCGGACCAGCGCATTTGGTCGAGCTCCAACAATAAAAATCAAGGAGGCGGCGGCGGAGGCTTTGCCTCTGGATCATGTAAGATTAGACCAATCATTTCGCGTCGAGTATTTCTTAAATGTTTACTTCGTCAATAGCGGCTCAACGACCTAGAACAACACAAAGGCCTCGAACAACAACTGTCAGACAGAATTACGGCGATACAAACGAAGTTGGCATAGGAATGCCTGACCAAACTGTGGAACTTGAGATTGAGTACCCTCCTGACACTTTTGAACGTAAGAGAATGAATAGAAAATTGAAATCCGTTTGATTTCGAAGCGATAATGAGATTTTCTTCACTTTCTTCATTTCCACCAGTTCCATTAACGACTCGAGCGCCTCTCAAAAGACCAACAATTAGCAAGAACAAGAATCCGAATCGAAAAGGTAGGAAATGAGAAAAAAAAGACTTTGACGAACAATCGGCTTTGTCATATCCATTGGTTGTTGTTATTTTTAATGTCAAAATTGTCGTTTAGTTTTCAGATAAAAGTACTCGCTAACAAAAACGGGGAATGCACACTCATAACTCTCGCACAAAATGCTTTCAAAATTTCTTCAACCCAATGCATGTTCCAATTGTTAGGAAAATATTTTTTTTTGTTGTTGTTAAGCTTTTCATTTGATGTCAGAAGTAAATGTTTGATGTTTGAAAGTTCATAAAGCGAAAATTCCAAAATTTCTCTCATTCCATTCAGTTGAGTCGACGACAACTACGACAACGACGACACCAATACCGGATCGTACATCAGGCAATCGAAAGATTAATCAAAGCGTTCCCACTTGTGTTTTGGCGATAACGAACTGTTGCTCTCGCTACGATGAGCTCGTTCGAACGCCATGCTTTGAGAAATACAATTGCCAAGGTGCATTCTTCGGATTGAACCCATGCTCACCGGATATTAAAGCCGCTGCTTTCCGAGAGGTCGAGAAGTTCTCATTAAGATAAAGATCAAGTGTTCAACTTATAATCTTTCGTCATTTAAAGTCGCAAATTCTCAAAGAATAAAGAAGATCATCAGAGCAAAGCTCTTTTTAAATTATTCGAGTTTTTTTCAGGGGAATTCCAAGAGACGACTCTTTAATTGATTGGATCTCGTCATGATGTGAGAACAATTCTCTAATTAGACGAACGACAGTAAACAACGAACGTCAAAGTTTTGATCTACAATTTAAAATTCATAACTCCAAACGATTCTTCTCTTTCATCACCAAACAATTTGCACAACGTTATCAACAGCTACTTCAGTCAACAAGTTCCACTCACATTGTCTATCGACACTCGTAAAGTTTTTATGTGCTCGAGTGCTTTATCAAAGAGGCAGATAAACTCACCAGCATCAGATGAGCGATGACTGATTCCTCTTTTAATTTCGTGTTTACCCATACTCCGCTGTTGTTCAAAACTATTTTGTGAAACTAATTGTGTTGAGTGTTTTTTGCTGCTGCTTGACGACGAGTCGCTTGATTGCTGCTGATCTGGATCAGAAGTTTTCTTACAGTTTCGACGAAATTTCGTGCGAAATCCTCTGAGTGGAGGGTAAGCAGGATACTATCGACCACTAATTCGAACCCATCCTCGATTATTCTCATTATTATTGTACCAAATACCTGTTGACAAGACAAGAGAGAGATAAAGAAAAGAAATTAGAAATGTCGACTTAATTTCACAATAATAAAATCAATTAGTTGTCAATGTTGTCGCTTATTCTTTTGCTGCTGCCTCTTCGTTCACTTGCTCTCAATAACGAAATTTATTTATAGCGATTTATAGCAAATCAATGAATGTCTTGGAAACATGTTGAGAGAGATTGAGAAATCAATTTTTCATATCGACTGCTACTGAAACAATTATATTGAGAGGAAAATACTTAATGTAGCGACAAGATATCTTGGAACAGATCTGACAAAATGTTGAAACATGCTGGAGAAGAAGAGAAAGATTTTTTTCCGTTTCTCTTTCGTTCGCGTGAGACAATCTCGTGCTCGCCCCAGACACGTTACATAACCGAAAGTTTGTCCTTGAAGTGAAATGAAAGCAGCAAGTGATGAGAGTCTGCTGAAAAATTATTTTTCTTTTCCGTATTAGTTGTGATGAAGCGAGCAGCCCCAAAAAAATCATTTTCCTCGGCTTCTAAATTGCCGAGGAATTCATGAGCAGGAGTGAATTGCTTCTCATCTTCCACACACCAAAACCAAACCATGAAGCGTGAAGAGTCGTCTTTGCCTTCCACACACAACGATAAGAAAAGTGAATTCCTTGTTTGACGAAGGGAAAAAGGGAAAACTCAGCGAAGAGAAAAAAAACTCTGGCTCGGCGTAAAATTATCTTTACTCGCAGCTAAGCAGCAGCGCTCGTGTCCTTTGAACTTTAATGGGAAATATCACATTGAAAATGGAATCGTGAAATTTTCGCTTTTCATTTTCCCTCCACACAATTTCCTCTCTCGCTCTCTCATTTGTGCTCCACATAGCAACATTCCATCGAATAAAAGCAACACCAGCTTTGTTTAATCTTTTTTCATCGACACGAATTTATTTTCAACTAATTACTCACTAATCATTTTTCAAATTGATTTCCTTGAAATCCTTTCCACTGCTGCGAGATATGTCGTCGATTAAATTATCCAGCGCTGCTTGTGACTTCTTTCTAACCTCAGGCGAAAATATTCAAGATATTTCTCCCCCGTTCACTTTTTAAATTACAGAAATATCTGAGACCACGAATTCACGTCCTCGCAATAACGCTTTTGTTACAAAAATATGTAAATTAGTGGAAGAACTTTAGGCTAAAGCCAGAAAAAATCCGAGACTCGGAGGATAAAAAAAGTGGTCCTTATCCGGCAAAGGTTCTCGACTGAATATGTGAAATGTTATCTCGCGATTTTCTTTCCTCTCCTGAAACGAGGATGCTTTGCCGAGAAGATTTTCTGTAAAGCTCAGTCCTGAGCTTATTGGAAAGAATTTTTTTTGTGAAAAAGCTTTGTCAGAGACACAAACCAAAGATGAAGAGATTGAAATTATCGAAAGATGTCGCAGTGTGTTCAAATGACGAATTTAATTTAATTATTTCAGAAAATCTTTTCTTTTATACTCAGAAAAATCGTCTTGAAGAGAACAAGACACGCACGTGCTTGATTAATTGAAGAAAACATTGAGCTTTACGGAATTAAAATTGAATACGCGTTGGAGGCGGTTTCAAGATTAAAAGAAATCAAAGTCGACGTTGATAATAATTGTAAACAAATGTCTGGAGCAAAATACGAAATATCTCTTGACCGCGAGGAATCTTTTTCGCGATTCGATTCGAAGAAGTTGGAACAATGAATTTTAATTAGTGAATCCCATGAAATTTCTTCTTCAAAATATTCGTGAAGCTGACCTCAAAATTGGACAAGCTAATCACTCTTATTCAAGTAAAACTCGCGTTCACATTCGAATTCTTTTTAAAACAATTCTCTCGGTTGTTCATCTCCAACATCAAACCTTGAACAAAGCTTCACAATTTTACCTGAAACATCTAAAAATATTCAAAAGCCAACAAGTTTTTTTTATTCCTTTATTCATTCTATCGTTCTACCATTCATTGATATTTACTACAAATAATTTCATATTTACAAGTTTAACTTTTATTCTCTCGAATTTTGACTTTTTAGAAAATTCCAAATTTTTTTTATGTTAAATTTAAAATTTAAATTGATTCAGAGAAAAAAATTAATCGTAAACTAATCTTATTCCTGAATTTACAGCGTTCACCGATTTGAGGAAGTAAAGAACAAGAAAAAAAAACGAATAAAAAAAACAATAATTGAAAGGGGGGGACTGACTTAATATAACTAAGAGCAAACTTAACAAGTGGCACAATTTTCTATCGTCGTAATGATAATTTTTGACAAATTGTCTTAGGTCTATGGTCAAACTATTTACACATTTTTTTTAGCTTTCAAAGAGATTTCAAGAAGACTACATGGCTTAATTGATTTTTCAAAGAGCTGCAGCCACTCATCGAGCGCGCTACACATTGCTACGCAAATAACTTCCTTAATCGACTAAATTTATTGCAATTATCAATGTTTTTCAGCTCATTTCCTCGAGGAGAGAGTTGTTGCGAGCATTTTTCTTTTTTATTTTTATTAAGAAAGTTAATCTTTAGCTTTGAACATTCATCTTAAACATCGATCAACTGTCTAAGGATTAACAATTCATTGTGTTATTCACAAGAAACGCTCGGCAAACTATCGCAATGAGGGACGACTGAATCTTAGTTTGTAAACGAAAAAAATATTAAGCAAGCAACAAGATTAAAAATAAAATCACATAGTTTATCAAAAATCGTTTCATGCTTTGCAAAAATCAAATTCTTACGTCAAATAAAAAAAAACTAAATTCATATCAGCTTTTTGAAGGTTCCCAGAGTCCCCAAAGTTATCAAAATGTTTCCTCTCAGAAATTAAAACATTTTGCTTAGGCAAGAAAAGTTATCAAGTGATGTTTGGACTTTAATCTTCACATTTGTTTCTGAGAGATCACACTTTGGGCAGCAAACTGATGATAAATCATAAATTACAATTTGTGTTTTCAGAAAAGAAAGTTCAAGTAACAAAAATTACGTAAATCATCGTTTCCAAGGAAAAGAAAAAATCAAATTAAAATTAAATAAAAATGAACACTTTTCTCAAATTTCCATCGATAAAAATTATTGCAACTTTTTTTGTTTTTAAAAAACGTTTTGAAGCTTTTTCAAATTGGAATGGATCTTCGCTCTTTTCTCTTTCTTTCCTTTCATTTAGCAGCAAAAAAATATTCTACTTTGCCTTCATCGTAAACTCTTTTCTCTTATGAAACCTGAGATCAAACAAAAAGTAAGAAACGATCTAGTCAATGCTTAGCATTTTCTCTTCATCATCAACTCAACTTGTAAACAAATAAAAGAAAAAAAATGTTTGACACTTTATTCGAGCGAAGAAACAAAATATTTCATCATTCATTTATTCTAGGGTTTGCGCAAAAACACATTTAGCTACTTCATCGTCCAAACTCTTTCGATTAACATCGATCGCTTTGAATCTTTGTCTGTCTCGTCCCTTGCGACATAAACAATTTCTTTCTACCTGGGATGACAATTAGCTTAATCCTAAATATTGAACTCTTTTAAACAGCTATCTAAAAGAGAAGAATGAAAAGAAAGTCGATTAATTTTAAAAAATGAAATACAAAAGTTTTTAAAAAAATCCATTAAAATAATTTGTCGGAAGGATCAAGAGAGAGTGAGAGTGAGAAACAGGAATTTTGTTGTGATCCGCGGTGGATGTTGGGAGGAAACAACGCAACAAAATTAATGATTAAAAGATTCCTTAAATACCTTAATGAACCCAAGAGGGTGTGCTAGTCCTCGCTGGATACTGACCGTTCGAGGTGTGAGAGGCTTGTGCTGGTTGCTGCGTTGTCGCTTCGCCTCCGTTCAATTGATCAACCATTTCTTCTTGGTTATTGTTGTTTTGAAAATTGAAATCAAGCGGTCCGTAGGAGAGCTCGTGTTTTATTACCTTTGTCAATTGAGAAGAAAGGGAGAAGGAGAAAGTTAGCAAAAAATAGAAATGATTGATTAGCATTTAATGATTAATAGCCTCACCTCTTCAACATTGCAGTCCAGGCCTCCTTGAAACGACTCCAAATTCAAACTTAAGTCGTCCAAATTTGTTTGATTGTTTAATGTCGTCTAGAAGAAGAAGACGTTCATTATCAAGCTCTTTTAAAAAAAATAATCGTCAAACAAACCTCTCTCGTATTATTCTGCAGTAAATGAATAAACTGACCCATGAGAGTTTGAGGAGTGTTATCTGAAGTGGAAAGATATCAAAAATTAAGTTGCCATTCGTCTTCCTTCGACGCGCCCTCGTTGACTTACTTCCGATATGTGTCGTAAGGTTTTGTGTGTTGTTTAAAGGTGGACTCTTCGACGACGGCCTCTGCAGTCGATTTTGATTTACCAACATCGAGTAGTCGGGCGAGGGTTCACTGTACGATGGTGACATGCCTGTGACAGATCCCGGGGACATGCTCTGCGAGAAAAAAGCAATAAAGTTTAAGAGACGATGTCTCGAATGAAAGTTTCCGCTTGTTCAACGAACCTCTCGTGTGTTGTTTTGAAGCAAGTGAATTGTTTGGGTCGGTTGCGTCAACCCGTACGTCGTTGCCATCGACGGATGCATCGGATATTGAGGCGGCTGGTAAGGAGGCGGCGGAGGTTGTGGGTGCTGAACTGCAGTGCTGAACCTGCTCCATCCGTAAGATCAGTTGGTCGCAATAGAAAAATTGGGAGAGAAATTTTTCGGTAAAAAATCGACTTCTTGGAGGAAAAACAATTTTAATTGCTTAAGAGCTAAATGCACAACGAGATGGTAAAGTTCTACTTGACATGCCATAGTAAAATGGAATGGATTCAAACAAGAAAGTTCTCAATTTCAAAAAGACGAATGTTCTCATGCTCTCTCTACATTTTAAGTTTTCATAAATTTTCTCTATGCAACATGCAATAAAAGTGGCGGAGAGAAAATAAATATTGTAATAACTCAAAAGCGATAAAAGTTGTTTGTAAATTGAGAGGAATAATCTTTTAAGTTAGTCGCTGTTGAGCGTGTCATCCATAAGACGAATGTCGATTAGTGAAATTCTTTTTATTAGTGAGAGATGGATGAATGAAGATTGATACTGACCCTTGGCTAAACAAATCACTCTGAACATTCTGCAGGTTTAATTCTTCGGCGAGTGTTCCCGCTAAGTCTTCTAATGTCGAGTTCGGCGTGTCGTCGATAATTCCCGTGTCATCATCGCCAATGAAGTCTGCGTACTTGTTCCAGTCGTTCTCAAGAGACAGTGACGCAATCGGACTTAATCGTCCTACGGAACTTGCATTTGAACTCGCTCGTTGACGAAAATCAGGCGATAATTGGAAGTTTCCACTTCATAATCGAATCAAATAATTGAACATAAAATAAAAGAAAATGAGAAAAAAAAACTTAGGAATGATCTAAGAAATAAATTTCGTTTTTCTAAAACTTGCACAGACAAAGCTAAGATTCTAAAAGTCTACGAGTGCTTGAATTGATTAAATTTATTCTCGAATCTACTTGCGAAACAATTTGAGTTGATAGATACCTGTGCAGAGGACTTTCTGGAAAGAGATCCAAGCCCTCGCTGACGCTGCTTCCAGGCGACGAGTTGACATCATTTAAAACGCCAGTCACATCTAGAGAAAGAGGAAGATAAAAGAAACGCTTCAGGTATTACAAGGAAGCAAATGAAAACATCTCAATTCAATCTTACTCGTTAGCACTCCATTTCTTAGCTGCTCAACGCGCTTCTTAACTCGCCCACGTCGCTTCTCAAATTTTGACGTTTCCATGGATGCCGCTCGTCTTCTGACAGATTTTCCAGGCTTCGCATCGGGATTTAACATCCACCACGATGACTTGCCAGTTCCCTCGTTTTGTACTCTCATGAATCGATTGTGTAGCGACAAATTGTGACGAATGGAGTTCTGTAACGATGTCATCGAAGGAGGAAGAAGATGAATATAAAAAATCAATTTTATATTTCGTGTCATGAAAATTCATGACTTAATAATTTTTTTAAAGGAGTCATAAGACGGTTTGCTGAAGAATAATTTTTTATCGTGCCCGTTTGAAGAAGGAGAAGGCGAGGAAATATGAATAGGAATTGGTACTTGTCAAACTTGATAGCTACAACTTTTTTTTTATTTTATGCTTTTGTTCCTTCAAGAGCGCAAGAATTAATCAATGATGTGTAAATAAATTCTTTACAATGAGGACGACGAATTTTTCGATGAAAAAATATTCCGCTGCGGGCGTCGCGAGAAAGATGAGACGATAAATGAATAATTAATGAAGTTTCAGTACATGCAGAATTAAGTCATAAAGTTTCAGGGCTGTGAGAGAGCGTCGCGCGCCGTGCGGCTGTCATAAAGCATCGAAGTTCCGTTTAGGGAGTAAGAAACTTTAAAAGTTTCTCCTCACAACGTCAGATTCTTTATGATAACGAAAATATGTAAAGGAGACTGCCGTTCGTGGGGGGAGAATACGGCGCCGTTGAACGTCGTGAGCAGAGAAAACTTTTCTTCCCTTTCGATAGAAACTTAAGTCGTCAAACTAAATTAACTGTATTTACTGCCCCGTTTCGGCTGAATTTTTCATTTTCGTTAATTTCGACAAACGCATGTTGCTGGAAGAAAAGAAAAGTTTTCGGCTGTTGACGACTTTAGTTTCGTCGCTGTGTGGATTCATAATCAGATAAAGTGAAGGCTCCGGATCGACAGGATTATTCAACAGCAAAGAGAGATATCGTCATGAAAGATTCATTCGAGAGAACTGCTCCGACTTGAATTATTTTAGTTTGCATACGCAATGAAGGATGATGAAATTGCGGCGATGTTCGGAAATATCTTTTAGTTGTAATTCAAATTGAAACGTCGTTCGTGTAATAGTAAAATTGCCAGAAATTGGATTTACATATTAAGCAAATCTATCAGAAAATCAAATTTTCATCCAATTTTGATATGAATTCAAATTGGAATTTGAGCGGTCGAGCGGCCTTGTGCGAAGTAGTTTTTGAATAAAATTTACTCAAACGAAAATTGCTCGAGTGTATGAGTCGAGAATCAACAAAATAGAGCAGCGAAGCGCGTCGTCTTAGCTGCTAACATATCGACAATGTGCGAATTTTTACGCATTTTTGAATGTGCTAAATGTTATTGGAGACGTTTCTTTCTTCTTTTCGGGTGATAATGTATGAAAGGTTGCCGTAGGAGACAGAACGAGTAAAGAGAGAGAGAGGGACTGGAAAAATCGTTCAACTCGTTCACGCTAGTCGAGAGCAGAAAAAAAAGTTGCAAAGCTGTTTGGAAAACCCCCAAATCGCTTCGCTTCAACAAATGCACATAACGAGCGAGAAGAGAGAGAGATTTTCCTGCTATTTACCTCCGATATCAATACCTCAACTCCCTCCTGTCTGTACCTTCCCCCTCGATGTCATTGAATTTTAAAGATTTGGCGCCATTTAGACTGTTCGCCGAGAATTATATTCAGATTCCAGTTAATTTATCATTGTCGCTCGTGATCGAAAATGGAAAGAAAACTTTTTTTTTTCTCTACGTTCAGAGATTTCTGTCTCGAAAGGATGAAGAGGGAGAAGAGCAACTAACAGAGGAATCTCCACAAATTGCGACTGACACTCGCAACCTTTTGATATTATTTGAAGTGTCATAATTGCATTCATTTTACAGACAATTACGCTAATCCAAAGCTACTTCTCCTCCAATGATAAATCGTGCTCATCCAAAGCGAATGAATCTTTGATCTTTCTTTTTGGTCAAAGGTGCAAATGAAAAAATGAAACCTTGTTTTATAAGAGGAAGCATTTACGCGTTTGAAAGCGTTATCTACAAAACTGACAAGCGGCTAACTGGGTCATTCAATAGCAAAGCAGCAGCAGCTTTCGTTTCAGCTGATACGGAGAAATTGATAACTTCTCTGGCGAACGCACATGAAGCATTTCGTTGTCGAAAGCAATGACAACCCAATTGATTCAGCAGATTCTTTTAGCGCAAATTGCATTCATAGACATGAATGAACGAACAGGGAGGGAAAGAAGTATCAATCGGAAATCAATAATAATTTCATTATCCACCCTGAAGCATCTTCATTAAAGTAATTTCTTTCTGTTTGTCTTTGCAATGTCATTATACGATTTCTTCTCGTAAATTATTCGGGAGGACTTTCTTCTTTGGTGTGTCCACGCTTGGTCTCGAGCACATTAAGTTTTATTTCCTCCTCGAGAAAGGGGGAGGTCGAAATCGAGAGACGATTCGTAAATGGGCAGGCAGTCGAGAGATTTTTCCGATCGGATAAGTTTGTGAACCAAATTTTTATCGTACTTAATGTTATGACAGTTTTCTCTTTTTTTCTTTCTTTTCTTCAAACGTTCTCAGTCAGTCTGAGGGAAAGCAAATCATGTGAAGCCGTTTAGGTTATCAATTGTAATAAATGTTAATAAAATTTGACATAACGCGCTCGCTTCATGTTCCAGAGACTTCTAAATTGCAACAGATAAGAACTAATTCCTTCGAATCTGCTTTAATTCTTTTCGGAAAGAGATTTCTCTATTTTATTTTATTGCAAATCAATAAACGCTCTCGATAGAGTTCGAACAAGATTAGTCGTCATGTGCGGGTGAATAAGACGAAGAAATGAAAAAAGTAAGAAGGCGGCGATGACTTCTGAACCCGTAAAGTTTCACCGACGAGACGACACAAGAGTAAATATGTTCGACACGTTTCTTGATAACGATTTTTTAATTGCAATGTCATTACAATTTCAGAGAAAGAGGAGACAACTCCGTCATCATTTAATTGAAAGCACCTCGACCATGAATCACCTGAATTTCGAAAGAACAGAACGAGAATTAATGGGCATTTAGTTTAATTAATACTTTTCCTCTTCTCGTCTAAACGATTGATGTGCCTGTTGATGATAGAGACCATCCGCAAATCAAGTGGAAGCGTTAAATGTGCAAAAAGAATAAGCGATCTGACGATGGCCGATGGAGAATCGGTTGTCGGTTGTGTATCGAAGAGCGAAGATAGATTGGGGAGAGGGCGATAAATCAGAGGGGATTTGACGCAATTAGGTACATGGGCATCTGAATGTTCAATTTTTCACTTAAACTTCAATGTTTTACATTCTTTTGTGTGACTATTTGATTTAGATTAATTGACAACCTCAGTGCTTCGATGGGAAATGAAATTTGTTTCAATTAATAGCTAAGCTTAGCTAGTCCCCGAAAAACTCTCCTCTCGTCTCGATGTCCGAGGAGGAACTCTTTCTCTGTCTATTTCAAATCCATTAGTTTCAAATTCGTGCTGTTTTTCTTATTGACAAATGACAATCACGTTGCAAGCGGCTCGAGACACTGACAGACGACGATCTGAATATCTCAAACTGATTTCCAGCGAGCGAGGGAGGGAGTGACTTTCACATGACGCGATAACATTAAACCTACGACACGTGGTGACTAATTAAGTAATTTTACGATGATAAATTTTACTTTAATGAAAGTTTTTTGTTTAAAGCAATCGCGATGACCTTTTTCAATAAAAGTTCAATGTGATTACGTCTTATCATTTCCTTTTGTTCGCAAGAGTCGCTTGCAAAACTAGCAGCGTTTGCACAAGCCATTATCAACAGATGAACAGCATCAGCATCAACATTCTTCGTTAAAATCTCGAATTCAGTCGATTGACGTCAGAGGTAAACTTTCGAAATAATTTTTTCGAAGCTGTTCTCCTTCATTCGATCGGAAAGTCAAAAGTCTTTCAATCTCCAACTTCTCGTGGAGGAATTTTTCGCGTCGTCGTCGTCCAGAAAGAACAATGAGAAATCTTCATCTTCGCGACGAAATAGATTCTGATTTAGACCGTTATTTGAATGTCAAAGTTTAGCATACGCCGAATCAAATGAAATGGAATGAAAAAATAAATAAATGATTTTACTTTCAAAGCGTCGATAAAAAAAAATATTGACTCTGCTGCCGCTTGCCGTAAATTCATTTTATTTATACTTGAATAACCGGTTAACTAAATTTATATTTATCTCACTCTTGCATTTGCCGTATTAAGCGTCTATCTAAGTAGATATCTGGCTAATTAACTGATCTTTGTATTGCTTAATGATGAAGCGAGCATGAGATAGAAGAAGAACGAAGAAGGAGAAACTCAAAACTTACTTTCCATCCAGCACTGCTGTTCGAATCACCTTTGTCTTTGAAGTAGGGAACATTCGTTACCATCCACTCGTAAATTTGACTTAATGTTAACCTATTGTCTGCGGCTGAGCCGATTGCTTTTGTTATTAGATCGGCATACGACAAGTTGCCCCATGCGTTTCGTCTGGAAGAGTTCTTTTTGGAGACTGACGACGATGTAGGTGTCGGAGGAATTCCTAGAAGATAAAGAAGTCGTGAGTTAAAGTGTCTAAAGTATTTCAAGGTGAAGGGAAGGAAAAAGCGCTAAAGACATAGACAAACACTCAATGACGCTGTTCACAAGCGACCTTGAATATTTTTATATTTAAATATTTATTGCTATGAGATCTGTGGCGCCTGAGAGTGGAATTCTTATTTCTTACACCTCGCCGCGATTCTGTGACATACGATCTTTAAATATGTTCTGATCGCAATTGCTCAAGACTGTCTCAAAGCTTTTGAACTCGAATTGATTTCTTTTTTGTTTACCTTGTCGGTGAAATGAAAATAATTCAAGTAAATAACAACAAAGCATTGCTTTGTTTACAAACAGCATGCAAATTTGTCGTCACTATTTCGGGATATTTGTCGATGAACTAATATTTGTGTAATCGCGTATTGAGTTCAAACTAGAGATCGTGATAATCTTATCAGTTCTCGATGATAAGAAGTCAAAAAAAGAAAAAGTTCATGTCATTATAATCGAAGGAAACATTGAACGATAAGAGTGAATTGGTTTACATCGAAAAAGCGAATCGAGAGCTCGAAGTTGCGTAGTTTTAAAAACTGAATGAAATATCTATTCGCGGTTGTGTAGGTTTCGTTTAGCGTACGATTATTATTCCTCTTAAGATGATAGTGACGTCGCGGAACTTTGCTTACTCACAAGTCACAAATGTTTTTTTTTTCAGGAGACGAAACTCTTTCAAAACAACAATTAAAATCTGTTTTTGTTATTGACTTCGGCGAAATGTGGCACTTCGAGGAGCAAAGTAAGCGCGAGATGCGAGATCGTTCTGAATTCACCCAAAGTAAGTCTCTTATCTCGTCTTGACGTCGTACGATGCAAGGCGTAATAATACCAAGAAAGACAATCTCAATGTAGATCAAAGTGAACTTCCTTAATCAATGCACGAACTCAATGAATTTTAGCTGACACTCGACTCTTTAAATACTTCCGGGATCGGGAAAATCAAATCTCGAAAAGCGATTAAGACTTACCAGATAATGATTGCTGATTACTTGATTGTTGATTATTATCTGTGTCATCGCTTGGCTCAACAAAATTCTCTGGCCTTGGCAACGGCCACGTATTCGATCGCGCACGAATCTGAGGCTCAAATGCTCCTTCATGAAGCTCAGCCAATGAATCCATTTGATCACTTGACAGCCCATCCAAAGGCGGAGATGGCCATGGATCGTTAAACGAATCCATTATCTTTCTCTTAGAGATATTTCTCCCTAGTTACAGTTGCACAAAATCACTTCGATAAATCGTGAAGTCCTTGAGAACTATTTATGATTTTTATTTCCCACTTTTTCTTTTGCTACTTGCACTTGTGTTCTTTCACGAAGCTTTCGCACAGCAAACGAGAGTTCTCAATGTGTGTTTGCTTTTTCTGGCTGCTCCGTCTTATCAGTTGTATCATACACTCTCAGTTTGTTCTTGTTCTTCTTCTTTTTTTTTTGTTTTAGCGAAATCAAAACTTATTAACAATGCATCGTCACTGCGAAATTAATTGATTCCTGTGAGTAAAAGGTTCTGATTAATCTTTGCACTTGCACCTTCGTTGACAATGTGATAACTTCGAAACGCTGTCTAACAAATATGCAGTTGGAGGTGTGACTCCCCGCTCCGAGACCGATCAAGCACCGAAACTATTTCGTGGCAAAAGATAACTTTCGGTTAAGCGTGTTTCGCCGACTCTCTATCTCTCAACGCGACCGCGATTATTAATATTCGAGCCGAACGAATTTTTTAAGACGTAATTCGCATCTCGTACTTTACATCCACACACATCCGAAGAGTTTTTTTTACAAGTCTCTCTTGAATATCTCTCCACACGATAAAGACGAAATAAAAATTAACTTTTTTGACCAACACACGAGCGCGCGAGTTTTTTTTTCTTTTTTTTTTTTGTTTAAACTTAAATTAATTTCAATTTGTGTTTGAGAAGAATTTTTTTATTCGCACATATCGCGTATTTAAGTTTTGCAGCAGTGGAGCTGGAGAAAAATTTACATTTCAGAGTTGCTTGCGACTTACATTCGAATGAATGCTAACACTCAAACACGTGATCGCATATAATTTGAATATCTTTTATGTTCCTTCTTCCTCAGCTCTGTCGACGTTTCTTCTCGATCTTCGACGCATTTAAAAACAAGAAAAAAGAATTCTCGAAACTTCAAACATCACTTTGCGCCTCAAAGTTTTCTTCTGCCGCTGCTGCGATCTGAATTATTTGTCTGATACGTAATTTCATGTGAGGCTTGTGGAGCGTTTTGATTTTTTTTTAATATTTCATTCGGAGAGAGAGATTGAAGACAATTTTATTGAGTCGGAAATTTGAGTGTTCAATTATGTGTGTATACTTTATCAGCCGAGCCACTTCACTTTACTTCGACTCGTTCGTGTGGAAAACGGGGAACAACGAGAGACGAAGAGAAGCCAGCAACAAGATCAGAACTCGAAACACATCATAAACTTATACGATATTTTCTTTTGATAATGATAAGAGGACTGTGTTACATCGCGGCTTTGTATTTTTCCACTGATGACCGTGTTTGTGCGCCAGAATTCATAAATATTGATTCATGAAATAATCGCTTTACTAAACGAGCGACGTGAGTCAATGACAGCATGTGTTTGTGCTTGAATTGAGACAAGACAATCTATGCAAATACTTTGACGTGTAAGATCAAAAACAAACGCACTGAGAACTTTTAGATCGAGTAAAGCTCTGTCGGCAGAAATTAACAAACGTGTCGATGATTTTTTTTTGCCGAACAGGAATTTCAATGACTCGTGGTTTTTATTTCTTCAAATATCATTTTTTTTTACTACCACTGTCGCACAAAGCTATTTTTAAAAATTTAAACTCTTTTTTCGGTGCTGAG
Organism: Smittia aterrima; assembly: GCA_033063855.1. Lineage (NCBI taxonomy): Eukaryota > Metazoa > Arthropoda > Insecta > Diptera > Chironomidae > Smittia > Smittia aterrima. The sequence continues at coordinate 6,715,032 of CP093830.1, forward strand.
GTGGCCAACGTCGAGTCGAGAGAGATGTTCGGCGTTTTCTTTTTAGTTTCGATCGTTTTTTTTCTCGCCGTGCTGAAAAGTATCTTCTTCTTTGCTCAAAATATCCGAGAAGGTGCCAAATTTGATCTTGAAAGAATTCAAAACGCGAACGAAATGTTGTCTTAGCGATCTACACACACGAACGCGGCTCGATTACAAATCAAAAAAAAAAACTTTCGACATCGCTCTGCGAATTACGCTATGATTAAGCGTGGCTAGCACGCAATTTGTTGACATTTAAACGTTTCGAAATTATCAGTCGTTTCCAAAGAGTTTCGAGGACCGCGTGGCGATTACAAAAATATTTTTCCCCGTGCGAACTCAAAGATAATGTGTGAATTGTACTTCTTATTATTACGGAATCGAGAGAAAATCTTTCTACGTTGTACCGTCTACCGGAATTGAAACTTGACTAAATGTTTTTCCTCTCGTACAGCATTTCGAATATGATAGATAGAGAAGTGGGGAAATCGAGAAGCGCGCCTGTGGATGTACATAAAACGTGTTGATATTGTTTTCTTCTCTCGGTCTGTGTGAGCTCCGCGATCCCCCTCGAACTCTTGATTGTGTTCGATAGAGAAGCTTGTTGAATTTTCGAATTTTCGCTTATTTATTATGTTCTCCAATCTTAGCGAAAGAAAAATCACTCGCGATGGTGTAGGTTCGGTTTGGAATTAATAAATCTCTGTTTCATTCAAGGCAAACTTTTCTTCCCTTCAACGCTTCATTTAAATTCTATGAATCAAACCTCGTCGCTAATAATATCTCACCATTTGAACAAATGGATTTAAATATTATTTTCCGTCAACCACGTGACTGACTCGTTCATTGATGTTTTCTTATCCGACAAAGTGACAAGATAATTGAATTAGACAGACGACTATTGTACATTAATTGTTCACTAATTCTCCTTCTGCTTCATCGTTTAGCTAAAGAAGAAAACGTGCCACTCGTGAAAACAGAAAAACTTCATTTTCAAATCAACCAACAGCGGATAATTACTGATTGATATAAATAGCTGAAGCAAGAGAAAAAAAATCAACAAGTGTCGAGGCGCAGCAATCGACATGTGTGAGACAAAACATTTTATGTATGAAAGGGAAAAATCAAAACAAACAGTTTTTCACGACCAACCCTCAGTTGTTGCTGAGGAAAATCTTTTACGTTAATAAAAGAAAGGAAAAAAAACATTTAAAGTTCTTCGCTCTCGCTTTCGAAATTGATATTTATCAAATCATTGATTTTAAATCTCATCCGCTTGAATTCTTTTATATTTATAGAACTACGCTAAGCAGTCAGAATTATTTTTATCCGAGGAAACATGTGTTTTCATTTGAGAGCGAGGATTTATCGTCTTAGGGAAATCGGAAAACTATTAAAATGTTGTTGAGACTAAATCGACGATAAATGAATAATTTGGCAAGCGATTTAAAGTATGTTGACTTCAACACTTGAGTTGAAGCTCATTACGAGCTGGGAGAATTAAATTTCATTGCCAAAGTTGCTTGAAAATTTCTAGCGCCAATTTCCTTTTTCATTTCTTAGAAGTAGATAAGAGGAAAGCTCTGTCGTCGCTGATTGGTTTGTCGAAAATTACTTTTTCTTTTTCGTCACAAGCTCCTTTTCCCCAAAACGATTCTCCAGTCGCTACATAAGCATGGGGAGCTATGTACAAGTCATGCGCATGAGCTATGTACGAAGACGTTCAAGAGTCTTGAAAAAGCTTCCGAAATAAAAAGTTGTTAACACAAACACAAGCTCACGAGGAGGAAAAAAGTTTAACATCAAAAGTTTATGTATAAGAGAATGATTTAATTTTTGGATTTAGGATTTTCCTTTAAACAACTGAATGGAAAATGAAGATTTCTCTTTTGAGAAGCTTTTAAATGTTTAAGATTAAAGCTCAATATCTTCGATTCAAGGTTTTCTCTGAATCCACCGCAAACGATTTCTCTCGGAAAGTTCAAATCAGATCAGAATTTGCTTATTGATTTTTCATAATCTCACTGACGACTTCAAACTATTTGCTTACGAAATTGTCTCCAACTTCTTCTTTCGCACGACGAAAAGAAAAAACTGAAAAGAGTGAAAAGTAATTTGTTATTTCTAACACTTTAACTGAAGTATTAAGATTTATTGAATGCATGGAGAAATTTTCATCTCCAACAGAGACTTTTTTCCCCGACGACTTGAAGGAAAACTTCTTCACAGCAAAAGGCAATAAATAACGTCATTCATTCGATGTACATAAATTCGTCCAATGCACAATTGTCGGATTTCACAGACAATATTTTATCGGGGCCGAAGAAAAAAAAACGAGAAGAACTTACGACTGGCGAGAGTTTTCTCGGCTTAGATTAATTAATTTTGCTCCTGACCTCAATGCTCTCTCACTCGTATTAGCGATAGACACGAGGAAAAGCCGGAAAAAATTTCATTAAATATTCAGTAGAAGTTTTCACGGAAAGGAAAGTTCTGAAATATTGCCAGCAAATCACAGTTTATGAAAAGCATAAATTATTCATTACTTAAATAAGTAAAAGCCAGCCGGTTAAGACAACGCCGAAAACTCAACTCAGATTGTGGAAAATTTTCGTTCAACTTGACCCAGCTAACAACAACACTCACAAGTCGAAGAACGAGAATTTCACGCTTGTCTCATTCCATCTCGCTCAAGCATGTGACAGTGTTAATATTTTATTCATCTCGAACTTATCATCGCATTCAGTTGCCGAAGGGGGTCAACTCTAGCAACAAGAGATGATTGAAAATGTAAGTAGACGAAAGAAGGCGATTTGTCTGACGCGTATGAGAATTTATGACGAGAAGGGAGAGACAATTTTTTTTCCGCAAACTTAATTTCGAGAAGCGTTCACACATCGAAACGATGGTGATAATCTATAGTCAAGGCCGGAGCTTCGTCTATCGTTTCTTCCTAATGCCATCTCATGATGCTTCGGATCATTTTTTTTCTCCTTAACAGGCGTTATAAGGTTGCCAACCAATTAATGTAATTTAATTCTTCTCGACTGAGCTGTCAATAATTTTTCACATCACACTCTGGATGATCTCGCTCATTCTTCGAGTAGTTGATGTGTGTGACTGTGCATTTTCATGGCATCGCAAGTCGACGAAAGTTTAACGAAGTTAAAGATTGAACAGTTTTTCTGATTGAATTTATATGGCCGCAGCGCCCTTAATTGGAATTCATAGATAGATTGAGTTTAAATTGCGGGGGAAAAAGTTTATTGAAAGTCCATAAACGTTCTTCACAAATGATGCAGTGATTATTATCCAATTGATTGATGCGATTTCGACAATTTTTTTTCGAATCTCTCGCGTTGAAAATTGACGATTTAGTTTGGTTTTTATTGGCTAGGGCAGGTGATTGCTTGCGTGCTCGACCCCTAAATTGAGTAACAAGCCAATTGTCAATAGCGGAACGCGCCATGAGAAAATGTTCAACTATAAAAATGTCACGTGCACTTATGAAAAATAATCTGAATGCAATTTAAATTGATACGCGTCATGCATCGAAATAAGGAGCCGAGGATTGTAATCGCAGTCATGTGACTGCTCTATTTGATTCAGAGGAATATGTATCAATTGCTCGACTCTCCGTCCCCTCGAAAAATTTGTTGAGAATTCCGAAAATTCAACAGATTTATTTACCCAAAATACAACGAGCTCCCTCCGTAAGAGAAGAAAAAAATCCCCCGTAGACAGAAAAAAGTGCTGCGAATTTATACAAGTTTGAAAAATGTTTCTGATGTATCATCGCGATTACGATGCGTACGAGAGATAAATCTATCTTGAAACTAGATACAGTTTGCGGCAAAATTCTTCGGGGAGAGAAAGTAGAATGATGATCAATTCATCTGAATTTTACCGTCAGTTTGGCGCCGAGCGAAGAAAAGCGAATTTTTGCGAGAAGGTATTTGACGGTTGTTTCACCTCGAGCGTAAGGCCGCTGCCAAAAATCCATCGATTGATTGAAAGAGTTGTGAAAAGTCAGTGAAACGAGGAAACTTGTTGTATGCGGAGAGTCGAGCGATGCATCAATCAGTAGGCCACAAACTCCCAACAACGATTCACCATAAAATCTCAGTGATTAATGTTTCCCATAAGAATATAAAAGTTTTTATATTTCTTGAATCCTAATGAGCTCGAATCTCAATCCTCTGTCTTTTCGTTGAACTAATATCAATTACTTATTAATAATAATGAAAGAAGAAGTCCATTCAATGGCAAGCGAGAGCAACGACGAGCTCTGTGCATTAAATATTCTTTTCCGAACCATTTACGAATATTGTCGACACTAATAGTCTAATAGAAAAGCATAATTATGCTGCCACGGAGGGAAAGTTTTCATCATAAACATCGGGATAATCCAGAAGAGTCTTCGACTTCAACAGTGTACAACAGGATACTGCTTACTCGAATGAAAACGAAGCACGGAGGAAATATTCGTTCAATAAAAGTGAATTATTTTCTTTGAAGGAAACTTGAACATTTTCTTTTCTCTCTCGTTCCAAAGCACTTTCTTTCAAAAGGGAAGATAATTTTTCTCCTTGCAAACATTCGCAAGTAGAAAAATTTCACGGTGAAATATCTATTTTTCATGAGAGTGAGTGGATGAGAGCGAGGGAGAGATTTTTGCAACTTCCAGCACATAGAAAGAGGATAGAAGCGAAATATTATGGAGTAATCGTTTTTCACCGTTTAGTTACAAAGACGACTACGAGGCGCCAGAGGAGAATCCTCGTGTTACGTCAGGTGAAGTCCCCATCGATGCGAGAGAATCGTTAGAAATTTATGGCTTGTGACAGAGTCGACGGAAGTCTCCCCATTTTTGCAAACTAAAACTACATATCAACGAAACTTTTATATTATTGAGATTTTTGGTTAATAAAACAGGGAAAGAGACGGGAAAAGCGAAGAGCGATGAAAGATATTTGCTAATACGTTCGAGATGTAAAGAACAAAACTCATTAGTCGAATGAGCTTGTCTCGTGCGATTACTTTTAGAAAGTTTTTAATGGAAGCCGTCTCTCGGAGAGAACGAGAATGCGGTGAACGAGAATCGCAAACTGCTTCCAATAAATTTAATTCGAAGAAAATTTGATTAATGAACGAGACCCACGACAGCAATTTTTTTAATTTCACCAGGAATCAGTCGCTGGGAAAATTATTGCAATCATTGGATTTCATGGATAGTCGAGTTGAGATGATAGACGACCGAGGAGAAACTAGAAATATTGCGTCGCCAGTGTGACCGTTTAAAAAATTGCGGCTTGTTTATTGCGTACCTATCAATTTTTTTTCTGCCTATTTCTCCCTTCAGCAAAAACTTTATTAAAATCTTACATTTCCTTTGCTTATCGGTGAGAAAGTGTTTTGCTGTTTTGTTTGCCGATCTGAAACGACAATTTTCCGAGATAAAAAATCTTTTTATGTCCGATGAAAAATTTTCTTGCTGGTTGCAAAAATGTTTGAATTCTTTTATCAGCAAACGATTGGACGAATTTTATTTGCATCGTAAAAAGTGTAAAACTGATTTAAAGTGTAACGCGGCCGGAGGAAATTCGAGGAAACTTTGCAAAGAAGGGGAGAGACAAAAATTTGCAAAGTTTTCGATTCAAAGAGATAAAAAAAACTTTCTTCAGGATCAATGAGCAGATTAGTGAAATAAATAAAATCGGTTTATGTGTCGATATCTCTCCTCGCACGGAGAAGAAATGACATTGAAATGGTTATGGGCGTCGTTTGGAAACTTTTTGGCAGATGATCGTAGAGTTCAAAGTCTACATGAGCGATGCCGATATGATTCGAGCATAAAACTCCTCGGCATCATGTATAATGATGAGCTCGTCAAACTTTTATTTTTTCGTCTTCTCGTCAAATTTAAGTTTATTTCGGATCATAATAATTTTATCGCTGCAAAATTGAATTGAATATAAAAGCGCTTTAAGCGGCTGTCGTGAATTGGAAGTACTTCTAGTTCCTCGTCGAAAGAAAATTAAGGAAAACTTGCAAGGAAAAGTTATTGAATAATGAATAATGATTTCGAGGTCTTTCGTCAACGTCATTTACAAATTGTGAAACCATTCAAGGCTGTTAAGCCTCACATTGATAAGAAATTGATTCTTCTTTTACTTCCATTCATGTTATAATCGTTTACTCTTCCTTTTTGTCATCGGCACATTCAGAAAGAACTCAATTCATTGAATTATTCTTTTCATATGTCAACGAATACTAAAAGCTTTTATGTAATTCTTAATCTCAATGCTGTTCATTTATCAAAGTGTCGAGGGAGAATTCATAGTTTCGTAATTATTGACGCTCTTCATGACGAACTGCTACTTCCGTCTCAATAAAAGTCAATCATGCAGTTTAAACAGAGCCGCTAGCTGTGGGCCTTTCCCTTTCGGCGAAAATCTCTTCATCACATTTACGTGAAGCACTTTATCAAATTTGTGTAAACATTTTCAATAAATCATGAAATCTTCTTTAAGGAAATTTGATGTTCAGGTTCAACAAGGAGAATGGTTCAAATGCAATTTTGGAGATGATGAGAGGAAGAATTTTATTTCAGATTTTATAAAGAGATTTACAGTTTTGCTGAGTTCACTCGTTTTTACATAAATCTTTGAAATATCATGGAAAAAGTTAAGAAGCAAAATAAATTGAAATGTAACGAGTCTCATTTTGACTTGTTCGATGAGATTATTGGTTACGAATTAAAAATAAGGTTCATTATTTTTCCACAAACCAAAGTAACATTCATCAAACATTTTGTTCTTGTACTCGTGAACTTCTCCGGCTTCTTTAGGATGAATGATGAGGCGGATTCTATCTCCTAAGAAATTGCGCAGAACTTCTTTCTCCTCGGAACTGATCCAACTGATTTCGACAGTTTTCAAGTGTTGACAGTTTCGCAAAAATGGTTCGAGTGTTTCGCTCGAAGCCTTGAATCCTTTTCCCAGCTTGACGCGCTTCAGTTGAGGCCAACCTCTTGCGATAATTTCAATGTTCGTAGCATCTAACAGAATTCTACTTTTACAAGATACAACTTTGAGTACTTCAATGTTAGGAAATGCGATTATATTCATTCTCCAGTATCCTTCAATTAATGTGTTTTCGAAGATGTCCATGATTGTGAGTGTTTTCAACTTTGGAAAACTTATCTGCATTTTTTCCATACCCGGCACAGAAAAAGCATGTCTGAATTGAAGATTCTCGAGCATCGTGACCTTTTGGGAGATCAACAACATAAAACGTGGATATGCAGGATATCTGGATTTTAGAACCAAAGTTTGAATATTTGGAAGGCTGTCAATGAATATTTTTAACTGCTCAATCATCACTGTCTCCGAATAGTCTTCAGTGTAATTATAAACGATCAGCTTTCGAACGGCGAGATTTGGCGTAAGATTGTGGTAGAAAGCGGAATCTCTTGGTAATGCCCTCATATCAATGTTCAATGTATGCAGCTTGCGAAAGTTCTTGAAAATCGTCTCGAACAATGATGCCGGGAATTTTCTTCCGATCTCCAGTTCCTCCAAGGATTTGACAAATTTATTCATGAATAGCAGCATGTTTTCTTCTGATCCGAATAAGTTGTCACAATTATGGAGAGCAAGTTTCTTGAGTGGGAATTGAATCTCATTCAATTTTCCAAAAGCATTTTGGTGGTTTGCGTAGATGTTATTATCAATTATTGCAAGCTCCTCGAGGCTTTTCTGACGAGATAGGAAATCGATCAATACTTCAGGAGATTCAAAATATCGGACTTTCAAACTGGTCAACTGCGCTATCTCCGGAAACTTCAGAATCTGGAATAAATTTCTGCTAATAAAAAAGAACTCAAGAAAAAATTTGTAATTAAACTTACCACAAAATCAGGAAAGATCAGGACCAACGACTTTAGACGATAAAGGTGACTCAAATCAACTTTATATTTACAGCTATTTAATTTTAAGTCTTTTATCGACAACGTCTCAAGTTTGTTCAATGACTTCAAGGTTTCGTTGAGATTTAGTACGTCTCTCAATCCTATTATGCAATTATCTATTTCAAGAACTCGCAAGTGTGTAAAAAGACTCATCGCTTTCAAAATTGTGTTCCAATTCTGATCGACAACGTATATCTTGTTCGTTTGATAATTGCGTTTGAAATTGTGAATGCTCATCGGATAAATATTAAGTTTCATTCTCTTCATGATATCGAAGCTCTTTCCCATCGTTTCGTTCCATCTGTAAAGAGCAAGTTAGCATAAAATTTGTTTAAAAGCATAAACAAAAACTTACTTTCGGCACACGAGGAAAGAATTCATCAAACTTTGAAAGTCCAAGTATTCAAACACTTTCAAGAAGATCTCGTCCGGCAGATCATTGATTGTGACTTCTAGCTCCTGATCCATTTTATTTCCTTTCGTTCTGTTGAGTAATCGACGATAAATTGAATTTTATTTATTCGATGGCGATCTGATTTTTGTTCGAAGGGCAAGTAAGAAAGAAATCGAGGGACAGGCATTGTTATTTTAAAAAAAAGTCGTTAAATTCATATTTAGCATTAAATCCATCGCAAGCGAAAATCTTTTCATCACATTTACGTGAACCACTTTATCAAATTTGTGTAAACATTTTCAATAAATCATGAAATCTTCTTTAAGGACATTTGATGTTCAGGTTCAACAAGGAGAATGGTTCAAATGCAATTTTGGAGATGATGAGAGGAAGAATTTTATTTCAGATTTTATAAAGAGATTTACAGTTTTGTTGAGTGAACTTGTCTAACTCGTTTTTACATAAATCTTTGAAATATCATGGAAAAAGTTAAGAAGCAAAATAAATTGAAATGTAACAAGTCTCATTTTGACTTGTTCGATGAGATTTTTGGTTGCGAATTAACTGACAATGAACTTAAAGTTGATTCATTAATCAAAAAGATCATCATTCGACATACCACAGAAACATTCATCAAACATTTTTCGGTATGATTTTTGTTTAGGATGAATGATGAGGCGGATTCTCTCTCCTAAGAAATTGCGCAGAATTTCTTTCTCCTCGGAACTGATCCAACTGATTTCGACAGTTTTCAAGTGTTGACAGTTTCGCAAAAATGGTTCGAGTTTTTCGATTGAAGCCTTGAATCCTGGTCCTAGCTTGACGCGCTTCAATTGAGGCCAACCTCTTGCGATAATTTCAATGTTCGTAGCATCCAACAGTTCTCTTCTTTCACAAGATGCAACTTTGAGTACTTCAATGTTTGGAAATGCGATTATACTCGTTCTCCAGTATCCTTCAATTAATGTGTTTTCGTAGATGTTCATGATTGTGAGTGTTTTCAACTTTGGAAAGCTTATGTCCATACCCGGCACAGAAAAAGTATGATTGATTTGAAGATTCTCGAGCATCGTGAGCTTTTGGGAGATGACCAACAAAAGTGGATATGCAGGATACCTGGATTTTAGAACCAAAGTTTGAATATTTGGAAGTTTGTCAATGAATCTTTGTTGCCGCTCAATCTTTTCTGTCTCCAAATAGTCTTCAGTGTAATTATAAACGATCAGCTTTCGAACGGCGAGATTTGGCGTAAGATTGTGGTAGAAAGCGGAATCTTTTGGTAACGCATCGATAACAATGTTCAATGTATGCAGCTTGCGAAAGTTCTTGAAAATCATCTCGAACAATGATGCTGGGAATTGTCTTCCGATCTCCAGTTCCTCCAAAGAATTAACAAACTTTTTCATGAAAACCAGCAAGTTTTCTTCTGATCCGAAGAAGTTGCCACCATATTGGAGAGCAAGTTTCTTGAGTGGGAATTGAATCTCATTCAATTTTTCAAAAGCATTTGGGGGGTTTGCGTAGATGTCATTAATTGCAAGCTCCTCGAGGCTTTTCTGACGAGATAGGAAATCGATCAATACTTCAGAAGATGCAGAATATCGGACTTTCAAGCTGGTCAACTGCGCTATCTCCGGAAACTTCAGAATCTGGAATAAATTTCTGCTAATAAAAAAAGAGCTCAAGAGAAAACATGTCAAATTAGACTTACTCCACAATCAGTAGAGTTCAGGACCAACGACTTTAGACGGTGAAGAGTACTCAAATCAACATTATATTTATAGCCGTTTAAGATCAAGCCTTTAATCGACAACGTTTCGAGTTTGGTCAATGACTTCAATGTTTCGTTGAGATTTAGTACGTCTCTCAATCCCATTCTGCAATCATCTATTTCAAGAACTCGCAAGTGTGTACAAAGACTCATCGCTTTCAAAATTGTGTTCCAATTCTGATTGACAACGTACATCTTGATCGCTTGATAATTGCGTTTGAATTTGTGAATGGACTGCGAATAAATATTAAGTTTTATTCTTTTCATGATCTCGAAGCTCTTTCCCATCGTTTCGTTCCATCTGTAAAGCGAAAGTTAGTATAAAATATGTTTAAAAGTTAAAACAAAAACTTACTTTCGGCACACGAGGAAAGAATTCATCAAACTTTGAAAATCCAAGTATTCAAACACTTTCAAGAAGATCTCGTCCGGCAGATCATTGATTGTGACTTCTTGCTCCTGATTCATTTTATTTCCTTTCGTTCTGTTGAGTTATCGAAGATAAATTGAATTTTATTTATTCGATGGCGATCTGACTTTTGTTCGAAGGGCAAGTAACAAAGAAATCGAGGGACAGGCATTGTCACTTTAAAAAAGTCGTTAAATTCATATTTAGAATTAAATCCAGCGCCAGCATAAAATCTCTTCATCACATTTACGTGAACCACTTTATCAAATTTGTGTAAACATTTTCAATAAATCATGAAATCATCTTTAAGGATACGTGATGTCTGCCAACAAGGAGAATGGTTCAAATGCAATTTTTGACATGAGAGGAAAATTTTTATTTCAGATTTTATAAAGAGATTTACAGTTTTGTTGAGTGAACTTGTCTAACTCATTTTTACATAAATCTTTGAAATATCATGGAAAAATTAGGAAGCAAATAGATTTAAGTTTAACAAGTTTCATTTTGTCTTGTTCTTGATATTTTTTTGGTACGAATGAACTGACAATGTACTTAAAATTGTCGTTGATTAATTAATAAGGATAATCTTTCCACATACCTAAGTAACATTCATCAAACATCTTTCTCTTGTCTGATTCTTTAGGATGAATGATGAGGCGGATTCTATCTCCTAAGAAATTGCGCAGAACTTCTTTCTCCTCGGAACTGATCCAACTGATTTCTACAGTTTTCAAGTGTTGACAGTTTCGCAAAAATGGTTCGACTGTTTCGATTGAAGCCTTGAATCCTGATCCCAGCTTGACGCGCTTCAATTGAGGCCAACCTCTTGCGATAATTTCAATGTTGGTAGCATCCAACAGTTCTCTTCTTTCACAAGATGCAACTTTGAGTACTTCAATGTTTGGAAATGCGTTAATGATCTTTCCCCAGAATTCTTCAATTTCTGTGTCTTCGAAGATGTTCATGATTGTGAGTGTTTTCAACTTTGGAAAGCGGCACACAGGCGGCACAGAAAAATTTCGGTTGATCTGAAAATTCTCGAGACTTGTGAGAATTCCGAATACGAACACGATGACATACAAAGGAAGTCCAGAATTCAAAAAGACTAAAGTTTGAACATTTCGAAGTGCCAAAATGAATCCCAAAATCTGCTTCAATTTATTTGTCTCCAAATTGTCTTCTGTGTCGTTAACGATCAGCTTTCGAACGGCGAGATTTGGCGTAAGATTCTCGTAGAACCATGGATTGGATGGTGCTGCCTCCATATCAATGTGCAATGTATGCAGCTTGTGAAAGTTCTTGAAAATCATCAAGTACAATAATGTTGGGAAATTTTTTCCGATCTCGAGTTCCTCCAAAGAATTGACAAATTTATTCATGAAAACCAGCAAGTTTTCTTCTGATCCGAAGAAGTTGGCACAATTATGGAGAGCGAGTTTCTTGAGTGGGAATTGAATCTCATGCATTGTTTCAAAAGCATTTTGGTGGATGATTGCGTTGGAGTCATTAATTGCAAGCTCCTCGAGGCTTTTCTGACGAGATAGAAAATCGATCAATACTTCAGAAGATTGAGAATATCGGACTTTCAAGCTGGTCAATTGCGCTGTCTCAGGAAACTTCAGAATCTGAAATAGAATTTTACTGATGAAGTAAGAAAAGAAAAAATTCAAAGTAGACTTACTTCACAATCATTACACATCAGGACCAATGACTTCAGACGATGAAGGTGACTCAAATCAACATCAACATTCTTTTCGAAGGTTAGGCCCTTGATCGACAACGTCTGAAGTTTGGTCAATGACTTCAATGTTTCGTTGAAAACTTGCACGTCTCTTGAACCCATTCTGCAATCATCAATTTCAAGAACTCGCAAATGTGAACAACGACTCATCGCTTCCAAAATTGTGTTCCAATTCTCATCGACACCGGATATTTTGATCGTTTGGTAACTGCGATCGAATTTGTGCATGCTCTGCCGACGAAAATCAAGTTTCATTCTCTTCATGATCGTAAAGCTCTTTCCCATCGTTTCGTTCCATCTGTGAAGCGAAAGTTAGCATAAAATATGTTTAAAAGCATAAACAAAAACTTACTTTCGGCACACGAGGAAAGAATTCATCAAACTTTGAAAGTCCAAGTAATCAAACACTTTCAAGAAGATCTCGTCCGGCAAAACATTGATTGTGACTTCTTGCTCTTGATTCATTTTATTTTCTTTCGTTCTGTTGAGTACCTAATCGACGATAAATTGAATTTTATTTATTCGCTTGCGATCTGACTTGTTCGAAGGGACAAAGAATTCGAGGGCCAGGCAATGTCATTTTAAAAAAGTCGTTAAATTCATATTTAGAATTAAATCCAGCTCCAGCACAAATCTCTTCGTCACATTTACATTAACAAATTTGTGTAAACATCTTCAATAAATCATGAAATCTTCTTTAAGGACATTTGATGTTCAAGTTCAACAAGGAGAATGGTTCAAATGCAGTTTTGGAGATGATGAGGAAGAATTTTATTTCAGATTTTATAAAGAGATTTACAGTTTTGCTGAGTTCACTCGTTTTTACATAAATCTTTGAAATATCATGGAAAAATTAGGAAGCAAATAGATTTAAGTTTAACAAGTCTCATTTTGACTTGCTCGATGAGATTTTTGGTTACGAATTAAAAATAAAAAGGTTCATGATCTTTCCACAAACCAAAGTAACATTCATCAAACATCTTCATCTTGCGTGATTCTTTAAGATGAATGATGAGGCGGATTCTATCTCCTAAGAAATTGCGCAGAATTTCTTTCTCCTTGGAACTGATCCAACCGATTTCAACAGTTTTCAAGAGTCGACAGTTTCGCAAAAATGGTTCGAGTGCTGCGCTCGAAGCCTTGAATCCTGGTCCTAGCTTGACGCGCTTCAGTTGAGGCCAACCTCTTGCGATAATTTCAATGTTCGTAGCATCCAACAGTTCTCTTCTTTCACAAGATGCAACTTTGAGTACTTCAATGTTAGGAAATGCGATTATATTCGTTCTCCAGTATCCTTCAATTAATGTGTTTTCAAAGATGTTCATGATTGTGAGTGTTTTCAACTTTGGAAAACTTATCTCCATTTTGTCCATACCCGGCACAGAAAAAGTATGACTGAATTGAAGATTCTCGAGCATCGTGAGCTTTTGGGAGATGAACAACATAAGTGAATATTCAGGATATCTGGATTTTAGAACCAAAGTTTGAATATTTGGAAGTTTGTCAATGAATCTTTGTTGCTGCTCAATCTTTTCTGTCTCCAAATAGTCTTCAGCGTAATTATAAACGATAAGCTTTCGAACGGCGAGATTTGGCGTTAGATTGTGGTAGAAAGCGGAATCTTTTGGTAATGACGCCATATCAATGTGCAATGTATGCAGCTTATGAAAGTTCTTGAAAATCGTCTCGAACAATGATGCTGGGAATTGTCTTCCGATCTCCAGTTCCTCCAAAGAATTGACAAATTTATTCATGAATAGCAGCATGTTTTCTTCAGAGTCGAATAAGTTGACACGATAACGGAGAGCAAGTTTCTTTAGTGGGAATTGAATCTCATTCAATTTTTCAAAAGCATTTGGGTTGTTAGCGTAGACGTTAATAATTGCAAGCTCCTCGAGGCTTTTCTGACGAGATAGGAAATCGATCAATTCTGCAGATTGAAGATTTCGGACTTTCAAACTGGTCAACTGCGCTGTCTCAGGAAACTTCAGAATCTGAAATAAAATTCTGCTAATAAAAAAGAGCTCAAGAAAACATGTCAAATTAGACTTACTCCACAATCAGTAGTGATCAGGACCAACGAATTTAGGCGATAAAGGTGACTCAAATCAACTTTATATTTACAGCTATTTAATTTTAAGTTTTTTATCGACAACGTCTCAAGTTTGTTCAATGACTTCAATGTTTCGTTGAGATTTAGTACGTCTCTCAATCCTATTATGCAATCATCTATTTCAAGATCTCGCAAGTGTGAACAACTCATCGACTGCCAAATTGTGTTCCAATTATGATCGACAACGTATATCTTGTTCGTTTGATAATTGCGTTTGAATTTGTAAATGCTCTGCGGATAAATATTAAGTTTAATTCTCTTCATGATCTCGAAGCTCTTTTCCATCGTTTCGTTCCATCTGTAAAGAGCAAGTTAGCATAAAATTTGTTTAAAAGCATAAACAAAAACTTACTTTCGGCACACGAGGAAAGAATTCATCAAACTTTGAAAGTCCAAGTATTCAAACACTTTCAAGAAGATCTCGTCCGGCAGATCATTGATTGTGACTTCTTGCTCCTGATTCATTTTATTTCCTTTCGTTCTGTTGAGTTATCGACGATAAATTGAATTTTATTTATTCGATGGCGATCTGACTTTTGTTCGAAGGGCAAGTAACAAAGAAATCGAGGGACAGGCATTGTCACTTTTAAAAAAGTCGTTAAATTCATATTTAGCATTAAATCCGTCGCCAGCGAAAATCTCTTCATGACATTTACGTGGAGCACTTTAACAAATTTGTGTAAACTTCTTCAATAAATCATGAAATCATCTTTAAGGACACGTGATGTCTGCCAACAATTCAAATTGAATTTCCTCGCTTTGTGGAAAATTGCGCAAGTATTCAACTTTTTTCTCGCTCAAAGTTTCACTTGATCGAGCATGAAAAAGTTTTTCTGATTTTCAATGAAACTTTCACGTTGATTAATAACATTTGATGAAGAGAATTGCGCAACTTCTCGATTGATTTCCGTTCGAGGCTTGTGTGAACTTCTCATTTTACTTTCAGGAAGAACAGTTTTCTATTGCAAATAAAAACCTTCTGCTCTCAATCTGTCAATCAAACAAAGGTCGGAATTTTGATTTACAAATTACTTTGTTTTGATATCGACATCAAGGAGGATAAAGAAGGAAAGTTGTGAAGAATGTTACACAACTCACCGTCTCAGATTATTGAAATTCCGAATTGCAACATCATCCTGTGATGCCACTTATGTATTTTATCTCCGCAATCTTCTTCGGCTTCTTGTATCAGTTTCATATTCTTTCCGATATGATTGATTGATATGAACTCGAACATATTTTATGACTTCATTCATCACAAGCAGCTCAGGATTTTCAATATCGCATGAACATAAATTTATTTAAATGATCACAAAATCAGAATAGTGAATAAAAGATTCGAAATGACTTGTAAGCTCAGCGAAATTTTAGTCGAGACGTAGTTTGCCCAATTTTCTGAATTAATTCGCGCAAAAATTTCCATCACAATGAACTTACGACGTTTTTTTGGTTTCTCCGTCGAAGGAAATTCTTTCTCTTCTGTCGCTTTCAGTGATTCAAAATCATTTTCTAATTTAAAAAAATCGATAAGCGCCAAAAGACTTTGAAAGATTCCTTAGAAGGAGAGGAAAAAAAATGAATTGCAAGATTTAAGAAGAAGAAAAAAATTGAAGAAAATTTTTTCTCGTGTCGAGTGAACAAGAAAAAAAATTAATTAAAAAGCTTTCAATAACACGATGCGATGAGTTAAACTTACAATTTTCCCATCGCTCATGTTTTGTGATGTAAACGATTGAATTCACTTGTTGAATGCTGTCGAGGAAAAATTGCAAACATAAAAAGAACTGAGAGCAGTGAGAGAGAGAGAAAGATTTTTCATCCTCAACAAATTGCACTCATTAAATATAACAAACCACGAACAGATTCCATGTCAACAGCATATGAAAGAAAACGTCTCTCTACCCCACTTCCCATTTCCATCTTAATTCCGTGTTGTGTGGAATACTTAACAAGGTGAACAAGCGTGAAGGAAAGGGAAGAAACTCATTGAAGAAGACGATGAAGTGATCCCTTATTTTTATTATTATTACGTCTTCTCGAAAATGAACAATCAAAAAAGAAGAGAGAAAATGCTTCTCATATAAAAAGAGGCATTAAGGGGAGAAAAGTCGAGTGGAAAATGAAGTGAAAATTGTCAATACTTGGAGGCGGAGGAAACGCTTTTGCGGTAACGCAACGACGCTGACTTGGTAACATTCTGTCAACGACATCATTTGCTTTCGCTTTATTGAATTTGCACTCTCTCACTCTCGGTTTAAACGAATTTAATTTCATCATCGACATGAAGTCATCTAACGGCTTTTAATAAACTTATTTATTCGATACACTGATAAGAAGCGAAAGATTTTCCCTTCAAGGGCTTTCTCAAGAGAAATTAAATTTGATGAATTTGACAGAGCATGAAACATGAAACGATTTTTGAATATTGCGGAAAACACATTTCGCTGCGTTGATGATTAGTCAGCTCGTCAATCACAGACTTTGGAAATTTTAGCATAGAACGTCGCTTTCTTATCTCCTTAATGAGTTTAACGAAAGTGTTCTGGATTGTTTTACCATTTCATTTATCAAAATGTGATTTTGTGAATGTAAAACTCGCAGACGACGTCTGGCAATTCTTGGCCGTTTTGTTTGTCGACATGCATCGATTCTCCCTCAAGGGATTTGAAACAGTGTTGTTCACTACTGTTTTGGAGATTAAGCCAACGAAATCACAGTTTTTTTTTTCGTTGCCGGCTAGTGAATCAGTCGATAAACTCTATAATGATCGAGGATTAAAATCAGTTTGAAAATATTCTTCGTTCATGAAAGAACGTTCTTCGTTTTGCATATGAGCGATGATGGAATTTTCCGAAAACAATTATTTTGATTTAATCGCGTTACCTTCGAGTCTGTCGTGCATTCAGGCAAGTGAATTTAATCCAGATGAATATGCGATTCAAGGATTGTCCGTTGATAACGAAGGCTGGAGTGAACTAGGAGAATCGCCTAGTTACACTGAACTCACAACCTTCAAGCCTTCCTACGATGAAGACGTTACATCAACGGAATTGGATCAGTTTTTAATATTTGATTATGACGATTCGATGTCCATGACAACGTTCGATAATCTTCCTGATGAAACTTTAATGTGCACGGATTCTTGCTCGCAATTCCTCAAAGAAAGTTCGGAAATACTTCGAGTGAACTCATTAAAATTTCAAGAGAAAGACGATTCGGTGGTGCGAAAAGTCAAAAGTGATGAGGAGGAAAAGATTTTCTACGATTGTAACTTTGGCGATTGTAAAAAGACGTACTCAAAGCCGGCTCATTTACGAGCACACTTGAGAAGGCACTTAGGATTGAAACCTTACTTCTGTAACTTTCCGAATTGTTCGTGGAAGTTTTCACGTTCCGATGAACTTGGTGAGATAAATTTAGGATTATTCTTAACCTTGACGACTTGAACTAATCTCTCACTTTACATAGCACGCCATCAAAGGTCGCATTCAGGTGAGTTAATCGACTTTGAGATCAGACATTCTTTTATAAATCGAAATATTCTCTTTCAGGTATCAAACCTTACAAATGCTTCTATTGCTCGAAAACATTCTCGAGAAGCGACCATCTGAAGAAGCACGTCAAGATCCACGAGAAAAAGATGAAAGACAGCAAACTAAAGTTCATCTGGGATGAGATTCCCAAACAAAAGCCAGGTCGGAAGAAGAAAGTTGTGGCAACGTGAGAAGCTTCTCATGCTAATCGAATTACTTTAACATCATGATGTGAGCTGCTTGAGCTTGAAGCATCTTTCAAACAATTTAATATTTGTATAAATTTTGTGTAAGACGAAACTCCCACTTGTTGCCGATGAAGAAGAGGAAAGGAAAGGATCTCGAATATATAAAAAGTCTTTTGAGAGATTAAAACGCTTCGTAGTTGTCGACGAAACGATGAAGCTTCTTCTGCAATGTATGATGTGAAGGAAAAAGTGAAACAACAACAGCACAATAGACTCAAACCGAAGCATTATAATCTGAGAGTCAACAAGTGTCCTTCTCCGCTACTAAATCCTTATTTTCTATAACAACAAAGCATTTTCGTACAGAAAATAATCGCAATGAAATAAAACATAATGAAAATAAATTGCTTCGTGTAGTTCCGATTCACTCAAAGAATGAAAAAAAAAGAAAGAACGAGGCATTGAATAAATTATCAAGGAGATGTCTTGTCTTGTCGTTTATTCGACCAAGTATCGACAAAGCGATACGCAGACAATAGCATACCATTACGAAATAAAGTTGTTCTTGAATAAATTACGATAAGGCTCTGACATATGATGGCCACATGATTGTCCTCGGTCTCCCCGTCCTTCTGTTTATATTTTTTTTCTTTTCAGGGAAACACTTTTTATAGCGAAGTAAAAGCATGTGTTGCATTCTCTTAACCTTTAATGCTTCACCCTCGTACAAACGTGAGCCATAAACTTAACTGAGGAGCATTAAAATAAACGGTCGAGATATTTTCCCACAATTACTGACAAGACTTGCTCCGTGAAGCTCAGAGTGTGTTCGATTATTTAATTAACTTTGTTTTATTGCTGTTTATTGTAATTAATTGTAAACGAGGATTTGTTTCACCTTTTTTCGCTTTTGCTGATGTAATTTGAGGATTTTCAGATTCATTCGTTCGAGCCTGGAGTGAGAGGAATGTTGAAAAGGGTTGAAATGAGATATCTTGAAGAAATGTTTCCTTGGTTAACTAATCAGCACATTAAATCATGAAATCAGACGATGAATAAAGAAAAACCTCGTGATTAGGAAACTTTCCTTCTTCATCTCCAAGCAATTACGGTTTTTCATCTTTAAGACTCCATCAAGATATCTCCCGTCTTTCAAGAGGTTCTCGCTCAATTTCCAACCTAATTTGTTTTCCTCCCTGACTTGAAATCTCTTTTGAGCAGCTACCTACTTTATCAATTTCAACGGAATCAAATAAATGAAGAAAGAACATTTTGTGAAGAGAGATTTAGTACGATTTTATAATTGAAATAATTTCTTTTTTATTTCCTTTCCAATTTTAATGGCGAGGGTGGCGCGGAATTTCTTTTTTTTCAACACGCTTATTCCTAACAGCAAATGATTTCCAAACTTTCTAATAATATTCCATTTAAGAGGAGTTCATACCTGCTTTAGCCTGCCATTCGAAGGCTCCTCTCCTCCTTCTCATCAAAATATTAGAATTACAAAGAAATCTTTTTCTAGACGAAAAAAACTTTGAACAATCTCGCGAAGGCGGCGAGGCAGCGGTTGGAGAAGCATACGCTTCCTTAAATTGTATAAGTGACATTTTGATGAAAATTCTTTTTCCTTCTATCACTCATAACTTTCTGTCGTCGGTTCTCGAAGCAAAAAAAAAATAAAAAAGAAGAGAGAAATATGAAATGACATTAAGAAAAATTTAATATTCAGTTTGGGGAAAGTTTTTCTTTTTCTTGGTTAGGTAGATTAGCTTGGTTTATCGTTCTCGTTGAAGTTTCTCATTCCGAGGGGAGAGTTTGATTTAATTTTCATCGGCCACTGTTTATGCATGCAAATGCTCAAGGTGAGGGCAAAAATTAAGCGAGCGTGCTGCATGATGTGACAATTTGCGAGCGTCTTTGTTAATCAACTGTAACGTGATTGTCAGTGACCTCTCTTTAGGATGAGGGAGAAGTTTATTAATGTTTGAAGTCTTCACCAACTTTCGATGATTTTTAAAAATTCCAACTTCTCAAAAATGCAAATCTAATCGACCGTAAAACTCTGCTCATTGTTTCCTTCTTTAAAAATAAGTTTGACAACGTCACGATTCGCGTTTATAAAAACTTGCGAAAGAAATTTTCATAATTGATTTGATTAAGCGCTGTCATTTTATGTTTCGCCTTGCAAAGGGCAACGAGACAGATTTGAGAAGTGAATTTAATTTCTTTTCATTGCAAACATTGCCGCAGAGAATCTAAGAAAGTAATTTCAATCTCCAATCTAAAGTACACATGGAAGCGAATTAATAAAAATATTCTAAGACTTTGTAATCTTCGCTTTGATCTCTGGCATCCTCGAAACGAAATGTACAAACCTCATTAAGCACAAAATGAATTCTTGGCGTACAAGTGATTAACCTGTGCATATTTTTTTCGTTTGATTTTTACGAGAAATTTTCATCAAAAACTCGCTCCGAGGAATTAAATCCGTGAAAGTGAAACTCATCTGTTTAAGAAGCTGAATGCGAGTTTCTTTTTAATGTTTTATTCAAAGCAGATATAAAATTACATAACATAATTATTCTCGGAACGCATTAAGACGATTCGGTTTTCTTCTTCCTAAATTATAAGGCTCACTGCGAAAGTTGGATTAATTACACGTTACGTGCGATGATATGTCGAGTGTTTGATTTGGAAAGCGCTGGAGCGTTGTTAATTCTCATTTAGCATCATCGCGATGTGATTTACCAGTTAAAGTCTTCACTAATATGATTTCTGAGTGATGGGAAATTTTGTGACAATTCAACCCCTCAACGAATGAGGAAAGATTCAAACACATATCTCTTAATAATCTACTTCTAAGCTATGCTCCTCGAAGCATATTCGAGCGACGACACTCGAAGCGATGCGGAAAATCTTCCTCAACGTATCAATTTCACTGCCAACACTTGAAGATGGTTGTTCATGAAAAAAAATCTGCATCTATGGCAACAATTTACTTCCAGTGACTAGAGATTACGCTTCTTGCTCACTTATACAACACTTTATGATTCTCGAGAGGCGGAAAAAGAAAACTTTTCTGCTCAATCGGATAAAATATTTTATAATTCCTCAATGATTTAAATTCATTTCCCTCTCCAAACTTCAACAAATGATGAACTTGTTACACACTTAAATGAAGACAATCAGATTACAGATTTACATGACGATCGGAATAATTTAAGGAGCAACTAGATTTCATCGAATAATGATTATAAATTCATTCCATTATCTTTAATGTCATTATTAAGTTGGGGGAGAGAAATTTTCTTGTAAACATCAAGCGAGAGACGGAAGATTGGAAATCACGAAGAATTAAAATTCTTTTCACGTCCAAGTTGCAATAAAAAAAATCCTTTCAACTGCTAAGTGAACAATTAATTTCGATTGAATAGCGATTGAAGGAATTTTTATTGGAAAGTTGCAATGATTTTTATGCAAGATGCATTTTCAATTGAATTCATTTCACAGATTCTTTTTTTATCGTTTGGCTTCTTTTGATGGCGATGAGATTTTTCATCAGGAAAATAAAATAAAAATTGTTCAACATTAATTTATGAAATGACTCAAGCATTGACTCAACATTCTTACTCGAAATGATTCATGTCAATGATGAAGTTCAAGTAATTTTTCCCTCTCATTTGAGAGTTGAAACGAAGTGAAATATCTTTTGTGAACAGACACAAATAAAGGAGTAGCAATTTTTACAATATTTTTTGAAATTTTATTTTTTGACTAGTAAATAAACAAAATCTACCTAAAATGTCAGGCAGGCCGATAAAGTGCGTAGTTGTCGGTGACGGAACAGGTAACGTGAACTCCGGGAGCTGTGATTTAACTGAGTAGACAGAGATTTAACACGGCGAATTTCATTTTAGTCGGGAAGACGTGTATGCTTATAAGCCTAACGACGGATAGCTTTCCAAGTGAATATGTGCCGACAGTGAGTTACCTTCTATGCTAATCAAAGTCTTTAGTGTCTCACAAATCGATTTGTTACAGGTTTTCGACAATTATTCCGCACCTATGGTCGTTGACGGTGTGCAAGTTTCTGTGGGATTGTGGGGTAAGACAACAAAAATCTTTTATGACTCATCTTGAAGAAACAAAGAACAAAACATTAATCTCGATGCTCTAATCTACAGATACTGCTGGCCAAGAAGATTACGATAGACTAAGACCGCTAAGTTATCCACAAACAGACGTTTTCCTCATTTGTTTCAGTGTTGCAAGGTAATTGAATCTCATGACACACGCATGTGGATAAATTTAGAACTTTTCGAGATAAAAGAAGAAAAATATGATTTTTCAATGCTTCCTCTCTGTCTCATTACTTCAGCCCTTCCTCGTTCGAAAATGTAACATCCAAGTGGTATCCAGAACTGAAACATCACTGCCCTGAAGCTCCCATAATACTCGTCGGTACCAAAATAGATTTAAGAGATGATAGAGAAACATTAAGTGCATTAGCCGAACAAGGATTGAGTCCTTGCAAAAGAGGTGATGATTTGGAAGAGTCGTGAGATCAAAGATCATTTGATTAACGTAATTATTTTCTTTTCTAGAGCAAGGACAAAAGTTAGCGAATAAGATAAGAGCTGTCAAATACATGGAGTGCTCTGCTTTGACTCAAGTAAATTTCATCAAATCTTTTTCATCAATCTTTCTTCTAAGCTCAATTTCTTTGTAGAGAGGACTGAAGCAAGTGTTCGATGAGGCAGTTCGCGCTGTACTTCGACCAGAGCCAATCAAAAGGCGCCAAAGAAAATGCATCGTAATGTAAATCAAGCTATCATCGACATCAATACTCATAAAGATCAACAAGCACTCACCAAATTGAATCCAACAAAACCTTTTTTTTACTAATGAGTCCAGAAACATTTAAGTTGACGTAATAAGACTAGTTGAAGTCATTCATCACACTGTGAATGCCATAATCAAAAGCATTTCTAAGCTCAAACCCTCCCAATCACTCTGAATTTAGTTTTAATTTATTTCTGTTTTCCTATTCTGTTTAAAGTAGAAGACATTCGATTTAAATTTATGCTTGAAAACTTCGCATATCGTCAAATGGCCATATTTAGGACTTAAGTCAATGAAGGTCTTTTCATTAATTAATTTATTTTGATAGAATCAAGCGCCATGACCACATCTAGTTAAAACAATTATCCAATTGAGACATTCTCACTTTTGCTGAAAGAATTGTTGGCTCAAAAAGTCTTTTGCGAAATCGCTAGAAGAGATAAACGACGTTTTTACTTTTAGTCTATTCTTTATTTCTTCCTCCTCTCTCTAATCTCATAAAAAGCATTAAACTAAGTAACATCAGGAAGCCATCAGATTACGATTCGTCTGACAAAACTCATCATCCACATTTGTGAGTTATCGACTCAGACGAGTCATCATTGCGCTTTTAATTTCAAAATGTGCTAAACTTGATTTTTGTTTCTCAAAGAATATCATGTACTGACAAATAAGTTTTCTTCTTCTTTCTCAACAAAGAGAAGACAATGAAACATATTGGAATCTAACTTTATTGCATTTACAATCTGTTACAATCTCATTTTTATCATTATATGCTTTTTTTCTAATAAATACTAACAGCTAACGTTTATTGTGAAAATGAAAATAAAATTGATTTTAACAAAAAAGAATAAATTTTTTATTTAGATTGTGAAAGGACAGCGGCTTCTGAATCTGAAGCGACAAGATATTTCTATGCAAAGAAAAGAAAAGTTTTTATAGAATTGGAAGTTTTGTCGAATATATTTCAAACTTAGTTTTTGCTTCTGTGGAGCAAAACGAACAACAACTTCTAAATGACGAAATAAATGAAAACTTTTCTTGTTCGAAAAGTTTCTATATTTTGAACATAATGATTCGCGCGACGACTAAAGAATGTTGCTGAATTAAGTTTTTTCAAGTGTGAAAAAGCTGTTCAGCATCGAAACGATTGACATTCTCTATAAACTTGCAAACAATCACACTTCCCTTCCACTCATCGTACGTTAGCTAGCTCGGCTTTCTCTTTTTCGTTTGGATTTTGATCCTAATGAAGCGTCGTGTGATGAGCTGAAACAGAATTTATCGAAGTCATGCATAAGTTAGTTACATGAGATGAGGGGGATGCGTTTAAAATGCTCTGAAGGGAACGGGATGGAATGCTTTGCCGGAGTATCTAAGGATTCTTTTTTGTTTGGCTGGGTTGCAAACACTCCTGCAAAAAGGGAATAATTTGTTGTGAATTCAGAATGCGAAAAATAACTTTTAAGCATTTCTCAAGAACCCAACACAACTCACATGATGATACATTCCGAGGGAAGCGATAAGCTCGTCGATAGCGTGTAAGGCTTTGAGCGCCAACCGACGCTTTTCGCGTAGTATCCACTCGACCACATCTAAAAAGTTTTCATGAAAATTCAAAACACAAATAAAATTCGTCTCGCGACTGATCAAAAGATTAAGCTAAGGCTGACACGTGGTGTTGTCCATTTGTTTTGCTTTTTTAATTAGCTAAAGTTGTTCTCCGACTTTCACTTACGTGACATGGTGAGTTCGAGCAGCGTGTTCGACATTACTTTGTCGCTATGATAATTTTACCCTTGAAGCCTTTAATTTATCTTCAACCTCAACTGCGCCATTCTCAAGTATTTCTCGCGCTTCATGCACAAGTGACAGCTTTTATTTGGCACATACTTGAACATACTTCGAGTCTATCTCTACATTAGCGTGGCTAAGTTTTCGTTCTCGTGAGCCTTAAACTTTTTACTTGACTGAAAGCTTAACAACCAAAGAAATGTTTTACGACATAATCAAAAACGAAAATGTTCATGTCTCAAAAATACTGCAAACTACGATTAAAAAGTGAAAAATGTTTTTAGTTTTTGGTCTTTTCAACTTTTACTTTTATTTGTGTGACATTCAAATTTGTTTTCTTTCTTTTATTTTTGTGTAAAAAGAACAAAAAAAAAATTCTTTTCCAATGCAACTCAAAACGATTTGTAAATGGATTTCAACAGGATCAACGAACACTTTTTGTTTTATTTGAGAAGAGGACAGTTTCGCTATCAGAGCGAGGAAGGAAAATCATCAACACACTCGTAATAACAATCATCAAGAATTTAAAGAAAATCTAACAACTGATTATTGAATTAAATTCAAGTTTTTTCATTGCAAAAGTGATTAGTTTGTAATCTTAGAAATCTCCCGTTGAAGGAGCCAAAGCAAACACACACAACAAAAGTTCACTTCCAGATGAAGTCTTCAAGCTTTTTTTTTTCAACATCAAAAGAATTTATTTTTTCGATGCCTGGGCTTTCAGGTCACCGAGAGTTGATTCGATCCATTTCGCTATTGGAATGCATTTTTTTATCAAATTTTTTAGTTTTGCTTCATCGAAAAACTTTACATTTCATGTTCGTTCAATCAAAGCTGAGTTGCCAATTTATTGAAGGCTCGCTAACAAAGTTAAATGTTTTGATCTTTGCTGAATATTATTGTGACTTTGAACGCTTAAATTTTTATAATTTTTTGTTTTGTTTGAGTAGGAATTTTGTTTTCTTCTCAAGTGCATCTAGTAATTCAGAGATTAAAGAGTATGCTTGACTTCTTCGGTCTCCCGATAAATAGAAAATGACTATCAAAAATTGTTTTTCAATGCAGATAAGTTGAAAAGTTGGTTGGTTGCAAGAAAAATTAATAAATCGCTGCGATTTAAAAATTAACTAAATCAGTATCAGCTAAATTGTCAGTGGATGGATCGCCAGATTGGAGTGAGCTCTGTGGATTAAGATTTGTTTTGTTTGTTTCAATATTTTTTGGTTTCTATTCTAGTTCACTCTAGAAAATCAAAAATAAAAAAAAAAGAGAAATTAGGAAAATTAAATAAAACTGAAGAGTGAAGGCTTGGCTTGTTCGAACTCGCCTCGATTTTCGCAGAAATCTTTAAGCAAACAGAAGTCAAGCCTTCAGAAACTTATTCGTTAAAAACACTTCGCTCAATCAACACAAAAAGAAAATCTCAAAATAAAACCAAACGAAAAGAAATCAACTTACGAAGTTCAAGAAAAAATAATTCTTAATAAAATTTGTAAACATATTCCGGCTAAAGAAAGTCGAAAGGAAAATCAAAAGATAAAATCGTGGTTTTACTGTTTTTGCGAAAGCAGCTTTTAAAAGCTGTGACGGATTGAAAAGCGTGTTTCGTTAAGAGAAAGTTAAATCATTCACCTGAGCTCCAGGAGATATTGGGATCGAGTGATCGATCTGCTTCAAATATTCCTTATCATCAAAGATCTTCTTCTCGCCGCCTCCAGGTCGATGCTTGACGTTGTCCAACGAACCGACTTTGCTCTCAGCTTTCACATCAATCTTCTGGGAAACGATCTGTGAATATTTCAATTCGATAAGTTTCTTTAAGAGAACTCTTCGTGCGATGGAAGAAAAAATTGTGAAACATTTCAAACATTTAATTGAAAGATTAAAATGCAAACTTCAAGCATTGAATTTAGTGCAAATGTTGACTTTGCGATTTGTGCACTAAAACTTCTTCCACATTCGTCAATTCAAACAAACTACTTACGCTTGTCTTAGCTCGCTCTTCACGTGCCTTAAATTATATCAAAATTTGGAATTCAAAATTGTTTTTGTGGAAAGTAAATAAAAGTTAGGTCAACTACTCAAATGAAGGAAAATTATTTCCATGCTTTTGTTAATAAAGTTTACACTTTCGTTAGCTTGACTCTAATAAGTTTCAGATTTCACTTTCATGCGAATAAAAAAGCCGTAGCGTTAATAAGTTATTTAGAGAGCTCATTCTAAGGCAAATATTTCTAACTTCTCCGTAAAGCATTTCCTGGAAATGTGAGTACATAACATACCTTAACGTCTCCGCCTCCTGCAAAAAAGAAAAGCAAACAATTTGTTGTGAATTCTGAATGCGAAAAGTTATTTTTTCGAGAACTAACCAGGCTGATAAGTCATGTTGTCCTTTGATCCAACTTTCGGCTTTGCCCGTTCTTTGAAATCTGTTTTAATTTCCATGATTCTCTTATCTCCTCCGCCTTAAAAAAAGTGAATTTAATTATTTACTTTTTGTAATCAAAAGAAGATTAGATTAGAAGTTACCTGGCTTGTGATTTGCATTTTCCAACGAGCCGATCTTCGATGTTGCAGTCCACGAGAGTTTCTGACTGATGATCTAAAACAAAACAAATTGCGTGAGCAAACAGTTTATTTTTCGCGACATGCCTCTTTCGTGATTCCTCAACGTAAATTGGTGATTTGCTTATCGATGCGTAACTCATATCGATGTTACACATGAAAATTTTACGATCGATTGTTTTGTTGAGCTGGGATCAATCAGAGATTTCAAGGTCGCTTACCTTCTTGTCACCGCCTCGAGGAACATAAGCTGAGTTCTTTGCTTCAATTCTAGAAGCACCTTTGATGTCGACCTTTCTCGACTCGATTTTTACGTTGCCGCCACCTTGAAAATCAATTAACACTTTTAGTCGTAGAAGAAACCGGTAAAATTAAAAGAAACTCACCCGGTTTGTGATTTGCATTCTGCAGAGATCCAATTTTCGACTGTGCCTTCTTGAGATTAGGAGAAGGAGCGTTTCCAACTTCAATCTTATTCATTGGAATTTCTGAAGTGAAATGAAAACAAATTTTTTTATGATAAGAATAAAAAAAAGTGTTTGCGCGCTGCTTACTTTTGATAAGAGGTTCAGGTTGATCTGTCTCTGGACTAACTTTCAGTGATAGTCGCTGCTTAGATGTGCTTCTTGATCTTGTCTTGGGTGTAATACTAGCTGGACGTGGTTGATAACTCGGAATCTTTGACGGTGACTTCAATGGCGAGTTCGGAGAATTTCCATTTTTTTCCTACGACGCGAAAAACAATTTTTACGTTTTCTCGTATAATTATTCTGACGTAAAACAACAAAAAGGCAAACGAATCTTTTTTTTTTCACAACGAGAACTCCTTTACTTTTAATGTTTTTCGTTTTCGAGACTCTTGCATTTAGAACAGTTCTAATCGTAGTCAAACACGAATATATTTGCGACTCTTTTGATCGATCAACGCAAATAAACTGGGAACAGAAAAGTCAATAAAACTTTTTGTGATCATTTTGACGATGTTTTTGGTTGCGTTGATCAGTGAGGTCGTCTCGTAAACGACAAAGAAACCACACCCGAGCCAAAAGCGATACATCAGTTAGGAAAGAAACAAATCAAGCATCAAATTAAGCTAATAAAGATCGTCTCGTAGAAGTGTGTCGATGGAGACCGCGGACTGAAGATAAACAAATCATTTTATTTAAGCTATTGACTCACCTGAAAGTTCTCATCAACACCGCTATCGTTATCACCTTCTAGAAGAACGGGTTATAGCGTTAATTAATAAGCAAGTATCTCTCAAGTCGATAAGATAAATAGTCATTTGCTGATGTATGATGATTTCTTTTAGCGACAATTGTACAATTTTTATGGATTATTGATTTTTCGAATTAGAATTGTTTTGTGTTTCGGGAAATTTATTTTGCAAAATCCGGAGAGAAACGAGTTCATAATGAGCTGTCGTAGAAATAAAGCTTCGTGACTTGAAGTTCATCCTACAACATTCGTCATGAACCACTTGAGTTTCGAGTGAATCGATAGAAGAACTTTATTTTTTTTTTGTGTCTTACTTGATGGTGATTTATCGTATGCTGACTTCTTGTTCTCCGCGTTGTTCAAATCAAGTTTCACTGAGTTCCGTCGGATTTGATTCCCAACAGGTTTCGACTCTTCAGAAGTTTTCTTCTGATCTGGCGTTGATTTAATTGTGGATTTCTGGTTCTGTGTGGTTTGTTGTGGTGTAACGTGTTCTGAATTTGTTTTCTTCTGCTCCGGAGCAGGTCCACGCTGCGCTTCAGTTTGTCGCTGAGGTTGCTGCTGTGGATTCATCTTCGGCATTTGCTTTTGCATTTCGTCAACTGTTTGCTTTGGAACTCCTCCGTTTGTTTGGTTCGCCGGCTTTTGACCTCTATCAATGCTTTCCATCTGGTCTCGTGCTGTGTCGTAATTACTCGGACTTTGACGGCTCATTTCATGTTTGTTGCTGTCCAATCTTTGCTGTTGATTCATCGGCATGTTCGAAGTTATTTTAGGCTCAGGCGATTGCGAGTTGTTCGATCCCATTCCCGAAGCTGGTCTCGATGGAATCGAATGGTTGCTGTCCCTTCTCTGCATCGGAGGCGCAACAGCAACAGGAGCTTGTTGCGCGGGTGGTCGTTGTGGGAGTTGAATTGGAGGCATTTGATTGAAATCTTGCATAACGCTCATTCGACGTTTACCTTGAGCTTCAACTGGCTTCGGCTTTGGAGGCTCAACAGGATTTTGTTGAACAACTGGCCTCGTCTGTGGCGTAACCATTCGTCCAATAACAACATCTTCATCGTCATCGTGATTGATCGGAATGTCATTGTTGTTGGTCGTGAATGTTCTTTCTCGACTAATTTCCGACGTCATATTTGGATTTTGTTGCGGAGGCGGAGGTCGCACGATATTTTGAACTGGAACTTGAGGCCTTGGTGGACCTTGTGGACGAAACTGTGCTTGATCTGGATTTGCGAAATTTGGTGGCCTTTGAAATTGTTGTTGCTGCAAAGGCGGAGGACGAAACTGTTGCTGCTGCTGTTGTTGCTGTGGATTCCCTGGAATCGGTTGACGAATCTGTGGATTGCCGTTTGGTGGTGCAACGTTTCTAATCAACGGCTGTTGTTGATTAGGATTCACTGGCGGTCTCACAAGAGGATTTCCTTGTGGAGGTCTCACGAAAGGCTGTTGACCTTGTGGATTCTGCTGAAAGTTCTGCTGACTTGGAACTGGTGGTCGAAATCCTTGAGGCGGCGGTTGCTGTTGCGTTGGCCTCGGCTGGAATTGCTGCTGTTGTTGTGACGGATAGTTGGGCGCCTGCTGAACGTTTCGTTCGATCGGCTTGCTATTAATATTTGATGTGTTTTGTGGACGGATATTCTGTGCTTGTATGTTCGGTTGTATTGGATTTGATTGATTTTTCTGAATTCCTGAGTCAGGCTGAGATCGCGTCTGTTTTGTTATCGAAAGCAAAAATCGAGAAGTTCTTCGTTATTGGGAGAATGATTAGTTCAAGTTCAAAAGCGTGATAACTGTGCCGAAAACTCTTCGTTCATATTTCCACAATGCGTGATTTGAAAGCATCAAAATTTTCTTGATTTATTTACAAGTTCGATTGCGAATTAGATTCTTTCGTGTCGATGAGAATTCTTTCTTCCTATTTTTCACTTGAAAGCTCTTTCATTGCCATTAGAATTTTGAAAAATGCCAAAAAGGATTTCTTACCATTGCTGGATCCATTTTAATTCTCTAACTTTCTTTAATCGTTAAACTCTCAAATTTATTATCAAGAAACTAAAACAATTTTCTTTTATGAGATTTTGCGGAAAAGTTTCATTAATTTTTCACTGAAACCTTTCACTCGGAAGGAAGAAAACAAAAATCAAAGAAAGCCTTGTCACGGCGCTTTTGTCTGGCGTATCCACTTGAGCTTGTAATCCCACTGCGACTGAAGTTTTGTTCTGAGGCTCGTTGAGTCGCTATTATTATCCAAATTGAGCCACTTTTATGCTTACACGAACAATAAAGACTTTACACGTTAGAATTAGCTTTGCACTGGAAACAATTTGATTTTTATCACCGCCACTCGTGTGCTTGCGAAAACTTATTTTTTCGTTCTTCTATTCAGAATATTTCCATGCGATTATATCACTGAAAGTTCCCTCGGAATACAAGAGAGAGCCCAACTGTTTCAATGCGCTTTCAAAATAAATCTGCGATAACCGAAAGTTTCTGTTCGAGCTTTTCTGGCTTTTAGTCGCATTGATCAAGCTAATCCGGCATGAAAAGACAGAATATTAACTGAAAATGCTTCGTTTTGCTTTTGATGACCCATTTTGTAACATCCACAAAGCTTTTCAATATGTTTGATCAATGCCAGATGGAAGAATAAACTATTTATTTATTACTTTTGGGCTTCGTGAAAAAGGCAAACTTTCATGTCTCTCTCACTTTGTCGTCGCTTGTTTCGAGACTGTTTTGATTGCTGCTGAAATTATTCAACGCGACCTTGAGAAGCTTTCTTTTCTCCTTCGATCAACAGGGAAATGTTTATTTTCCCTCCTCGATTGGGTTGAGTTTAGAAAAGTAGACTTCACCTCGTCAGCTAATTCGACTTCTGCACATTTTCCCTTTCAATTTGGGGAAGGCAAAGCTATTTGCATTGACGAAAGAGCGAGTCTAAATTATAGGAAAATCGAAATCGGGACATTCCTTCGTTACACTAAACTTTCCTTTCCTGCTTCTCGCTTTTTTCCCTTTCAGTTTTTCTCTGATGAACATCACGCATGATTTAAGTATTTGAATGAAGAAAACGACATTCCTTGACACGTAAATCAATAGAACAAAGGAGCTTACACAACAAAAAATCAGTCGCTAAGTGGCCTCAAGGTGTGCACGATCGTTAAACATGTTCCATCACAACTAATTGAAAGGATTTTTACGTCGCTCGCTTTAGAGGAGATTAGTGTGGATATGTTTAGTCAACAAATGGCGCCAAGACATGAATCTGCGAGCTCATAAATGTGAAATAATAAATTGAGAAATTGAGAGGATCGTGACAGTAAAACTTAATTAAACAAAGAATTCGTGACGTTGATTTGAAGCTATTAAAAAAGTAAACATGTGACGACTCTGCGAGAACGCGAGCAAAGAGTCAAACAACTTTTAATTAGCTTGAAGTTTCAATTATGCTAATTACAAGAATTCATTGCTTCGTTTGTTAACTCTTGGCGAGTTAGTAAGTAGCTGAGAGCTGTCATGTCAACAAATGATGCTTTGAAGTTGAATTTACTTGTCAGTGACCTTAGATTGAGTTGAGAAGAATTTGATGAGAGGAAATTTAAATTTGAATTGTTGAATTGAATCTTCTACCTGCTCGAAGGGAGCGTGTGGACTCTCGTGAGACACTCTTGGAGGTAGAGGAAGTTTAGCTCAATTCGTTTTAAACAGAAAGATTCTCTCATGGCGAAACTGAAAGCAGTTCGTCTTCTAAGTAGAAAGTGTGGGTTCGAATCCCAACGAAATATTAAATCTACTTAATCACTTGAAAATTTATTTTAAATAAAAAAGTTATTTTTTTTTCATTAAATGCAGATTCTGTAAAATGATTTTACTAAAATCTGAATGAATTTTAGTTGAAAGCGTCTTCAACATAAACATTCTTCAATGATCAAATTATAATAGTTTCGCCTTTGAAACAGAAACTGTGGGTTCGAATCCCAAGATATAAATTTTGTAATATAATTTTGTATAGTTGCTGTAATTATTTTTTGCTTACTTAGTTTACAACTTTAATTAACCGTTAAAATAAAATTTCCTTTAACCTTCTTCACTTATCCAGGTCACTGACCAAAGCTCAAATAAATCCTTGCCACCTCTGCTTTCACACATGAAACTAATGCACGAATTTAGTTAAACGAAAGAAAAAGGAAAATAAAAGAAAATCCAAAACAATTTCTATACCAAACAAACTAAATTGGAAAATCAATAACAGTAATTAAAGCTAACGTCGTCACTCGTGTGCTTTTGTGACTTAAAAATAAATTAAGTTTCCGAGCTTTTCTTCGATTTGCTATCTTCACAACATTTAATTTCACATTAACTTTCTACTTCACAATCAAACCTTTTCTTGAAAAATATTTCTCAAGGCACTTCAAAAGGTGCACAACAAATCGTATCAACGGTCAAAACTGAACTAGTCAACGCTTTCTTTTGGGGCTAATGAACAGGAGTAAAAGCTTTAAGGCGCATGACGCGTGATGAGTCATAGAAGTTTTGAGATTTCCCCACGTTCTGAGTGCGAAAATGTAAACAAATGTTGAAAGCACGCGGCTTTGTAATTGATGTAAACTTTGTGTGTTATCAAGTGTCGACTACTGTGCGCTGGTGTCTTCATCATACATCAATAACTCACCAACGATTGAGATTGAAATTATCTCATCAGAAATGATTAAATTACCTAAAATAGAAAGAAGAGAAACGTTGTAAACAAATTTTGATTTTTATGTTGTGAGAGCAACAAAACATAAACAAGCATAGAGCGCGACATGGAGACAACGCAACATCGTCGCGACATATTCTCACGCAATCGCAAAACGAAGAGCAATAAACCTCAATCGCATTTCTGTATCAACTCTTGTGCAGATGGGAAAATAAACAACAAACAAACAGCCGACGCATTTTCCTTATTTGTAAGAAAAATATTTTATCGATTTTCTTCTCATCTTTCACTTGCATCAGTTTATTGAATGAAGAAGAAGATGAGAAAGTTTATGGAATTGTCAATAATAAAATTAACTTGTGCCATCCACGCTCGAGTGTTCATTTGTCTTAATTCACTTGATTTAGCTTCTCGCATTCTTTTTTTCGCGTGGCTGCCAAAGACAGAAACCGTTTAATCGACG
Source organism: Smittia aterrima (assembly GCA_033063855.1). Classification (NCBI taxonomy): domain Eukaryota; kingdom Metazoa; phylum Arthropoda; class Insecta; order Diptera; family Chironomidae; genus Smittia; species Smittia aterrima. The sequence goes on from CP093830.1 coordinate 6,748,761, forward strand.
TAGTTTACGATGTTATGTGAGTCTCGAGTCAACATTTCCACAAAACTTCTGATTCGCGTGAATCGAAAAATATAAAGTTCGAGAAGCGTGTTCACTGCTCACGAATGCATTAACATAATAATGGAGCGGCATTCTAATTGAAAAACGATAAATTGACTAACATTGAAGACACATTGAATTGCTTTGTTGTTGAACTATCGCATGCAACCTTGACCTTTCCGAAAATAAAAATCGAATAGAGCACTTTCGACGGAAACTTTGTCGTTCTCGGTTATTTCGGTTTGGTGCGAGCGGAGGAAAAAATAAGTTAATAAAAAATTCAAATTGAACGCTGTCTATCGTTTAAATTGAAAAATGAGTTGAGTGCGGGGGAAGTAATAATTGACAATGGGCTCAGCTGCGGTTCAAGCGACGAATTGAACCTTCTATGGGTGAAAGCTATCAAGTTTCTGACTTTAACTTGCAACTGGCACCAGAACACAAATCATTGAGTTTAAACAGTTTTTCCAGCGAAAGAATGAATTGAGTTTATCGCCCATGCGATTGCCGCTGATATCGATCTAACATTTGCGGTAAGTTCTACTTTTTGTTTATGAAGACAGATCATTCCCTTTAACTACAATAGCATTTAGATTGAGCACTTTTCGAAGTGCTTGATGACTTTCCCGCACTTTCCATCAAATCGCTTGTGATGAAAACAAACGACGACGCGAGTTTGCTGAGGTGCGAGGAATGAAAATTATTTTGTTTGTGTCGCCCAAAAAAAATCTTCTGCTGACTAATATTAGATCGTCCGCTTTTCGTTTGAGCTTCTTCGACCACACGAGGAAAAGTTAATTATAAACACTCGAGATTTGTAAATAAAAATCAGTCCTACTCGTTGACATTTGAGAGGTCTTGAACTCTTTCTTGTTCGAGCAACTTGGTTCAATGATATTTCCGTGAGCGGAGAATGGGAAATGAAAATTGTCGAAAGAAGAAGAAACTTGGAAAGCTCCAGTTTTCCTTTTTCATGACATAACTTAGCGAAGCGAAGTTTGAAAGTCGATGCTCTGTTGCTTGCAGTTATCGATTTGAAATTACGAACCTGAATGTTTTGGACGTGGACAGGACAGAGCTCTGAGTTTTCGTTGAGAATTTTCTAGATTTGACGCCATCTTTTAATCTTCGAGGAAAAGTTCCGAAAGTTCGCTGACACAAAATTCAAATTTTCGTCTCAGCCTCCACTGATATCGATTCAAGCTTCGATCTAAATCACTTTCAACTTCTCAAACTTCAATCTTTTTAGCTTCGAAAATAATCCAACGACCGACTCTCCGATCAGTACGAACAGTTTAATTTTTCACACCGAACTAATTTTCGCTTTTGCAAAAAAATGATTTTGTGTTATCGCCTTTTCTCGAGCGAGAGAAAATATTTGTGTCGCGACATGCGAGCAACCGTTGCAAGCTTCGACCATCTGTTGCAGAGGAAACTCAGTTTTGAGCTGTTGCCATGACTTGCGGGAAAAGCTTTCCTGAGAATTAAATTAAAGGACAATCGCCTCGATCGAAATTTAATTTCTGTTACATTTTTATTTAAAACTTTTTTCTGGATTTTTTTTCTCCTTAACATAAAATTTACTTTCTCCTCCTTCCATGTCGTCGCTAATATTTGACGCCGCGTTTTTTGTAATCAACATCGAATTTTAAAATTTGTAAATTTTTAACCATGATTTTGTCAACATTATGATTCTCACATTCTCACTGTTCGCAACATTCCATCCGATCCAGTTAAAGCTGCTAGTGATTCTCTAAGTCTACAGACATTTAATTTATTTTCTTTATCTTTTTTTTTCTTTAATGAGTTCTCAGGATGTTTGAAGTGTTTGGTGGGAAAAAGTCAATTGAGGGAATTATGCAAAGGTGAAACTCCTGAATATTCTTATGAGTTTTCATTAAAAAGTTGATTGAATAAAAGATTGTGACCCGTTTCGTCTGATGGCTTAGCCTCATCGTTGAATCTTTCCGAACAGATTCGGCATCGATTTCACTTTTTTCTTTGAACAGTTCAAGCAGTCCTTGTAGATTTCTGATCGTAAGTATCGAGGATACGAGTCATTCTTCATGAGAAGGTAAATATGCTCAGCAGCGACATCAAAACAGAAGAAGCTCGGACTGTTTGACAAAGCAGCTTTCGCTAGCTCCACTGACTTTGAATCCACATTGACGGGACATGGCGCGTCCGGAGCTAAAAACTCATCGAAAATCTTCTTGGCTGCCTCCTTGACCTGAGACTGTGGTAAAGCTTTCAAGTTCTGAATCGCTTCCCAAAATCTAAAAATAGAAAAAAGGTTCCTTTGAGCTATAATGCGCTTACAGAATTGGTCTCGTTATCTCACTTCAAATTCTCTCCACTAAATTCTTTATCCAAAAACCTTGCAAACTAAAATGGAAATTTAATATTTTTGTTATCGTGTTGATCAGATTTTTTTTCGATAAACAAGATAAACCAACCTGCTCTCGTCCCGCTGGATCTTTCAACAACTCACGCAAACTGAATCCCCATCGCTTAATACGCTTCAACGAAACCTCTTTGCTGTAATGATTGAGATATGAATAATTGAGATTCCACTTTAAGATTAACCTACTTCATCTCCCAGAACTCTGTGTTGTCGGAGATCCAAGGATTTGGATACTCTGGTGTCGTTAAAATGTAATCAAACTCTCGATATTGTTCGTAGTACGAAATGTAACTTGAAAAAGATTGAAAATGTTTAAATAAACTTGAAAGAAATTTAGAGATAACTTACGACTCTGCTACTTTTGATATTTTGATAGTTCGTCTTTCTAATTTGAGCTTCAACATTTGAACCTGAACCGCGGGAAGATTAAAAGAGTTTCATTCGAAAATAAAAATCTTCTCAAAAACAAAAAATTATCTTACATGGCGAGTGAGTTGTTCGACGGAATAATTTTGATGGATTTTAGTCGATCCCGAGCCAGAGCCGAGCGACGATCCACCTTTCCTATATGCTTTCTTAATATCAACCTCTGTCGTGTTAATGCAATTCGGCATCGGCCTGAAGACATCCCAGAACGCTCGCTCTTGCGAGTCTAAAACTTTTCTCTCCAGCTTATCACGTTTCTTATCAACTTTGCTTTGCGCTGAAAGAGGGAATTGAATTGAGAGCGTGAGATGTATTCAGTTCATTGACATCGTAAATCGATTGAGAGATACCTTCAGCTTGCATGAAAATGAATTCCCACTTGCGACTGAACATCTTCTGCAGCTTCGCCAAATTCTCAGCCTCGTAGTCGGCGAGTTCCAACCGCGTTTTGTTCTGCATCGTTCGCTTGCAAAGATAAACAGCGTAGTCGGTATTCTCCGGTTCAAAGCAGTTGCTGGGCCAGAAGTAGGGCGTTTGAAATCTATAGAATGTATTGTCGTTTTTAACTGTCAGATAATGGTCGTCCTGAAATAGAGCGAATCCATTATTCACTGCGTCGAATCTGTCGTTTAAAAAAAGAGTTCTCACAATCGGAAACAAATATCCGTGCGAAGCGAGAAGATGTGCTATGTGAATTGCTTCGACGACGTCCTCAACCTCCATATTCTTCTGAATCCAACTTATCAGGTCAGCGCCACTGAATACTGAAGGAATCTTCGACATGAAAGCTTTCACAGTTCTAACACAAACTCCGCCGTTCTCTGCTTGCATTCGCTCGACAATCGCTTCCATCTGAAAGAGTTTCGTGATTTTAAAATAATTTCTTCGACCTTCACAACTCGTCTCACCTTCTTGTAAACCAAGATGTTGGGAGCTGTCTGTTCGGTGGTGTCAGTCGACGAGCCTGTGCTGTTCCCTGCTTTCTTTTTCGGAGTCACACAGTTCGAGGATTTCTCCTTCTCCTCCGGGGCTGTTGTGGTGATGGTGACCATCTTCTTTTCTGTTTTATTGTCACCCAGCTCGTTAGACTTTTTAATCTTTTGACCTTTCGTAATCCAAAGTAAAACCTGCGAGTGGAAAGAAATTGAGTCAAGCGTAAAGGGCCCTTGATGTTCTCGCGAGATGAATATTTTAAATTTCTATTTTTTTCTCTCGTTTCTAACTCATCGAGTTTACTGAATTTTTGATGAACGAGTCTAATTAGTTTATGCACTGTCGTTTGCCTCGTTTCAATTATTCAACAAACGTTTGTGGTGAGGAACGCAAATTCGCAGTTTACAAAACTTTTTTTCATCATTTATCGATTTTTTTTGTGCTTTTCAGAATTTCCTTTGGAGAACTTCGAATTAAACTTAAATGACTGAGACTTCAACGAAATCAAACTCAACTCACGATTAAGTTAATATTTCTTTTCTTTAAACGAATCAATTCAACTCATGAACGCTTTAAAATCAAAATTAGTTTAAAAGGTTTACCTCTTGTGTTTGAGCTTTTTCGCATTAAATTTCCAGTTTCATTTTCAGAGAGAAAATAATTTCCAAAGCTCTCGTCATGCGCATGAGTCAACTTTCCGGACTTCTAACAACATCAGCTTCCACTCGACAGAGAAATTCTTTAAACTGGAAAATAAATTTCATCCAACATTTAGAAAGAACTTCATTATTCTAAACACATGCTTGAGACGAATGGCAAAGAAATGTTTGCGGTTTCTGCAAAAGGGATTGGGGCGCGACACATGTGTGCTGTGCATTTCTCTGCTTAATGACGAAGTTTTTAATTAATACATCGTTATCTGTCAGTGATCAGGATAGGCAGGCAAGGAAATGTGATAAGAAGCCTAAACTTTTCGAGCAATTTCACTTCTCTCGACTGACATTTAAACGGCAAATTATAAAGACATTTTGTGAACAATCTTGTTAGAAGAAGAACAAGAGAAAGACAATTATTTAATGTTCTCGTCAGCTCCGAGTAGAAAGTCATTAATTTTCTTAACAAATTACTTCGAGCCGAACATATTGCTAACAGATTTTTTCAAGCGCGGTTTCCATCAAACATTTGAATGATTTAGCATCTGATGTCATCGATATCGTTAATGTTGAGCGCGAGAAAAGTCATAACGAATTAAAATCTTCGCAGATTTTGAGACCACACAAGAGAGAGATTAACACAAAGTATCAATTTATGAGACAAAGTCTTTTGAATGAAAAAACTTGATCAAAATTTTGATGAAAATGTCTCCCTAACTAATTGAATATTTCCTTTCTCTCAACACATTCTAAAGTTAATTAGAAAATTCTTCAACAAATTGACGTAGCGCTTGTCAACGTAAAAGCAATTTCACTAGAAAATAAATCACTCTATAATCAAAAGGTCAACAGCATCAGGTTTTCGGTAAATAAATCTCAAACTCAATTAAGTTTTGTGTTCACTTTCTATGTCAGAAGTTTCCTCAAGTACTTGCTATAAAATCACTGAACAGGATTCTGCTTTGAAACTTCCTCAGCCAATGAGAGAAGTCTTGGGAGGAGCTTAAAACATTTCGTTAATGTTGTTAGCAATTCAGGGTTTGAGGATTATTGCAAATTCGTTCTAAAATGATTCTTCTGTTCATCAATCTCACGACCCTGGACGAAGCATGAAAAAGTCATGGGATGGCAAACATTATGCTTGTCATTTGTTAAACCGTTGCGTGCTGAGAAAGTCGTCTCCCTTCTGGTTCTGCTTTCAGTTTACATTCGGTAGTCGGAGAAGTCGCTAGCATTTAATATTTCATGTCGCATATCGTGAACAGTTAAAGAATAAAACAAATCCAATTGTGTAATGAACAATTAAGAAGAATTTAAAATGGAAACTGATTGCGGAAAAACAATTATGAGCGCGAGTGAAAAGTTTAGTGTCAGCTCGCCGGATACTTTGATCGAAGCGAAGCTCGCGAAGATTCCAAAAGCCTTTTCAATTGAAAACCTTATCGCGAAGAAGTCAATGGTCGATGTGACTTATCAAAGCCATCAACAACTCGATCCTGCTCAGGATAACTTCACGCAACACAAAATCCCACCAATCGCTTTCCCGCAAAACTTTCCATTCTATCATCCGTGGGCGGCTAATTATTTAATGTCACAAACAAACATTTCTCCAAATTTATTGCTCAACGCCAATCCTCAACAGCTGTATCAACTTCACGGTGACAAATTGAGCAATTTCGTTGACATTAGTAATGGACAGAAAGATAAATTCTCGGAATTGCTGTTCAATCCTCATGGATCGAACATAAACATTCCCCACGACCAATTCGCAACATATCTTCACCAGCATCACGATCAATCGAGCAAACTAAAGGATACAAACTTCCTCAACGAGTTCTACAGCAATTACTTTATGACGGAAAGCAGCCGATTAATGATGAGTGCCACAAGTGATAACAATAATGTGAAACGAACCAAGAAGTGTCAAGAGAATGAAAATTGCAATAACGATTCAAACACAAGTGACTTTGATGTTGTGACTGACGATTGTGGGAGTAAAACGGAAGTCAAGAACGGAGGTTTTTATGAGGAGGACTCATCGTACAGTGATTTAAGTGTGACGATGTCACCAGATCATTCAAAGAGTCTTCAAGATAAAGGTGCGTTCACTACTTAGCACTTTAACAAGATCATTGAAATGATCTCGCTCCGTCATCTTCCAAGAAATAGAAATCTAACGATGAGACTGCAGAAATCTTTCTTTTCTGGGCTTGCTGAGCAAGATTTCAATCAACCTAATTTTCATTTTCTCGTTTATCGTGCACGGTTGACATGGAAGGGGATGGAAATTCGTCTCGGATCAGAAACATAATTTGATGATTTACGAAATATCATTCATGAGTTGTTGTTGTTAACCATTGCGCTTGTTAACAGCTCGGGCTCCAAATGAAATCACATTTCACACGCTCGAAGTTGTCATCATGATTCGTCGAATTGTTTGAGTTAATTAGCAATTAATAAAAAGTGACAATTTGATTAATGAAGATGGAGCTCAGCAGTTTTAATTTTTCGCTTGTTGAACATGAAATTTAATGAAATCTTCGTGTGAAAAATCCTTCTCGCTGATAACAGCGTGATTTCCAACACCCTCGAGATATTTTTTTTATCCCTTAATGTTCTCTAAATTGTTTACGTAAACACAAAAGGGTGCCAAAGCTGAGCATCATTAAATCAAGGAATTGAATGAAAAGTCATAAAAAGTTAATCTTCTTTCTAATCCCTCGATTTATTGCGACCACATAATTGTTTGCCGGTGGGAAATGTTAAGCGACGGCAGACGAATTATTCAATATCATGTTTTTGCAGAAATGATGTGCAACACGGACTCGGAGTGCTCAGAGAACGAGACGGGGGAGGATGATGAAGACAATCTCGAGAATTCGTCGGCTGACGGGCCAAAGTCAAAGTCACGACGAAGACGAACGGCATTTACGAGTGAGCAGCTGCTGGAGCTCGAGCGAGAGTTTCATGCGAAGAAATATTTGAGTTTGACTGAGAGAAGTCAAATTGCGACGACACTGAAGCTCAGTGAAGTTCAGGTAAAAGATTTGAATTCATTTTTATTATTTTTTATTAAATTAAAAATATTTCCAGATAAAAATTTGGTTTCAAAATCGTCGCGCAAAATGGAAACGCGTCAAAGCCGGTCTGACATCTCACAACATGGGAAATCGAGGATCGTCGTCGAACGGCGGAAATAAAATCGTTGTTCCCATTCCTGTTCACGTCAATCGATTCGCTATCCGTCATCAACATTCAACAATGGAAAAGTTGAGCCTTTGTGGACCGAAGCCTGAGCTGAGGAAGCCAGCGAACGTCGACTCGAGTTGCTTCGAAAGCTTCAAGCTGCAGCAGCCGAAGATGTCGAAGCCGTTTTTATAAAAATTAAAGTTTGATTGTGTCTTTCATAAGAGTGCGACGACGAAGAAACTGCAAGCAATAATTTTTAGATTAAATATTTTTCTGCGAGAAACGCAAAGCCATTGTAAATTGACGCGAAATAAATAATTCTGAAGTACACTCGTCGAATTGTTTCATTCGATTTTCTATTTGAAGAGGAAACATCAATTAACCAATTGGATGTGCTCTCAAACAGCGCAAACGTCCTTTTGTCAAGGGCTAGGGCTCGGAAGTCGAAAGCAAACGAGCGTCGTCGTCGTTAATCTAATTTCAGGACAAACACAATTTTTCCACATCAATCGCCTCAATTTCACGCGCTTTACGATCTCCTTGTTAGAAAGAGCTTGATTCGACTCGCATTTTTGACTTCTCTCACTTTCTCCCTTCGGTTAATTGTTTGCCCTTTTCATATTCGAAGAGAAATGTGAATCCGTGTAGATGACATTTAGTTTTGAGCATAATTCCAGGTGTAACACGCCCCGAAACTCTTTGTTGTTTAGCATTTTAATTCGTTTCTTTTTTGCGCAACACCCTTTACTGTCTAAGCAAGCAATTTGTTTGTCGATGCAATTAACATTGAGCGAGGCTTGCATATGCCTCTCGTTTAATTTGAATGCTCATTTGGAAATGTAATCAAAGCCGTAACTGAACTGCTCGAACGCCTACAAGCGAGAACTTGCTGATGCAGCAGCAACTGAATTTTTTTTGGTCGCCCTCCTCTGTGAGTTTGGGACCCTCATAAAAATTTTAATTTCTTTTCATTCAATTTACAATAACTAATGACTTCTGGATTTTTGAGGCACGCCCTTGATTCCTTTGTTGGCTTCACGACACTTTTTATTTAAATCTTTCAAGTCTCACACATGTCTCTTTACTTTGTCGAGATTCTCTCGTCATTAGACACATCGTTTTCTTTCAACAATGTCAAAGAAATTAGCCTTAAGCTTCGTTCTTCTTCTTGTTACCGACAATCGCAACATCTGATAAACAAAATCACACGAATCAATCATTAAACTGTTGTCACTCTTTTGTCCAATGCATCATATTTTTGACAAACTCTGTTGCAGTTTATATCGCGAACAAAAGAAGGAAACTCGAGAAATGAGATTCAAGTCAATAGCTGAATTGTCCAAATATTGACGACGGGATATGAATGACAAATGACGGAATTAAAAATACCAATTAAGCGACAATAAAAGCGACACCGCCGGCGATGATGAATAGCAGAATATTTATCGAGGTTTTGTAATTCTTTAAATCGAACAAGAACACAAGTCATGATGAAGACATAATTTTTCGCTGGTTCGACGCGCCGCCACACTTCACAGAAAAATTAATTCGTTTTCGATTCAATTGAATTTTGTCTGGAGTCGAATTTCCTAGCAACGTCGAAGAATAATAATTTTCTCTTTTCCGATCGAAGTTTTGTTATCGAAAAGATTTTTGCGGACCTTGAAGATTTTTGTGAATCAAGAGAAAAATTTCATTGAAGTTAGTTACAAAGTTGTGCAGAAAGTCATTCAAGATTATCGATTACACTTCACACAAATCGTTTAATTCTTCTCACGCTTCAAAACATTCGAAATTAAACATCAAAGCTATCGTGTTGAGTTCTGAGGAAAGAATTCTCGACATCGAAAGATTTGCTCGTTTAAATTTGCCGCAAAGCTGAAAATTAATTATGCAACTCAAACGACACTTAATCTCGATGCATATTCAAGCAAACGAACATCCTGAACATGTGTAATGTCTACTTAGCCAATCTTTCAATTAAGAAAGTCATTTCGGTTGGAAAAGTGTGAATTCACGCGTCGGGAAGTCTTATTGTTTGTTTGCGCGAAAATTCTTATTTGCGTAAAATGATTCTCAACAAGCTGAAACTTTCGTAATTTATCTGAAAGATTGTAAACAGTTCGCAGACAAGTTTTCATTGCGCAGTTTTCACTTTTCAAAGGAAGCAGAAATTGTTTTTTATTGCCTGCGAAGATTTCTTTCAACGGAGAGAGAAAGGAAAATCGCCAACAGATTTCGTTGACTCCGGGTTTTGTTATTTTTATGTTTTCTCATTTCACTTTTCGACGCCCACAATTTCCAAAAAATAAAACATGTTGGATGTCGTGCGGACGGGGCCCTGAATGCATTCGAATGGGGGAACTCGAGTGTAATTTTCTTTTTTGAGATTTACGAATGAAGAAGTGATGATGAGAGCAATCATGAAAAAAAAAGCGTCATCGTTCATTCGAGAAGTCAATGAAACTTCTCTGGCCGCAAAAAACACAAATTGAGTGGCGGAAAATCAACACCCTCGATGGGAAGATTCAAAAACGATGACACAGAAACGATTTGGGCGGCTGGCAACTTCTTCTTTTTCTCGGAAAGATTCTTCGTATTTGCCCTGAAGGAAAAACTTTTTATGACTTTTCTCTTCGATCACATTAAGCTAAACGATTTTCAAGTCTTTTGTCATTGAGATTTTTAGCTGAGATGACAAGAAAGCAAAATGAATTTGTTTGACCTCAGAAAACAAGTCCAAACTATTCAACTTCAATTTAATTTCCATAAATCAACGTTCGCCAATATTTTTCTATGAACTTCCGATTGTCGACTCCTCTAAGTTATGAAAAGTTTTGTCAACTTTCATTTGCCGATGATAAATGATCTTCAATGAAGAGTTTTAAAAGCAAAGTTTGCAATGTTCGTAACGAAATCACAATGACACTGTCATTAGTGCTCTGATATCCATTTCAAAGTTCCATTGAGCATGACTTCTCCTCCCACTTTCCTCCGATCATCCCTCGATTCAACAAACGTTGTTTTATGCAAATCGCTCTGAGTTCTGAGTCGAAGAAGGAAAAGTCGTTTCGGAGTTTACAATAAAATTAAATTTTCTAATCCTTCAAATTATCCTTTTCAGAGCGTCGACACAAATCATAAAATCATTCACGTTACGCCTCTCAGAAGGATTTTCTGACATGGAAAAACATTTAGCAACACGACAAATGAATTTCTCTCCCGAAAAAAAAGCAATCATAATTTGTATCGTCGTTGATATTCATTCTCTCCGTTGTTGTGAAATTAATATTTCATCTTTCCACGCTTCTCGATGCACAAGAGACTCGAGTCATGAATAAAATTCAGTTAGAGGGCTGTCGACAATGATTTAATTCACCCTCGCCAAATGCTCAAAGTGAAGGAGATTCAGGATGTGGAAAATCAGAATTGAATTAAGTAAGAGTCGTTGATGCGGTTTTTTAGCAAACAACAATTGAAATTTAAGGAAAACGACTTCTTAATCGATTCTAAATGACAATCTCGTTTAACATCCCTGAAGTGGAAGAAGAAAAATTGTTTCGTTCATGCTTCAATCACTGAAAGAAGAAAGAAAAGTTTTTTTTTTGTCGTCGTGTGAGGGGAACAAATAATATTTTCATTAGATCGTTACGCCGAGTCCATAATTTCCCATTGAGCTCATGAAATATAAATAATGTTTAGAGAATTATCAAATTAGAGGGTTTCATTGAGGATTGCTTACGAAACCGCCAGCGCCATTAACATTTCATGAATCATAATTTCGCCCACAACAATTTTCGATTGAGGATTTTAATTTGTCTTTGAGGTAAGTAAGTGAATAATTGAGTAAAGATTCGAATGGTAATCGAGTTTTAACGAGTTGGACATGCACACTTTTTTTTTGACATTTTAAATGTTTATTCAAATTCTTCTCTTTTTGTAAAAATATTAATAACATGATAGAATAGTTTACTGATAACATTCTTCTCTTTAATTCATTGTCTTCGTACATCTACGCGCTAATCGAGAACAAATTCTTTGAATCGAGAGCGAAATATTCTTGCGCAAATTCTCTTTTGACAGCAGCACCTTTCTAATTACCTTAACATCTAACTACGGGATTTCGATTTCTCTTGCTAATTACAATTTTTTATTCACCCGAGAAGGAAAGAAGTTGTTTTGTTAGATCCAAAGATATTTAAGGATTATTCGCAGAATATTTACATTTTGGAAGAAGATCAAAAGACACTTCAAGGAGATTACAGCAAAATATATTTTTATATCACTTCGTTTGTGTGTTTCATGCTTTTTTTTAATTAAATAGAAGACAACGAGAAGAAGATTCTGTTCATGATTGTTTGGATCATTGAGATAAACGAGAAAGAGTTTTGGTTTTTTGATTGTTGAAGCTACTCGAATATTTTATAAAAATCTGAAGCTCAATCAATCAACAACAAACTCTTTCTCTTCTCTCAGATTAACTTGATTTACATCAAACTTATTCTATTCGCCGAATTTCTCTCCTCCTCTCAACTCTTCAAATGAAGTTTTTCATCATACAAATCATTCTTAAAATTCATTCTCATTTGCATTAATAAAATTGATGGCATTCAATGCTTTGCTTATTTACTTTATGGATAATTCTTCTTTTTTTGTGTGATAAATGGTGATGCATCGGCTCTCTCTTTCTTTCTTTCTATCTCTGTTGGGTTTCACTTTGCTAATGGATCCAAGTCCGATAAGGAAAAGTTTTCAATGTTGAAGTCGTTCTTGTTCTGAAATAAAAAAATAAACATTTTGTTGGTCACGTGAGTTGTCTTTAGCATTTAGTGGACAGAAAACGAATAGGAAACACGAATTGCTCAAAATTAAAAAAGCGAAAACAAGAAGCGAAGGTAAGCACGACAATTAACATCAAACAATATTTCCCCAAAAAATGAATTTATTCTTCTACAGAGAAATATCCGCTGTTATGTGTTAGTTGATATTTTTTCTTTCGAAACAGTTACAATGACCGATCGTTGATTACCTTCGTGACATGATGTCCGTTGTGCACATTCTTGTGATCGGAAAGCTTGTTCGAGAACTCGTGAATCATCGACGACGTTTTATCGACTTTGAATTCACTAAATGCAGCAATTGCAAAATCTTTGAATAGCTCGGGATTTGCTTCGGTCTTCGATTTGGCAGTTTGTTGCGGAGGCGATGCTGCCACCTTCGATTCGTTCACCATCTCGTTCTTGAAGACATCGTACTTATTGCTCCGCGATGCCATCATCATCTCGGATGATTTGTGGAACAATTTCGCCGACTTTTTTGGTGACTCGCTTTGAGCGAGGAATGGATTACGAGTCGAGTCAGTCTTTGACGGAAACTCGAGTCCAGAATCAATCGAATCACTTAAATCGTCACCGAAACCGTTCAATTGAAAAGAAAGGGACGACAGATCTTTGGCTACATCGCCACGAGACTCATTGGAAAAGTCCAACCCATTAATCTCCTATTTGTTGTCGAGCAATTTGTGATTTGATAGCGGAAACGTAAGAAAGTGTTCAATGAGTTTCATGCTGGATACTTACATTAAACGGCTTTGTGATAGGTTGGAAAGGATCATCTCCAAACAAATTCGAGTTGCCATTCATGTTGTTCGTACGACGAGGTGTCATTGCTTTGGGCGGTGGAGCCACTAAAATAAAAGTTTTAATTAAAATTTGTTCGCGATTGAATTTTTCAATTATCAAACTAACGTAATGGGGGTGGAGACGAATGGTTTGTATAATTATTTGTTGTTCCATCTGTAAAGCTACCAGAGTTGAACATTTGTTGACCTGACGAGTTTCTCGGCTCAAAGCCAAATAAATCGTTGGAGATTTTGCTGCCATTGTGCATTTCTTGCTCGTCAGCGCGAGGATCAAAGTCCGAGTCGGAGTCAGAGTTCAACAAAAGTCCTTCAAGCTTCGTTCCAACTGAGGGCTTCAGCGATTCGATTGTGTTTGTTATGCCATTGCGTGGTGGAACAATCGGAGCGAAAGTGTTTTTTGGCGACGATGTTTCGATTAACAGTTGATCGTCGTTTTGAGACACATCGATTCCTAAAACAGATTAAATTAGAAACTAAACAATTTATTACTTTCAATTGAGCTTACCAAGATCGGGCGTTTTATTGCCATCGATTGTGCCAGTCTCTGGAACTTGAACCTCGCATATTTCACGCACTCCCAATCGAAGCAAAAGCTTGTCCAAATCAGGCTTCGAAATGATTTCTGCGACTTCCCGCAAACGTTCTCTGTACGTTTGAACCGTGCCCTCCAAGATCTTATTGTGCGATTGAAGCTTTGAGATTTCAAATTGTTTGCCGCTGTCAGTCATGTAACGACGATAAGCCAGATCGAACGCTTGCCCGATTGTCAATGTGATGTCTGACGCAAGTTTATTGGAGATAAAGACGTAGCAGTCATGAGATTCCTCCGCCGTTCCAGTCACGCTTCCAACTGACGAAGACGACGATGTGTTGATACTGGTTGTGTCGCCATTGGAGTTTGCCTGAACCGAAGTTCCTGTTTTTGCGATAAAGCTGAAGAACTTTTTCACTCCCTTCTCGTCAGCGCAATAACTGATTTTATGAAGAGGGAACTGATGCAAGATGTTGTTCGTTCTTGGTTCCTGGAATTTTTATTGTGAATAAATGTTTATAGATTGAAAATTAGTCAAACTAACCTGAACTGCGACTCCATCAACGCTGATCGTAATCTCAACTTTCTTCATTTTATTATTGTTTCCTCCTTCAGCCTTTTTGATTTGTTGAGTAAACTGGAGTCGCCTAATTGCCTCCTTCACAACTTCGATTCCCTTCGGTTGATCAACTGGAGTCGTCCCTAGGAATTTGACTAGATAAGCGACGTGACCATTCACAAGAGCGTCAGGCGCATGAAGCCAATTGCGACCGTTTTTCGCGTTCTTCGCTTCCGTCTTCGAATCATTGTTGTCGTTGTTCTTGTTCCAAAACTTTAGCGTTGACATCGTTTCACGTTTGCGTGCGAAATTGCTTTCAGTCACAGTTGAAAATAAATTTCTCTCGAGTCTAGTAGTCTCTTCAGTTGCGAGTTCAAGCCTAGAATGAAGCGAAAGAGAAGATTGCAGTTACTGATGAAATATTTAAGCGGAAAGGAAAAACTCCCACAAACAGATTGCAGAGTGAAATCAAACGCAGCTAAAAATAGATGCCAGCCTACATTAGCTAACAGTTGATAAGAGAATTACAGAAAAAAGAAATCGTCAGTCATTTCCGATAATTGAATTACACACATTTTCAAATTACATCTCTGTCTCGATAAATTTCATTGAGACGACAATGACTGATCGGAAACAAAACGCGAAGTGGAACTTGAAACGTTTTGTTTTATCGACTCCCTTGCAAATACGCAGTTGAGGGAATTGACGACTCCAGACGCTGTGTGCGCAATTTATGAATAAACTTGATTTCTGTTGAATCAACTAATGCGATTGATGCTCAAGTTGTTTGCGATTAGACAAAAAAATGATGAAAACAAATCAACGTCCACGGAATTCCCGCGAAGTCTTATCGCGGTCCCAGCTTTTTAGGAAATAATTAAGATTTTTTCTTCTCTCTCGTGTTTCTGCTGGGAAAGTTTCTTCGTTTTTGTCAGCGATTATCCAATCCGTGGAACGTTGACCCTTTCACTCGATTATTTCGATATTGTTGTGGAGGAAGGAAAAACGCAATAGAAAGTTTTTTTTCTCTCCATCTCTGTTAGCGCTCTTTGTTGTGCTTCGTATTTGCTTTTTTTTCACTTGCTATTTCTTCCTTGATGACTTGGTTTTCATTTTGGCTCGACAACAACGTGCCGACGAAGTAAATTTTTGCATAAATGGTCAAGAAGCGATTAGCGAGTTTTTCCGTCGCCATTGACGGATTGTGTCATCGTCGCTTTGTTTAAGGTCTCGTGATAAAAAATATGAAAGTGAAAACAAGTTAAAACAATGTCGATGATGTTTCTGTGTTCTGTCAGAAAAAAAATTACTCGTGTCTTCCGAAATTCGTTTCTTGCGCAACGAAGTTCTCGTTGCATCTGTTTTCGAAGAGTTTGATGTCGAAAGTACAAAAATGTGGAAATTCCAAGCTTCACATTGAATTATCGTTCAAGTTATGAGAAGAAGAAAATCTCAATTCACAAACGATTTCAGAAAAATGCAACAGAAGAGATTCCATCGAGTGACGTAAAGTTAATTGAATTTAGAAATTTTTATTGTTTCGCGATTTTCTTCCATTTGTGGTCGTGAACGATAAAACGAACTGAGCTGAATGCGAATGAAGTGTTTAACACTAACCACGTTCCAAAAAAAAAGTAAAGCTATCTTGGTAGTTGAAATTCGTTGAACCGTGAACAGCGCCAATCTCATGTCATTGCAAAGTCGACAATCATTAAGAGCGCAGAGCCATAAAATCACGAGGAATCCAACCAAACGAGAATCTTGAATTAAAATTGAATAAAACTCAAACCGATTTGACTTTTAATTAGAAGAAAAATGAACATTCCACGAATGAAAAAGTTCAGTCTCGTTATATAACAACAATCGAATGCAGGCAATAAAGATCTCACATTTATCAGAGGCGTTGTTGTTTTGACGCTGTGATTGTTTTCGGCTCCACATCGATCATCGTTTGACGCAAAAATTCCCTTAAATCGCGACTGTTATCAACTGACACTGAAATAAATCAATTCCTCTTGTCTCTCTTTCTCTCATTCGGTCGATGATCATTTAATTGTGTCAAAGCTAAAGATTGCGACAGGGTTCAGCTCATATTGCATCAAATATGCGGCTATTACTTGTCTCGCAACTACAGCGACATGATTCGAGCGTTAATAATTGTTTAACTCAAATCACGCGGTCGAGATAATCTCTTTATATTCCGAGATGCATCCAGCAAGTGCACTTGCATTTATATTAAGCGTCTATAGCTCGTTGAATAAATTTCCGAGCTTAACTTATTGCGCCGCAATCGAGGGAGGATCGAAGAAGTAAGCACTTACATAAATATATTTCTATTTAAACATTGTTCAATCCAATCGAAGGTCACTTGCCGATTTTGCCGTTCACAATCAACTCTAACAATCGAGCGAATAGCGACAATCATCGCGCCGTCTAATTAACTCTGACAATGCGAAGACAACCTCAAAAAAATCTCGCTCTAAATCTCTTGCACAAGTTCACAGCTTCAAGCGCTCGAAAGCGAAAAAAACCGGAAACCTACATCGTTTTATTATCGCGCAGAAATGCGAGAAAGTAAATTTTTCACCATACACGAAGCGTTTGTTTGTTTTTGTTGCCTTTATTTCGCGCACACTCAAATATCTTTCCTCAAACCGAAGTCTTTTCCAAGCCCAACACTCGAGATGGGTTTTTTTCATTCGACTCTCCCAAAACCCGTTTGACGTTTTAAGACGAATCGTTGTAAAAAAAAGTTCTAGCTCAAAGCAAGATTAGCTGGATAAACAACAAATTGAAAGCTTACGGATTTGAAAACGCTACGCGACAGATTAATGAGAAAATGTTTATCACACGGAATTAAAACTGTTTGGTTGCAAGCTCTCAAAGAATTCCCAATTATCATCTTCGTTTGACGTTAACATCAAAGAACTTAAAATATTTAAATCAACAAGTTTGAAGGCTTTACAAAGTCGACCAGTCAGGACCCCCTGAAGCAAACGTCTGCAAACTGTTTTGTGCCCTAGAAGCTCCATTTGAAAGTCAAACAAATACAAAGGCTCGCTACACTAAAAAGCAAGCGCTGAATTCTTTTTTTTCTGCTCGACAGAGAGTGATGTGAAGTATCAGCTTTATTGATAAATTGATGTGTTTGTTGTGTTTAGAACGTTGTGTACCTCGCCAGTGATTCCTTCAAGGTCACCATAGCAAAGCATTCGCAAAACAATTCCAGCGGTTACAAAAGGAACGAACGAGACTATAAGGAAACAATCTTAAGTGGCCGTCTCGAAGCACGTAGATTTACTTCAACTCTAAACAGTTATGTCGACTTCTCCCAGGTCGAGGAGAAGTATTCAAGAGAACTGCACGGTTCAGTTTCCATTCTTCATTCTTTGTGATTATCGCAAAGCTGAATGTGTGACAATTCATCAAAACAATTTCGTGGCATTGGCATGCACTCTTCATATAATTACTTCAAGCGACATTGTGCAATTTCGAAAACAATGAAAGAATGAGTTGTTTCTGTTATTTTTTTTGATAGCTCCGGGTCGAGTGTGGAGACACAACAGAAAGATCTTGAAACGAGTGCTAATTCAAGTGCATTACATGAATCGGCTTCGTGCCGTGTACGAGGAAAAAATTGGCTTCGGCGTAAGGAAGACAAAAGCTTCGTCGAGCGCTCAGAAGAATTCACATTATCAACAATAAACTATTATTCGTTCGTCTTGCTTCTCAAAGCAAATGCCATTAAATATTCATGATAACCACACGGCAATTGTTTCGAGCACTCATTTCTCTGTCTGTCTTAAGACTCCACGCCACACCATAAAGCATGAGCAGAATAAATTACATTGCAGTTCATTGTTTACAGTTTTCGGGGAGAAACTCGTCGACGAGGAATTAAATCGTCTTCACAGCTTATTAAGAGCGCGAATCTAAATGTGGTCGCCGATTCGAAAGTGTTTGACCTTTGCGCCAAATTTGTGTGAATTAATAAAAACAAAAAAATGTTTTAGTTGCGCTTGCCTAGTACTCAAACATGCATAAATTACACATTCCAGTTTCGATTCGAACAATTCTCAAAGTGCTGAAATAATTTTAGTGGCTCGCGAAAACCTTGTGCAACAAATTCAGCCTCCAAAGTCTCTCGCTTGCTCTCTATCTATCTCTGTTTCCCTACAAATCGATCGCGGACTTCTTGGTTTGCTAATAACCTAAGATTTTCTCTTTCGCATTGACTATGCAGCGACACGACCGACAATCAGCGGAAAAATTATGTGAATTCATCATCTCATTCAAGCTGTAATCTTCAAGTTATCTCCGCGACGTAATTTTACAAGCGACGCTGCTTTCCTCGGATGTGTGTTCGAAGAAAATAAAAAATTTCTCTTCGCTGCCGTCTGTTGAGTAACAACAATTTCTTCCTAAAACCAGTCACCTCTAAACTTTGTAAAGATTTTGCGAGCCGCGCATAAAACTTTAGTGCTCGCCATAAAAATAATTTCAATTGCGATCTTTGTTATGCTTCCGCGTGTCTAAATTTAGGCTACAAAGAGCGCCTAAGATTAACAAATCTAGGTCCAGTGATGAAATAAACAACTCGAGAGTGAAGATTAGGGCATGAAAATATGACAGTTTAATGCGAAAGTTTCGTTCGTTCTGGGTCGTCATTCACTTTAATTTAATCAAGTAAGAAAATCATGTTCGTTCAGTGACGGCGTAGACGATCGTTTGAAGAGGTAACATTCAATTAGCCTTTACACTTTAAACAAGGAAGTAAATATCATTCCAAGCCTCGAAAAGTTATAATCGGCACTCAATTAATCTTCTTTGCATGTCTCGTCGCCACCACTGACTTCAAACGAACACAAAAAAAAACACAAAACAACTAAAAGTGAATGTCGTTTCGTTTCCAGAATCACTTAAAGCAAACAATACGTGATCTCTTATCTTTGTTATCAAACCATGAAAATTGTCAACTCTCCCTGAGAGCTTGTTCCACGAATGTCAGTAAATTTCATTTGTCACGATAAAGAAACAGAAGCGGATTAAGCTTTTTATTTGATTCGAAATCATAAACCGGAAATAAAGCATTTCATAGAAAATCTCTTATGCTCCATTTTGATTTGGATTGTTGGTGTCTTTTGTTCTTCGCAATAAGTCACTCGACTGTTGACCGACGACTTAAACGCTCGAAACTAAAAGAAACTTTCTAATAATTGAAAATATCCGTGACGCTATTTTACGCGATTAAGAGCTCGATTTTCTCATCCGTTATTGCAAAAAACAGATTGTCAATCGTAAGATTTCGTCAAGCTTTCGCCACGTGGATGCATAATCGAATGACCCCGAGATGAAAATTATCGCAACTTTTGTGCTACAAACTAATGCAACCACTTGAGGAGAGACCGCAACAGCCGTTTCTTAACCAAGCGATGTACCGGTACGAGTTTCCGCTTTTGCATCGATTCTCGATATTAAAAATCACAAAACAATTCTCTTTCTGCTCTCGTATTTGCAGAGCAACAACAAAAAAAAATGTTAAAATCATTTCAACTTTTGAAGTCACTAAGCGATTCACCAATACACACAATCGAGTAAAAAGTTGTTTTCTACTGTCTTCGTCTTAATTAACAGTTTAATGTCTTCTCAAAGGCGACAAATATCTCGTTTAATGACTCACCGACGACTTTCTGCGAGTTGCAAAGGACTTTCGACTTGCGATCTATCTCGAATGCAAAAAACTCAACAATAATAACACTAACACAGTCGAGTTCTTTTTTTTCGTATTTCAAATATTTTTCGTGTTTCTCTCCTACGAATTATCCGCCAGTATTGTTATTCCGAGCGCGTTCATCATTCAACTGAACAGACGAAACGAAAAGTAAAGTCAACGAAATTTTGATTTGGCGGGGTCGACGTAGAAACGAAGTTTTAAAGAATTTGCTCACTCGACGAAGGAAACAAAAACAAACTTGCCGACTTCTTCTTTCAAAAATATTTTTAATACAAAGATAGAGAAGATGGAGACGCAATTGATAAAGAATCTGGAAACACAACTTAAGCGCTTAATCAATGAACTTGAGGATTTGGAAGAAACAAAGTAAGTTTAAATCTTTTTCACAAACAAAGATTTTACGATTTAATGAAAAATTTTGTTTTAGACATGAGATTGACATTCAAGAGTATCTTGAACTGAAGTCAGAGTTCTGTGATCAAACGAAAGCTTTCAGTGAAGCTCTCGAGAGAATGAACAAAGGCGATGTCACAGTCAACAGCAAATACGCGATAATGAAGCAAGATCTTCGAAGTGCAATCGCAAACTCCTTCAACACACTCGACATCATCAAAATATTTGGGTTGAAGCTTGAGAACGAACTGGAAAAGCAATTGAACTCTCTGAAGGAAGATTACAAACTGAAACGGATAGGACAAGATGAGATGGAAACAAAGCAAATGGAAATTCTCAACAAGATCAAACATCAGAACGAGAAACTACTGACCAAGGAAGATTTAGAGTTCCTCGACTTAAAGTCACGACAAGAACTCTTGCAACTCGACTCCATCGACGACTGAACTTCTTTCCATTAACTTATCGCTTTCAATGTTGAAATAAAATAACTTTTCATTCCCATAATTTGTATTGCAATCGAAAGATCCTCTCGCCAACATTCAAAAGCTTCCACAAAAGCTTTTTTCTCTTTCCACGAGACCAAGAAAGAAAACGACGAATGAAGAAAATCAGAAATTCTCGCTCGCTTTGTTATTTCGGGGGAGCACTAAACCTAATACCGTTCCTCGTTCAACATCAGTGGCAAAATATGCTCAAATACATAAAACAAAATAAAAAATATATCACGCAGGGGGTTGCTTATGAATTGGAATAATTTGCATAGTTTGCTTGTATTTAATAGCACGATGAAAATCGGTTTGGGATTTTCCAAAGAGGTGGTGAATTTTGATTTTTCCCTCGCGTTCATTGTGAGCGCGAACTCTGAGCCGAAATGACGAGGAAAAAGTTTTGTCCGATGGATTTTTGTGAATAAAAAAAAGGAAAAAGTTTGAAGTTGAGTAGTGAAGAAAAGCATTTGAAAATGATTTTCCAGAAGATTGTCTGGTTCTACTGCATTTTAATTTTGCAAGTAACGTGTCGTGATCCGCCGACTGTGAAAATTAAGGATCAAGGAACGATCATGGGAATGTTCATGAAAATGTATCGGACACAAAGTATAGTTGCGTATCTTGGAATTCCTTATGCAATGCCGCCAGTTGGAATGCTTCGGTTTCGTCCTCCAATCGTCGATAATTTGCCTTCTTGGGACGGAGTTCGAAATGGATCGATCAGTCAACCAAATTGTTACCAAAACACGAAGCTGCCGAAGCAAAAGCACACGATGGTCTTAAATAAGCTTTTGAACAAAGTCATGGACTTGGACTCGATGATGATGGATGAGTTCAGCAGTGACCAATACGACGAGGATTGCCTTTACCTCAACATTTTCGTCCCCGACGGTGAGTTGAACCAGTTTTTCAATTTCAAATCGATTCGCTTCCGCTCGTCGTCCAATGTTTGTCTGGGTTCCTATGCTCTCCATTCCCACCAGGCCCTAAATTCCATGTAAAAATTATTTGTACATAAAACGGGCATGAAACAATAAACATTCACCGCCGAAAGAAATTCGCTGTTCCCGTGAAAGGAGTTGGCGTGCAATTCAAAGCGAAAAGAAAATCCAGAGAATCCCCAAACGCCAACTAAAGCGTTTACGTTTAACTAAGGCATTGGGTTAAAATGTCCACGTTCAATGATTTGACTTCCATAAAAAAAAAGTGGAGAAAGAGAGTTCTAATTGCAAAGTATTATTTTTCATGGCTTTGCACAAATCTATGAAAAATATTTTTCATATTTATTGGAAAATCGATGGAATCACTTTTCTTGTTTATGATATTTTTGATTTTTCTTGCTGTGGTTGTTTCATTGAACAAATAAAACCAAGAAACGAAAGTAAAAGTTGATTCATAACTTGATAGACATTTTCAAAAGGAGACGCGACATCGCGCGCATTTAATTCTTTTCGGTGACACACACTCAAAGGTTGAGCGTGAATTCGTTGAAGGAGACAAGATTTTTCATGGAAATCAAGCGTAGAATGAGTTCAATGGCATTCGCTTGGAAACGAAGGACGATTGGGAATTTCGCGAGCTACGTTTGGAAGAAATTCTTGAAGACACAATCGATATCTTATTTATTTAAATCATGAACAAGTTTGAAGCTTCTTTCCTCAGTCTGCCCTGACTCTAACGATCAAGTGTTGAACGCTTTCGATTTTTCCCAGATTTTCCTCGCATTTTGTCAATGAACTCATTTTTTATTTAGCTAAATTGAAATCGCGTTTGTATTTGTTCTCTCGCTTGCTCAATGGAAATGAAAATAAATTCGAAATTGATTTTATATCAACCTAGCTCATCGGAGGGTTGAAATTAGATTGTTGAATGTTATCTGCCACTTTGAATCCACGTTACTTCTGTAAACTCGAAACTATTTGTAAAAGTTTTTAATCGAAATCAACTCGAACATGCTTCGAAGGCGAAGTTGATTGCGGTCAACTCACTGCAAGTCCCAGTTAAATTTAATTTAATTTCCCCATGAGGAAAACTGCGTCGTAAAAGTAAATAACATCGACGATCGGAAAACAACGCGAAAAATTCCAAGTGAACTTCAACTGAAGTTGAAAGAAGCCTTCAGGCTTTGCGTGTTCAAGTTTCGCGATACGAAATGAAAAACTTTTCTCAGCGAGTGGTCAAGAAAGTGCCAGAGGCAAACGAACAACTAAGAGGTTCATTAACCGTCGGTAACATTGTGCATGCCAAGGAATCCATTCAACCGATTTCACTCAACTTTCCGTCGCAAAACACTTTTTCTTCGTGCGGGGAAAAACTTTAAACGTCGCTGAAAAATGAGAAAATTTTCCTTCAACGCGGTTAATTCAATGAGTCAATTTGCTTCGTGTGCGGAGAGGTTGAATAATTGCAACATCCCTCGTTCATTTTCGCTTAATTACCGGCTACAAATTTTCACCGCACGCTCTAATCAAAGCTCGAAAATTTATATCAAAATGTGTCAGTGTGTCATAAACAGTTCTCCCTTTATAATTTGAGACAATTAGAACTTTTTTATGGTCAGAACGTGATTTGTTGAAATTTAGGGCAAGCGGAAAAGGAAATTACAAATGTCCCCAAGTTAATTGCTTTTCAATCTTTACTTCCTTTCTTTCAGGCCCAGCGCCGTCAGGAGGTTACTCAGTTATTGCTTACCTTCACTCGGGTGACTTTTCAAGCGGAAGTCCTTTCGAAATCAACCCGTTTCAGTTGGTTTTCAAGCAGAAAGTTATTGTCGTTACTATCGCGTACCGACTCAACATTCTTGGATTCTTTACGACGCTCGATGGTGAGTCACAAGGGAACTTTGGTTTGATGGATCAGTCAGCAGCTTTGTTCTGGATTAAAAAGAATATCAAAGCGTTTGGTGGAGATGAAGAGAATGTGACGTTGATGGGACATGGAAGTGGAGCGACAAGCGTTTGCATTCACTTAACATCGAAAGATTGGTCTGAAGATATTTTTCACAAGGCGATCATAATGAGCGGAACTTCGCTTAGTTCAACGAATATTCGTCCCGCCTCGTATTACGCGAAAGCCGTTGACAGAACCGCTCATGCGTTCTCTTGCTTCCGTAGACCAACTTCACTCTTCATCGACTGTCTTCGAAATGTCGGCGCAAAGTTCCTCGTCGAGAATGCTCCCGATCAACATTGGGGACCAATTCTCGACGAAGGTTTGAGTAACGTGACAGTTCCTTTCATCGCTGACGATCCGGAAATGTTAATCGAGCATGGACATTTAAGAAAAATTCCAATTCTCACCGGCTTCACGAACATGGAAGAAGCTTACGATCTGATTGCCGAAGACATGGTCGAGAACGGCATTTCAATAGAACTTTATGAGTCGATGATTAATGAGATCGTCTCAAATGATTTCGCGCGATACGAGAACAACGACACAATGTGCGCCGGAAACAATCAAGTCGCTATGGAAGCCGTGAACTTTCTTTACAAACCTTATCCACCAACGGAAGACAAACTAATGTTGCGGAATTTCTACTTAAACTTTCTTAACGACCGAAAGTATTTGGCACCAACGATTGGATTAGCGGCACGCATGTCGATGCAAGCTGATACGTTCGTTTATCGATTTGACTTGAAGCCACGAACGATGATTGACATTCCAGAGGATGTTGGAGTTCCTCACGGCTTCGAGCAGATTTTTCTTTGGGGTTTGCCTTACTGGGGAACTCAGAACGACATCACATGGGACAATGCTGATAAGCGAGTGAGCGATATCATTATGACGATGTGGGCAAACTTCGCAAAGTACACAAACCCAACTCATCTCGGTGTCTACATCAAATGGGACAACTTCACGCATGAGAATCCCAGCATTTTAATCATCGATCGGTCGTTCAACATGAGCGACTTTAAATCGTTGAATCATCACGCAATAAAGTTTTGGAACGAGTATTACCCGAGCGTCCTAACTTTTGCCACATCCTGTTGCAACATGACAGACTCAGCGGGAATGAGAACCGCAGTTGTTTCCAATCGCTTCACATTAACCTTAAGCTTGATACTGCTGTACGGAGGGCTTAAGTACAAAATCTAGATATCTCAAACTTAATCTTTAAATAAATTGATTGATGTATAAATAATTAAGTTGAGCTGTTCAATCATAAAGAGCCCTCTTTGATGTTTTGTATAGAAAAAAATTGGAATGACGAAGCAAATTCACTGCGCATCGCTCTGTAAATAGCGACACGGTTTAAGTTGCAATTGATTGTATAATTAATGATCTAAAGGAAAAGTTTTGTAAAGGAAAAAAAAAGTTTTCTTATTTTCCGCAGAAATCGAAGGAATTCCATTGCATAGCTAGTTGATAATTTAATAAATTGGCAGACTAATGGTCAACAGTCAAGAATGAGTGAAAAGTTAGCGTGATAATTCTCCTTCGCCGGGTGAAAAATCTGGGTCATTACAACTCCATCGCTCAGTCATAATTTAGTTTTCGGGGGAAGTTCAGTAAATTCGTATGTGTATAAAGTCAAAAGTGAATCATGAACTGAAATATTTTAGTTTGCAAACACGACACACCAAAAAGAGAAACGGAAAAAGGAAAATTGTTTAAGGAATGATATCTTAGATACGAAAAAAAAAATTACAATAACAGTCGCGTAGCAAGGAGAGTGGTGTCGAATGCTTTCATGATTTTGTTTTTCATGCTTCTAATGGAATGAAAAGTTGTAAATACTTTTGACGAAACTGTATAAATAAAGAAGGTTAATTATATTTAACATTTTTAGTTTTGAACTATCGTCTTTCAGAATAGCGCGATCCAAAGGCGTTAAAAGCGAGACCTTCAAAGCGAAATATCACGATTTATTTTCATCTTTCCACGAAAATTTTTCGGACGAAGGACATTTGCATGAAAGTTTTAGAATTTCTGAGTAATTGAGTCCTTGAATATATTTTCTTTCTCGACGCCTTTCATATTCATGTCGCGATAAAGACGTCAAAAGTATCCTTGAAGGAAAGCAAATTCGTGATTTGCTTGATGCGAGAATTTGGCTGTCAAGGCTTTCACAACATGAGACCTCAAGTTTAAATGGTCAAATTATTTAATCATCTTGAGGATCTCCTTGAATCCTTCAGAAGGCGAAAGACGATTTACAAGTTTTGCTCTGAAAACTAATCAAGAATGAATTATCTAACCGGCAAATTTATTTTCTTTTCTTATATTTTTATTTGATAAAAACGATAATCCCAAAGTGTCTTCTACATTCACTCGATCATTGCAAACATCTCATCACAACCAGCTAAGTCTCTAGCGCAAGATTCTGTTTCTCTTCTCGTCTCAATATTTTCTCTAATTCCTTCTGTTGCTGAAGATTGTAGGTGTTCATCGTCTTGTTCATCTCTTGTTGCACTTGCTGTCTCTCGATGTCTCTGACGAGTCCTTTCTTTAAATTTTGTCTAAAATTGAAAATTAGAAACTAAATTGAACATTTTCAAATTAAATATTACCGATCACTGTTCTGCTTGAGATGAACGTAAGCGATGGTGGAGACTGTTGCTATACAGCAAGACGAGAACACAATTTTTGATGTCAAGCTCATCTTCCTTATTTAATTCAATATTTTTAGTTTTCTTTAAAATTCTGGTTTGTTTGCATTTTTTTAAGCGGCTTCGACTTTCACATCGACGTTGGATTCAACAATCATCAGTAATCAGTGAAATGTTTTTGTGAATCATTCAAAGTGTAATTTTGAAAAATTACGAGATTTAGCCAGATTTCTTTATAAATTCGTTCTTTATAAATTTGTCAAACGATGGATAAGCAGCAGGTCTTTCTTGCGAACAATATTTTCGACATTGATAGCGCTTTAGATAGACTTGAAGAGAATTTATTCACGAGCAGTGAATCCGAAGCAATTAACACAGAAAGTCAACAGCAAAAAGTGGACATTTCTACGCATCAACACAAAGACTTTGAGGAGAATGGAAATACGACTTTGTCTGAAGTGACAGAAACGTTTGACGAGAGCATAAGTAATTCTTTGTGAATGATCAATTTAGAATTTTGGATTAAACTAGTTTCATCAATTTTAGGATTTTCAGAATCACAAACGGAAAAGGTTGTTGACTCCTTTACTGACACAGGCGAGGACGACGTGATAACATCAGAGATTCTTGACAATGGCGTGACCCAAACGATATCAGCGACATCGTTTAGTGTTAACGATAAATCATCGGATTCCGTTTCTTCCGACTCATCAGACTCTGAAGATTCTTCAAACTCTAGTGACATCAATAAACACAAAGAAATTTCATCACAGGTCACAACAAACAACGATAACGAAGAGTCGAAGCGTCTTCTTATCAGCGATGATTCATCTTACCAACAAGACGAGACGTCTAACCAAAAGGAAGATCCAATTGATGATCAGCCAGTAACAACAGATCTTACACTAACAAAAACTGTTGAATTGACAGAGAATGAACTCGATCCCGAGCCAGATCCTGTTGAGATAAACGTTCCAGAACAAGAGTCAGAACCAAAAACATTCAACGTCGTTCGACAGGAAATTCCGCAACCAATGGAAATGGTAAGACAAGTCGAAGAGGTAAACGACGTTAAAGAAATGTCGCTTAACAATTTCGAATCAACGATGGATGACATCTCCGATGCTGAGCTTGAGAGCCTCGAGCATGAATTAGAAGATCTGGTTGCTATAGCTGAACTGAATGTTGAGAAGATTCATTGTGAAGCTGCTCTCAAATCATTGGAAGAATCCGTTGAGAAAACAGAAGAAGTTAAAGAAGAGAATGCAGAGGCAGCTGTTGTGATAACTCCGATTGAACCAGAGACAGGAGAACCGGAAGAAACTCTGAAAGAACCAGTTGTGGATTTGACACAAGAAGCTGTGAAACCCGAAGATATATCTGAAATCCAAGAAATTTCTGTTGTTTCCGAAAATGTGACAGAACAAAGAGAATCGTCTGTTTCGGAAGCTCAAGAAGCTGTTGAGCCAAGCAATGTTGAGGAGGCAGCAGCAATAACTGAACACGATCCTGTTCTTTCAACAAGCTCCACAGATGAGTCAGCTTCAATTCAAAATCTTCCATCTCAGTCAAACGAAGACTTTTCCATCAACGAATCAAATTCAACTGGAAGTTTAACTTCTGCGCCTGACTTAGGAAGAGTTCCTCCTTATTGGATTCCTGATGAGGCAACGCATCAGTGCATGCATTGTGATACGAAATTCTCCATAATCAAGCGACGACATCACTGCAGAGCTTGTGGTCTTTTACTCTGCTCGAGTTGTTGCAGTGAAAAGTTCCATCTTCACTATCTCGGAACTGAAGGAAGAATCTGCAAAACTTGTCTTGAGACGCTCGTGAAAACGCAGCAGCAACAAGCTAACCAGCCGAGAAATCCAAACCCTGCCAATCCGATGGAGTATTGTTCGACTTTACCACCTCAACAGCAAGTCAGCCCAGGAACCGTTCAACCTCCAACAGTAATGGTGCCGTCAGGAGTGTTAAAGCGAGGGCCACGATCATCAGAAAGAAAGAGCGTAATCTTCAGCGATGGGATTCGTCCTGGGACTGATTTTGATGAGCCAACGAGTAGCTCAAGAGCTGTTCCTGATAAGCCACCAAAGTTTAACATGCCTCAACTTAATGACAAGAACAACAGCTTCATAGGAGAGGGTCTTCATAACCTTCCGCCTGTTCTGCATAATGAGAGTGAATTCAAGTTTGTCGATAATAATCTGACGTTGCTTCAAAGGCTTCGTCAGGAAGAATTGAAATTCGCAATCAACAAGAACTTTTATGTTATTGTTAAGATCGTCACTCGTGAGTTCTTCAAATTTTTATTTCAAAATAATTTCTAATTTAAATTTTTCTTTTAAAGTTTCTTGCTGCACTAACAAAACCGTGATCAACTTCGCAACGAAGGGACTTCTATCTGTTCGACAAGATGAAATCTTGATTCTTCTTGAATTGAACGACGACATGGTTCGATTACCGAAAGAAGTATTTCTGCATTTGAATGGAATTTATGCGCAAGCGGATAAAAGTAACACAATCATCAAGGAATACGGATACAGCCAAGCATCAACTAATACGTTTTTAGGAGCTTTTGGAGGTGAGTTCGATGAAGTCATGAGATGAGTTTCGATATTAATTTATTTCTTTAAGGTTTCTTATACATCAAGCCAAGCTTCCAGTGCCAACAATCTCTCACGCTTCCAGAGAATCCATATTTAATCGGCCTATTAGTTCATAAATGGGAAATCGTAAGTTTCAAATCATTTGAAGTCATTGCGTCTTTACAAATTTCATTTTCAGCCTTGGATGAGACTGTTTCCACTTCGTTTAATTCTCCGACTTGGTGCACTTTATCGCTATTACCCAACGCCAATTCTTTCAAACGTCAATCGTGAACCAGTCTTTGCTGAAATTGGAAATACTGTTATGAATTTCCTTGTCGACTTCCGCAATTTCTCGTATACGATTGACATTATCAAAGGACTGAACATTCACATGGAAGAACGTAAAACATCAGTTTTCATTCCCAAGAACCGTTATGATCAAATCATGAAAGTCATTAACAACTCAACTGATCAGTAAGTTAAATAAACTTCAACGAGAAATCGTTTTTTAATAAATTTCTTCTCTTTTAGTCTTCTCGCATTTGGAGGTGACTTTAGTAAGCAAGCGGATGGTCACTTAGTTTGCATCCAAAACATCGATTCAGGATCTTCCGAGTCACTTTCATACTCAACACAAGCGATCAACATTCAAGGACAAAATCGAATAAGAACTGGAGCAAGTTTCCTTATTCTCAATGGAGCTCTGAAGAGCTCGAGTGGCTTGAAAGCGAAATGCAGTATCGTCGAAGATGGGCTGATGATTCAAATATCTTCAACAAAAATGCAAAGCGTTCGCGATGCTTTAAAAGCCATGAAGGATGTTGAGATTCCTTGTGGGCCTATCGACGAATCACAGA
Source organism: Smittia aterrima (assembly GCA_033063855.1). Classification (NCBI taxonomy): domain Eukaryota; kingdom Metazoa; phylum Arthropoda; class Insecta; order Diptera; family Chironomidae; genus Smittia; species Smittia aterrima. Next base: position 6,778,758 of record CP093830.1, read on the forward strand.
AAGAAGCAGAGGAAAGTGTCTCGATTGAGTGGGTCGCTGACGACGTAAGCTTCAATATTGGAGTCTTGTCGCCGATTGACAATCAAAAATTGGAGGGAAAGGAAAGTATTCGAACGAGACTTGACATTACCACAACGAATCATACAAAAATGATTCGATGGAGCGAAGTTTTCTTATTAGAAACTGACGACGACGTTGGCCACCTGAACGACGATCACCTGAACTATTCAAAGCTTGCCGAGTCCATTGCAAGAGCGAGTGGAAATGCACTTCTTCCTTTCTTAGATCTTATGGCGGTTAGTCAACCTAAAATCGGCATTCGTGTTACTCTAGGAGAAAATGTAATTAACAAAGTTGATTCAACCGTTTCATGTTAATAACTTTCTTTTAATTTATTCGCAGATTAAATATTTAGCAGGTTCTAATGGAGTTATGTTATCACCAATTTATATGAATGCGCTAGACAACGAACTCATTGGAGTAATTCATAGACAAGCGTCGAGCATGGGACGAAGTGATGCGAACATGACGATCGAGTTGATCTTCTATATCTTAAACAAATAATCCTTTTCCCTTTATCTCTCGCTTCGTTCGTCTTATTTTTCATGAAAGATATCAAGGGTTGGTCCCTTTAAGCAGAGAAATGTAATATTTGTTTATCAGAAAGCTATCAGAAATAAATCAAATGGACGTATGTTGTTACTAAAGCTGTTACTGTACAGAACTTAAATGTCTTTGTGCTCGCTTCGTCGTTTTATCAGACACGAAAATTCTTTCTTACACAAATGAAGTTTTTCTTCAGCTCACGCGAACTTATGATGACGCTTCAAACATTTTTTTGCTTCTTTTCTCTTCTTCTCCATTCTTCTTTCAGTTGACTTCGATCGTTTGTAAAAGAAAGTAATCTCAGTCATATCGTAAGCTTAATTTAAGAGGTAAACAATGTTTTCAACGCTTTTTTCAACGAAACGAAAATATTTGAGACAAATAAAAGTTATTTGAGGTGATTTCGTGACTAATTGATAACAAAACTTGAGAAATGAGTTGGCGTGAGAAGTTTTATGAATTTCTCATAAGATCGCGTTCGAGTTTTCAATTTTAACCCTGAACTAAGAACTCCATACGATCATCGCTAATTAATAATTGGGTGTGGTGATGTTGCGATCTATCAATGGATTTAATTAAAACTATCAAACACTTTGCAACTGCGTGGGAAAGCGTCAATTCATTCAAATCAAGTGAAGTGGAGGAATTTCTTAGATCGCCAGTTTTATGTTTACCGTTAAAGCTTGTTTGATAAAGCGAGAATTGTACATCGCAATGGATTCCCTTTTACGGCTTCTTTCAACCAAATGAAGAAGGTTGAAGAAAATGGAAATAGGAGAAGTTGAGAATGTAAACAAAAGCGGAAGACGAGAAATTCGAATTGTAGCACGCACTGCGTTCTGTTGTCCATATGCGTCATTTCATGGAATATCGAACGTCGATGATTAATGCAAAGCGATAAGATCGCGATAAAACAACATTATTGTCTGCTCATTGAGAAGAAATAATTGAGAACACTTGACATTCGTTATCATTTCGCGGTCACGCGAAAGAAGAAAAAATCTTATCTCAAATAATTTTTTCTAAAATTGCTGAATTCATTTTAAATCTTTTGTCAGTTTCGCAGTTATAACAATGAAAGCTTTGTGGTTCATCATTTGGTTGATCATTTTATTGGTCTTCTCCTTCTGGATCGCCGGATTCTTGGCCTTCATCTACATCATTTTATATCCTATCACCGTTTGTATTCCAGCGTTGAGTGTAAGTTATCTTCGTCGAGCGATCCTTGAATTTTATTTTTCTCACGCTTTTTTTTTGAACTCCACAGACCGTGACGGATTTCCTCCTCAAATGCATTCAGTTCCCGAAGTATTGCGCGGAGAACATGATGAACGGAACTCCATTGTTCTAATTACTTGCTAGTCATCCCGCTAGTTGCACACTTTGTCTTCACATGCACTTGACTCAACGTTTTTTTTATCAAGAAATTATGTAACGTAATAAAGAAATAAACTTTTATCTGTAAACTTTCAAACTTCAAAAGAATTTATTGTCGTTGCTAATCGCGATAAAGTAAATTCCGCGGATTGAACAAAAGACTTTCTTATCTATTTCAGATTTTTATTTTATTGATATTTTGTTTCTATTTCTGTTTTATTGATGTATTACGTGATTGTTTAATTAATAGATCTATTTGTACATATTTGAATGCTTCTCCTCTTCTTTATTTAATTCTTAAGCATTTTATCTCTTCGCTCCAATCAATTTTCAACTAAACGTTCGCGACAAAATGTTGTTATCGGTCGGTCGAGAGTAATCAGAAAAACTATTTTTGTTTTCAGATTCGTTTCGTTTTATTTACAACATTTCAGTGCTTTGATGTAAGGAAAATGATGAAAGTTGAAAATAATAGCAAATAAATTCTAGCATTAAACATAATAAGATCAGAAAATAAATGATCATGGAAGCGTAACAAAGCATCGCGCTTCTATGATCAGGACGTTTTTTGATTTGAAATAAAATTCGAACGATCCAATCACGATAATTTTTTACTTTGGATCAGAGCTTTTCACTTTCTAGACTTGAAACTCATTGGATGAGAAATATGTTTGATGAAATAAAAATGAGACAATCGTAATTAAAAAACAAAGTTTCAAGTCTAGTCATTGAGTAGTCTCTGATCAGCAAGCTTTCTTTAATAGAGAAAGCTCTCTTTCTTTTTTTAATATCTCTCCTTTCTTGTAAGATGAAAAACTAAACGATGGATGATGAAAAAACTATTCGATAAAATAAAATTATGATGAAAAGCGTAAACATAATTAAAATTGATAACTTCGAATTGGAAGATCGATGAAAATGAAGATGAAAATTGCACTAAAAACTATCATTTCTTGCGTAAAAATCAAATAAAACTTAAGCCCCTGATACAGAAAAAGTTTTTTGCTTTATAAATTGTGTAACATTTTCAATGTTTCGTTCCCAGATTTTTGCATCACGACATTTTAAAAGAAGCTTTTCGTCGCCGAATCCCAACAGATCATAAATATTTCTCTCCTCTTTGAGAAGAAAACTCTTGCAACGTTCGCTTTCTAAACTTAATTTTTCGATTTAATTTTTCACGTGAGAAAAAAAATGAAAAGCAAATAATTCTAATCGAAAGAAAATGAAAAATGCCAATCAACGAATGCCGAGAGAGATTGATTCGAGAATGCCTCGTCTGCCCCGCGTAAATCACTAAACTTCTATTTTTTCCGCTAACAACAACGTTATCTTCAATATTAAAGTGAGAAGCGACACCTCAGCAGATGACGCCCCACGCATAACTTAATTTACTTTCTATCCTCACTTATTGTTTTGCCGAAGTTTCTTCCTCTTTTTTCTTTTCTTTTTTTGATAAAACTAATTCAATTATCGCCTGTTACGTCATCAAAATACTTTTCTCTTACGTCTACTTGTGGTGTTAACCAATCATGATTGCGGATCTCGCAAACCATTTCAACTAGTCTCCTTCTTTATCTGATGAATCTGAAGAATTTGCGGTGGCTGTGGATGATTCTGATAAATAATCTGCTGATGATGATAGATTTGTTGGGGCGGTTGTTGATGAATTATTTGCGGTGACGGCGAATAGTGTTGTTGATAGATTATGTTGTCTTGAAGTTGCGTAGTGGCGTTCGAGTCTGCGATTAATGTATGATGTCCGTAGCTCATCGAGTTGTCGGGGCTGTGTTCAGTCGTGTTGTGTGATGAATCGTTGTTAGCATTGCCGTTTGGAGGGTCACCGTATTTGCCTCGCTTGAATCGACCATAAAGCGAACTATAGGGCAGGTTGAAGTGAATCGCTGCCTGATTTATCGACATTTGTCCCACACTTAAAAGGAAATTGAAAATGAAATCTATTTTCAAGGTATTCAAAGGATGGAAACTTACCGCACTGCATCTAGAGCTTCCATCATCGCATCTTCTGACCACGGCGTTGGATTCGATCGAGATAACTCGATTCCCTCTCGTTTGCAACGACCATAAAGCGTCCCTAGAAAGAAAATTGATTTTAGTAACTTGAAGTAAACGGAAAAGAGATAAAATTCTTACCTGTTGGAATTCCGAACTCAGTGCTTGCTTTCTGAACTGAAGCTTGTCCAGCCCGAATTGCTGTAAATTATTTGTTTAATATTTTTTCATCAAAATTCCCTCAAATCTCTTTCTCACCTTCTAAGGCTTTTTCTAAATCTTCAGCTGACCAAGTTGTTGGTGCTGCATTGAAAGGAGCTGCCAGTCTAATGCCCTCGCGACGTGCAATCTTGTAAAGTGTGGAAGACGGAATGCCAAAGGCCTTTGACGCTTTATTAGCGGAAATGGTTCCCGTGCGGAGTGCATCCAATGCGCTGTTGAGTGAGTCTTCGTTCCAAGTCTTCGTGGGACCCTCTTTTTTTGGCGTGTCTGACGATTTCATAAGAACTTTTTTGTAAAACAACTGGAATAATTCAAACGCTTGAAGTTTAAGCAGAACTCACCAATGCCCAATCGATGTGCACGCTGCCATAAAGTTGTTGACGGGATCCCATAAGTCGCTGATGCCTTCGTCAAGCTCATGTTATGTGATCGCAAGGCTTCAAGTGCAGCTTCCATATCATTTGGCGTCCAAGTCTTTGGACCACTGTTGTTCTTTCCATCGCTGTTTGGCGTCGCATTGTTGCCCAACGTAATGTACTGCAACTGTCCAGAACCATTTTGATCTGTTTGCATTTTGGCATCGTCGCTCGTATCGGAGTTGTACATTTCTGAAAATCGTGATTAGAAAACCATAAGAAGAGTGGAATTAGAAAAGAATTCGCGAAAGCTTTACCAATTTGCGTGGGCGTTGTCATCATATTTCCGATTTCCGGTGTCACAACAATGCCATGAATATTTTGCTCGCCGTTATTCGATTGCTGTCCTCCATCAACTTCCATATTCCCTACCGACATTAGCTCGTGTATTGATGGCTTTATATCGACGTCTTCAGTCTTTATCGTCTCGATTATCTGATGATGTTGGATGATGGGACGCGATTGCTGTTGAATTGTGATTTGTTGTTGTTGCTGCTGCTGTTGCTGTTGAGACAGATTTTGGTGATGTTGCTGCTGTTGAGAATGATGAATTTCTCTTTCGAAGCTTGAAAAATCTTTCAATTGATTTCCCTGCCTTTGCTGTTGTTCATGCTGATGATGCTGCCTCTGTTGTTCATGTTGAAGTTGCTGGTGTTGCTGTTGCTGCTGCTGTTGTTGTTGCTGCTGCTGTTGTTGAAGTTGCTGATGATGATGATGATAACTCTCTTCATGATGAATGTGAGGAGCTGTCGTTATAATCGAAGATGTTTTAATACCCAACTCGCTGAGCGACGTCACAGGCGAAGAACAAGTTGTAATAATCTGAACTTGAGCCGGAGAGTGATGCGTATGATGGATAATCGGGCTGCTTTGCGACACTGACGGGTGTGAAGCAGCCACTTGATCTAGACGACAAATGGAATGTTGAATGGAATTATCAAACTCGACAATCGTATCAGTCGGATCGAGCGGTCGTAATGTCTCGAATTTAATTATTCTGGCATTCTCGGTACCGTTAATCGGCGTTGAGTCTTCAATGATCAACAAGCACACAACAATTCAATTTTGTTTCAATGACAAAAACCACAAAACATAAAATGAAACGGGAAAAAAATAAAAACATAAATTAGTGATGAGGAAAATTAAAAATATGAAATGAAAACAAGATGAACGAAATGTTAATAATTTTAATTTTCGAACAGAAATCTTTTGGCAACATCGATTGATGAACTTACGTGATAAATCTTTTGTGTCCTGGCTTGGATTGCAGTTCATTTCCGTTGTGATGACGGGAGTTGCAGTTGGCGCTGGTGGTTCCGGAGCGAAGTCCATGTAAGTGAGTGGCACGCCCATGACCACATTCCCATTCTGATAATTCTAAAGTTCAATAATTTAAAGATGATTCACAGGAAGCGATGTCGACGACAAACTTACCATTCCCATCTCGAGACTTGCCATGTTAGACTTTGCCTGCTGTGTGCTGTTTGAACTTTTCGATTCCTTTAACGGTGATTTAGACTTGCGCTTGTTTTCCTCGTGAGCGGTTATTGACGGATGTGCATCTTTGTCAGCAGATTTCGCTGATGTTGATTGCAATTCGTCGCGAGTTGATAAGTTTTTATTGTTATTAGGAAGAGTGTTGTTGTTTTCGTAGTTTCTCGATGCGCGAATCTTCTTGTGCGGCGGATAAATGACCTCAGTATCGGACTCGACTGCGTTTGTGTGATCGTTAATCTCGCACAATCCTTTGATTTTCAATTGCTCAGCAGTTCTTATCAAGCTCTGTAAATAATTAACGAGAAAGGAATGGTCAGAAATCTGTTAAGTAATTGCATAAAATATAAGAAATCCCTCGTCAGCGAGCCGCATCGCCATTTGTTTTGATCTTTTATTTATTCGCGATTTCATTACTTTACGAACTCTCGAAGGATGCCGATGTCAAAAAGGAGTGAACAGAGAAAAGGGATCCGAATGATAAATTTTTAAAAAATTAATTTCCAACGTTAATTAGAGCGACAAGGCGAGGAGAGAAGAGGAAGGAAGAAAATGTCCATCCAACCCTCTCCGTCCCTTCCGCAGAATGTAAAATGTCATAAATAATTTTTCTCCTCTTTGCCATTGAAACAAAAAAGAAGGAAAATCTTTCGTTATGTACCAACCGATCCGAGAATAGATTTCATTTCATACATTTTTCTTCCTTTTTCTTTATCATCGCGAATAGCTGCTGCGTATTGATTAGTGACTGCCACCCTTTTTTTTAACGAAGTCGCCTCATTCCTCTTCCTTGCTCCGTGACATTTTATCCCGCCCAACCCCAGCTCACTTTTTTTTCTGATCGTCTTCTCACACTTGCCCAGTTTTCTTTTTTTCTCTCTCAAATGATGTAATTTCCTCCTTTATTTTTTAATTCCCTTATAGTATGAAAAGTGTAGAGAAACCGACAAATGCTGATAGGAGGGAGAGAGAGCGGAAGAACAGAGCAAGTGCCTCACGCCTAGCCCCGTGTACTTCAACATAATAAGAAGCAAAGCTCAGTGAACACAACTTGTACATGATGATGTACACTAAAGAGTGATATCCATGCTCGAAAGACGAAGCAGCAAAAACGTGGCAGTACATAAAGCATTCATGGTGCTTCAAAGCATAAAAATGGATGGCGCAAAAAAAAAGTTGTATAGTGAAGGAGGCTTTCGAGTCCAAAGGAGTGAGACGTTCATGGAGATATGATGTCGGTCTCTCTATGTGCTTAATACGACGACGATTTTTTTTCCGCTCTCTCTTCAGGACTTTTTTTTTCACCCCCTTGAATATAACACTTCTTTCCTGCTTTTTTTTCTCATCTCTCGGTGCCCACTCCACTGCGATTCAACTCCTCGCCACTCGCTTTAGCACCAGAAGAGAAAAAAAATGTTAAGCGAGAAAAAAATTCCGAATAACCAAACAAACCCGCCTCGTCAAACCGCCCAACATTCTTTTTTTCTCTCCTCGCTCTCGCCATTCATCGACCTCCCATCACTCCAACCGCACTTCAGCCACCCCGCATCCCCCTACCCTCGACATTCTTATAATCCACCAAATAATTCAAACGAAGCAAACCCAACAAACGTAATACGTTCGCGTCCTTTAAGAGGGAAATTCTCGCATTTCTCAATGACAAGAAAAAAGAAAAAAAAATGAAATTAATGCTTGCAATCGGACTCGGACCGTGGAAATTTAATGAGTGACAATTAGAAGAGACAAAAGGCTTTGGGACGAACTTCATTTTTCCCTTTGTTTTAGTTTTCCCATGCACATCGAGTGACTTTCTCAGATTTCCACTCGGAACAGCGAGCGAAATTAATTTTCTGTGGAATCGGGTTGTTCCATCCCGATTTCTTTTTCCGTGCCTCGCCATGCTTTGAGGCTATGTATAGCCACGTCTATCTATACATCCTCCATCTCTCCAGCGGTTGGATTCTTTTTTTACAACAACAATTACAACAACACATAACACTCAGACACTCTACAGCAGAAGAAAAAAATTACATAATTTTTCCGAGCAATTTTTTTTCTTCCTTTCGTTTCTTTTTTCAGCTGCCATTTGTATTAGATTGGATAGGAGTTAAACATTCTTTTTTGTTTTTTTTTCCGAGCGATTTTTTCCTCGTGCTTGGAAAGAAACGTTTGAGTTTTTATTCTCCTCTCGACTCTTTTTCCGACCGCTCACACCCCAAGAACGCAGCCCCAGCTCACGACAAACACAATCAAACGACGCTCCTAACAAATCTTCCTGCTGGCGCTTTTCCTTTTTTTTTGGGTGAGAAGGGACACTACTTCTGCTCGAGAAAATCAATGCATGAGAAATTAGGAATTTGCTTTACGGTCTAATCTTGATAAGTTGCTTGGGGATCTAACGAAAGTCTTTCGGTTTAATTACTCGAAGCTTCAGATCTTTCATGTAGAGTAACGGATGGAGACGAAGGAAGCTGATGATAAGGCTTTGCGCCTTCCCTCAATGAATACAAATAAAAATCGATTTGATGTTCGAGGAGCTTCCGAAAAAAAAAGAAAATAGGAGGAAAATTCGTTTTTCCTTTATCAAGTTTCGCTCTGCAAAAGCTTTCCATGCAATGTGTCGCTTTATGACTTGTCACAACAATTTGTGACGATAAAAAGTTTATTGACCCGCCGTCGCTTCATCATAGAAAGGACTGCGAGGGAGTGAGAACGTTTGTTGTTATTATTTTTTGAATGCCATTATCACTTATGCTTCTCGTTCGAAATAATTTTTCTTACATGCTCTTCCTTCCTTTCTCTTTCTCTCCCCCCATTCCGACGACGTCTTCATACAAATGTAGGTCAATGTTATTGTCTGAATATTATAAAAACACATTTTTTATTGCAATGAAAATAAAAGCAGCGCCATATACTCGAGAGAGAGATATTATGTAAGCCCCGTGATGTGTTTCTCTTTTCCCATCTCCTTTCCTTTCGGTTTATGTATCTACACATGCTTCGCTTGCTTGCTTCATCCTCTTTCACTATTTTCTTTCCGGAATTTTTCATTTTCTTACGTCTCGGGCTCTCTTTCTTCATAAGTTGTAACATTTTTCTGCTTTTCTTTTTCGCTTTCTTACGGATTTTTGTTTTGATGCTTTTTACGTATATTTTGTAAATTTTTATGAATGGAAAAATTGTTTTCTTTCGTTCCTTTTCTTTCGCTACGTAGCGAAGGCGAGACGCCAAACGTCTACACCAAGTCGACGGAATATATTGAGATATTATTTTCACTTCCCTGTTTTATGTGTTTTTTCTTTCTTTTCCCATCTTTTCGCTTCTTTACTCTCTTTAACCTTCCGTTTAGCTCGTCGTCTACTTTTTCCCTCATATTCTAAACAACAACTTTTTCTTTCATCGCCTTCTCTCAAACCAATTCGTATACTTGACTTGGAAAATCAGGTGGAATCTCACTTTCTTTCTCCGGGGGATTTCCCTTCCTTCGTTTCTCGTATGACGTGTTTATTGCAAGGTGCGTTTAGTATAAAAGGCGCTTACTTTACCGGCTTCTCACCGAGACTTTGCAGAGATTTGTTGAAGAATTTATTATTTAAATTTCAGCGACAAAAACTTTTCTTTCTTTCACTTAACTTTTCTCACTCAATTTAAAGAACCTTTCAAGATACTTCGCTTTTTCTTTATCGCTACACGAAGAAAGTTATAAATCATACGAGAAACTCAATTAAACCTTTCTTCATCCACCGAAATCGAATGAAAAACTGATCAAACCTTCAAAACTCTAATGAAACAAATCAATCAAATGATGATGGCGAACAAGAACAAAAACGTCTCGTCGAGATCAATTTTATGTTCAACAAGAATTCAAAATGACTGGCTCGCCTGTGTGAATCGACTGGATGCCTTCCGACCGAACACAATCTCAATTGACGACGTTCTTCGAGAAAAGCCTTCATTTGGCCGAAAAAAAAATAAAAGTTTATGTATAACAAATTACAATTTTTATGCTTTTTTATGTTGGTATAATTATGTTCTTCTGGTAAGTTGTTGGATCAGTTTTTTTACGTGTCTGTTGTCTGCTCGTTCGTTGTATCTTTTTCGTATGTTAACTCTTCCATATCTAGTCAGCATACCGCAGTTTCACTTCGTAGCCATACAGCATAAAGGTGGAATTTCTTATTCTTTCTCAGGAATCGACGTCGTCATACATGGCACATCGCCTTGTTACTCACACATCGATCGAGCAGCCAAGCGAACAACCAAAACGAACGATTTTTGTTTTTTTTTTGAACAGGCACAGAATTATTTTTTTTAAAAAAAAGACTTTTACATTATATTGGCTTCATTATTGATCTTGTTTTTGTTACCGACTTCGATTTACTTCTTTTAAGCCACTGATCGAAAATATATTTCAGGAACTACAGCGATATTGTAACGAAATTAGTTTCGTGAAGATTTCTCGACTCGAATACGAGAATTCTAATTAATTGATTTTTCGCTTGTGGTGCGGTTACAAATGCTGATATTGCGTGAGTTGGATTTAGAAGAAACGAACGCAAAGTCTTCAAGCGACGGACGTAATATAAAAACGCGTCTTGCTACGCTAGATTGCTGCTGTTGATGAAATGGCGATACAGGTGCTCGCTTCTAAATAAAAATTCTTTTAATGCAGATGTTAACTCACGTTAAGTTTAGATTCGAAAAAAAAACTTTCCACCGACGATCGATCATTAAAATCTCTCGCAATGGGATAGTCACCCGTCAGTTGAAACTTGTTACTTGAAATTTATTAACCTCTTGGTTACTTTTCACAGTCAAAAAGACGTTTACCTCTTCGAGTCGAAGCCATCATCCAATCGTGATGGTTGTGTTTGATTCTATTCATTTTCTAGCGTCGCTGTTCTATTCTTTTCAAATGATTCAACAGAAAAAAAACTAGCTTGAAACCAACACCATCGCAAGGCTAAACCATCAAAACCATCGTTTGTGTCTAATCTAGAGATCAATAATCTTTCTATAAGCTTTTGAAATAAACTTCTTTTCTCGCGTCTTAATCCGATTTTTGTTTCATGCCTTGCTTCGAACACTCGCTCGAATATTCATAAATAGAGAAAAATCAAAATCTATTAGCATTTCAAGAACTGATTTGATTGTATATACTGCGGCTTTCTGCTAATGGCCAATAAAAATGTTTCGCTGTGACTAGTCGTAGCACGTCAATAACTATATAAACGCTTTAAATGAATAATATGAAAAGATCTCATGACATTCGCGCTCGAAAATGATCATCGCCCTGAACTAGTCGACTTTAAGCATTTTATTTCGTTACACATTTCGTTTTTTTGTTTTCCCTTTTTTCCGCTGAATCAAAATATATCTCTCGAGAAACTTACGAGGAAGAAAACAGAAATGAAACGACGAGGAAAGAAGAAGAAAGAAATAAAGTGTGTGATTTCTTTTCGCCATCAGTCTGCAAGTAACCGAAGAGACCTTGAACTCAACTCACTATTACTAACGAGTTATACAACTCTTTTTTTACGGCGATCATTACATACGAAGAGTCGTGCCGGCTGAGGCGAATGAAAGAGTTTTTATGCTACAAATATGTTGTTGTGTTGTTGAATTGTGTATCAGTCAAGTCGCTGTGTATGTTTTCAGTTCTAGAAATACATCGGACGGCCGATTTCCTCGGTCTAATGAGAAAGAGCAACAAATATGCTGGTCTCGAGTCGATGAAGCTCGTCATTTCCAATTTGAAACCTTACGCAGCATAAAAACTTGATAATTCTAATGTTCATTTAATCGAGTCTCGGCGTGAAGCCTCAGCTGGTTTCGAATGATGACGATCGAAATCAGAAATTCTTTCTCGATGTGTGTTCATCGCCTTCAACACACTTTGCGCGGATCAAATCAGAATTTCAATTTAAAATTCGAATGCAATTGAGTATCTTTCAAGGCAAGCTTTACATTCAAACAATGTGTTGAGATAGTTTCGTATGCCATGGAGTAAGCTATCGACTTCCGTCTGTCTGCTGAGTGGATTTACTTTTGCGAAACTCGATAAGGCTTCGTCTCGAACAGCCAAGCAAGCAATCGTTCGACGATCATTCATGTTTAAAAAATGTTTCTTAAACGGTACCGATTTCCTCTCGAAACATTTTCTTTATCTTCTTTTCTCTCGCTGCAAGTAATTGCAACTTGCACAAATTTATGTAATCTGCACACACATTCTCGACATAGGCTCGACACTCATAGCAACTCTTTCGAATCTTTGTTCTTCTTCTTCATGTCTTCCGTCCCCAACGCTCGACGAGTGATATAACAATCCATTCACACAAACGATAAAACACGAAACTTTTATTCGCAAAAGCTGTTTGAGTGTGTGCTTGAATAAGGAAAGAAGAACGGAGAAAAAGAATGCATTGCATCAGTGCATTTTGTGCATAAAAATATACATAATTTCCGATTCAGACGAAACAGCAAGAAGAAGAAGTCACTTGAGTGTTCTCGTCGGCTTCTAGTGTATCTTTCTTTACAAAGAGCCATCAGACGCACAACCACCAGTGCACAAGCCTTTTCAGTGCTAATAGATTGAGAAGTCTGTTAACAGAATAAGAGCTTACGCATATACACAACACGGCCTGGGGATTGAACAGAACAACACAGCGAAGAGTGTCGACTCGAGCATAAAACATTTCTCTACATGCAGTTATGCTTTTGGCTCGACGATTCTTTTTTTCTGTTTCACTCAAACGACGACCAACAATCCAATTATGTGAAATCGTTCAGTTCTTTGTTTCTCGTCTTCATCGCAAAGGAATGTTCTGGACTCTGCTCGTTTGCGGCTGGCATTATAACCGAAATTGATAACCGATTTTCAAGTTTATGCGCCCTATCGACTGTTAAATCAGATTCTAGAGAGAATGAATGTGCATCGGAGACGGTTCGATCGAACGAACGAAAAACCTGTTTTCGAGTGCAGCACATCACTGACGAAGCGAAGTGTTTGTCTCACTCCCTCGATCGGCCGGAGCCCCCATGAAACAAAGAAGAATGCTCACATACTCGAGAGTAGAACTCATACACAAGAATAAAGTTTAAATTTATTCGTTCGAATCGCCGGTATAATGATGATGATGGAGAGTTCATGCTTTTGTTGTTGTTCGCTTTGTGATTTGACTGTACGCAACGCGATTTGCTTATGCCATCCATGAGACTTGTGCGGCATTGAGCAAAGAATCACAGGCGAACGGAAAGGACGGGACTTTTTTTTTTGTGTTTTTCGCTGCTCTCACTCGATGTTGTTATCATAATCAGTTCGAGGAACTTTTAAAAATGACAAAAGTTGTCATGTTTAATCGTCACAAAGTTGACATTTCTTCTCGCTCTCTCTTCTCGTTTCTTTCCTTCGCTTATTCTTCTCCCCGTCCTCTGGAGAAAAGGAAAGAAACTAGAAAGATATTCAAATGGGCAATAAAAGATATTGACTTTTAAGCCTCACTCACTACCTGACAACTTTCCACTCACTCATCGATTCGAGGTTCCGAGATTAAGAAGGTACAGTTATTTATTTAGCTTCGAATTGTCGTGATACTTTGAAACGAATCTGATAGTGAATTCCTTGAAATCGACTTCATGGGGAGGTTTATTCTCGTATCTCAAATTTAATTCTCGGAAATATTTTGATTTTCAAAGAACTTTTTTTTACTTTGCTCGTTCGAGCGAGACGCGATCGCGGTGCAGTTATGAAGTCATTAAATTTTTATTAAACTTGCCGTGAATGGGTTTAATGCTTCATCCGATGGATGATCAACAAAATTCTTTAAACCTTTAAACTCGAATCCGATCACTTTCCACCGAACAAATTTATTGATGCCTCACTGAACCATAAAAATAAAATCTCTGTCGTCTGTTTCGTCTTTCGGTCAACTAAACTTTCATTTATTTTAACTGACTCTGACACCGAGCGGGTCCGTCTGGGAAGAGAACCAAAACCAAGCCGTTTGGTTCAGGTAAATTTTTATGTTTTATTATTTTTTGCGAACGAAGTTCTAGGAAGTTTTAGGTTAGTCTCTGACGACCACCTCATGGACAGCGATTTATCAACACCCTCGCTCATTTGCGATAAACAGGCCGAGTCGAGGCTCAGCACAGAATGTAATTTTCACCCTTCGCGTTCGCATTTTTTTTCTCCTTCCTTTTGCAAAGATTAAAATCTTAATTTTTCCTTATTCTTTTTATGTACTGGCGTATTTTTCCTTCGCTATGTACTCCACGGCACAAAAAAAAGAAATGTTATATAATTTAAAGAACCGAGGGTGTTACAATAAAGTTTCGTTTTACTTTGGGGAGCCGAGCGTCGACCACTTCAACTTGAAGAAGCCGAAATTCTCTTCCAATTGGCGATTAACTTCACTTGATTCCGAGAAAATCATTTATAAACAACATGCAAATGCTTCGAAAATATTCTTACCGCACACTTCCACTTCAAGGAATTTCAATGTTTCTTTTCGATGAAATTTTAGTCTTCTTGCAGTTAAACTCCACTGATCACTCTTCAGGTTGAATTATTGAAATTCTACAAAGCTAATTTCTTTTCTTTTTCTTGTCTTCAGGAGAGCGAAAAATAATGAAACGACTCGAAACACCAACAACTGAATATTAATTTCGATTAGGCTAACTGTTCATTTGTCTTCTTTTTCTTGGAATTTCAATTTATTATTCAAAAAAAAAAATATTCAAGCATTTGCTTAAACTATCAATATAATTTCTTACGGTAGACACATTTCTTTCTTTCGTTCACCGCAAAACTATTTGTGTCACTTCACTGTTATTTTCATTAATTAATTGTCCTTTCTCAAGTCTTTTTCCAACCAAAAATATTCCGAAAAATAAAAATCCTTGTTGTGTCTTAAAGAAATACCCGAACAAGAACAAAAACAGAACATTAATGGATAGGATAGAAGTTTTATTTTATTATATGTTTACATTTCTTTTTTTCCATTCGTAACTTTTTTTCTTCGCACGAACACAAACGTCCATTTTTATTAGTGTTGAAAAAATAAGTTTGAGATTTATGGAAGGCGATGGATGTTTGAGCGCATGAAGAAGTTTGTGCTTCCTGTTTCATTCGCGATCTTATCGGAGGTGAAATTATTAATGAAAGGTTTTGAGGGGAGCGATAAAGGTTTTGAGGGTAAAATTTTGACTTCGGATATTAAAATAAACTTTCAACCTTTTCTCAACTCTTTTAGTTTTTAAAATTAATTCTTTCTCCCACAAATTTCCTTCAATAGTTTCTCGCTCAAATAATTTAAGCTTAATCCCATCAGACAGTCCGACACTCCCCAAAGCTCACTTTGCTTCTTCAATAAAACAATGCCACACGAAGAAAAAAATTCAAAAGCACTCACTCACACACCATCGATGACGAGAAAAAAAAAGTGGGGTCGAACTTGAAATGAAAGCGAAAAAGAAAAAAAGTTTCTCGCATCATAGAATAAGGAAAAAATTCTCTCATTGAAAAACCGCAGAGGAAAAAGATTTCCACAGAAAAAAAAGGAGGAAAAGAGACATTTTTCAGAGCAAGTAATTTTCTATTCGACTTTTTTTCTTCCTTCTCTCCTCAAACATCATCGGAAGCTTCCGATTTAGGTTCGACGAGGCGATGATGAAGGGAGAGAAGAGAACATGGTGTTGTAAGTTATAAGGTATAAGTCATTCAATTAAAAGTTATAAAACGACGTTGCATGTATAAGAATTTATTTTTTCCTCCTTCAGCGGGGTGTCAATGTGTTTAAAATATCGCGGCGATGCGGAGAATTAGGCTGGTGGTAGGCACTTAAGCCGGTTAGGTTGTTTCTTCAGCCGATATACATAAACTACATGAAACACAAAATTGATCTGTATTCGGAGCGTTGTCGTCGAATGAAGGAAAAAAAATTCAATTGTAAGAAGGGAGAGAAGTGAATCGCGATTTTATATAATAATTCATTCGACTACATGGTAAAGCGATCATTATATGCAAAACATCGCATGCAGTATCATTTTCCTCTGAGCTCTCTCGTAAACATTAATGGCCATTGTCAGGGCGCTACTTAATTTCAAAGCGAGTCTTCAACGGTTGCGAGTCTTCCTTTTGGAGTTCATGAAGTACAATGTGAGCATTACAATGAACAAGACGTTGCCGTTTGTATTCCGCACGTCAAAGTTTTAAGCAAGCGCGACTTAGTCAATCGGAGAGAAGGCACATTCCTTCGTGTGAAGTCACTTTTCTGCGTCCCGAATCGATTGATTTTCGTATTTCTTGTTTCACTTCCTCGCCCCGGCCCTCACTTTTTTTTTGCTGAAGTGGTCAGCGCTCAGCTCCAATAATTTATTCCATCTACATATTTCTTTTTTAAAAATGTTTGTGTATTCATCGTCCGTATACGGGTAGAACGAATTTTTTTTCTTTCGCCTTTTTTTCTCCTCTTCATCGTGGTGGTTGTATACACTCTTTTTCGCGATATCATTTCTTTTTTTTCCAGCAATTAGTTTTCCGAAAGTTTTTTTCCTCTCCTTCTCAAGTGTGTATAGACGTGAACACACTCTCTTCCCTCGTCGTCGAACAAACACAACAATGGCATAAGGAGGGAAAGGAAAATCAGGACTGGCGGGTGGAGAGTAGAGGAAAAAAAATGCGCCCCCGATAAGTAATGATGATTTACAGAGCGAAGCGAAATTCAAATGAGTCTTGAAAGAGCTTTTTGTTCTGCTCAATGGCGCGTTTGTGAGAAAGTCAATGGAACGATAAGTGTGGACTTTCAGTCCAACGGACAATCGATTCTCTTCACTTCGAGCTATATTTCGGATAGCAGCATAAGAAAAAGAACTCTTTTAACAGATACATTTGCAATAAACAACAACATCTTGATGGTTTGGAGGCGAAGGCATTTAGTGGTGTATTGGGTGTGAGTGAGAGAGCGAACTGAAGAAAAAAAATCGGTTCTCGAGACTATAGTTATGTAGTTCATTTGTACCTGCAAGAATATATCTCTGTTTGTATACACACGACGCTCTATATACATCAATCGACGGTTTTTCGTATTGCAAAGGAAAAAAAAGCGAAAGAAAATTAATAGGAGAGAACTTTTAATTCGATTTTCATTTTGGCATCGAAAACTTTGAATATCAACTTTCCATCGGGCTTTAAGGGACATTCCGATATGAAGGCGATATCGCTTAAGTCATCTTCAAACAATTATCTTTTAATGAAATCATTTTTTTTTCGATTGTTTAGGAAATTTTTGAAAAATATTTCTTCATGTGTCGGAATCTTAAAACTTCCCCCAGTGTTCCCTACAAATTCGCTTCACTGGACATTCGTTTTCCTGCACAGTCCATCAAGTTCTCAGGTCTCGCTACCGCTGTTTTTTTTCTAGACGATTGGAGAAATGTTTGCCGTTCCTCGAATGTTGATGTCTGATACAGGAATATTATTGATTATGCATTTAAACCCAACCCGGCAAAGCGATTTCTTTCGACGTCCGCGTTTGAATTCTGAACGCTTTGCAAAGGAAATTGTCGAGCATTTCATTTCATTCGTTATGATTTTCCATCGTCATCGCATTTCATCAACTTCACTCGCTACGTTAAACTTTAATCGCTCGAATTGACGAAACACATGCCGTAAATATCGTTTAATACTTGAATACTTGCTCCCTCTCTCCCTTTCGACTCAGACGCATCCGAACAGGTAGATCTTTTGTTAAGATTCAAGCCCAAACGTTTTTCTTTCAATAAACACAGTCTCTCTCCTATGTATGCCATTTACCTGAGCCTCGAAAAGCGGCCTCACTTTTCTCCAAGAGCTGTTATTGGAACATAAAATTCAATGCATGCAATTTTCTCTCTCTCTTTCTCTTCCTTCGATTCTTTTATGCCGTTTTATGTACTTTTATTATATCGTCGGATGGAGTTGTTGATATTATGTTGTCTGGAGATTTTTTTTGAATAATAAAACACATACAAGAAAAAATTCTCATGTCGAAGGCAAACAAAAAGGGATTTTATCGACGACAAATCTAACTGGAATTTTTTAGTCCTTGGACGCTTTAAGTGGAATTCTTCAAGATTGATTCGACGAGGAAAAATGTTGAAGACGGTCTAAGATGGACATTCATAAATTCTTCGCTTCAGTCTCAAGAGGATTTCGATGAAGTTTTTATTCGAAAGTAATATGATCGAGACACTTGATTAAGTTTTGTGACTTTTGCTTTGTCAGAATTTATTTTTTTTATCAAAGTTAAATAAGGAAGATCGTTTTCTGTAAACGAAAGATAACGAAGTCTTCTGTATCCGATTTATAATTTATCTCGATGAACGGAACGAGAGAGAATCGACTTTTTAATTCTTAAGTGAAAACTTTGGGAATTATTTTAATTATTTAGCGAAGATTACTGAAAAAGTTTTACTTTCAAAACAGAAATTCTTTAAAAGTTAACGATCTAACAAATCCTTTTTTGCAGTTCTCTAGAAGAACTTTCAAGTTCAAAGAAAAACTTCACATTTCTAATGTTTCTTCACAGCTTAATTACGATCATCGAGATATTTACTTCTACTTAATATTTCGTTGAAATCACAAGAAAACTTTTCAATCCCATTCGCATCTTTCCCTCGCTTACTCTTTCTCGCTCCCTCCCCGTCTCGTGAATAAAATTGCTTTCAATTTTCGTTCGTTGTTGTTCTGTGAATGAAGAGGATTTTCCCTCAATGAAAACGTTTTCTAGGTCAGTATTGCTCTTTATATGAGGAGACGAAGAGCGAAGGCAAGCAAAGAAAAATAACATAATAAAAATAATAAATAAAAATATGTAACGAAAACGGAGGCGAGAGCAAAACACATAACATGCATAAGAAAAGAAAGAGAAAATATCAAAACTCATAACATTTTTCTTCGTCTACGCTTCTCGGGTATCGCTTGGGTTAGATGTGTCGCTTCGCGAGCTCCTCTTTAAACTCAATTTTCTTTTCATCTATTTTCTGCGATATTAATTTTTTATTACATAACAAGAAGCCGTGTTTTCGTATCTTTTCCTTTGGTTGATGTTTTCGCGTTTTATTATATCGGCGGAGGAAAGTGAAGCGCGTGGAAATAAAACGAAACGCAATTTCACTTCTCCTTTCGTTCTTACGTGGAGGCGAATTTCTTCTTTCACATATGATTCCGAGACTCTTCTTCCTCTTTCTCTCGTCTCCATTGCTTTCAAGGTCTACGCGCGACGGGCTCTCTAGACGCGAGACTTTTCATATCAAATAAAGCTCTCGACTTGTACTCACTTGCAACTCAGCTTCGGAGACATCAATTTCACCTTTGTAAACGAATTCGATGATAAACTGAAGGTCGGCAAATGCGATTTCTGGTGGCATGATGATGATGGGATGTTTGCATGGGTTGTCGAGGAGAAGTTTCTCAAAGAACGATGAACATGCTGATAGAACGACCTAAAAGCAATAAGAGAAAATGAAATTCCTTGAAGTTGTCGAGAGCAGAGCGAGTTCGAAGTTATTCTTACTTTGTGACATTTCAGCGTATTGTTGTCACATGATAATGTTACGTCGACAAACCTCTCCGCGTTGAGTAATTCATGAAACATGTCCGTTAGATTGCTAAAAGAAACAAAAAGCCATCATACTAAGCAATAATGATCAGGGTATTGAATTTCCTTTCTTACTTTTGATAATTATTCCACCTTAATGAATAATATTGATGATGACTTGACGCTTGTATTTGACTGGCATGTACCTTTGGTAATGTGACTCTCGGTATGTTATGCTGACTGGCCTTCGTCTGTGATTTACTGGTTGCCACACTCGGCGAAGGATACAAAACATGTTTCTTTGGCGATTCGCTTTGACTCGACATCATATATGACACAATAATTAGATCCTAAAAGAAGACGAAGAAGATTAGCTTAAAAAACAGATTGCGGAATATTTTTCTGAAAATCAACGCGAACTGACGGAGAAGAAAGAAAATTACGAACAAAAAATTTTTCCTGTTGCGCGACAAAGTTTTCTCTTCCCGTCTCTGTTTTGTTTTCGCGATTTTCAAAGATTTTCACATCCGGATGTTAGCAGCTTGTGTGACTTACTTGTAGTACAGACACGATCGACTAGATGAGTTCCTGCATAAAATTTTCTTCGCCTTTTCTTTTCTCCTCCCCCAGAAGCAATAAATTGCGAGACGAACAATAGAAATTTTATTTTTTACTTTTTTTGGACTTATTGATTTTCACTGTTCTTATGTTTTTCTTGACATCTTTCACTGTCTACAGCGAAGATTGACCTCTAAATGCTCAGTTCTGATGTTAAAAATTACGAATCAAGTAATTTTTAGTGGCTTTGCAATGTTATTATGAGCGAAAAAAGATTTTAATTAATCCAGAGATCGAAGTCGACTGAGAGAACTTGTTGAAATGATTTTTGAATTTTCAGTTGAAAGAAAATAGTTTTTAAGAATTTAACTAAGAAGAGTTGGTTGTCTCTGCTGTTGGTTTCGTGTTTAATTCAATATTTAAGCCGACTTCGGGCTCTGGAAATATTTTCAACTTGTGAAGAAAAGCGCTTTTAAGATTAAAATCGAAAGTTCGTTAAGATTCCGAAGTTAATCAAAATTATTTGCACTTTCAAGCAACTGACAAGCCTGCAGCATCGCTGGCACTGGAAGATAATGCAATGAAGTCGCTAATTGTCAATCAACTGCTCAACAACAATTAAATTTTTCAATAAATAAAAGTTCAAAACTTCAAAAAAGTTTAACGGTTGAAGCGGCGAGCGATTGTAAACAACAAAAATATTTCTTCAAATTAAAATGGATTTGTGCTTTGCAAAAGAGTCTAATCACCAGTTAATTCAACAACTGTACCCAGTGTATCAATTTCAAGTGAATGTAGATTGTTTCCAGCTCAAAAACGAACAAAATTTCAATTTTTCTCTGGAGAAACTTGAAAATGTTATTCAATTGAGAATTTCGGATATTTTCAATCAAAGTAGAATGTTTCTGTGCACAATTGGTAAGTAAACTAGAAATATATTTTGTCTTTATTTAATATTTATTCTATTTTAGACAACATGACTTATCATGACATCAAAACCGAGCAATCTCTTCAAGTCGATTTCCAAGGATTCATCGATCATCTGATGACCATTCTAGATTCTTGCCGGAAGAATGAAATGTAAGCCAAGTCTAAGCTTAAAAGCAACTCCAACTGATTTATTTATTTTGTTTTAGATTTATTTCTCTCGTTCAAACACAAAGCGGCTTTGTTCTTCAATTCTATGAGCGACGATCACTCAAGAATCTTGTTCATCTCTTTCTCCGTGTTCAAGAAGCTCCACCAGTAATTATCATGTATCACTTGAATCAATCGATAGCAAATCTCAAGGAAGAAGTCTCATCAGCAAACGGTCAAAACAAATCTCTTCAGAATGAAATCAACAAGCGCGACTTTCACATTCAAGAATTGCAAACTGAAGTTGAGGACTTTAAAGGCAAATTAGCAAAGAGCGAAAACATGATTTTACATCGCAACACTGAAGAAGTCAAACGACTCAATCAGGAAATCAAACAAATCGAAACAGCAAAAGAATTTGAGGAGAATCGACTGAAGACTTTAGTTAGAACATTCGAAGTCAAAGTCGATGAGATGAACAAAGAAAATTATATGTTGAACGAGAAATTTATGTAAGTTCAAAATGTATTTCCAACCTCCGCCGAGAGATGCCTCCTCCTCTCTTCATTTGAATTCTCCGCGTTCTTCTTACGATCATTCCACCATAAATAACAAAAATTCAATTAAACTCCAACGTTTCTTTATTGTCCTAGCTGCGATTGTAAAGATTATTATTGAATAATTTTCTTATTCATGCGATTTCTTTTCAATATTACATTGCGATTTTACGATATTTTGCCATTTAAAACTTTGTGTCTTGTACGCAAACACATCATAAAATGATATTTATATTCACTTATTTTCGTTTTGCCCCGACGGGTTGCTCCCTCAAGGCTGGAGTCAAAGAAATACGATTCGTTAAAGCACGAACATGACGATCTCAAGAAGAAATTAAACGCGATGAGTTCCGATAACAATCGTCTGCAGAGTAATCTCAACCAATTTGATGGTAAAGACAAGCAACAGCGGATGAAAATCGACGATCTAAGCCGACAGATGGCCGAGAGCTTGGAGAAGTTACGATCAGCAAGCAAAGAAAAGGTAATGAAAAGAAAAATAAGATTTAATTGGATCATTAAGTCGAAGATGAAAATCGCGGGGTCATTAATCGATGGTAAATTATTACGCGTTTCGCTTATTTCATGATGTCGTTTTGTTGTTTGCAGGCAAATCTTCAAGCAGAGCTGGAAGCGGAGAAACAGATCTGCAACACAAAGAAACGTGCCCTTCAGATCGCCACAGACGAACTCGCCAAAAATCATGAGACGATCAGGCAGCACGCGAGACTCGTCGAAAAATTGAAAAAGGGCATCGAGTGGCGAACGCTTGTGATGATGCGGATGAACGATGAAAATCAAAACAATTTAATGAATGTTGAGCAATACGGAGTTAAACAAAATTAGGCAAATTAAATCGCTTTTAAACTCTGTCGAAATCATTCGAATTTTCGTTTCACTCTTGAAATGATTAACTCGACTCAACTCTTCAAGTTAATGCATTTCATGAACTTGAATTATCACCTACACACGACGATCTTTTTCCTTCTCTTCAATCCTCTCTTATGCTTTGCGTTTGTTTGTCTTCAGCATCTACGAGTGGCGACAAGATTAAATTCATTCTTTGAACAAACACGATGGAATCTTCCTGTGAAGACGAAATATTTCGGTTTCATTGATAAGCGCAATAAAATTTTGCAATGGAAAATATTTCGTAAGCTTCCACTCCGAAGTATTTTTTGATAACAAAGGTTTGTGCAATATTACGTCGGTTTATCATTGTTAAACAAAAATAGTTTGAGGTTGAAGTCAGCGATGATTCCGATCGTTTCTCTCTCTCTCGTGCTCCTATTCCAGTAAAGTCTTTTTTTCTTCGTATGCAAATGTTTACAAAAATTTTACATCATATGGTCGTTTGTAGTTGTCTCCTTTCCAGATCAGCTTTGAAGCATTTAAGTCTTTTTATTTGCTTTGGAGTTTTAAAGTTTTTTTTCTTCCGTTGAGCAAGTTACGGCGGCGATCATGCGAGAAGCAATTTATCGTGTAATCGCCAAAAAGCTAACAATCGAAGGTATTTGTGTAATTTCCGCATTTCAATCGCTGCTGCTGTGAAAAATTATGACACGTTTTCCTAAGCGAAAAATCGTTTTTCACTCAACTGAGCCATTCGCAGTTATTTTATTTTTCATTCAGTAACTTTCCAGTGCTGCGATCGACTTGCACAATACACTCACAAGTTCCACTTCCAGGCCACCGCCACGTTGTATGCGTGTGTGTTGCCGTTAAGTTTATAGATTTGTAAATTAAATAGTTTTAGTTACTACCAAGAAGCCGTCGCGATAACACTACGCTCGTCGTTCGCTCGGATTAAAAAATATTTCCACATTTCTTAAAAAAATTACTTGTGCCGTGGAAAGAAAAACGTCCCCAAAGGAATTTTGAATTGTTGTTTAATGCGATCGCCGCAAATATTTCGCGAAAGTCATAAGCGCGATTCCCGTGGATTACGAATGAGTAATTTCTGTGCCGTCGTGATAACAGAAGGCAGAAAATAAATAAAAGTTCAAAGCAGAGAAAACGAAATGTGCTCGTGAAACAAAATAGAATTCTATGCTGGAATGCTTGAGAGCTTCGTGAAGTAGATTTCGATTATTATGAAAATGTGTCAATGTGTTTTCGGGAGAAAAAAGATGACAATTTGAATAATATTTCAAGTGTTCTTCTCAACGTCATCAACAAGAAATAGTTTTTTCCATCTCGTCCCCGAGACCGGATTCTTTGCCGTTACGGTTCTTCATCTTTTATCGTCATCGTCATAACCGAAGGTGAATTAAATTCTTTTTCATGTTGCGCTGCTTCTCCCTTCGCTTCTCTCGACGGATTTCTAAAGAACTCAGCTGCATGAAACTGCAATTGATTAAGGATTAAGATAGTAACTCAGACTCTAGCGCGGGAGGGAACGAAACAAAACATAATTCCGTTTTGTGTTGTGATTTATTATCATTTTTTCGTTGTTCGACTAACAAACGACGGAGCGTTCTTTTTTTTTTGTTGTAGTTCGTGCTAGCAAAGAGATAACATTCGAGACGTCAGAAAGCGAACGAGGCATTTTATTTCATATGAAATAATAGACAAATGGAATGAGAGGAAGAGTCGTGAAACTTATGTGGATACCGATAATCGACAGTGTCTTGTTGAGATCATGCGATTGCTTCCAATGAAAATAATTTAAATCAAATTCCTCACATTCGCAAAAAAAAAATGAAACAAGAAGAATCTAA
This sequence comes from Smittia aterrima, assembly GCA_033063855.1. Classification (NCBI taxonomy): domain Eukaryota; kingdom Metazoa; phylum Arthropoda; class Insecta; order Diptera; family Chironomidae; genus Smittia; species Smittia aterrima. Next base: position 6,803,378 of record CP093830.1, read on the forward strand.
AAATCTCACCAGGTCACTAACCGATTCTAAAGATTCTCAAAACTCGTTGAATATACAAAACAAAAAAATTCCAGAGTAGAAATGTCGAGAGTTCAAATAATATTTGTTTTAAAACTTTTCCTTCGTCTCACTCTCCCCGAGCGACTTTTGGTTGTTGCAGTGAAACGAGCGAGATAATTATTAGACACCAAAATGATGTGGGCTTTGCGACTGATCTGGTTCGAGTGCATTTTTATTTTTGTGTGTGAATTAACGGTCGGAGGAAAATTATACAATTTCGTTCGAAAATATGTCGAGCAATTACATAATTACATGATTGTCAACGGGCAGCTTTTCTCTCTCTCTTGATGTGTAAAATGTCAAAATAAATGTTGCTGGTATCTTTCGGGGAGTGAATTGGAGCGAGAAAGAGACTAAGTGTGGGTTTACGTTCGTCGATAACCGCGCGCTCGTCGCGCAAAGTTGTTATTAGTTTCAATGTTTATAATTTTTTTTTCGGTGCAAAAGCATATTGTGTCAAAAAACCGAGTGAATTTTTATGATGAAACTAAAAAGGCGGCTGTCGAAACATGTTGAATAATTCAATCTCGTCGTCGTCGTGTTTACATTTCGAAGGTGCCAGCGTAAATAGTATCGCATTCAGTCGCCGCCTTGTCATTGGATCCTTGGAGCGGCATCGAAATTTGCTCACACAAAGAAGAGATTCTTTGTCTTGCGACACTCCCAACTCTGTTTTCGCAATTTTCAACAGAATGCTTTTCTTTTTTTTTGCGCTTCTCCCTTTGCAGTGATGACGATCGTGTGACAATTGAACGGAGCACAACACTTAATGCGATGATGTCACACGATTTAATTCAAGCATTTGCAGAACATGAGAAAACGATTTACTTCACGCGAAATATAAAAGTTCTTCAAATTGTGTTTATTCGATGCCAACACATTGTTAAGTTGATCGCGGCGTGGATGATGTATCCGAGAACGCTTCTCTGTCAATCGTTGCGCGGGGAATCGCCTTCATAAGCAACGTCACGCCGCGATGTCTCCATAAACACTTCATAACTTAACACACCGGATGAAGTCATCTTCAAATATCGCCCATCAGCAGAACAATTGAAAACATTCAAATCGCGCAATCTTTTGTTGACTTCTCTCTCCGCTTCTTCTCGCTTACAAACAGACTTCGAAGTCGTAGTCGTTTCATCGCTATCTTTATTTTTCTCATACATGAGATCACCATCAATATTTTTCAAGTCAAAGCCTCATCAATATGAAACAATTTTCAACAAGCTCTCGTTGTTGTTTGACGCGCTTTCCCACTAAATTGGAATCTTTTTAATTTTGTTTTATATTCGCATCAAACTTGACAGCAAAAAAAAACATCGAATTGAATCCGCAATGGCGCAATTATCGTAGAGCGAACACAAAAATGTAACACACTAGTATTAATTTAAATGACAAAAATGTAAATAATGGAGCTGGTGTTGGAGAGAGAATTCTTACTGCTAAAACAGAGTCTTGAGTCGTCATTCATTGCCATTACCGGTTATGTCGTGTATCGCGCGTCAAGTCTGGCGAAGGAGACTTAGAGATATTCGTGTATAATTCATGGAGATTGTTGCGGCAGAGGATTTATGACAAACGACATTCGTTGGTTAGAGGAGAAGAGAGACAGAGAAGCCGATGATAAATTTGTGGCGAGAATAGTCTCTTAATTAAAGAGCAATGTAGCTGTTATCGTCGCGCTCCAACAGTTGTAAAGCATCTCAAAACAAGTTGCACACTTAACACGACAGAATTGTAAAATGTGCTTCAGGATTATTTTTATTTTTCTTCCCGAGACTCGTCACGTGATTTATTTTCTTGCTTTCTCATGACTTCTTCGACGGCGCTTCAACGATGACACCTCTGACATTCTTATCAGCCGTGAACGAAGCTCCTCGAAATAGCTTCACGCTAATTAGGGATTTCCCTCTTCGATCGTGAAGCGTATCGGAAGAAGTGAGTTGAAGAAGACGAATCATTATCCGAAATGCTTTGTTTGTTTGAGAATCAATTTTTCCTTCGACGAGTCTCATTAAGTGTTGTTAAGAAAAATTATGTTTTTTTTCCTTCTCTCTCTCTCTCTTTCTTAATCTTTTTCCTCGATATATTTGCCTTGTTCGCTGCTTTCGAGTGTCTTAACCTTGAGAATTTTATTATTGACTGTCGACTCGACTACATTTGTATGTAATGACATAAACTCGAATCAACACAAAATTCCGATTCCTTTTGCGATTTTAGCACTGGAACTTTATCGCTCGCGACCCCTTCACATTCTTGTCATGCTTTGCACGAGCTGAGAACGATCATGCTCGGCCAGATAATGAGATTATCAATTTAACTCTCATTTCTGTAACTCGACGATCAATATTGTCGACGCAAAATTGTTGTTGAAATACCGAAAAGTCAAGCAGCTTCGACAATGATCTCATGTGCACGAAGATGCGATGACGTTTCCAGAAAAACCACTTTCGAAGCTCGTTGCTGTTTCTTTTCGGCGGACGATGAGCGTTAATTTAATTCGCGTATTAAAACTCATTTGTTTGTTTTCTTAGAAACTCCGAAAGAAATATCTTTTTTTTGTGTGTCGCTGGCGAATCTGTTGAAGAGAAATCTGGTGAAAGACGGAACCGAATTCCGTTCGTTCTAAAACATGAAACATTAATTAATGTTTGTCCCTCGATATCTTTTTTTTTTCGTTGATGTGCGGCGGCAAAGATAACAACTCGTGCAAAAAAAAATTTGTGAAACGGGGACGAGTTTAATTCCCTCGCTAACTAATTAAACTGCCGACCAGATGCGATGTTCTCGGCTTCAATGCGTAAACGACCCAATTGCTTGGCAGCTTTAATAAGCAATTATTATCGGATATTTGTTTTCGGTGGCTTCGAGAGGAAATGAAGATATTAAGCGAGCAACACAAAGTGAATTGAAACATCTGGTATTGGAGAGCAATTTTATTTCATCGACAAATCGAACTCGAGTTGCTCCGTTAGAGATCTCAAAGAAAACAACAATAAAACCGTCAATGCCTGAGGCTAAGAACGATACACTTGACTGAAAATTTTTGTGAAAGATCGAGCAACGTCTGGTAACCTCAAGATTAATAAATTCTTTGAGGTCGACCACAAACTTCTCAAAGCCCTGCAACACTTCAGATAATTTTCGGCCTTTTTTTTGCTAAGATTCCGCTTTGCCTTTTCGTCGACTCCATATGCCTTTAAATTTGATTGAGTAATCGTGGAATCCACGCTCATCAACAACAATTTGCGCTGCTTTTAATGAAAGCTAACAGCGAAGTTCGCTAGTCGCGGCCATCGCCTGATCCAACAGCAATTAATCAAAAGCATCGAAAACGATCGAGCTGACTCTAAGCAATCTTAGTTTTTTCTTAATCAACCTACATTCATCGAGAGATTTCAACATCGCGAAAAATTTTCGCAGAGGAATTTTAATGAATCAAAAGTTATTAAAGTTTTGTCTGCATGAGGCAGGGAGCGAAGCAGCGAAGGGAATAACTGATGGCGCAAGAATTGAGGAGTGTGAAGTTGGAAAAGTAAAACAGCAATTCAGCATAATTTGAAGGCAATTTGCTCACGCCGCCGCCGCGTTTTCCCTCATTCGCCTTTAAAGCTTGTTTTGATTTTGTGCTCTTTGTTTTCGTTAGAAATAAACAAATGCTCGGGATTAGGGTGGGACATTCGTTGTCTGCGAGCTGCAACGTGCAGTATGATAAACAAATAAATGCTTATGGGTGGCTCGAACGTTCTACAAAGCTCCAACATCGAACAAAATGATTCTGAGAACTTCTCTCGACTTCGTTTTCATCTTTTGATTCATCTTCGTTGAAAATTCCTCATAAATTTCGAAACACATTTGAATCATGACGATAATCTGTCAAAATTGTCTTCGATCTTCAATAGGAAATCTCGAATTGCCTTGATTGCCTTTCCATAAGCAGACAGAGAAGTTATTTCAGCTGCCTCTTCGCTTGAGGTTCTCACTAGAATTGATTGTAATAAATCTCTCATCGTTAATAATTATTTATGCAAATACATCATCGACGAGATTAGTTCGGAAACGTCAGCTATGAGAATCAATCAAAATGGAATCTCCCGAGTATTGAGAACTGAAGATGAAGCATCGAAAGTATTTCGAGTATTTTCCTTTCGAAAGAGCAACCATATGTTCTTTTATTGCCTCGTCGTCGTTGTCAGATGCTCGCATAACGCTTCTTTCCGTCGAATATCGTTTGTGCATTCTACACACAATCGTAGAACAAGATGAAAAATTCTCGTTTACTGTTTATTTCCCATCGCATTCGGTGAGCAAAAGATGAAGAAGAAAAGTATCTGATTTCGCCTCGTTCGGCTGTTAGATTCGGTTAAGCACATTTGTTGGTTTATGTTCTCTCTTCTTTCTGTCTCGCAAGCCACGACCATAAGATAACACAGATTCCATTCTTCGCATAAGTGAAATACTTTACGACTCGAGAGGGATTTGTTAGGCTCAAAGAGAGCGCGTCGAACGTGATGTTTTGTGCGTTTTCAAGGGCGCACACAGCATTTGTATTTATCACTTCGCATGCCATACTCGAAGTCGATCGAGAAGACGAAGAAAAAAAAAACCTTTAACAAAACGTTTGGAACATAATTCCAGCG